>CM070833.1:28351690-28951690 GCA_036326025.1 Chrosomus eos | reverse complement strand
AGCAGCAGTTAATTTGTCGATTACACAATCCACACAATCTAACCTAAACCACATTGACGAGGGAGCAAACATTTGCCACTATGAGTGTGGGCACTGTTAGCTTGTGTGGATCAGCACATGGCATAGTCCTCTTTCACAAAAGTGTTATTTACTAAAATAAGTTTTGCGATAAACGAAAGTTAATCATTCTTGTCTTGTTCAGCAGGATACTCTTCACATGTATTTTTAAAATGTCTTTTATCAGGCTTGTATTCAAAAGGCTAGTAGAGGTAACTAACTCTTTTTTTTTCTCCCCATTGACAGACGGGATGGCCATGTAAAGTGTGCAGCACTGTGGTACCAGGAAAGAGTGACATTTTAAAGCATTATAGACTTCATCATGGGACTTTTGGACACAGCCATGCCTTGTATTCATATAGATTGCCCATGCTCTTTTAAATCTCGGAGTTCCTTCCGCTCTCACCTCTCAAGATACCACCCAGAACTGTCACTGCACTTTTGAACAGTTGTTTTCTTTGTCTGTTCAACATCATTATACTTTGGACATAACGTTGAATTTTCAGGATGTTGTAATGGTTTATCCTTATCATGTTTTATACTATGCTGGAGGTCATACTTTCTGGTGTGAAAAAGTTTATATTTTATACACACAAAATAGACCTGGTGAAAAAAAACTGGTCGGTAAGTGAGATCAGTGAGATGTTTGAGTAAAGCTGTTCAAAATATTCACATGCTGTGAAGGTATTATGCTATTGTATTATGCTAAGTTGAGGTCAGAAGCTCATGCTTGTGACCTGTAATGTTAGTGTTAAAATGTTTAAATATGTTCACACTGTACTGTTAAAGGGATAGTTTGTTTTAAAATGAAAATTGTCATTTACTCACCCTCAAGTTGATTCAAACCTGTATGAATTTCTTTCTTCTGCTGAACAACACAAAGGAAAATATTTTGAAGAATGCCAGTAACCAAACAGTTAACTGGACCTATTGACTTCCATAGTCTTTTTTTTTCTTACTATGGAAGTCAATAGGTCCAGTTAACTGTTTGGTTACTGGCATTCTTCAAAATAGTTTCCTTTGTGTTCAGCAGAATAAAGAAATTCATACAGGTTTGAAACAACTTGGAGTGTGAGTAAATGACAATTTTCATTTTAAAACAAACTATCCCTTTAACAGTACAGTGTGAACATATTTAAACATTTTAACACTGTAAAATGTTTTAATATTATGTATGTACACAGTAAAATATACTGTGAAGGTGTTCTACAAACCTGCACTTTATAAGCTGAGATCATGCTTTTTTTAATGCATGAATAGATGTTATGTAAGGGATAATGTATAGCGAGGCAGTTGTTATAGCGAATATCACCCCGACAGGCTGACTAGGTGCCCGACCTGAAGCGGAGCCTGAAGGGTTTGTATTCGCTATAACAACCACCTCGCTATACATTATCCCGCTTATTACATGGCTACCTACCAAATAAATCAATAATTTGACTCAAAATATTGATTTAAAAAGGAGTTTATTGATTTAAAAACGATTGTATTGCTTCCGCTAAAGAAAATAGTCTGTTCCGTCTCTGAACTGCGTCCATGGTAACGCTCTGTTTTTCATGGCAACGGTCAGTTATACTAAGCAGCGTCTGTTATCAAGAAATAACACACCGCATTCTACATTGGAATTCTACCAAGCCATGTAATAATGATTGTTAACTGTCCAGCTCATTTTGAATATAGCTTGTGAACTGTTACAAAAGTGCCTGTTGACTTAAAATGTTGTAACATTATGTACACAGTAAAAAACTGTACTGTGAAGGTATTACACTAACCTGCACTTTATTTGCTGAGGGCATGCTTGCTTTAATGCCTGAATACCAATGTTTATACTGTACATTTCTACAGTTTTGTATATGGCAATGATTAAAATAAATGTTGGAAGTTGACATAATAGCAACTAATTATTTGAAGCCGTTTACACTTCCAAAACAAAGAAAGGGCAAATTGGTCCAAATTAATAAATCAAGACATTAACTAGTATTTTTTTCATTTAAAAGTTACCTATTTTATTTAAGTCTAATGTGTATAATAGGCTGATATTTTTTACATTGATTGTACTCAATTTTTTTGCTTTTTCTGAAAATGCTACTTAATCTTTTCGCATTCATTGAATGTCACATTATTAAGTTGTCCTTACTCAAAATATCAGTTAGTTCACTAAACTTAAAAAAAGTAGTTGGAAAATGTTGTCTTAATTTTATTGAGTTAGATCCAAGTAACACTTTTAACAGTGCACACAATTAAATCATATTTTATTTTTTATGCATATTTTGAATCTCTCTTTGAAACTATGCAGAATATCATATTCTGTTTATAAGTGATATTTATCTTGATTTTTCATCTTTTCATATGCTCAGATATCTTGCTCACTCTATTTGGTAACCAAGTATATACTAACTTATACAAAATACATAAAAAAGTATATAAAAACTGTTACTGTGGCAAATTTGTTGTATGTGGTGGAAACGACACACTACAACTGTGGGACATTTGTGTAAATATTAAATATAAAATAAACAATATTACAATTAATGATTTGTTTATTTTACTTAGTTTAGCTTTACCCCACTTTAGCTCATCATAGCTTTAAATGTTATTGAATTAATACTTGTATAATGTTTTTATAGTTTACATTGAAACTCTGGTTTGGAACAAGAGTAAAAAATACTATAGGCACTTGAAAATCATTATCTAGACATTGTAAATGTGATCTTCATTAAACAAAAAGAAGTTGTTAAAACTACAATTAATCAACCCTCGGGACATAAATATTGAAGACATAACCATCAACTGAAGAATCAACCAAATCAGAACTAATCTGAACCCTGAGAAAAGGTGTCCTCCTCAGTGTCAATGCTGGTTACGGCCCTGTATGTCAATATGAATAAAAGTATGATGCACATAAGTGCTGTTAAGTGCGATTAAAGTGTCATTACTCATTGAAAGGATAATCCATTACAGTTCTATACAAACAGACCAAGTCACACCCTATTTATTAAAGGCCGAACACATTTACTTGTACGACTTTCATTGTAGCAAAACACAGATAGGCTATGTGTACGCTTGTCCACACACACTGAACAGATGTTCCTTTTCTTCCAATTGTGACCTCGACTACTTTTCGATCTGACCGTTTTAAACAATGGGAGGAAGTGCAACCTCATGTCTACAAGTCTGCTGCCACCAATTGGTTTACGTCTTATTGAAAAGAACAAATAAACATACACGAAAGGACCGTACAAACATTGTCTTAATTCATACTTCACCACAAACATGTCATAATGTCAGCAGAAACCCTGATACATGCAGCTGTCCACAGTCCGCCTTTACTTCAGTCACCAGATTTAGAGAACGCTGGGATTGAAACGCAACAAACTGTGTCCTTTTGCCATGATTCTTAGAGGTTGTGAAATCACACAATTATGCTGGTTTGAATTAGCAGTTCTGACAAATGTTTAATCATAAATATTTGCAAGGCAAATTTGACAAGAAACCACATCTATTATGGTCTGGGAGATTATAAATGTAGCACCCTAATACTTGTGATTATTCAGCAATAAATAGTAAAGTCAAGGCAGTGAAAGAGATCCATCACAATCACAGCGCCTGACAACATGGAAGATTGCAAGTTCCTACATGTCTGCTATGAATACTTCTGAGATCTCCTATTTTCGTCCTTCACGCTGTCATTTTTTTCTTAAGAAGCCAAGCAAATACGTTCAAGGGAATAAATCTGAGATATACTTTTTGACTTGAATATGTTGAGTAATTGATCTTCATTAAACAAAAAGAAGTTGAAACATAAACCTGGAAGAAATAACCATCAATTGAAGAATCAACCAAATCTGAACGCTGGGAAGAGGCGTCCTCCCACATCTTCTTCTCTTTTCGTCCTTCACACTGTCATAATGCCATTTCTTTCAGCAGCCAAACAAATGTAGACATTTGAGGTAAATGTGATCTCAACTAGTCTTTTCGACTTTAATATACAATTTCTGAAAGTACACTTTTTTCTTTTTAAAAATGTTTTCTTGGAAAAAGGAAGAAATTTATCACTTTTGAATGTCATCTAAAAAGGTTAAACACATTAACGTCCAACTTAAAATGTTTCTTAAAATGTTCAATGAGTGATGTATGGTTGTAACATGGGGAGAGTTGTAACCACCAATTCCACCAATCAGGGATAAGCTATGGATTTGAAATATGATCCGTCACAGAAAAATAGACAGTGTTTTGTATTGTTCTTTTGGATTTTGAAGCTTTGTAGCTTCTGTTGTTGCTTCTTTTGTCTAATTGTTACAAGTTACCCCAGCATGACGTGTTACATGTTACATTGTACACTGTAAAAAGTGAACAATTGGATCAACCTAAAAAAATTACTTCAATTGCTAACACCTAAAAAAAATAAGTTTTCTCAACTTAAATTATCACGTTAAAACATATAAATCAACTAAGGGCTGTGATATTTTTACAGAGTCTGAATTGGGGCCTTTAGTAGTATAAAAATGTGGGTACATTGTATAAAAGTTTGAGCACTCTTGCTCAAAAATGTTGTGAGTTACAGATGCTGAGTGTTACAACCAAACCGTAATCAAAGACCAGATAACTTTGATAAAAATGTTCTGTTAATGTCACTGGAAGAGCTTTTTTTCCCATAGGCCTAACTTTGAGAAAACCTTGTTCTGAGAACGATCGCTTTTGGAGGCCTGCTTACACAAACCAAGGGATTCCCAGGACTATACGTTGTTAGAGACTGCGTTTCCCAAAGCCAACTGGTCGCAAGTACCGTCGTTACCAATAGAGTTCAATGGAAATCGCGAACATAGTTGGCCAACGATGCTTCTGGGAAACGCTCCCCTGGTCATTTTCCCCTGGAAAAAAATGTATATTTCCCAACAGAAACGAGCCCTTCCAAAAACCCAAGGAAAATGTAGGAGCAGAAACTAGCTTGGTTTTTATTTACAGCTGCGACGGCGAATGAATGGGATCTCATGCTCGAATAGAAACAAATTGTCAGTTTGATGGGAGACGCCACACTGGCTGCTCTGAGTAACACAGGCTCCCCGCTCGCAACATGTTTATCCAGTGGAAGGTCATGTGGTGTGCATCCCCAAATGAACAACATATAAATCTGAATAAAATTAATTGTATTATTGTTTGAATGACAATCTTTGTAAACTGTGCGCATACCAGCGGTCAGATGAACTCGAAGCAACCTTTCCTTTTATTTTAGCCTCTCTGGCACGGCCCAGGGAATGTTTAGACAAAAAAAGAGAGGAAATCTAGCCGTTCACATCCCACTCGAAGACGGTGGCTTCGTTGCGTCTTAATCACCGCTGTCTGTCGTAATCGAATATTTAGGTTACAGCCTTCCTCTCTCACCACATTACCAGCGGCGTAGGTCACACACATTACGGGCTAAACGCTCGGTAATTTGCGCACATGTATACAAACACACACCTGCGGGGTTAAGGCCATGAGGGAAAATACAGCTGTCTAATTTATTAGTCCCGAGAGGGGCTCTGTGAGTTTCTCCTGGCCTGACTTCCGTCAGCGGGCTTCCAGACCAGACCTCCCTAACTCAGAGCTGTGGTGTGACAGGGAATGTCTGGTGCTGCAGTGCCTCGCCTCCCTCCTTTCCTCCCCCCGTCTGAGGCAGAAACGGGGAAGGCTATCAGTCATACGGCTGGGTCAGATGCACAATGGTTCCAGGCGAGGTCTCAAGGCCTGGCGCAGCACACGGCACTGAAACCAGGAGCTGATAAGACTCACCTTCCGGGACCCAACAGGATCTGCACCTCCTCAGATACGTGTTGTGTTTATATGGAAGGTTTTCTGGGCCTGCTGAGAGCCGTGTGAGGAAATTTCTTCCTGTTGGCCACTGCGAACGAGTCTTTACCTGAATACGCTCTAAAAACATGATAATTAATGGTTAAAGAAAAACCTGATAATTGGTTGACGGTAGTGGCATAGTATAATAAAACGGGACAATTCAAATAAAATGCATCACATAAAAACATGAAATAGGGCCTACTGCTCAATTTACCGTTTTGCAAGTGAAGAAGAACATCAAATAACTGAAAAACCGTAGGCTACTTTGGCATTCGTTTTTCATTGCCAGTTATATAGGCTACATTAGTGTTTTATGTTCTTATGTTGTTAAATTAATATTCAATGCCTTATTTTAGTGTCATGTGATGTTACCATGATGACACCGTGAACCAGCTTGTGGAAAAGCTGATATTTGATTTTTTTTACACTTGGTGTTCTCATTACCGTATTTCTTTTGTCAGTCGCCACTGTATCACAAAACAGATTTTGGTAGCTAGGCCTACTTCAGTACGTTGGTTTGTTAACATTCTATCAGTTAACGAAATAGACAGTTTTTTTTTTTTTTTACTGTTAATGTTACTGTAATCCGTAAATCTAAAATGTTGCTGCCATAGTCTGCTGTAAATGTCTGGCAACATTGTCTGGCAACACAGCTGCCTTTTTAATATAGGCCTAGTAAATTCAACTTGATCTAATGAAAAAAACATATAGCCTACCAGTTGGCCATTTCTTAAGAATTCCTACATAGTACAAAAATGTACAATTAGCCTATTAGAAAAAAATGTGAGCATGAAGGTCCGCCATTACCCCAGCTCTAAACATTCGATGTGTAGCCTAATGCTGCGTTCATAATTACCATAAATAAAGCTCTGAATGCTTTCGAATCGCGTACTTGTCATACACCGATCGGTCTGCACAGCGCCGCTTCAAGTCAAACACACTTTAAATCTACGTGCTCAAGTAGTATAGCTCTCTGAAAATTGAGTTACACGTTGTAATTACAAGTAGCCTACAAGCACGCTCGGCTTTTTACAGTTCAGAATATTATGGTAATTACAACATGGTAATTACAACATGCATGAACATCAGCTTGTCCAAATGAGATCATGGGCTAGTATACTAGGCTATATGTTCATACGAATTACCCACCCACCAATTGGACAAAACCTAAAATAGTTATGAATTTTAAACACTGAGTTATATTCATATTTAGCCTACAAAGCAGATATTCATCAAAACATATTCTCACTCAAATCAGAACTCATAAACATGAATTCACATTTTATTCTCACAGACTTTGGATGTGAGCCTAAACACTCTCCTGCTGTTCACAGCATTCACTGGAATTGAGTTTGCACAGAATGCTGTGATGTCAATGAGCAGTTGATGGTCCGAAAAGACGCAGGCCCTTGACCCACTTCTGGAACCTCTACATCTAACCTCAGTCAGTGCCCAGATGAAGATGATCTATTGCCCTCTCCCTCCCTCTTCTGACCGCCTCACTGTCATGGTGCTCAGACCTGGGTTTTGTTAGGTCCAGGAAACAGGCTCTTCCTTCATATAAACATAGGCTTATAACCTTTTTTTTTTTTTTTTTTTTTTTTTTTTTTTTTTTTTTTAGGACTGGCATCGGCACGCAACCAGTATCTCAGTGGTTTGGGTACTAAGGCAGTATGTTTTTATTTTATTTATTTTTTATTAAATACTAAAATTAAACTTTGATGCTTAAACACTGATCACCATAACCATTTTGGAGGGAAGATAAATGCATGACTGCATTCAATTAGTGGACAAAGACGGCGTTGCCGCACTATAGATGAAGGAATGGCCTACAATAAATCATATTTGTACTCGAACATGGAAAGGGAATTTATAACCAAAATGAACTCCAAGTGTAAACTTAAAACTGACAACAAGTATACTGCACAATAAACTGTAAGGAGCAGCAATATCTTGACAATAAATCGCTTTCTTATATGCTAAGGAAATGTGTGTTTTTTTTTTTTTACAGATAGAATAACCAAATTAATTTAATTTACAATGTCTGAACATTTAATGAAATATATATAATATCCTGCAAACAAGTAAATTGATAAAATCGTGATACGAAGATATGAGATACTCAAAATAGTGAAATAAATAAAGTATCAGATATGCATATGTAAACGTCATATATTTTATAATTTAAAAAGTCGTAAAATATATCACCCAACCCATTAAGGCATAATATTGTAAAAAGTGAATACGCAGTTGTTCTGATCTGACACATGAAATTACTTTTGTTGCAATGTATTGCAGTAATAATAATTAAAAATGTTGCACTTCATTTAGATGAATACGCAATGTAAGTGTGCGAAGCGAAGTTAATATAATCCCAGTTAACACAGAACGTTCCCCTAACGTTAGTTTTTGGTTCCCGTTTGGTTATTTTTTTGGGAACCATATACTAACGTTAGGGGAACGTTCTTTTTAGGTTTCATTTTTATGTAACCATAAAACAACGTTCCCAGAACGACGCAGGGTGGTTACTTTTAAATAACCCAAAAATAACTTATAGAGAACGTTCCCTAATAGTTATTTTTAAGTTATTATTTTGCAACCATAAAACAACGTTCCCAGAATGTTGCATGAAGGTTATTTTTTGAATAACCTCAAAACAACTTATAGAGAACGTTCCTTAATGGTTATTTTTAAGTTATTATTTTGCAACCATAAAACAACGTTTCCAGAACGACGCAGGGTGGTTACATTTTAACAACCCAAAAATAACTTATAGAGAACGTTCCCTAATGGTTATTTTTAAGTTATTATTTTGCAACCATAAAACAACGTTCCCAAACGTTGCATGAAGGTTATTTTTTGAATAACCTCAAAACAACTTATAGAGAACGTTCCCTAATGGTTATTTTTAAGTTATTATTTTGCAACCATAAAACAACGTTCCCAGAACGACGCAGGGTGGTTACTTTTAAATAACCCACAAATACCTTATAAAGAACGTTCCCTAATGGTTATTTTTAAGTTATTATTTTGCAACCATAAAACAACGTTCCCAGAACGATGCAGGGTGGTTACTTTTAAATTACCCAAAAATAACTTCACGTTCCCTAATGGTTATTTAATAAATGGTTATTTATAAAACAACGTTCACAGAATCTGAAAGCACTGAATAAAAAAATTGTGAAACTGACATTTTGTAGCTTTATCAAACGTTTTGGTGGTATAAAATAAATACTGCCAATACTGCGTTCAAATGAAATATTGGGCTTGAGTGTTCGTAAAAACATAAAAAAAAAATTCTGAAATTATAAAACTGCCACAATTGTCCCACTTTCACGTCCTGGACTCTGGAGTGGTGATTTGCACCTATGAACGGGTCATATAATTTCAAAATAAGTTTTAAATTCATGATTTAATAATGAGATTTTTATTCAAGTAAGGTTCTAATTCTAGATGTCTATGTTTGTAAATGCTGCGTGACTTTGACGCATGCGCGTGAACATTCGAGTCGCCTTCAAACACTGGAGCGGAGATGAGTTGCCATGGAAACGGCGCGGCACCAGTCCAACAGACAAGCAGCAAAACTCCGACTCTCGCTGTTATTTTCACTGCTTTCAAGTTTCAGGTGAGTTTAATCTCTAAAATCACACAAATAATACACACAACTGTTCTGGACACTTCTCTTACTTGTAATTGACACGCTTCTGTTTAATATTTACTTTATAGAAATTGTTTACTGTCTTCGAAAAAGTCCGTTAGGCTAGCATCTCAACCGTTTTCAGAAAAGAGGTAACAAAAGGCTAACTTTAGCTTGAGCTTTTGTTTATGAATGTTTGAGCTTTTAATCGCATCTTATGTGTAGATGAGAGGTTTTAGTTTTGTAAAGATTTTGATTGGAAGTGAGCTAAAAACGTAACAGCTATGTATTTAAAATTAAAAGTACTGTTAATCGATGACGTCACTTACACGGCTGAAACTAACGTTAGCTCAATCAATGGTTAATAAATATTGATAAAAATGTTCTGTGATTTCAGCAGCAACAAAATAATCACCAGAAACACAATCCTTATTTAAATCTAGATTAAAAACACATCTCTTTATCCAAGCATTCAATTAACACATCTTATAATCTTGCACTACAGTTATATGTGATGAAATGGTAAAAAGTGCACATGATCATCTTTTGCCTGAAATAATATGACAGCAGCTATGCTAATCTTTCTCCTGTTGTTTCCCTGTTTCTATCTCAGGATGCTCAGCAAGTTTACTAGAGATTGCAGCAGCTCCAGTTTGGATCCAGCCTCACTTGTGAAGACTTCTAATGACACCAACACTCTTGAAGACTTCAGATGATGACAAACTATAGATGGACATACAAAACTGCCAGATATTATCCTTATATTGCATTGGCCCGGTTTTACAGGCAGGGTTTAGATTAAGCCAGGATTAGGCCTTATTTAAATTAGTATCTTTTTAAAATGTACTTTAGAAAAAAAAACATTACTGCTGTGCACCTTAAAACAAAACAATGGCACTGAAATATTTTAAGATATGTCAGTGCAAGTTGCTTCCAGTTAAGAGAGTTTTAACATGCATTTTTAGTCTGGCACTTAAGCCTTTTCTGTGAAACCGGGACAGTTTTGCTGACACATAAACAGGAATATCTCAGTACACAAGAGTAAGCATTGTTCATTTACATATTACCAACATAGTAACAATAGCGGGTTGAAAATCTGCAAACTTGCCCTTTAGAAGTTGAAGGATAGCATAAATTTGTCTGTTTAACTGAACATGACTTTAAACTCATGACTTGTATTATCTTATGGACATTACTTTGTTGCCAGAAGATGGTCTCCAGTGAGTAGCAGTATACAATTATATTACTACACATAGTGAGCCTGTGAGGGAATGTGAGTCTGTTTCTCATCTTAAAATAAAGTTATTTTAACCACTAGCCTTTTGCTCATGTTTTGAATGTGATGCATAGCCATCAATCCATGATTGTGTTTTTTTGTGTGTGTGTTTTTAATCAACAATTAAACAATGAATCGGCAAAAACATGGACTGTACAGGTTGATTATTTATACATTTACTGTTGTATTTTATTAAAGTAAAAAAAAAATTGTTGTTGAACGTAAAGAAAACTTTACATCTGGCTACCTTAAAACAAACCATAAAAACTAACGTTCTGGGAACCAAAAACTAACTTTCTGAGAACCTAAAACTAACTTTCTGAGAACCTAAATCTAACGTTCTGAGAACGTTCTGGGAACCAAAAACTAACTTTATGGGAACCAAAAACTAACTTTCTGAGAACCTAAAACTAACGTTCTGAGAACCAAAAACTAACTTTATAGGAACCAAAAACTAACTTTCTGAGAACCAAAAACAAACGTTCTGAGAACGTTCTGGGAACCAAAAACTAACGTTCTGAGAACGTTAAGAAAACTTTCCTGGCTAACCAAAAACAAACCATAAAAAAATAACGTTCTGAGAACCAAAAACTAACGTTCTGAGAACGTTCTGGGAACCAAAATCTAACGTTCTGAGAACGTTCTGGGAACCAAAAATTGTTAGCTGGGATATAATATAATATAATATAATATAATATAATATAATATAATATAATATAATATAATATAATATAATAGCCTAATATTGGCTCATATAATATAATAATATAAAAACAGATGCCAAGATCTTTCAGATTTCAGATCTTACAGAAACATTTAATTTACTTCATGCGCAACGAGGGTTCGTAAAATCCCTTGATATGGTGTTTGTTAATGTGTAATTGTTTTCGACTTTATACTGTTTTATAATAATAATCTCACTGATGATTATAACATTACCACTGACTACAGCCACATAAGTCGGGTAAACGGAAGCGTTTCCGTTATTGTTACTTTCCGATGTTGATATCATCAATACGTCTATCCATCAGGACACTGGAGACCCCAGAGGAGAGTCCTGTGCAGACATGTGCTCTTCACGGTCAGCTTGGCTTCATGCTTGACTGAGACTCTCCTCATCCTAATGGTGCTATTAACCAGACAAAACACTCACACACTTTAGTCGTGTGTGGGGCAAAGATCAGATAAAAACACGCGACAACATCCAAATCTTGTGATCGGATCAAAGCTCACCTGCCTAAACCTGCATAAACATAATTTCTAATCTATTTTTTTTTTGTCATCTAAACATGAGCAAAATTCATTTGGTGTTTGTCACTGTGTCAGCACTCAGCACACATTAAGTTATCACGATGCATGGAAAGCATTATGAAAACTGAGACAAATAAGTGCGGTGCTGATAAAAAAAGCTGGAACTGATCTTTCTGAGGATGGCAATCTAAAGCATCTCATGAACCTTGCAATACATCACAAATCCAAAAAGTTAGGCCCTCTGCCTGTATGAGTCCACCAATAATTTAACAGCATGTGTCATCCAACTGTCCTGTACAGAATGCTGTTCACCAACAATAGTGTAAATCAGCAAGCAAGCATCAAACGCTTATTGCAGTAAATCAAGGCAATGATTAGAGACTGAATTACAGCAAATCATGAAAATAATGTACCTTGCCATTCAGTTCTTAAAAGAAAAGCTAGAAGCCCACCACTCCGACTTTCCTCCTGAGCCATTAGTCTTGGGACGGGAGGACACAAAGCTGATCTAAACAGCACTGTTGATAGCTAACGGATGAGATAATCTCGTCTCTCTTTCCTTTTCTTTTCTCCTCTTCTTAGTCTCTGGCAGGCTTTTGTCTCTGGCGCCGGAGCAGAAGCTCAGAGAGACACCGTTGCGCATCATTGCGTCCTCAAACAGGTTTCCTGCGCGCCCTCCTCAATAAGTGATCGATACGTATGGCTGGTAATACAGGATAGAAAAAAATATATAAAACGTAGGCCTACAATTTCTCTTTCTTATCATGAGGCGTAAAGGAAGCACTCGGGTCTCCAAAAGTGCTGAGGAATGGATGAAGATTTTGAAATGATAGTGCTTAATATTCCTTTTAGTGGAATGCTGGGTTGTTTTTCAGTAAGATTTTTATCACTCTAAAAAAATGCTGGGTTATTTCAAACCATGTTTGGGTCAAATATGGACAACCCCAACCATTGGTTTACATTTTTCAATTAAATTTTGAAACCCAACGGTTGGGATTGTCCGTATTTGACCCAAATAACCCAGGATTGATAAAAATCTTACTGAATTTTACGGAGACAACGTTTAATTGTTATTTCTACCCACTTACGCATACAGTAGCCTAATCAAAACCCAAATATAAATGTCTAATTATTTATTATGCTTACAACTGTTGGAGAGGTGAAGAGAGAATTATGTTCTTATAGGACAATTTTTTAAAAAACGAGAATCAGTAATAATAATAATAATGATGTAGAAGATAAATTAGAATCTTTTCAAATTCTCGATTAACACAGAATCGACTTCTTTGAACTTAAAACTTGCGTTTCCACAAAAAGAAAAAAGAAAAGAAAAAAAGAACATTATATCTGATTTCTTTTTAGAGAACTATACGCTAAGCCCCCCTCCCTCTCCCTCTCCCTCTCTCTCTCTCTCTCTCTCTCTCTCTCTCTCTCTCTCTCTCTCTCTCTCTCTCTCTCTACACACACACACACACACACACACACACACACACACACACACACACACACACACACACACACACACACACACACACACACACACACACACACACACACACACACACCATTTGTCTCTCACAGACAAACAAAGTTATGTTTAAATCCGCTTGCTTCTTATTTGTCAAAGGTCTGCAGCTGTTTTTGCTCCAGCTTGACTGTCTAATGGCACACAAGTGTGGTGCAGGTCAGATTTAAATGGGATAATAGCAGCAGAAGGATAAGCGTCAACTCCAGAGAAAACTCACAGAATGTGCGTTAATAGAAAATAAGCAATACAAATAAGTTAATAGTTATTTAATTATCATCAGCTCTTTCAGGTTCAGTCTCTTACTAAGAACTTTTTTGGTGGTTATGGCTATGCTTCATTGGAAATTATATAACATACAACTCTATTAGGATGAGTTTGATGGGTTCTTTAAAGCACCTACTGGCATCAAGCAGTAAGACTATTTTTGGTGCACATGTAAATCTTTATTATTAAGAGTGTATGGTAAAGAAAACATGTTCAGTCTAAACTGGTCAAAGTTTTTTTTTTTTTAAATTGTGCAGGACAGATGAATTTGCATTGAGCATAAAAGCATGACTAAATCACTTAACATGATTTACATTTTCACAAGGACCTTGCATGTGAGGAGATTTATTCTTGAGCTTTTTTCAATATAAAGTCTGCATTCTGTATTATTCAGACACACTGGAATTATTAAGACACACTCTTATGGAAATATTCTGATTAGAACCTGGATGTGCCATAAATAACTTTTTCTAGTTTAGAAACCATCATCAATACTGATCTAAAGAAAAAAAACTTATAATGTGATATAAAGACTTCTTTAATCTCCAAACAAACTCAAAATTGTGTAAGCTACAATAATAAAAAATAAAAATAAAAATATCATGATGGTTTTTCTTTAGAATTTAAGAAGAACCTTTTTAAAGGATGCATAAATAATTACGCTGTATCTATATCGGAAAAAGTATGGTGTGACATTAGGGGCTGTTTTTCTGCTGGTGAAACTGTATAGGCTATGCGTTTCCTCTGTGGATTGTAGGAAGGATCATTACATCCCGCCCCGGTAACGTGACATCACCGGGCAGAAGAACTGCCTTGTGCTGCCGGACTCCAAGAAAAACACACACACAACAGTTTCACATCGACGAGTGGCGGTCCTCACCTCTCTTCACGTAAATCAAGCAGCCATGACACAATGGGAGATTAATCGACACATTTAGGTATGTTTACTTGAAATTGTTGCTTATCTAAACAATTGTTCAACATGGGCTTTGCTTCTCGAAGCTGCCGGTTGAATCAGGAATAACATTGTAGATGTAATCCAACAGCGCCTGATGATGCTTCCGAGCCCGGCTACATCAACGCCGTTTTCTGTGAAGGATATACTGAAACTGGAGCAACAGTCTCGACACCTTCAATCTCTGCATCCGGAACTGCAGGACAGATTTCAGGCACCATCATCCTGTTTTCTCGGAGGTGGAGACAGCCCCGGCTTCTCTGAGAACGAGGAGAAGATGTCTTTCCTGAACTCTCTCTCCATGCAGGATAGTTTAGTGGAGAGCAGCCTTTCCCCTCCGATGTTCGTCCATCCGGGCCTGGGACACGTCGACACTAAACTTGAAGATGAACTTGAGGACCACGAAACGAGTGGGTGATTTTGTGTTTTACAACTGACGTGAATTCATTTGAATTTCGAAACTGCACGAGGAGTTCGAATTGCACGTGTCTCTGAATATTATAGATAGAAATTCAGAATCATTCAAAGCGTCAATGTAGCTATGTTTGTTGTTTAGTAGCCTGCTATGTTGTTATTATTATTATTATTTTTTCGACAAATATAAAAAATGGCATGAATCATGCAGCTTTATCATAAATTATTATTTGTATTGACTAGAATTAAAATGCATAAAACAGGCCGATCAACCTTTCACAAAAATGGGACAAATAATTAAATTATAGTTTTGAAAAAAAAGACATGTTTTTTGTTTGTTTTGTGATTGTATACAAAGCAACTTTGAAACGCTGGCCTATTTTAATGCCTCTTCAATGCAAGTCAAAACAAATAACCTCGTTAAAGTGTAATTATATTCAAGTTAAACAATTAAAGAAGCTGTATTAGCCTAATATTTAATGTGAATATTGCATGTTGTGAAAGTTAGAATGATCGTATTATATTGTTCTTTTTTTGGTTTACCCTGCAAAGACATTATATGCATAAATATAGGCCTATAAAAACCTTATTGCGCTATATGACTAATCGATTGACCGCTGCACATTCATAATTTGCACTAACTCACGGACTCTCTCTTGATTTGATAAAAAGGTAGTGATAAAGTTTTACTACGCTGTAAAAAATATTGTTGGTTTAACTTAAAAAAGTAACCTGGTTGCCTTAAAATTTTAAGTTGGTAAAAAAAAAAGAATACAACGAAGGAGATTGGTTTAATCAACAGAAACTCAACATGTTATGTTGTCTCAACCACATAGAGTATCAGAGTTGATTTGACAAAAGAAAAAAAATGTTGTGATAAATCATGAAAATATATATTTTTTACAGTATATGGCTGTATTTTACATATCTTGTTAATATAATTTAAGATTAATTTAATTGTACATTATTTCTGAAATAATGCACAATCTGGGTGATTTTGTCTGTGAGTGACAGAGACTTTATATATAAAGGCAGACTCAGCTCGATAATGCGCAATACAGCCTACATATAGGCCTATATTTTTATGCAAGGAAATGCTTGTATGAATCACGTTAAGTGAGAGTTAACCTGATTCACTTTGGATCTTTGTTGTCTCCTGTTTTTTTAGAAAGCTGCGGTGCCATCCTCAGATCCCCCGAGTGTGAGGGCGAGGCGCACTCGGACACGGAGCGCGCTCAGCGGCAGAGGACGCGTCGGAAGCCGCGGGTGCTCTTCAGTCAGGCGCAGGTCTTTGAGCTCGAGCGGCGCTTCAAACAACAGCGCTATTTATCAGCTCCTGAGAGAGAACATTTGGCGAGTACCCTGAAACTGACTTCGACGCAGGTCAAAATTTGGTTCCAGAACCGCAGATACAAATGCAAGCGACAGCGTCAAGACAAAACACTGGAAATGGCAGGACACCATCACCCGCCGCCGCCCAGGAGAGTGGCGGTGCCTGTCCTGGTCCGGGATGGCAAACCGTGTTTAACGGGATCGCAGAATTACAACGCCACGTACGCGGTGAACCCAGGCCCGTACACATATAACGGCTATTCGTCTTATAATAACGCCGCTTACACAAACCCTTACAGCTGTACATACCCAAGCCTTCCACCTCTCCCGGCTAACACATCCACTAACGCGCTGATGAGCATGAGCCTGAACAACCTCGGAACATATTCTCAACCTCAGACATCACAAGGGACCCCCGTGTCCGCGTGCCAAGGGACTCTGCAGGGGATTCGGGCATGGTAGTGCCATTGCAAACCAGCCGTCTGTAAATAAATGTCAACTTTACAATATACACAAGTTAGCCATGTTTTATAGGTCGTGTATAGTCTACCTTTTCAGTATAAACATGAGTGAATTTCTTTCCATGATGGCTGAACGAATGCACATGAATATTCATAGCAATTTAGACCACCTATTTGGACAACTTACTCCCTGAACATTCGCGGGTCTAACTTTTAGACTGACACCATTGTATCCATACTCAGAGACATTTGTTTTTTCATTCATTGCACTTATAGATGAAAAGTTATTACCTAAGAAATGTTACGAATATTGACAATCCGGTGTGTGTGATGATTTTGTGCAAACCTACATTGAAAGAATAAAAACAGTAAACTTATTTTTAAAAAGTCCTGCTAAAATATTTACTATTTGAAACACGCATATAAGAGTTTAGTTTCAAAGAACATTTAAGTTAGCTTACAACATTTAATTTTAAAGTAGAAATCAAAGATAAAAAGCTAGACGTAAAACAAAAACGTTTCAATAAGAGGTGTAGATAATATTCTAAATACTGATATTTCCCCCAAAATTCTCCGAATGGTATTGCTATAGCTAATATGAGCAATAACCTAATTACCAGTCAAAATGTTCTTGCAATAATTTAATATTAATTTAAAGTGTTTCGTTCATGGTAAACTATTTTAAACAAAACGATACGTTTTATTTGATTATAAATTAAAATATTATAATGCGCATTTCAAAAGTCTCCAAAACACATCGTTATTTAAATAACAATATGTTCGTATATTAACGAGACTCTGACGTCTCATAAATAAATACACAATTTAACCGATCATTCACTTATGTTCCTCAGTTTTTCAAAGACAAAGGGTTCACAAAATAAACGACAATTGATTTTAGAGAGCCAATGCACACTATTGTGATTGTGATGGTATACAACTGCGAAATTTCAATAACCTGACTTCATGTCAGACAAGAAGATACAAGTTTATGTAGGCCTATTTTGATAAGCATGACTAACATGCATTTGAGGTATGACATATTTTGAGTACTAACAATTTCACAATAAATACGTGATCTGAATTAGTTTCAAATAAACAAACAAACAATGCTGACCAGGGAGATTTGAATATATAATTTCCCACTCTCCCGTCCTCCTCTTTCTTTCTTCTTCCTCCAATGGCAGGTCCCAATCTTCTCAAGTAAAGCCCGTTTGCAAAAGGCATTGCATATTAGACTGCGTTGGTTGTATCACACAACAAGCGTTTATTTTGATAGATTTTAATCACTGCAACATTTTTACCTTAATTTTTTTTTTTTTTACTGTATCCTGACTCTTAAAAATACTTTCAACGGTGCAATCTTAATTAAACCAATTCGAGTTATTAAAGTTAGTAACACTTTTTTTAAAGTTGCTTCCTTACATTTTTGAGTACAATCAACTTGGGTGTTTAAGTCAGTTCAACTTAAATTACATTAAACTGACTTTAAAAAAGATGTTGAATCTTGTATAACTTATAAAAAGTTGGAAATTGCTTAACTTTTTTGATGAGTTAAAGCCATGTAAAACCATAAGTTGTCATATTATTTTGATCATGTAATTTTGAGTAAAAAGTGTTAATTTGATAGTTACCACGCGGATCGATTTATAACCTGACAAAACATTAGTGCACTTTGCAATTTTAGCGTTGTGGAAACAGAAAGTTTGGGACTAAATTCGGCATCGATGCACACTAAAGAAACAACCTATCAATAACCATCAATAAGATCAAGATCACATATAACATTATTAATGGACAACTATTTAAACAAATGAAATGGCGTGATTCATTAGAGTTAGGCCTACTGAATTTCAGTTCCTAATGCATCATTTTGATTTCGTAATAATAAACACAAAAGCTTTGATGGAAACAAGTAGGCCTATATGTTCGGCCATTACGCATGGCGTAACTCGTTTAATTCCATTCACGGGTTCACCAGAGCTCCCACTCTAATAATGAAGATTAATAGAAAAGTAAACAGAGTCACCGGGGGTTTGTCTCTAGCAAGGATGAACATCTCCCATTGGACATACCTGCTGTCAGGGTAAGTGGCCAGACACTTCAGTGTAAATACTCATGGCGACACAGCGGCGATGCCTCAGGATGAGCCGCTATACAGAGTGCTGGACTACAGATATCAATCTATAGAAAGGATTTCTGGACGAATATCAGGGGAGGGTGTGGTTAGTTCCCCGAAACAGTGTGTCATAGGCCAAATATTGTCTAGATGGTCAGATTTCATCTATTGTTAAAAATCAGATGGGTAACTCTGTTGGTTTGACCACATTTAAAATGTAAAATTTTATGGTTGCACTTTATTTTAAGGCGTCTTTGTTACACTGTAATAATACATTCATGCGAGTAATAGTAACTACATGAGGGGTTGTTTTTGGTCTAGGGTTAAGTTGCATGCAATTATGCATAATTAATAGTTATTACTATAAGAACTACATGTAACAATGACACGGTAAAATAAAGTGTTACCAAACCTAATCATATTTACAGCATAACAGTTTTATAATTCTGAACTTATTCACTACTGTTCTCAAAAACATGTTCTGAGAACTTTTTTTAAAAATGTTTAAAACGGCCAGATTTGTATTTTATTTTATTTTTTATGAAACGTTACGGGAATATTCCATTTGGCAAACATTATGGGATTGTTATTTTTGAATGTTCTCTCAACATTCTGAAACAAAAAGTAACATTTAACGTCCATCTAAAACGTTGGACAATGAAGGCTATGTTTTGTTTTTGTGCTAACGTTTTGAGAACCTTATTAAAGAGATAACTTTGAAGAAACGTTCTATTAACGTTACTGGAAAAACGTTTTGAGAGAACCTTGCGAGAACGTTAGCACAGTTCTGAGAATGTTCCCTGTTAGCTGGGATATTTCTACAGAAATCTTACCTAAAATGATCAGACTTCCTAAATCAGTTAGGAAGGGGGAACATATCTATATGGACTGTATAGATAGATAAGAAAAGGAAGGAAAAGCTGATTTAGAGCACAACAATTATTTAAAGAGAACATGAGGTCAAAGCTATAAGGCCAATGGATCCATCTTCTGAACTGCAAATCAGGCAAACAAATGATTGTCTATGGAGGACAAGGATAAATAAAATAGGCCTATATGCTGCGTGAAATTACATTAAAAGACATTGAAGTGATGACAATTAGTATCAACATTGAAACCAATGGTTATAAATTGAAATAAAAGTGGGAAAGGGTGAGTGTGTGGTTAACAAAGCAACATAAATCACAGCATTTTAATGTTATGCTTGTATAACCCGTTGCCATTTCCCTGATCTTAAACATCACAACTTTAACCATAAATAATGAACAACTCATTTGCGTTTTATGGGGAGGAAATACATTTGCAGATAAAGGATTATTAACAGATCTTGATTTAGTCAGAAATCTCTTGTGTGATAAATTGCATATCTTACAAGAAATCCACAAAGGTTGAGTACCACAGCTTTGAGAGTTATCCTATATGTAATTTATACTGTCAGCACCTTGACACTGAGTGTTACAGGGTGAAAAGCGCCCCCTGCTGGTCACGTCACTTCCGATCTCACATCCAAACACACTTTTTACATGGTCAATGTTAAATATTTACACAAAATACAAGAAAGTTTAGAAATAAAGACGAGGTATGCCTACGTGGAATGATTGTAATTCTTTATTTAGGGTCCTGAGAATATGATGAATGTGAAAGTTGACCTTTGTCCACTTATTTGCCCATAAATGAATTATATTCTTCAGAAACATCTGAAGTAAATAAACGTGGCCACTGAATCTGATGTGCAATTTTTCTGTGTAACTGACCTGATGAATTAGAATGTTTCTTCAGAGTGAAAAACACTTAAAACATTTCAGACCTCCCAATATGGCGATATAGCTTACTCAACATAAACAAAAGCAGAGTAATATTTATTTGGTAGACCGTTGTGGAAGTGTAAACAAAAGAATAGCATCCTGTTAAACGTTGTTTTAAACACGAACCACTTACAAAATCTGGCTTGGTTTGGTTTGTGAGCTATTAGTACATGTGAGACATTAGACCAAATATATACAAGCGCCACAAGTTTTTGTCATATTTCTGTCTTAAAGAATGAACTTTTAGGTGATTTGTTCCAGAAACATGTTTGTTATGCTGGTGTAAAGACTCTTCACATAGACTACTGATAGCAATCACTAAGTTAAGTGGTCTAAATGCTTATATGTGCCTGTGGAAGGCGAAGGACAATACAATGTTAGTCCAATAATTTATTCGGCCAGTATGCAAAGATATGATCTCATGAAAGTGCGTATGAATCTCACGAATGTTATTTCTCGTGGCATTTATACGCCAAAATCACTTTTGGCGTGTATATGATACGAAGTTTTCGCGTGCATATGATACGCACTTTATGGCGTGTAATAGGCCGGCACCCCCTCCCCCTAATCATACCCAAGGGATTTTCAGTGCGTAGCATATGCACGCCAAAAGAAATAACATTCGTGGTATTGTTACGCACTTTCATGAGACTGCGTTGTCATACCTCT
The DNA here is from genome assembly GCA_036326025.1 of Chrosomus eos. Classification (NCBI taxonomy): domain Eukaryota; kingdom Metazoa; phylum Chordata; class Actinopteri; order Cypriniformes; family Leuciscidae; genus Chrosomus; species Chrosomus eos. The sequence goes on along the minus strand of CM070833.1, from coordinate 28,930,090 downwards.
GCACTCTGTTACTCGTGACATTGCACTTCATCAGCACGAGCACCAAAACATCCTTTTACACTTTCTCCTGAACCAAAACAAGTGTATGCCTGCGTTCACGCCAACTATAATTTGAAAGAGATGGAAAAAGCATGACGTTATGGGCAGTTTGTGACTAGAATTTATGCGTTTCAATGGAAACTCTATCAATGGAGAAATGAATCTGCAGCAGTCAGCTGGTACAGGTCAATGCTCTTTAGTTGGTTATGTTCATTGTTATTGTAATGTTGAGTGCTTTGAGACATGAGGTAGTTTAACACTACGTCTTTCCTGACGCTTTTGTTTGCTCCCTGCATTACGCATTTACAGTCAAACCAAAAATTATTTAGACACCAGATATAATTTTTGATATTTTGTTTTTACTAGTGGTTACAGGACTAGTTCATTTATGTAAGTGAGGATTGCAAAATAAAGTAAACTGTGACATATTACACCCAAAAATTCTTCATACACGGGACTACCAGTAAAATCTATAAAAAATTGGGACCAAAAATTATTTAGACACTGACCTGACCATTTTTGGTCTGGTCTATATTTTTTTCTTTAATTGCTAATGCGACATTTTTATGACACACTGAACAAAGTTAAGCATTGCTTGGTTGGTTGACCTAAATTGGTATTATCTAATTGTGTGCTTAAATTTAACAGCAGACAGCTATTCAACAATTCAACATAATTCATTTGTGAGACAGTCTAACAGAAGGATGGCCAAAACCAGTGAAATATCAACTGATTTGATTTCTCTGAGTTCTTGTCATATTTTATTACCATTTTCTAAACTATAGCTAATGGGATGTGAACTAAAAAACACTCCCAAATAAAAGTTAATCATACAATCCACCTATATGCTATGTCACCTTTTTATTGCAAGCATAAGTTGTCACAAAGGATTTTTTAAGTAAAAAATGGAAATAAAAAATAAATGAATAAAACAAAATAAAAAAAGTTTTTTGGAATGCAGGAAAATCCATTTCTTGGAACAGCTAGTTTGGTCAGATATTCAAATACACAGACAGCAGATGAACACCAGCTGGCCACATGAAGGCGCTACAATCGTATTTCATAAACACTAACGGGAGAAATATAGCTTTGAAAATCATTTAAAACAACTGAGATTTACCTTATGTCATACAGAATCGAAATACGAACATTCAGGAATTTTGCTGTAAACTAGACCTAATGTTATATTCTCTGTAACTCATTAGAAACCCTGACAGGAACCGAGAGAGATTTCACAAAACTTGCATGAGTTAAAGAAAAAATATAGGATAATAATATATAAAAATATATAGGCTACTGTATTATAGCCTACAGGTACCCTTTAAAGAGCGATTTCGCGAAAGACATTTGAAATCGAAACCCACATGTGTTTTATGTGAAAAATATGCATTTAGAGCAATAATAAAAAACATATTCTTGAATTCAAGATGCAAAAGTAAAATTCCACTGCCAATAAAGCAAGTTTATCAAATAAATGACGTTTCACTGAATATATACGTAGCTCATTACATTAACATGCTTGATAAATAGTGTATGATCAGTGTAGTAGCCTATAGCTACTAAGGCTAAACAAATTAAATAACATTTGAATTTTACAAAAGAGCAGTTCGAGGGAAAAGAAAAAAAGACGGAAAAGCTTTATATTTTGAGTTTCAAAGAACATATTATTTGAAACAACAGAATTTGAATTATTAAGAACACGACAAGTATATCTAATGGCCAATTACAGCTAATTAATGCAAAAAAAAAAAAAAAAAAAAAAGGAAACTGAAACTGCATTACATCAGATGAGAAACGAAAGCCGGAATGAAATAAAATAACTCGAATAATTCTAGTTATCGAATAACTTTATCTGAGCAATGTAAATGTTGAAAAATTAACAAATAACAAAACATTAAAAATTAAGTGCTGTTTTTGAGATGTAAACAGGCTATACACAAATTATATAATGAATTTAACAATTAATGTATTTTACATAGATGCTATATCTGAAGTGTAAAATACATCAATTATCAATTAATACATTCAAAATTACTTGATTGCACCTCTTCTATAATTAACATTAAATTCTTAAATTCAGTAGGATAGTGTGTATATGTTAATTGTTCAAGCATAAAAATCCTGTGAAATTCCATAAAAAATGTTGGCATACGTTGTTTGATTTGGCTGACAAAAGTTTGAAAAATTATGTAAAAGTCAGTGTGGTGTAACCATCAAGCAAGAAGCCATTTTGCAGTCTTTTACAACAGAGAGGCAGGTCATTAGGTTTATGTTGACCTTAGTTATTAAAACACGTTTTCATGTCGAACTGAGTAATCTACAGTTTATAAAACCTTGAAAAGTATGTTTGAAAATATTTTGAAAACATTTTTTTAATTATTATTAGTGATGTGCACACTCGCTGTATTCAAATATTTAAATGGGTACTTTTTATTCACATGAGAGTTGTTGCTTTTTGTTGTTGTTGTTTTTTGAAAATTGTATAATTGTTTAAAAAACGTATTTAATAGGCTACTAAGGATGGCTATAGCCTACAGATTTTTTTTTCTAAATAAATCTAAAAAACATTTCTCATTTTTATAGACTCGAACATCCTTCTTTGTCATCGAAACACAAAAATGTCCAAACAAACTAACAAAGCCAGTAAGAGCATGTGGCAGTAACCCGATTTCGATAGGTTTTCTATTTCTACACGTCTATTTCAGAGGGAGGAGCGAAGTGCTCAGAAAGCCCATTGGCACTGCGTCTGGAAAGAGAACAGAGGGGACTGATTCGCACATGACATTTTCTGACACTTTGCTTGTTGATTGGGTCAGAAGAAGTTTTGCAACAATTAAATGACATGCAAAGAGGAAACCCATTATACTGTGGACTAATCCATCGCCATGAAAGCGCAGAAGCTTCCCAGATAGAAGCGCAAAAACTGCAGGTCATCGGAAATTGACGAGCAGGTTACGTAAATGTTTTAAATGGCGAATAACCGCAACTCCTTTTCCATTCACAACATTTTAAACCGAGGACTTGATTGCGAGAAACATTGCCGTCTTGATGAGGATTACGCAGAAGCGCGGGATTGTTCCAGCTCATCTCTGCCGACCGGGAGCACTGGAGCTGAGAGCATCTCTTCCTGTGTGCTCGTGCTGGACTCATCATCCTCTGACCAGCATTCATGCGAGGAAGAGTCAACAGGAGGAGAAGACAATTCACTAGAAAGACGACACGGTGAGACATTAACGTTAAAAGAACTTCACGTAACCTTGCCGGTTAAATTATAGCCTATAGGCTACTGGGAGTAGGCAGCGTTTGTTACTCGTTTTTTTTTCACTATATGTACAAAATATAATGTAGACTATAATATTTGTCTGCTACATTTTAGAAAAAACAATAGGGCTATGCATTAAATATGTACATTAACGCCAATGCAAAGAGTGCCATTGGGCTGCCTGACATTTTACACTTCATAAATGAATTGTGTTATAAAAAAAAATAATGCGCATCACTCAATTCCAGTTTCAACATTTTAATTAAAAAAATTGCAGATACAATTGCATACAATTTTAATAGCAAAAGCTAACCTCTATTAAAGCCTAAATACAAAACAGCGCGAGTTTTGGCAAATATAAGTAGGCCTATACACTGACTTATTTTTGTTTAATAGTTATGGGTTCAATAGGAAAAAAAGAGAAAAAAAAATAAAAGAAAGAAACTGCCAATTGATATCAGTTCTGTCATCCATGATCACAAGTCTAACTATAAGACAGACATGAAATTATGCTTTAAATCGTTTTTGTTTCACCTGTAAATGTTTTTACAAAGAGAAATATAATTAGATGCATGTTTTTAGTCAACATTAAAGGACAGAGCTCATATCGCCAACTTTAGCAGATTATCCTGTTTAATTTGCAAACACAAGATTTTCACATTTAAAACAAAACAAGAACTATTGATAACATCGCAATCTACTAGTTATGATTTTTAATTGTTAGCCTATGTTTTATGTATTTCTGTATTTGTTTCCATTTTTATTTTCTGTTTAAAGTTACAAAAAACATTGTGACCATGTTTAATTGAAGTGTTTAAAATTAAATGGGAGGATAATAATTCATTAAAAAAGCACAATAAATTAAATCACAACATTTACCCATGTTTTAAATTATAGTGTAGTGGGACTAAAAACAAAGTTTTGTACTTTACATTAATTTACACAGTTTATATATTTATCAACATTTAAGACACATAGTTAAAGTTGAAACAAAGAACACTCCCTAAACTCCTCTAAAATAAAATTATCATCGTTTTACAGTAAACAACTCCTCAAATATAGGCATATTAAGTTATTAAACGGTCACTGGTCAATTGTAGGACAATTTTTGAATTCATCACATTGTCTAGAACAGAGCCTAAACCTGTTTTTGCCCATCTATACAGATCACAACATGGATCAACAGAAAGCACAGAGCTCCAACTTTGAAGATAACCACTCCAAATCGAGCAAGAAAAGGTCCCGGGCAGCGTTTTCTCATGCACAGGTGTACGAGCTGGAGCGGCGCTTTAACGTGCAGCGGTACCTGTCCGGCCCAGAGCGAGCCGACCTGGCAGGAGCACTCAAACTGACCGAGACACAGGTGAAGATCTGGTTCCAGAACAGGAGATACAAAACTAAACGGCGACAAATGGCAGCCGAGCTCGCGACGACTCCCACGACAGCCCTTGCAAAGAGAGTGGCAGTGAAAGTACTGGTGAGAAACGACCAGAGGCAATATAACGCGGAGGAGCTTCCCAGTCCGTCTGTTCCTCCCTTATACCAGTCATTCCCGTGCTATCCTTACATGTTCTGCTTCCAGCCGTGGATCTCAGGAAACAATTTAAGTGGTGGCATGTATTGATTTATCAGAGAAAGTGACTGTGGAGACACGAACAGCCAAAGTGCATTTATGCAGAAGAGAACACAGCAAACAATGCTTTTCCTCCAGCAGGATTATAAAGGCAGAACACATAATAAACTGTAGAATGACCATGAAACCAAAAGAGGAATGTGATTTTTTTATGCTCATTATCAATAATTTCAATAATGGCATTAAGCCAAAGCAAAGACAATTCACTAAATAGAGCTTCTCTCATTTGTTGTCATAACTGTCATGTTATACAGTGCAAATGTAATGCACACTTAAAATCTATTAGTTTCATTGCTTTATATAACAAACTATCAAACCAAATAGTGGCATCTGAAAACAGATTTAGTGGATGCACATATTCCACTAACACTTGACAAAGTCAGAAAGTGTCCAATTAAGTTTTAAATTGTATAGCCTAATTTAAAACCTTCCATTAATTCAATGTTTTGCATGACTGAATGCCACTTAATATTAATTTGGTGTAATACTTGTTATCTAATGCAAAGGCATCCTGCATTTTAAATGTTTGTGTTTATGTGTTTAAATAATTTGCTGGTCCACTGTATGCTTTGAAATAGGAGTACTAGTTTGGGACGTTTTTCTGTTAGCATTTGTCACTGATTAAAGTTCTTGTTTATTTACAATACATGACAACTACACTGTATAGTGCACTGTCTTAACATGTGTTGACTTTTTAAATTAAATACAGTCTAAAATTCACTGTCCTGTACAGAAAAATACATGTTTAATAAAGTTACAGTAGGTTTTAGAAAAAAAGACCGCAAAAGTGTAAAGCTTAAGAGGGTTTGTCAATACAAAGTATGGAGATTAATGACATAACGGCAATAATTTAAGAGTAGGCTAAGCAATGATCAAAAGATGCTTTGTGGAGAATGGCTTGACAGGTGATACTGTCATACAGATAAAAGCCATTGAAAACACCCTCAGTACATGAACGTAATCAATAAAATTTTAGATAAACCAACACCAAAATCTCTCTGACTTTTTTTTATGAACCGCCTCTTAAATCCCAAGAATCAATCTTTTGGTCCATCCTGTTTTCAACTGATGAATGAACGGAATAATACGTTGTCATCCAAAAAAATCATAATAAGCGTTGTACTTTGTTTCTTTTGATATGAAACAACAACGCAGTCTCATGAAAGTGCGTATATTATTTCTCGTGCCATTTATACGCCAAAATGGTTTTTGCGTGCATATGCTACGCTCTGAAAACCCCTTGGGTAGGATTAGGGGGAGGGGGTGCGTGCGTATTACACGCCATAAAGTGCGTATCATATAGCCTACACGCAAAAACTATTTTTGGCGTACAAATGGCGCGAGAAATGACATTCCTTCTATTGAGATTGATACGCACTTTCACAAGATCAGGAAACAAAGGGTCAGTACAAATTCGAATTGGTCGTGAGATAGCGTTGGTGAAGCACGAAGCACTCGTGAACTGATCATCATCCCTTCCGATTTACTGCTAGTTACAGCACGAAATAAACATAAATGAACACAGGTATTTTAAAAGAATCAGTAGGTTACAATTAAAAAAAAAAGTATCCGTATCATGTCTAATGTAATCGCCCATTCAGTGTTTCAACTTTCAACCACGGAAATACATCAATAAAACAGCTTATAACAATGTCACTTGATTGTTGTATTTACCTCAGAAAAGCCATTCAGTGACCAACTACCGGAGATGCTAGGCAGCAACAATAATGAACCAGAGATACGCATTTTGCTAAATATATGCACCACATCACCTATTCATTATTATTTTTACTGTTCTTCAATAATAGGTCTAGAATATGTTTGAATAAATCCGTTTTTATAAACGTTATGATGGCAACCATTTAAATGTGTATTATAGCCTAGTTTAAAAAAAAAAACTAATTGGAGTAGAAACATAATTATGTAATTATAAAGTTAGTAGCTACTCTAATCCCAGATTGGCTGACTTTCAGTAGCCTAAATTGAATTGAATGTTTTTTTAAACCTAGGGGTGGATATTGATACAAATTTCATAATTCGATTAAATGTCGATCCAAGCTTGCGATTCCGATTCAATTTGATGCGATTTTGATTATTTTTGGACAGCCTAGTAATCAGGGCCTAGGCTACATGGCAAATTTTCTCAAGGAAAAAAACAAAAATCTTGAACTAATGCTGTAAACTACACAAGTCAGTTATAGGCTACATTTGCATAATATAGCCTAATATTAAAGGTTAAAATAAAGTTTGAATACAAGCACTTAAATTACACACATTACGATTTACTATTAATAAATATTAATACATAGCCTATTAATAAATAATAAAGTCAGATTTAAGGCCTGTTTGCACCAAAAACGATAATGATATAGTTCTGAAAATCGTTCTAAATATAACCACTCCACACCACAACTAGGCTATAACACAGAACAGAGAAACGATAGTTGGAATCACTTTTAAGGGTGCATTTACCAAAGCAAACTTTGGTCACAAGTTGTGTTGGTAATGACTGAACTTATGCGACCAGTTGACCTTGGGAAACTCCCCCCAGAACGATTTTAGGGGAGACCAGGGACAGTTGGAACACTTTTTGCAATTTTTAGCAATACATCAAAAACCATTTATACTGGAATAACCAATTTGTTATATTATAAACTTCAATCTGTCAACTGCTGAAACAATGTATTTATTTAATGGTTTTATGAAATATGTACAGGTTCCAAAATTAATTTTAATACAGTCTGTCCACTGTTACAACCGTCCCAGTGTATAGGGCTGGTTGTAACACATGTCAGGGACGGTTGTAACATGTCTAAAATATAGGCTACATAATGAATTAATCATATAACCTACTCAAAATGGACAATATTATTTATCAGTCATCCCAGCGGGCATCTTGACGCCAATTTAACATCAAACATTGATGTCAAAATTACTTGATGTCAAGATTTTGACCGCTGATGATTATGTCAAAACATAACCAACACCATCAGATCACCTTTACTCTTTGTTCATCTGGCTGTTCACCACTCAGTTTCAGCAGCCAAACAAAATCTAAAGTTAAAAACATTAGGGTCAAGAGGCCAACAAAAGCAAACATTGATCACCAAAATGGTGACTTAAATTGTGATTTTCTCCTTCAGTGATTCTGCTTGTTAACATCAGGTGTTCATCAATAATAACCAATCATCACTCAATTTATCACTTAATTATCTCATTAACTTTAACACTGCTTCAGACACTGTTTGAAAACAGTCAATGTTTGATGTCACATTTATGTTGAATTGATATCGAAGCTTGATATTGAATGATATCAACATCATGACATCCTGACGTCAAATAGATGTAGAATAGACATCAAATGCCAACAAAGCTGACATCAAAATAACATCAAAATGATATCCGCAGAGGTCAAAATCTTGACATCAAATTGACATTGACACTTTGACGTCAATATGACTTTAATTTTTGACCTATTTCGTAACGTCATTTTGACCAATGTTTGATGTCATATTTATGTTAAATTGACATCAAATGCGCACTGGGATGTGATAGTGACTATTCATTTCATATTTCTAAGTAGCCTAATGATTACCCTTTCCAGCATAGGAAATGGACTCCCCTGTCTGTCTTCCTCTTACTTATATTTGGCATGCTGTAAGCAATCACGTTTCCACTGACTATTTATATATATATATATCTTTTTTTATATAAAAAAAGATAATTACCTTAAAATGTGATTTGATGACATTTCACATTTAATTTGCAATGCACAGTGCATATTTTAATTTTAATTTGCACATTAAATGGAAACTATGCAGTTTTTTATAGCTTAATTAGTTTTTAAAATATAAATGAAACTTGGTTGGTGATTCTGGGACAGTTGTAACGGGGCGTTACAACCGTCCCAGTATCACCAACCATGTTTTCATCTCATGTGAGCTAGCTTGACTGCTAGTTTGACACTTGTTAGGCATTTCTATTTTTAGCTTACAAAACAATGATTCTAATAATACTTGTTTGAATTCATAAACATTTTATCTTATAACAGCATCCAAAAAAATACATCAGAAAGAAAAGTATTTTTTTTACCTCAAAAACAACCTTTTGTCGGTAACTTTGTCAGGAAGTTTGTAATGTGGCCCCCTTTTTGGCAAAAATGGAGGGAAACTAACTGAGCATATAAGCACAGTGAGTGTCATCACTCTAGGTTGTTTCTGATTGGAGGAATTCAAGGTGTTACAACCGTCCCCTGTTACAACTGTCCCTGGTCTCCCCTACTATGATTTTCCCCAACTGATGAACAAAAAAACAATGACAGCCAATCAGAATCCATTCTCCTGAGCTTAAGCATTTAAAGCTGCAGATGAAAAAAACTGCAGCGCTCTTATAATAAACATTATGTTATCGTCCGCTGAAGTGGACAGTAATAGTTATCATTATAGCCTTGTCATCTTTACAGCTATGGCTCTTGGTGTAAACGGACCTTTACAGTTTAACAGTTGAAATATCAAGTTTTCTTGAATCTGTCCTTTACTTCTCTGACCTGGCATGCAAGATGAGCAGGTCATTTTCATGAAGAACAACAATGTTTGACAGACTGTTTTGAAAAGTCTGCAGTCCCATGTTTGAGAAGGATAGTATCACTTTGAGGTCAAACAAGTTTACAAATTAAATGCTGTGTATGTGCCAAATAACATGCTAAAAAAGGCTTTATATGATATTATTCAATGACAAACAATCCTGATATGGACATGTCTTTCTTTCTTCTTTTCTTTCTTTCTTTCTTTCTTTCTTTCTTTCTTTCTTTCTTTCTTTCTTTCTTTCTTTCTTTCTTTTCTTTCTTTCTTTCTTCTCCAAAGTCTTGTAGTTGTAGCCTATATTCATTAAATTTCTAAAATACTGAAATATATGGAAAGCAAAACTGAGGTTATGTAATATTATTTTGGTGTATTTGTAATCTAATGCAAAGGCATCATGCATTTTTAAGTGTTTAAATAGGCTACTAATTTGCTGGTCCACTGTAAATGCTTTGAAACAGGAGTACAAGTTTGGGAAGTTTTTTTGTTAGCATTTGTCACCGATTAAGTTCTTCTTTAATTACATCACATGAAAAATACACTGTATAGTGCACTGTCTTAACATGTCCTGACTCTTTTTAAATTCAATGCCTAAATTAAATTCGGTCTATAAGTCACTGTCCTACAGAAAAATACATGTTTAATAAAGTTACAGATAGGCTTTAGAAAAAAAGAAAAAACTATCTTGTGTCTGAGACAATCTAACCGCAAAAGTGTAAAGCTTAAGAGGGTTAGTCGACACAAAGTATGGAGATTTTTTGGATAATTTGGATAATTTATGGATAATTTAAGAGGAAGCAATGATAAAAAGATTATTTGTGGATAATGGCTTGACATGTGATAACCTCAGTACATGAACGTAATCAATACAATTTTAGATAAACCATCAACACCAAAATCTCATCCTGAGGCCATACTGACTAATGTTTTTTATGAACCGCCTCTTAAATCCCAAGAATCAATCTTTTGGTCCATGCTGTTTTCAACTGATGAATGAATCGAACGATTTGGTGCCTGCCATCCAATAAATCATATAGGCGTTGTACTTTGTTTCTTTTAATATTAAAGGGTCAGTAGAAATTCGTACGAATTGGTCGTGAGATAGCGTTGGTGAAGCACGAAGCACTCGTGAACTGATCATCCCTTCCGATTTACTGCTAGTTACAGCACGAAATATACATGAATGAACAGAGGTAGTTCAAAGAATCATTAGGTTACAACTTAAAAAATAAATCTGTGTCATCTCATCTTATCACCCATTCAGTGTTTCAACTTTCAACCACAGAAATACATCAATAAAACAGCTTGTAAACAATCACTTGATTGTTGCATTTACCTCAGAAAAGCCATTCAGTGACCAACTACTGTAGAGACTGGCTAGTCAGCTACAATAATGAACTCAAGAGAGAAGCATTTTGCTACTGTAAACCCAGATTTTGTTTCTAATTAAACTTACAGAGTGATCATAACTTATTCTTTTATGTTTTGTAAAAACCTGCTAAACAACATTAGTTGTTTGTACTATTTAGCTGAAAGATTCATTGCACTAATCAAGTTTAGCAGAGATTACTTGGTATGTTTAGTTTCATAAAGAAAGGGGAGGGGTTCAAACACCACATCACAAATCAAAAGGCAGAAACCACTGGTATTCAAAAACCTGTGGTCACGTGAAAAGACCCGCGTCTAACATGCTTCCAAGGGGCTCTACACCTGGCTGGACGAGCACAGGCCTCGGCAACAGACGGTATTAAGAATTAACAGAGGTTTAGATGTTGATGAATTATTGTTTAATTTAATTTAAAAATAGTCACCATAATGGTGATAAGTGTTGGCTTTAGATGGGCTCTTGCCCTCGACATTTGAACAATTGTGTTTCTATGGCTGCAACTGTGTGTCTATAAAGGCACAATTATTATAGCAAAAAAAGCTATATAAGTGATTTAGTGATGACAGCACATTGATGTAATCATCAATAGAGATTATAAGTCATGAAAACTGTAAAGCTTCATGTTGCAATGCATGCTGGGTACCTAATAGGACACCTAAACTCAAAAAGTTTTAGAATGTGAACTAATGATTTTCAGTAAAGCCTACTAATGTAAACTTGTTTTGTCTACTGCAACTAGTTAAGATTATATGTTAATACAACTCAACATGTTTAGTTTCAGGATGTGTAAAAAGTTATGGTTCCATGTTAATACAACTCAACATGTTTAGTTTCAGCTTGTGTAAAAACTAAAGTGGTATAGGGCAACGGGTTTCCACGCGATTTGCGAGTAAAGTCAACTAATTCGGGTTAAGAGTACCATATCACATAGCCTATTCATTATAATTTTTACTGTTCTTCAATATTAGCTTTGCTCTTCTTTGCTCGTTCTGATCTTATCTTAGTAATAGAACCTTTTCAGTATTGGTCGCGCTGTTTCATCTGTAGCACGTATTACCTGTGGTGTTCCTCAAGGGTCTATTCTGGCTCCCATTTTATTTTCACTTTACATGATTGATGCTTCCACTAGGTTCAATTTTTAGGAAGCATGCAGTGTCTTTTCATTTTTATGCAGATGACACCCAAATCTATTTACCTTTAAAAACAATGACAAGCAAGGCCTAAAAACATTGCTTGCATGCTTAGCTGATGTAGTTTATTGGATGTCTCTTTTTCTTGCATTCAAATGAGAATAAGAATAAAGCAATTGTTTTTGGGCCATCTGTGGGAAAAGCAAAACCAAATATTAATTGTGGTTATTTAAATTATTGTATCAAACCCACTGTGAAAAATTTGGGAGTTCTTTTTGATTCATCTCTTAAAGGGTAACTCCACCTCTTGAAAAATGAATGTGTATTTAATATTGGTCATTTATATAGTAGAAATGTGAAATTATTTTTGAAATTGAAGCATTCTAGACTGAGAAAAGGCAGAAAATTAATTTTTTACTCATGTGGCTGAAAAACAACAATTCCCAGAATGCACTTGCTTTGCTGCCCTTACGAGGCCACTCCCAAACCACGCCTACCGGTTACAGGCGGCAGAATCCGAAAAATGGATACAACTAGGTTTGCTTTGATACATTGTGACTCTAGACATTGTGAATTGGTTGATACATTTCCATTTGAAATGGTGCTAAATTGCGTTGTACTGGGATGTACTAGCCTAATGTATATAACACAACTTACACTTTCAAATTAAAAATATGATGCAAGGCAGGACCATGTCAACAGAGTATCTTAGTAGCTCTGCATATAAACTGTTTTCTTCCAATTGAAATTACTATTTCTCTTAGCTAATACATTCTCTAGGCCAATCCATACTCTAGTAACACTAAAGGTTTATAAAAAGAACCACAGCCAATGTGAGTTATAACATTAAATTAAAAAAATAATTAATATGAACACTTTTACACTCAAAGCTCTGCGGATTCAGCGATCTCCTCCAGAAGAACATGGCATCTCTGAGATTCGTGACAGCAATAGGACTCTATATCTGTTTCCATCGGCGCACAGCGAGAGCACTGACACCGCCAGTCCGCCCCAGCTCGAGTCTGGCAGGGCTCAGGTCTCGCTCCGGCTGCCTCTTGATCCTCCATCTACAACTGTTTATTGCTGTATTGCGGCTCGTACAGGTAGCCGCGAGCATCAGATTCTCGCAACAGATCTTCAAAATCCCCTTCTGCCATTTCAACTTCAAAACTACCTTCCGCCATCGTGATTAGCCTACTATACAAACTTTCTACACTGACCAAGAGGCAAGAGCCTTTTAGCTTAGCTTCTACAGAAAGATGGCTGACAGTATCTTTACATTTTGTGAGTGAGATCCCGCCCCATATGGGCGTGGTGAAAACATGCTGAACACTGGCTGTAGGCACTGGCACTGGCACTGATCTGTGAAAGGTCTGTTAGCGCATTAGGTCCAACCCCCTATGGGTGGGTTTGAAAGGGTGCTTGTAGTCTTTACAGAAATCCCCCCCTCTTACACTTACTGCTACAATGACGTAAAATGATGATTTTTGCGCCATTGTAGGAGGAAGTGAAAAAGGTAAATAGCGGATTTCTCTCGTCTCAGGGGAAAATGAGAGAGTGTTGCACGACCATTCAATAGTATGACTGGGTTTCTAACAATGGAAAGCTTAATGCAAATGGGTGGAGTGTCCCTTTAAGTTTGACCAACATATAAATTCTGTAGTAAAGTCATGTTTTTTCCTAGCCTGACTTCGTCATACTCATATTCTAGACAGAATGTGAGTCTGATACTGCTCCATAGGGCTTTGATTATAAGGCGTGTCTTAACCGAACCAGGAAAAAACAACAACTCTGCACTCAATTGGATAGACCTACAACCAATCAGAGCAACGCAGTAAGTGACATATGTTGAGCGAAGCATAGTTGTCAACAGAACTCAACTGCACGCCCTGGCAATTTGATTCGCCCGACGATTTCTGAACCGAGCATAATTACTCCTCAATAGATCGAGTCCAGACCGAACTTGTTGTGGGCGGGGTTCGGGCTGGCATCCAGGCTAGTTTTTTCCATCTTAAACTTCTGTCCAAAGTTAGAACTTTTCTATCTTTTAAAGATCTTAAAACAGTCATACATGCTTTTGTTTTATCGCGCTTGGACTATTGTAATTCACTGTATATTGGATTACCCCAAACCTCCATGTCACAGCTTCAGATGGTCCAAAATACCGCAGCCAGGTTTTTAACTAGGGTTCATAAATGAAAACACATTACTCTGATATTAGTGTCTCTTAGTTGGTTGCCAGTGTGTTATATAGTTGAATTTAAAAATTTGTTGTTTGGTTTTAAGTCTTTGACTGGTCTAGCACCATCCTATTTGTCAGATCTTCTGAATGTGAAAAAGTCAGCAAGATGCTTGCGATCCTCAAACAGCATTACACTGTCATATCCAAGATCAAGATTAAAGTTGCGAGGTGACCGTGCGTTTTCAGTGGCCGGTCCTAGGATATGGAATAGTCTTCCTTTATCTTTGAGGTCTGCATTGTCTGTACATGAATTTAAATCAAAGTTCCAGTCTTATCTTTTTACCCTTGCATTTCATTAATTATAACTTTGGTCTCTTTTAACTCAGACCTAGTGATTTATTGCCTTTTATTACTGTGTTTTGTTTGTTTTATTTTTCTTCCTTTGCACAGCACAGTGGTCAACTTTTGTTGTGTTTGTTTGTGCTTTATAAATAAATGAAATTAAATGAAATTAAATGAAATAATGTAGGCCTAGAATATGTTTGAATAAATCCGTTTTTATAAAAGTTATGACGGCAATCGTTCAAAAAATGAATTGGAGTAGAAACATAATTATGTAATTATAAAGTTAGTACTCTAATCCCAGATTGGCTGACTTTCAGTAGCCTAAATTTAATTGAATGTTTTTTTAAAACTAGGGATGGATATTGACACAAATTTCACAATTCAATTAAATTTCGCGATTCCGATTCAATTTGATGCCATATTGATTATTTTTGGATAGCTTAGTAATCAGGTAGAGTACATGGCAAATTTTCTCAAGGTAAACATAAGTCTGCATAAGTCAGTTAATAGGGTACATTAGGCCTGTTTACACAAAAAACGATAACGATATAGATAGTTCTGAAAATCATTCTAAATATTTAAGAATAGCCCACTCCACACCACAACTAGGCTATAACATTAACAGAACAGAGAAACTGTCACGGGGTGACAAATTTCATTGAATTTTTCTGGACGGAACTAATGTTCTCTGGGTTTTGCCTCCCGCCGGACCCATAACAAAGGGACACCGGGCTGGTTCCGGGATAGCGCGAGCATTCTCCGACACTGGGGTGATTAGCCAAAGATCGCTAACAGCTGGAGATGGGAGAAGCAAGCCTTGCGATTGGGACTCGGGAAGATAAAAGGAGAAAGCATGGATCAAACAGTGCGTTGGTTTTCCTTGGGATCGGTGTTTGTTGGAGGAAGAGTGAGTTGTGGTGAAGATGTGGGGCTGTTAAACGGGCATGGCGTGGTGAATGGAGAGACACACAGGCGGATTCAATGGGAAGGAGGTAGCCACGGGACGGAGGAACGTTTGTGAGAGATAGTGAGTAACCTAATTGAACTTTCATCTCCCTCTCTTGCGACAGTGGGACTGTTGATGTAGAAGCCGGGCCAGGAGATGGGTAACGGCCTTATACCTGTGTAATTTTCCACTGAGTGCCGTGTTGAGATGAAGTGATGTGATGCACTGTCTGCTGTTTGAAGTGAGCACCTAAACCCGCTGGATGTCCATGTCTTGCCCTAGTTTCTATCTCCTCCCGACTGTACAAAGAGAGGCTAACATTGTTGTGTCCCACAGATTTTCGAGTGTGTTTATTCTGACAGCCACTGGGAAGAGAGAATACGTATTTGCATGCCTGCCTGTCTGCTTCACAGTGAGACTTCCTCTGCTGTAAACTGTGTCTGCGACTCCACCAGAGAAGAGGTGTACGTACCCGCATACTCACCAGTCTGCCTGTGGTTTTCAATCTTAAACCTCCAGCCGTAAGCCCCTCTGTTTGCCACTTTGAAGAGAGTTATGTATGTGCATGCTTGCCTGTCTGCTTTGCAGTGAAACTTCCTCTGCTGTAAGCTCCGTGTCTGTGACTTTACCAGAGAAGAGGCATACGTACCCGCATACTCACTTGTCTGCTTTGCAGTGAAACTTCCTCTGCTGTAAACTGTGTCTGCGACTCCACCAGAGAAGAGGTGTATGTACCCGCATACTCACCAGTCTGCCTGTGGTTTTCAACCTCAAACCTCCAGCCGTAAGCCCCTCTGTTTGCCACTTTGAAGAGAGTTATGTATGCGCATGCTTGCCTGTCTGCTTTGCAGTGAAACTTCCTCTGCTGTAAGCTCCGTGTCTGTGACTTTACCAGAGAGGAGGCATACGTACCCACATACTCACCTGTCTGCTTTGCAGTGAAACCTCCTCTGCTGTAAACTCTGTGTCTGTGACTCCACCAGAGAAGAGGCGTACGTACCCGCATACTCACCTGTCTGCTTTGCAGTGAAACTTCCTCTGCTGTAAGCTCCGTGTCTGTGACTTACCAGAGAAGAGGCATACGTACCCACATACTCACCTGTCTGCTTTGCAGTGAAACCTCCTCTGCTGTAAACTCTGTGTCTGTGACTCCACCAGAGAAGAGGCGTACGTACCCGCATACTCACCTGTCTGCTTTGCAGTGAAACTTCCTCTGCTGTAAACTGTGTCTGTGACTCCACCAGAGAAGAGGTGTACGTACCCGCATACTCACCAGTCTGCTTGTGGTTTTTAACCTCAAACCTCCAGCCTGAAACTTCCTCTGCTGTAAACTGTGTCTGTGACTCCACCAGAGAAGAGTGTACGTACCCGCATACTCACCAGTCTGCCTGTGGTTTTCAACCCCAAACCTCCAGCCTGAAACCTCCTCTGCTGTAAACTCTGTGTCTGTGACTCCACCAGAGAAGAGGTGTACGTACCCGCATACTCACCTGTCTGCTCTGCAGTAAAACCTCCTCTGCTATAAACTCCGTGTCTGTGACTTCGCCAGAGAAGAGGCGTACGTACCCGCATACTCATCTGTCTGCTCTGCAGTAAAACCTCCTCTGCTATAAACTCCGTGCCTGTGACTTCGCCAGAGAAGAGGCGTACGTACCCGCATACTCACCTGTCTGCTTGCAGTAAAGCCTCCTCTGCTGTAAACTCCGTGTCTGTGACTCCACCAGAGAAGAGACGTACGGACCCGCATACGCACCAGTCTGCTTGTGGTGAAGTTCCCAGCCTCAAACTTCCAGTCCGAGGTTCGACCAGGTTCCCGACCACCAGCTTGCACTCCTAAACGATTCTTTTAACTTTTAATAAAAACTTGATTTTAATTGACCCCCATTTGTCTGTCCTCCTTGCTCTGTCCTCCGTCCGACTCCCCAAGGGTGGTCCGGGTCTCAGGGGCGGGTGTAGGTCAGGTTGGCCCGCCCCGACCTGTGACATAAACTTGGCGCAGTCGGCAGGGTTCCACCTCGGGTTGAGTAGACGGGGGCGGAGTAATGGCAGACGAAGAGGTACCAGTGGGTCATCCCAATGTCATGCCCATCTTCATGGGAGCCCCGTGGGCTCAAAAGTATGGGGGACCAGGGTCTGAACTTAGTCTATCGGCATGGAAGACTCAAGTGGAGTACTTGGCAGGCCTTCAAGGGTTAAACGCTGCACAACGGACCCAGTTTATTCTAAATTCGCTGGACGGCGAAGCAAGGAGAGAGGTACAAGCGGCGCCAGAAGCAACTCGAGCCACAGCCCAGGCTATCCTTGACTTCCTAACGGGTCTGTACGGCGACTCCACTCCTGCGGCTGTTCTTCGGACGCAATTCTTCAATTGTAGACAGGGAACTCGACAGACTATACGTGCTTTTGCCCTGCAATTGCGAGAACACTTGTCCCGGCTGGAGAGGAGGCAGGACCATGGGCTTGGAGAAGGGGAGGCGCTCTTAAAGGACCAGTTTCTTCTGGGGTTGCGGGATGGACCAATACGTCAGAGCCTTCGGATACAACTTCGCCGCAATTCAGCTCTGACGTTTGATGAGCTACGTCGGGAAGCTCTGGCCCTTGAACAGGATTATGCTGACTCCTCGGACCCCTCACACTGTATGGCCACCAGTGCTGCCAGTTGTCCTCCACCTCCTGCCCCACCCGACTGGAAACAGGCCCTAAGAGAAGAATTGAGGAGAGACGTCCGTGAACAGATGGCAGAACTGTCTAAAACTTTCTTAGAGGAATTACGCCGAGAACATTTCCGACCCTTGCCACCTACACGAGAACGAGCCTCCTCCGAAGGTAGTCGACTCCCAGAGCAACGTCCGCCCCGGGTCCTCCGCCCCCCGGTTTCAGTGGGACGAACAAGGTCGTCCCATTTGCAATGGCTGTGGCGAACCAGGTCATTACGTCCGGCAATGCAGGGCACGCCGGGGATCGCAGGGGGGTTTTTAGAGTCTCCGGCCACTGTGGGTCAAGTGGTCGGGACCCCCCTAATTGACCCCTCTCCATTGGCAGCCAGGAATTGTCTAGTCGGGCGTTGCCCTCTTGTGGTGGCTCAAGTCAATGGGACCGAAATCCAATGTCTCCTGGATACCGGGTCCCAGGTCACCTTGTTCTCCGAAAGCCTGTCTCGGGAGTTATTCGGGGTCCAGGGACATTCGGCCACAGATGTCCCCTGGTTAACCCTGCGTGGGGCAAATGGCCTGGAGATTCCGTATGTGGGCTATCTGGTCACGGACCTGGAGGTCCAGGGGACCCTTGTGCCTCAGAAGGGGGTTGTGATTGTACAGGATACATGTCTGGGAGCTCACCGTGCCCTACTGGGAATGAACGTCATCATGGAATGCTGGGAGGAGTTGTTTAAAGCGAGACCCATGCCGTCGGCCTCGAGAGGGGAAAAACAGGAATGGGATCGGATCAGGGCCGATTGTCGCCGAGTCCGCATGGCCGATGCCCAGCGGGATCGAGAGAGCGTGGGAAGAGTGGGGTGTCGCTACGCACTGTCGGTCCCGGCTCAGAGCGAGGCCATTATCTGGGCCCGTATCCCTGGTCAGCTTCATGGGTCCTCGGAGTGGGTCCTGGTTGAGCCTCATTCTGACTGTCAGACCGTGGAGGTGGCCCGGGGATTGGCGTCCGTTCACCGGGGTCGGGTTGCCGTAAGACTAAGAAACACCAATCCCTATGCTGTGGCCCTTCATCGCCACCAACGTCTAGCGCGAGTCACCCCGGTGAGCCCCGAGCAGGTCCATGAGGAAGGAGAGTTTCAGTTCTGTCAGGTGGGCCCGACGGTGGTGGAGGTGGCCTTGACGCAGGCTGAGACTCCTGCAGGCGGACAGGAAGAAACATTTCCGGCCCACCTGGCGGGAGAGTCCTTACGAGGCGACGGGCTGGAAGAAGGGCAGGCAAAGCAACTCCGGGACTTCCTGGTGAGATGGAAGCATCTTTTCTCTGCACATGATGAGGACTATGGGCGGACAGACATTGTAAAGCATCGGATTCCCACTGGGGATGCGCCTCCGAGCCGGGAACGCTACCGCCCCGTACCTCCGACTCTGTATGCTGAGGTTCGTACCCTCCTTCGAGGGATGCTGGAAAAGGGAGTTATTCGGGAGAGCAGCAGCCCATGGGCAGCACCGATAGTCCTCGTTCGCAAGAAGACTGGGGCGTGGCGATTCTGCGTCGATTATCGGAGGCTGAACCAAGTTACCAAACGAGACGCCTTCCCTCTGCCGCGGGTCGAGGACTCCTTGACTAGTCTTACTCGGGCCGCCTGGTATTCCACCCTAGATCTGGCTAGTGGTTACTGGCAAGTCCAAGTGGAGGAAGGAGACCGGGAGAAGACCGCCTTTACCACCCCTTTTGGCCTCTTTGAGTGGGAACGTATGCCGTTTGGGTTGTGTAACGCTCCCGCGACCTTCCAACGTCTCATGCAGCGCTGCTTGGGAGCCCAGCTTATGGACACCACGCTTGTCTATTTAGACGACGTTATTGTATACTCTCCCGACTTCGAGTCTCACCTTCAACACCTGGAGCAAGTCTTCCGATCCCTAGAACGTTATGGACTAAAGCTACAGCCAGATAAGTGCCAGTTGCTCAAGAAGGAGGTAAAATTCCTGGGCCATCGAGTCAGTGCGGCGGGGATTGCAGTGGATCCCGAAAAGGTGTCTGCCGTCCAGGAGTGGGCCACGCCAAGAACGGTGAGGCAAGTGAGATCATTCCTGGGATTCGTGGGATACTACCGGCGGTTCATTAAGGACTTCGCCAAGATCGCTAAACCCTTGAACCAGCTGCTTGGAGGCTCGGGACGGACCCGGGGCAGGGGGTCCCCTGCCATCTCGTGGAATCCCCCCTGTGAGCTGGCCTTCCAGCAATTAAAACAGGAGCTGCTCCAAGCTCCGATCTTGGCTTACGCCGACTTTTCTCAGCCCTTTACGCTCTATACGGATGCTAGCAATCTGGGATTGGGGGCAGTACTAGCTCAGAGTCAACAGGGAGAAGAGAGGGTTATCGCCTATGCGAGCAGGAGTCTGCATCCAGCTGAACGTAACGATGCTAACTATAGCTCCTTCAAGCTGGAGCTCCTCGCCATGAAGTGGGCCGTTAGCGAGAAGTTCAAGGATTATCTGTGGGGAGCGAAGGTAGTTGTGGTTACGGATAACAACCCGCTGGTCCATCTCCAAACTGCAAAATTGGGGGCGGTCGAGCAGCGATGGGTGGCGCAGCTGGCCAACTACGATTACCATCTGCAGTATCGGCCAGGGAAGGAGCACACCAATGCCGACGTCCTGTCTCGGCTCCCTGAGGGTAGACCCCTCTGTTTGCCACCCAATGTAGTATCGGAGGAGGAACTTATGGTGGGGATCATAGAGGCCCCTGGGCTTCGAGGGGAAGTGGTTCCCTCGAGTTGGGGTTGGGACCCCCTACGGTGGAGGGACCGGCAGGCGGGGGACCCAGCTCTGGCCCAGATGCAAGATTGGCTGCAGCGAGGGACTTGGCCAGAGAGGGTAGAGCGACGTAAACAACCTTGGGGGATGCAGCAACTCCTGCGACAGGGGAAGAGACTCTTCCTCAAAGAGGGAGTCGTCTGTCGAACGTTACTCGACCCAGCCCTGGGAGAAGAGGTCTGTCAAATAGTTGTGCCTAGAGATCAATCCCAAGCTCTCCTCCGAGCATATCACGACCACATGGGACATCAAGGGCAGGAGAGGACGATCTCATTGGTACGGAGACACTTCTACTGGCCAGGGATGGAGAAGGCAGTTAAGGTGTTCGTCTCGCAGTGCCCACGTTGCATTCTCTTTAAGTCCCGGAGAGAGGTTCGAGCCCCACTGGCCCCCATTCGAGCTAAAGCCCCATTACATATGGTGGCGATGGACTACCTGACGTTGGGTCGACCTACTGACCTCATTCAGAATATCCTCGTGGTAACGGATCTTTTCACAAAGTTTGTGTGGGCTATCCCCACTAGAGACCAGACTGCAGTCACCACTGCCAACGCCCTCTGGAAGTATGTGTTCCAGCCCTTTGGATGTCCAGAGGTCCTTCACTCAGATCAGGGTCCAAACTTCGAGTCCCGGGTCATCAGGGAGCTGTGCCAACTGTACGGGTGTAAGAAGACCCACACTACGCCGTATCACCCCCAAGGGAACGGAGGGTGCGAACGATTCAATCAGACCCTGTTGGGCCTATTAGGGACGTTGGAGGCAGAGCAACAGGGGAATTGGGTGGTAAATCTCCCGGCCGTAATTCAAGCTTATAATAACAGCGTGCATAGCACTACTGGATATGCACCAACATACCTGATGTTCGGACGGCACGTACGGTTGCCCACGGACTTGCTGTTGGGATCCAGCCCGGCCGAGGAGGGAACCAGCCTAACGGAATGGGTGAGCAACCATCACCAGCGCCTCCACTTCGCTTATGAACAGGTCTCTGCTCGAATCGAACGAGCTGCCCAGAAGAACAAACGACTATATGATCGAACGGCTCGTGAAGCTCCCCTGCTGCCGGGAGACAGGGTTCTGGTCAAAGACAATCGGCGCCAGGGGAAAGGGAAGTTGAGTGACCGTTGGGAGTCTCGGCCTTATGTAGTCCAACGACAACCCCGCCCTGACCAGCCCGTGTATGTCCTTCGCCCCGAAGGGGACTCCGGCCCAGAACGGATATTGCATCGGAATTTGATCCGTCCTTGTCCCAACTACCCAAGGCTTGTAGACACTACCTCCCCCACTGAAGAGAGAGTCCATCAGACCCCAATGATAGGATGGGCTGTGGTCCCAAGGGGACCGGCCGTTGCACCTGAGCCAGCGAATGTTCCCTCACCCCCAAGACGTCCCCAGCGGAATAACCGAGGTCAGCCTCCGGTACGGTACGGCGACTGGGTAGAGGCACCGCGTTCTAGGGACTAGAACGGTTTGGTGGGGGGGTATGTCACGGGGTGACAAATTTCATTGAATTTTTATGGACGGAACTAATGTTCTCTGGGTTTTGCCTCCCGCCGGACCCATAACAAAGGGACACCGGGCTGGTTCCGGGATAGCGCGAGCATTCTCCGACACTGGGGTGATTAGCCAAAGATCGCTAACAGCTGGAGATGGGAGAAGCAAGCCTTGCGATTGGGACTCGGGAAGATAAAAGGAGAAAGCATGGATCAAACAGTGCGTTGGTTTTCCTTGGGATCGGTGTTTGTTGGAGGAAGAGTGAGTTGTGGTGAAGATGTGGGGCTGTTAAACGGGCATGGCGTGGTGAATGGAGAGACACACAGGCGGATTCAATGGGAAGGAGGTAGCCACGGGACGGAGGAACGTTTGTGAGAGATAGTGAGTAACCTAATTGAACTTTCATCTCCCTCTCTTGCGACAGTGGGACTGTTGATGTAGAAGCCGGGCCAGGAGATGGGTAACGGCCTTATACCTGTGTAATTTTCCACTGAGTGCCGTGTTGAGATGAAGTGATGTGATGCACTGTCTGCTGTTTGAAGTGAGCACCTAAACCCGCTGGATGTCCATGTCTTGCCCTAGTTTCTATCTCCTCCCGACTGTACAAAGAGAGGCTAACATTGTTGTGTCCCACAGATTTTCGAGTGTGTTTATTCTGACAGCCACTGGGAAGAGAGAATACGTATTTGCATGCCTGCCTGTCTGCTTCACAGTGAGACTTCCTCTGCTGTAAACTGTGTCTGCGACTCCACCAGAGAAGAGGTGTACGTACCCGCATACTCACCAGTCTGCCTGTGGTTTTCAATCTTAAACCTCCAGCCGTAAGCCCCTCTGTTTGCCACTTTGAAGAGAGTTATGTATGTGCATGCTTGCCTGTCTGCTTTGCAGTGAAACTTCCTCTGCTGTAAGCTCCGTGTCTGTGACTTTACCAGAGAAGAGGCATACGTACCCGCATACTCACTTGTCTGCTTTGCAGTGAAACTTCCTCTGCTGTAAACTGTGTCTGCGACTCCACCAGAGAAGAGGTGTATGTACCCGCATACTCACCAGTCTGCCTGTGGTTTTCAACCTCAAACCTCCAGCCGTAAGCCCCTCTGTTTGCCACTTTGAAGAGAGTTATGTATGCGCATGCTTGCCTGTCTGCTTTGCAGTGAAACTTCCTCTGCTGTAAGCTCCGTGTCTGTGACTTTACCAGAGAGGAGGCATACGTACCCACATACTCACCTGTCTGCTTTGCAGTGAAACCTCCTCTGCTGTAAACTCTGTGTCTGTGACTCCACCAGAGAAGAGGCGTACGTACCCGCATACTCACCTGTCTGCTTTGCAGTGAAACTTCCTCTGCTGTAAGCTCCGTGTCTGTGACTTACCAGAGAAGAGGCATACGTACCCACATACTCACCTGTCTGCTTTGCAGTGAAACCTCCTCTGCTGTAAACTCTGTGTCTGTGACTCCACCAGAGAAGAGGCGTACGTACCCGCATACTCACCTGTCTGCTTTGCAGTGAAACTTCCTCTGCTGTAAACTGTGTCTGTGACTCCACCAGAGAAGAGGTGTACGTACCCGCATACTCACCAGTCTGCTTGTGGTTTTTAACCTCAAACCTCCAGCCTGAAACTTCCTCTGCTGTAAACTGTGTCTGTGACTCCACCAGAGAAGAGTGTACGTACCCGCATACTCACCAGTCTGCCTGTGGTTTTCAACCCCAAACCTCCAGCCTGAAACCTCCTCTGCTGTAAACTCTGTGTCTGTGACTCCACCAGAGAAGAGGTGTACGTACCCGCATACTCACCTGTCTGCTCTGCAGTAAAACCTCCTCTGCTATAAACTCCGTGTCTGTGACTTCGCCAGAGAAGAGGCGTACGTACCCGCATACTCATCTGTCTGCTCTGCAGTAAAACCTCCTCTGCTATAAACTCCGTGCCTGTGACTTCGCCAGAGAAGAGGCGTACGTACCCGCATACTCACCTGTCTGCTTGCAGTAAAGCCTCCTCTGCTGTAAACTCCGTGTCTGTGACTCCACCAGAGAAGAGACGTACGGACCCGCATACGCACCAGTCTGCTTGTGGTGAAGTTCCCAGCCTCAAACTTCCAGTCCGAGGTTCGACCAGGTTCCCGACCACCAGCTTGCACTCCTAAACGATTCTTTTAACTTTTAATAAAAACTTGATTTTAATTGACCCCCATTTGTCTGTCCTCCTTGCTCTGTCCTCCGTCCGACTCCCCAAGGGTGGTCCGGGTCTCAGGGGCGGGTGTAGGTCAGGTTGGCCCGCCCCGACCTGTGACATAAACTATATAGTTGGAATCACTTTTAAGGGTGCATTTACCAAAAGCATGTCATGGTTCTCTGCCTTCTTCATGTCTTGTGATTGTGTGTGTGTGTAGTGTGTGTGTCTGTGTGGGCGTGGCCTCGGAGTACCGCTGATCATCAGCGCTAGCTGATTTCACTTTACTTTGCTATTTATTCCTGTGACTGGTATCTCTTGTTGTCAGATCGTTTTGGTATGTTCCTGTGTTGGTTCCTCTTCCGTTTCGTGGTCATCTTTGTGGTCTTCTTCGTGGTTTTCGTGTCTTGGATTGTTCTCAGTGTCTGCACTGCCGGTTCTACACCCGTCATTCCTGGAGACTGGATATTCACCACTGATCATCATTCACTACCCGGCGTTCAACAACCGAGTGCCAATGGAACGAGGCGGTGCAGTGGGATATGTTCTTGCCTGGGCTGGCTGACCGTGTTCAAAAAGAGATTCACATGTTGAATTTACCCAAGACTTTGAACGGACTTATCGACCTGGTGCTGAGAGTGGATGCAAGTATTTCCAGGATGGAGTGTCAGGGTATGTCGTACCGATTGCCTGGTTGCATTGAAGCTCAACAAAACAGCATCAGGGACACGGTCAGCCAAACCAACGATCACGAGTCCATGCGGGTGGGTAGGGCTCGGCTTTCCCGGGAGGAGAAGGAAAGGCGGAGATCCCAAGGACTCTGCCTATACTCCGGGGGAGCGGGCCATTTCAGTAACACCTGCCCGGTAAAAGGCCAAGCCCGATAGTAAATCTGAGGCTACTATCGGGTGGGATCTCCACCAAGAAGACCTCATCACCATCGTCCACGCTCTTCCCGGTAAGACTGATATGGGCAACCGGCACACACACCTGTCAAGCTTTACAGGACTCAGGAGCGGAGGGGAACTTTATTTACAGTAATCTTGTTCAGAGACTTAACCCCAGGATGGATTGGTGCCAACACTCCATTTCGGCGTGGAGTACTCCGTGTTATGTGTCTTGTCTTGTCTCTGCTTGTCCGTCTGTACCTGTTTCTATGTTGCAGAAGGAGGCAGGGGATTTATCTTACGTGCCCGTCGAGTACCAGGATCCAAATGTAGTGTTCAGTAAGTCCCGTGCTGCTTCTCTCCCTCCACACCGTCCCTACGACTGTGCCATAGACTTAGTGCCAGGGAAGTCTCCGCCTAAGGGCAAGTTATACTCACTCTCTGTTGCAGAAAGGGAGGCCATGGATAAATACATTTCTGATTCTCTAGCATCAGGGTTCATCCAGCATTACTCTTCTCCAGCGGGGGCGGGGTTCTTCTTTGTGAGCAAGAAGGATGGATCCCTGAGACCTTGTATTGACTACCGGGAGTTAAACAACATCACGGTAAAGAATACTTATCCTTTGCCGTTGATATCTTCAGCTTTCGGGAGGTTGCAGGGAGCATCAGTCTTCACTTAGTTGGACGTACGCAATGCTTATCATTTGGTTCGCATCAGGAAGGGGGATGAATGGAAGAGTGCTTTTAACACTTTGGTACTTTGAATACTTGGTCATGCCTTTTGGCTTGTGCAACTCCCCAGCGGTCTTCCAGGCACTCGTCAACGACGTGCTGCGAGATATGGTAGATCAGTTCATATATGTTTACCTGGATGACATATTGATTTTTTCATCTTCTCTCCAGGAACATGTGCAGCACGTCCGACGAGTACTTCAGAGGTTGCTAAAGAATGGGATTTTTGTCAAGGCGAAGAAATGCGATTTTCATGCACAGTCTTTTTCTTTACTAGGATACATCGTCTTGTCTGAGGGAGTACGTATGGATCCTGACAAGGTTAATGTAGGAGCCATGTAATGGGAAAGTCATGTGACCAAACGATAATGGGAGTGTCATTAATTAAGTGGGGTTAAAACACCTGTTGTGTGTGTGTGTTCATATGGAAGAATGGGGGTGAGTGCAGGAGCACATATTTTGTTGACCGTGAAACCTGTACAAAATAAAAGACACATGCAAGCTTCAAGGATAAACGCATCACAGAAGTTATTCCTCCACTCAGCTCCTTAGCGGTTTTAGGATTGTTTTTATGTGCCTCTACAAGTTAGTCAACACAATTGTTTGTTCGAGGACGTGAACGCATCTACTTTGGATCCAAGGAAGAGGCACTCGTGCTTTTACTGGACGGAAAGGAAGCGCAGCGCTGACTGATGGAGATTTGCCCAGCTCTCGCTTTTTTAATGAGGATTATTGCACATTGAACTTTTAACGCAACAGGACAGACGTCTTTGGATATGTTTGCTGCTAACAATCATCGCACAATTGGACGTTCAAAGCAACAGGTCCGATGTCTTCGGATATGTTTGCTGCTGTTGAACTGGTAGGACATTGGGTTGTTACGTGTCTTTGTTTGTGTTCGCGGATGATTTGAAATGGTCTGGCTGTTTGCGGTTTGTTTACAATTGATGCAGCGCTGTTGGTGTGTTTAATGAATCGTTGTTTAGACTGTTGGGCTTTTGCGAATCTATTGGAGTTGTGAGACATATCCGATGATATGCGTTGTTTTGGATTGTGTCCGCTTGTTTTGGGAAGCGTCTAAATGTACCGTATTCAGACGCGCTGAGGTGTGCGTGCTTCAATCATGAGTGAGATTGAAACGGGTGCGGATGTTGAACCTGAACAGGACACATGTAAAAGAAAAGTTCAACTCTCAGCAAAGGCTTTGGTTTATAAAATTGAGCAACTTCAGAAGGAACAAAAAAGAAATGTAAATGTGATTAAAAGTTCTATACCAGCCATCAAAGAACTCGCTGAAAAATGAGAACGTTTCAGCTGTACAGTCTGAACTTGAAACTTTGTTGCATACTTTTAAAAAGACAGTCAAGCTTCATGATTCAGTGATCCCATTGTTGCCTACTGGCAAACAAATCAAACAAAATGAGTGCAAGCATTTATAAACGCCGTGATGCATTTATAAAGGAGACAAAGCAATGGATAAATGGAATTGAGAAGTCAAGTGACGATAACCAGCAACAACAGTTGAAAACAGTTGAATGCCTTTTGAATGATTCAAAAAATATGTCTCAAATTTCCATGCATAATCAAGATGATATAAACCCAAATGACAGTATTTCTAATGTTGGAAGTAAAGGATCAAGTCAACACAGCTCTGCCACAAGACGTTCGACTACATCAACAAATTCTTCAGCCCGCATTAAGGCAAAGGCTGATATAGCAGCAGCTTTGTTGGTACGCCAAAAGTTAATGAAGGAAAAACATGCAATTGAGGAAAAGGAACAGAACTTAAGGAAACAGAAAGAGGATTTTTTTCAAAAGTGAAAGTGCTTAAAGGTTCTAGTGTGCATTGTGTTAAAAGTGATGTAACTCATCGGTCCGATGGAATGAATTCCTACTTTGATAAAGGACAACAGGCAACACAGACACTCAACGCTGATGCAAATTCATTTACTCCTAGGATGGTGGCAATGCAGGTGTCAAGGCAAACAAGGGGATTGTTTCTCAGACAATTTATTCCCAGAACATCTCAAAGTTAAGTATAACAATTCCGAGTGGTTATGTGAATGCTGGTCCAGGAAATACTGATAAAGTACTCCATATTATGGATAAACAAAATGAAATTACATCTTTACTGATTCAACAACAGTGTTTGTCATCTTTTCCTAAAAGGGAAATTCAAGTGTTTGATGGAAATCCTCTGCAATATCACGCCTTCATGAAATCCTTTAAAAGTGGTGTGGAGCGTAAAACTGAAAGCCCTAGTGATCGCTTATACTTTCTTGAACAGTACACTAGGGGTCATCCAAAAGAGATTATAAAAAGTTGCCAGCATATGCCTGCTGACCGTGGGTATTTAAGGGCCAAAGGTCTACTACAAGAGCATTTTGGTGACCAGTATATAATTGCATCTACCTATATGGAAAAGGCTCTTTTATCGGCAAATATCAAAAGTGAAGATGTCAGAGCTTTCCAGGATTACAGTCTGTTCCTAAGAAGCTGTTGTAACTCCATGGAAGATATTCCAGCCTGGTCTCATTGTTAATACGTAGGTATTAATACGTTATTTTCAAAGATAGAAAACGTACGTTTTCGTACGTTTGGATAGATGCTGAAACGTATCAAATGGACGTATTTGCAACATTTAAACGTATACATTATTACGATTTTACAGCTACAAAACGTTAACTATTTACGTATATTTTTCATATCATAAAGATATCTGTATATCTTTAAAGATAAACGTAACAAGATCCCTTAATCCTACTCCCAAAACCTAAACATATCCATTTTATACAGAATATAAAAAGGATAAAACGTAATGGACAGAGATGTGTAGGTAAATGGCAGTTTTATTAAAAATATAGCATTTAAATATATTTTGAGCCACTAATCCTACTCCTAACGTTCTCTTACGAGAGTATCTCTCGTACTGCGTAATATCTTACGCTATGGGGAAAACTCTTTTCCACGAGATATTGAAGCCAAAAATTATCCTTAATTTTTTTATTAATGTAAAACGCTTTGCAGCAGCAAGCAGACATAGGCGAGACAGCTCGCGCGCCTATTGGCTGCCCTGCGGCAATAGCAGCAGCCTATCGAGAGAGGCTCTGCGTGACGTCACGACGAATGGGGGCCTTTCGCGCCCATATCGTCACGTCCCGCCAGAAATGGCGTGGTCTCGCCCCATATCTAGGCTCGATAGCTGCTCTTACGTTGATTTTCATCTCTTCAGCGAAGCCTCCCGCATCGCTGGATCCAGAGTGAGAAGCCGCGCCGTCGACCTGTAGCCTTCAGCGGGACGTGCCATCGAGCCTGGAGTCGCTGGCCTCGCCGCCTTCAGCCGCCGTACCTGCTGCCCTTTCCGGCGTACATATCCTTTCCTCTGCTTAGAGTGTGTGTGTGTGTGATTGCATTATCTGCCTTTTTTTCCCACCCCTCTAAAAGAGCGGCGTCTTTTTAAAGATGCCTTCCTGTGGTTCTTGCCGAGCCCCACTCAGCGATGAGGACCGCCATGTCATCTGCGTGTCCTGCCTGGGTGAGGATCACGCGGCCATCGCGCTCGCTGACGGCGGATGCCATCATTGTGAACGTTTGCCTATGGTGACTCTGCGGACTCGCCTAGCTTCGTTATCCGAGCCCGCATCCCAGCCTGCCGTGACGCCGCGCCGCAAGAAGCGCCGCGCCCAGCGCGCACCCGAGCTATTTCCAGCCCGCCAAAGCTCGCCGGTTCGCCCGCCAGCTTCGCCGGCTTCGCTCGAGTCGCTCACGGACGGACAGTGGTCGCCGTCTGCCGCCGCAGTCCGCACTTGAGCTCGACGAACTTACCGGAGAAGGCATTGAAACTGAGCCAATGCGTCCGCTCTCTCAAGCCGTGGATTACATCGGCCTCGACTGAAAGGCGCTCGCGCAACTAACGCGCAATAGGCTGGACGGACGCTTTCTCGGGAAAGACGAAGCTCCGTCACAGTCGAGACCCGCGCCTTTCCCCCCTGAATGGTGAGAAACATTTGTGGCTAACGCTATCCGAGATGACGGAAGCTGAGCGCTCCGTGTTCCTCGACGTTCTCGCTCTGCTGGACGCCGCCCCCCTCAGCGCGGGCCCCGGCCGAGGATTGAGATAAAGCCCGAGGTCTCAAGGCCTTCCTAGTCTCTCTAGGAAAGCGACGGTGTTCAGTTCCCGCTGCGGCCGGATTTCCACCAAAACTTCTCGCTCGTTCAGTTCCAAGCAATGTGACTGTTCCAGTGTATTTCGCAGTGAGCAAGCTGGTTCCACAGCCCGCTTGCCTGCGCACAAAGGCCGTCGTTTCGGCTAACTAGCAGCGCCGCCAGGCCCGAGATCAAACACCGCGCTCTCGCTCTGCTGGACGCCGCCCCCCTCAGCGCGGGCCCCGGCCGAGGATTGAGGTAAAGCCCGAGGTCTCAAGGCCTTCCTAGTCTCTCTAGGAAAGTGACGGTGTTCAGATCCCGCTGCGGCCGGATTTCCACCAAAACTTCTCGCTCATTCAGTTCCATGCGTTGTGACTGTCCCAGTGTATTTCGCAGTGAAGCAGTCGGTGTCTCAGCCCGCTTGCCTGCGCACAAAAGCCGTTTCTATGGCTACCCAGATAAATCCAATAAAGAGTGCATTTTCTGGTGTTCCGGCCACGGCCGATGGTGTTACGAGTGTTGTAAGAATGCCCACGTCCCAGTGCCCATTCCCACACCCAGACACAGCCCGCCACGGTGCAGGGCTAGCACAAATAAGACCAACTCATGTTGGTTGTGCAGAAAATGTAGTGAACGCGCCCATACAATGCCCGCTTACACTACACGATGCGTGTCCCTTGGTTTCTGTAAAAACGAAACTAACACACATTTAGTCGGCGCGAGCCGACAGTGTTCTCAGTGCAGTAAATGTGCCCGCTGTCCCGCATTTCCTCACTGACACGCCGAATCCCACGGGATTCACCCCCGCTCGCTTTCTATGCACAACCCGTCACAGAGAAGCTGAGCGCGGCCAGGCTGCCCGCTGTGATTAGCGCGCACCTCGCACGCTGTGAACAGCATTGATTCAGTCGGCGCGAGCCGAGTGTTCTCCATGCAGAAAATGTGCCCGCTGTCTCGCGCCCGCATTTCTCACAGACACTCCGAATCTCACGGGATTCGCCCCCGCTCGTTTTCTCTGCACAGCCCGTCACAGAGAAGCTGAGCGCGGCCAGGCTGCCAGCTGTGATCAGCGCGCGCCTCGCACGCTGTAAACACAGCAGTGATTTAGTCGCGCGAGCTGACAGTATTCTCAGTGTAGTAAATGTGCCCGCATTTAGTAATGTGCCCACATTCCCTCACACGCGCCGAATCCCACGGGATTCGCCCCGCTCGCTTTCTCTGCGCGTCCCGCCATAGAGAAGCTGAGCGCGGCCAGGCTGCCCGCTGTGATCAGCGCGCCCCCCGCCTCGAACGCTGTAAACACGGTGTTGTGTTCCTAGTACACAGGGGCTCTCGAGCCGCCGTCCTGCCGCGGCCAGAGCCCAGATTTCATTCTACCCCTAGCTATTCACGCAGATGCGTGGTCAAGGCTTCCCGGGGTATCAGAATGGGTGTTGAACACTATAACGAGAGGCTGTTCGCTACAGTTCGCTCGACGCCCCCGCCGTTATACGGCGCGAGTCGAAACTACGGTGTAAAGCGAAGTGTTTCATCTACTTCGAGCCGAGATAGCGAAACTACTGAGAAAAGGGGCTATAGAACCTCTATCTCAGGGCGAAGGGGGCTTATACAGCAGATATTTTCTGGTACCGAAAAAAGATGGTGGGCTCAGACCCATTCTAGATCTGCGACTGCTGAACAGAACGCTTGTGAAGCGCCAGTTCAGAATGCTTACGACCAGGAAAATCCTCGCGCGAGTGCGCCAAGGAGACTGGTTCATGTCAATAGATCTGAAAGACGCCTATTTTCAAATACAAATAGCGTCCCATCACAGGCGATTCTTGAGATTCGCCTTCGAGGGCCAGGCATATCAATACACAGTCCTGCCGTTCAGCCTGTCCCTAGCACCCCGTACGTTCACGAAGTGCATGGACGCGGCCCTCGCCCCCCCTGAGACTTCGGGGCATGCGAGTTTTGAACTACTTGGACGATTGGCTGATTCTAGCTCGTTCACGAACGGAGCTCATAGAACACAGGGTCGCATTACTCGAGCACCTCGAGGAGCTGGGCCTTACAGTCAGTTGGGCGAAAAGCTCACTGCTCCCCAGTCGGAGAATTTCCTTTCTGGGAACAGTGTCAGACTCGCTATCCATGACAGCACGCCTGTCACCGGGGCGCGGATTGAATATTCAGCACGTCGCGAGATCCTTCCGCCACGGCTCTATAGTCCCGCTCAGAAGGTTTCAGAAAATGCTGGGTCTGATGGCCTCAGCAGCCTCCGTACTCCAGTTGGGCCTGCTCCGCATGCGCCCACTGCAGCTATGGCTAAAAGCACGAGTTCCCCCCAGGGCGTGGACCGCAGGTCTATTTCGCCTCAGGGTCGACCTTCAGTGCATTTCGGCTCTGAAACCATGGAAAGCAACCGACTGGTATCAGTCAGGTGTGAGTCTGGGGGATCCCCTCGAGTGTGAAGGTGGTGTCTACGGACGCCTCCACTTCGGGGCAGGGAGCGCTGCTCGAGGGCAGACCGCTAGCTGGCCTATGGTCAGTACGGGAGAAGCTCCTTCACATAAACTGCTTGGAATTAATAGAAGTCGACAAAGCGCTACGGCGCTTCTGTCCCCAGATAAAAAGCCACCACGTACTGGTCCGGTCGGACAACATGTCAGTGGTGGCGTACATAAATCACCAGGGCGGCGTCAGGTCCCGAAACCTTTACAGGCTGACGGAACGCCTCCTGGTCTGGGCTCAGCACAACCTGCTCTCGCTGAGAGCGGCGCATGTGCCTGGTCACCTAAATGTGGGGCCAGACAGGCTGTCCAGAAAAAACGTCCCAGCAGGAGAATGGTCTCTGCACCCGCAGACGATCCAGCTGCTGTGGGAAACGTTTGGCAAAGCGCAGGTGGACCTGTTCGCGTCCCAAGAAAACGCTCACTGCCCGAGATTCTTCTCGAAAAGCCGGGACGCGCTGGCCCATGTTTGGCCCCGCCGCCCCCTATATGCTTTTCCCCCTGTCTCACTCCTGCCTCAGGTGTTGGAGCGAATCAGGAGGGAGGGATGCCCAGTGCTACTCATAGCTCCGCTCTGGACAAACCAGTCGTGGTTCCCTGTCCTGATGCAGCTGACCAGCGCTGCCCCATGGCCTTTACCGTTGAGGAGAGACCTCCTCTCTCAGGCGGGAGGCTCGATTTGGCATCCTCGCCCGGATTTGTGGTCCCTGCACGCAGGGGCCATCAACGGGTACCCGCTGACCTCCCAGAGGGAGTGTTAAACACGATCGCGCAGGCTAGAGCCCCGTCTACCAGCGGCTCTACACCTCGAAGTGGTCTGTGTTCTCTGCTTGGTGTCAAGCGCAGAGCTTTTCACCTGTAGACTGCGGGGTTACGGAAGTGCTTTCCTTCCTTCAGGAGCTACTGGATAAGGGCAGGACCCCTTCCACGCTCAAAGTATACGTGGCGGCCATAGCAACGTTTGTAAAACCGGTGTCTGGCCAGTCACTAGGAAAGAACGACTTAGTCGTGCGTTTCCTTAGAGGAGCTCGGAGGCTAAACCCTCCCAGGCCCCCTTCAGTCCCGACATGGGACCTTTCCACGGTCCTGGAGGCCATGAAAGGTGCCCCATTCGAGCCAATCCAGTCGTCAGACATGAAACACTTGTCTTCAAGACAGCGTTTCTTATGGCTCTCGCTTCAGTGAAGCGCGTAAGGGACTTGCAAGCGCTCTCAGTGAGCGCGTCATGCATGGAGTTTGGACCTAATGACTCTAAGGTCATACTCAAACCGAAGCACGGCTACGTGCCAAAATCCCTCAACACACCGTTCAGGGCCCAGGTGATTTCCCTGTCTGCCCTTCCGGTTCTCAATGAGGAGAAGGACGCGAGTCTCCTTTGCCCTGTTAGGGCACTAAGGGCTTATGTGTCCCGCTCGTCTGGTTTCAGACAGACTGAGCAGCTTTTCGTTTCGTTTGGCGGCCGTGCTAAGGGACTTGCCGCTTCGAAACAGAGCCTATCCAGATGGATAGTTGGTGCCATAGCGCTGGCTTACACTTCTAAGGGCCTACAGTGCCCTTTGGGTGTTAGAGCGCACTCCACAAGAGGCATGGCCTCCTCGTGGGCATGGTCTAGCGGGGTTACCCTGCAAGATATTGTATGGCCGCGGGCTGGGCCTCGCCGTCTACATTTATAAAATACTATAACCTGGAGGTTCCCGCCTTGCAAGCTAAGCTTTTGGCGGTATAAAGTTCAGTGCTATCTGCCCGCTGTGCGGCTCAGATACTGAGTTTGACCTGCGTATTGCTCACTGACCGGTACAGCAGCTCATTAAAATGTCGACACACTTGTGGCCACCCAGTTCAGGCTGAATGTTCACCCTGACGGTATGGTCTATTTGTCACATGATCAGCTCCTTCGGATGCTATTTACAGGGAATGATGCTTCTAGCCTCTCTTCCCTCACTCTCTGTGAGTTTATGGTGATTATGCACTATACGCGCCCCGGGCTTCGGCCCCTGGGACTTTGGTGTTGGATCCCTACCAGCACGGCGTGTTGCATTGTGTTCCCCATAGCGTAAGATATTACACAGTACGAGAGATACTCTCGTAAGAGAACGTACTCGGTTACTAACGTAACCTCGGTTCTCTCTAGAGAGGGAACGAGTACTGCGTATCTTGCCGTGCTTGGAATACGCTCTGGTTCGCTTCGGCGATGAAAACCAACGTAAGAGCAGCTATCGAGCCTAGATATGGGGCGAGACCACGCCCTTTCTGGCGGGACGTGACGATATGGGCGCGAAAGGCCCCCATTCGTCGTGACGTCACGCAGAGCGTCTCTCGATAGGCTGCTGCTATTGCCGCAGGGCAGCCAATAGGCGCGCGAGCTGTCTCGCCTATGTCTGCTTGCTGCTGCAAAGCGTTTTACATTAATAAAAAAATTAAGGATAATTTTTGGCTTCAATATCTCGTGGAAAAGAGTTTTCCCCATAGCGTAAGATATTACGCAGTACTCGTTCCCTCTCTAGAGAGAACCGAGGTTACGTTAGTAACCGAGTACGTTACCTCTAAACCTACCCATAACCATTCCATAAAACTACGTAGGCTAACACAAATGAAGAAAAAAAAAACATAACAGACAGACAAGTATACATTTCACAATAATTTATTTATTGCGAAAATGTCAAAACCGGTCACGTTAACATTACCAAAAGTCGTTCACATGATGATGCGTTGCAGTTGCAGTCGCAGTCCTCTCTGGCAGTATTATAGTAGTTGTGTAATGAGGTACAGATCAGAATTTAAGTTATTAACGTTAATCCATGAAAATGTTAATCCGATTCCGGTTCGCTCTCTGAATGCACGCGCGCTTCTCCATTTCAAATGTACTACACCGACTGAAACACAGCATGTCGCAATCTGTGACGAAGCAGGCGAGAGCCAATGAGCGTTTGATATCACGGCCGTAAAACATGTCGTAACGCTTCTTGAAGGCGCATTTTTTGAATTTGAATTCATCACCAGCGCAGGATACGTTTGCGGTTGCTGCTGAGAAATGAAGATGAAGATCTCTGGATAAAAGGTTGAATTTGGATCTGTTTCTTGCAAACAACGTATGGATTCTAGGATTTGGATTACATTAAGATAATAAAATGTATGTCTTTTGTGAATGTATCAGTATGTTGTGTTTTATTGGAGAAAATGCTTTTTGTGTAAATACACTAACGATAAATACTACAAAATGGTTAAACGATTAAACAAGGTATTTTTAAGGTTAAAACAAAGTGTATTCCTTTTTAACACCACGCAGACTAATCCTCCAAAACGAGTTTGTTGCAGAAGGCACGAACAGAGCGAAATGTTAATATTTATGAGTAACGTTCTTAGGCCTATTATATTAATAAATTCGACTGAAAACGTAATTGATAAGACAGTTAAATGCAACAGAGTCAAAACATTAATGCCAAGATTATGCATAAATAGCAACACGTACAAATGGCTACGTCGGTAGATTTGTTCATTCGTTAATAAATTACGTTTTTGTGCTGTCAATACGTAAATATTTGTACGTTTTAGTGCTGTAAATACGTCAGTATTATACGTTTCTTCGTATATAAAACGTAAACAAATGTACGTATGATAGAAATACACTTTACGTAAAAATACACACGTATTCTCATGAGATCACGTTGGATATTCAGTATTTTCACGAGTTGGATACACCCTTTATTATGTTGACTGTAGTGAAGAAATGACCATACAAATTGAGGGAA
Organism: Chrosomus eos; assembly: GCA_036326025.1. NCBI lineage: Eukaryota > Metazoa > Chordata > Actinopteri > Cypriniformes > Leuciscidae > Chrosomus > Chrosomus eos. The sequence goes on along the minus strand of CM070833.1, from coordinate 28,893,455 downwards.
AAATGGAACTCTGAAGTCTGTGAATTACAGGAAGCTGTCAATCAAAGAGCTACCTTCAGCGACATTGTTAACTTTGTTGAAAAGTAACTTTGTTTACTGTAGAAAGTAAAAATAATGACTGATCCAGTTTTCGGAGACATACAGGATGGTCCAGCATGATCAGGAAGTAAATTGTTGAACAAAGGCAAGTCTCAGTCTTATCTTAAATCTAAAAGAAGCAGTTTTGCTACTACCGTTACAGCAATGGAAAATAAATCAGAAATTGGAACCAGCAAAAAATGTATCGTTTCACCCAGCAACAAGATTTGTTTGTTTTGTAGACATGGACATGCTCTGGATATATGCCCTCTATTGGAAAAGAGGAGTCATGGTGAGAAGATTACGTTCTTAAAAGAGAATGGTGTTTGTTTTGGCTGTATGGGCACATCAGTAGAGATTGTAGAAATCGCTTTTCATGTAAAGTGTGTAAACTTAGGCACCCAAGTATAGTTCACATCTACCCAAGAGAAAAGGAGACCGATTCAAAACCCATCAGGATACAAATGGACACTGTAATGGGTAGTGCTCCGGAATCTGTTGAGTCCAGTGGATTTATTGGGACTGGTGAATTTGAATGTAAACTTTCCATAGTTCCTGTACAAGTGAAATCTAAAAAAGGAAATAAGACTGCGATTACTTATGCTTTTCTGGATCAAGGTAGCACTGCAGTATTTTGTACTCCTGCACTGATGAACAGACTTGGTCTTTCAGATAAAAAGACTAATATTCTCTTGCGTACTATGGGACAGGATAAAGTTACAACTACCCATGTTGTTTCTGGATTAGAGGTGGCTGGTTTGAATAAAGACGACTTTTGGGAGTTGCCTGATGCCTATACACAAAATATTATACATATTATAATATTCGCACATACCTGTGCATAGTGGAAACATCCCAAGACAAAAGGATCTAAAGAGATGGCCACATATAAAACATGTGACTCCACCTGAAATTGACTCTATGAACCATATGCAATTAAAACCAGGTTGGGATGGACTGTAAATGGTCCACTAAGAGGAGATGGTGGTGACCAGTCTGCCTTTGAGTATCCTGATGTTACAGTTAACAGGATTTCAGTTTCAAACTTGGGAGAGCTTTGGCAACAACAATTCAAGGTTGATTTTCCTTAATGGAACAAAAACGAACAAGTTAGGTTTTCAAGAGTAGATCACAAGTTCATTGAGATGGTAACAGACTCATTAAAGCTTGTAGATGGTCATTATTCAATTGGCTTACCTTTGAGGAAGAAAAATGTTTGTATGCCAGACAACAGGACAATTGCGGAACAGCGTGCTCTGAACCTAAAGAAAAGGTTGAAAAAGGATGTTTCGTTTCATTCTGAATACTCTGTTTTCATGAAAGACCTTATTTGTAAAGGTTATGCAGAGAGAGTGCCAACGGAGGACTTAGGACATAGCGACGGGAAGGTATGGTACATACCCCATCACGGTGTCCATCACCCACGAAAAGGAAAGCTCCGGGTTGTATTTGACTGTGCCGCTACATTTCGAGGGATATCTTTGAATACCCAACTGTTACAGGGTCCAGATCTCACCAGTTCATTGATTGGAGTGATATCCAGATTCAGGAAGGAAAGAGTTGTAGTCACAGCAGATATTGAAGCCATGTTTCATCAGGTGAGGGTGCCAAAAAATTATGCAGATATGCTGAGATATCTTTGGTGGCCTGATGGTGAAACTATGGTTGAGCATCGTATGGTCGTGCATCTCTTTGGAGCTACTTCATCACCCAGTTGTGCAAATTTTGCCCTCAGAAGGTGTGCTGAAGACAACAAAGACTTCAGCAAAGAAGTAATTGAAGCAATCTTGCATTGTTTTTATGTGGATGACTGTCTGTTGTCAGTAAATTCAGATGAGAAGGCTGTTTCTCTGTATTACGACCTTGTTGCTATTTGTGGGAAAGGAGGTTTGGTAACACTTTATAATAACTGCACACTATTAATCATTAGTTAAGCATTAGTAAACAGTTAATTCATCATTTATAAAGCATTAATAGACATTAATAAGCAGTTTATAAATACAGCTATAAATGCTTTATTCTTGATTTAAAAGCATATCTATAATGTGTTTAATAATTGTATTTTCATACTTTATTAATGATCAATTTATCATTTCTAAATGATGTATTGCATTATTTATAAAACATTTATTTAAGAGGTGTCAGTGGTTCATAAGATTACTTAGAAAGTGTAAGTAAATGATTAATAAACTATTTAAATGTACATTCATACATCTTATTATTCATACATATAGTAATAGTTACTTAATGTGTTAATAAATGCTTTATTACCATGTATTTATACTGTAATTCAGGGTTAATTTTGGTAGTTATAAAGCATTTAGAAGTGGTTAGTTAACTATTTCTGTGAGCTCATCTAAAGTGAGGACTATTCATGCTTTGTAAAGCATTTACAAAGGAGATTTGTGTTGTTGCACCGTGTTGTGTTTGTTTCATTTTTCTGTTTTGAAGATAAATGAGCCTTTAAATCTCATTTATAAACGTTTTACAAGGCATGAATAGTCCTCACTTTAGATGAGCTCACAAAAATAGTTAACTGACAACTACTAAATGCTTTATAACTACCTGATTTTACTCCTTTTACTTACACTTTCTAAGTGATCTTACGAATCACTGACAACTCTTAAATAACTGGTTTTGTAAATAATGCAATACTTCATTTAGAAATAATTAATTGATCATTAACAAAGTATGAAAATACAATTATTAAACACATTATAGATATGCTTGTAAATCAGGAAAAAAACATTTATAACTGTATTTATAAACTGCTTATTAATGTCTATTAATGCTTTATAGATTATGAATTAAATGTTTACTCATGCTTAACTAATGATTAATAGCGTGCAGTTATTATAAAGTGTTACCGGAGGTTTTTCACTGACAAAATGGATAAGTAAAAATTCGAGATGTTCTGGGAAAAATTCCAGAGGAATTAAGAGCAAACAATGTGAAGGATTTAGATTTGGACCAAGATTTACTTCCAGAGGAAAGAGTGCTGGGAGTACAATGGTGCATACAATCTGATGCCTTCAAGTTCAAGATTGTGTTGCAGCAAAGACCTCTGACCAAAAGAGGGATCCTGGCTACCATGAGTTCTGTCTATGGTCCTTTAAGAATCCTGTCTCCTGTGATTTTATATCCAAAAAAGATCTTGCAAGATTTGTGCAGGAAGAAACTAGGCTAGGATGAAATTATTCCTGCTTCAAATGCTCAGGAGTGGATCAAGTGGCTGGACGGATTGAATTGGAAAACTTGAAAATCGATAGATGTTTCAAACCAACAGGTTTTGGAGAAGCGAGCACAGCACAATTACACCACTTTTCTGACGCAAGTGAAGATGGTTATGGAGTAGTTTCGTATCTGCTTTTGCATAATGTTGACTCACAAGCGCACGTCGCCTTTGTAATGGGGAAAGCTAGAGTAGCTCCTTTGAAGATGGTGTCAATCCCTCGAATGGAACTTACTGCTGCAACACTGGCAAGTCGAATGGATTCAATGTGGAGATTGGAACTGTGCATGTACTTTCAAGACTCTGTCTTCTGGACTGACAGTACATCTGTACTTAAATATATCAAAACGAAGTCTCTAGGTACAAAACATTTGTCGCCAACAGAGTTTCCAAAATCCTAAAGGTGTCTCTATCATCACAATGGCGGTATGTGAACACTGCAATTAATCCAGCAGATATAGCTTCTAGAGTTAAGAGTGGGTTGAGAGTGGAATCATTCCTGAAGAACAAGAATTGGGTGTTTGGACCTCAGTTTCTTCTTTCGCCTGAACAGAGTGGCCAGTTAATTCTATTGACCTGGGGGAATGTTCACTAGATGATCCAGAGATAAAATCAAGTGTCACAGTCAATGCTGTACAAATAGAAGAGAATGTGGATGTTACAACATACTTCATCCAGTATTTCTCCTCTTGGACCCTTTTGAAGCAGTCAGTGGCTTGGATCCTTAGATTTAAGCAATTACTCCTCTATCTAAGCCAGAAGAGGAAATTACTGGGTATGTCTTTAATACAATCTTGCATGGACGAAAACCAACAAACACAACATTTGAAAGAGGAAATGGAGAAAATCAAGGCACAATGTGCCAAAAGTGAGCTTTCTGTGGTAGAGCTAAAGAAAGCTGAATTAGAGGTAATTTGTTACTGCCAAAGAAAAAGATACACTGATGAAATCTCAAGCTTGCAAAAGGGAGAAAATGTGAAAAAGAACAGTCATATTTATAAGCTCAATGCCATTCTTGAAGAAGGTGTTTTAAGAGTCGGTGGACCTTTGAGTAGGGCTGTTATGCCTGAAGAGACAAAACATCCTGCTATACTTGCTAAGGATTTTCACATCTCAGACCTCATTCTTAAACATACATCAAGAGGTGGGTCATGGTGGTCGAAACTATATGCTATCAAGGTTGCATCAGAGGTACTGGATACCTGGCGCCAGTGGAGCCATAAGGAAGATATTGTCCAAGTGTGTGATCTGCAAGCGTTTGCAAGCAGCCCCAGGGCATCAACAAATGGCAAACCTACCTCTGAATAGAGTTTCTCCAGATAAACCTCCATTTACATACGTCGGAGTCGACTGTTTTGGACCCTTTGAAATTAAGTGCAGGAGAAGTATTGTGAAGAGATACAGAGTTATCTTCACATGTCTAGCCATTCGTGCTATTCATATTGAAGTGGTACAATCATTGGATACTGATTCCTTTATTAACGCATTGCGACGATTTATCGCAAGACGTGGACAAGTCTTGGAAATGCAATCTGACAAATGTACAAATTTTCATGGAGCGAGTTAAGGCAAGCTACTGAATGCTGGAACCAATCTCAGATCAATAACATGCTTCTGCAGAAGGGAATAAAGTGGATTTTTAATCCCCCAACCGGTTCACATCACGGAGGCATATGGGAAAGAATGATTATGTCTGTAAGAAAAGTACTTAATGCCACCTTAAGAACACAAAACCTTGACGAAGAACGTCTTCATACAGTTCTATGTGAAGCTGAAGCAATTATTAATGGAAGTCCCATTACTAAGGAATGTACTGACACCAATGATTTGGAAGCACTGACACCCAATCATTTGCTGCTGTTAAAGACTACCCCATCATTGCCACCAGGGGTCTTTCAAAAGGAGGATATACATATGCTTGTCCTCGATGAAAACAGGTGCAATATATATCAGACCTGTTCTGGAAATGATGGACAAAGGAGTACTTGCCTCAACTGCAAGAGCGGCAAAAATGGTCAGCTCCATCTCGCAACTTCGTTCCAGGTGATATCGTGCTTTTGGTTGATGACTCAGCACCACGTAATTCATGGATAACTGGAAAAGTGATTCAGACATTCCCAGATAATCAGGCTTTGTTCGTCAAGTGAGACTTAAGACCAAGACAAACTGTTTGAATAGACCAGTGACAAAAATCTGTCTTCTGCAAGAGGTGGATATTTGACATTTTTCTTGAAAGAGAATTATTTTTTAACACAGACATGGACTTATCACACTTATCACATTGACACACCACATATGATATTTCTCACTTTACATCGATTGTAAATTCACTCTGTGCTGACACTGTTATAAACTTTATAAGGACTCAGTACTGAATAATTGATGTATTGTAAATGTGCAAACATTTATGATTGATGTAAAAAATGTTTTTGTATTTTGAGATCTTGCATTTATAAATGTCTCCTATGTGTATTTAATATAATTATCGATTTATAATAATTAGGGGCTGGTATGTAGAAGCCATGTAATGGGAAAGTCATGTGACCAAACGATAAGGGAGTGTCATTAATTAAGTGGGGTTAAAACACCTGTTGTGTGTGTGTGTTCATATGGAAGAATGGGGGTGAGTGCTGGAGCACATATTTTGTTGACCGTGAAACCTGTACAAAATAAAAGAAACATGCAAGCTTCAAGGATAAACGCGTCACATAAGTTATTCCTCCACTCAGCTCCTTAGTGGTTTTAGAATTGTTTTTATGTGCTGCTACAGTTAAAGGGGTCATATAATGGTACATGCACCTTTACAAGTTGATTGTACTGAAATGTGTGTTGGCAGTGCCTGTACACAACGATCATATAATGATAAAAATCCATCCAGTGATTTTGTTTTAATCTCCTTATATGTTTTCCCCTGCCTCAAATTGAGCCGTTCGAGCCTGTGACGTCACAGGCTCGGACGCCCCTCCCACGATTGTTGATTGACAGGAGCGTTTCAACACAGACCCGCCCTCGCTCGTGAGCGAGCTGTCAATCATGCGCGCGCGGACGGGTGTTGTGCCGAAAAGTACGCTGGAGCAGCACAGTCTATGAGCAGATTGGAGTCTATACTAAGGGAAGTGGTGTTCTGGTGCAATAAGGAACACAGCAGTCATTAATGTTCCTAAATCCGAACCGCTGAAGACGCAGAGTGGCTGAGTTTGTTAGAAGGGAATATTACCGACGATCAACGTAAATGCTTTCATGTTTGCATGAATCATTTCACACACCAGACTGCTTTATAAACGAGGAGTATAAAGCTGGTTTTGCTAAGAAGCTGCTCCTGATAAAAGGAATCGATACCAACTATTCGTGTTCCTGCACCTCCAGAAGAACTGAAATGAGTGTAGCGTTTTATTAACCTTTATATTCATATTTATATTAATCTTTGCAAATCGCTAGCTTCACGATGAATGCGGCTAAGGTTTACACTCAGGGAACATTATGGCATGTTTTCTCTGTACGACGTTGTCAATATAATTCATAATCCTACGTTTATAATGAACAACGCGTTATGGTTTTTGTGTTATTGTGTTACAAACGGTGTACGCACAGAACAGAGGGGCGGGGTGAGCAAAGCTCATTATCATTTAAAGGCACATGCACTTAAACGGCGTGCTGAAAACAGAGTTGTTTTTGACCAGGTAAAATGAGTGTTTTCTTACAATACTAATGAGAATTTTTAATTAAAGTATATTACAAACTTTTAATTTAGACCCTAAAGAATGATATTAGCTTGTACAAAAATGGCATTATATGACCCCTTTAAGGCTGTGGTAGATTGGCCAAGTCCAGATTCCTGTAAGGCCCTACAGAGGTTTCTGGAGTTCGCCAATTTTTATCTGCGTTTCATTCGTAATTTCAGCCAACTAGCCGCTCCTCTGACTGCCTTGACCTCCCCCAGAACTACATTCAGGTGGTCTGATACAGACAAGACTGTGTTTTCCAAAATCAAAAGTCGCTTTGTTTCGGCTCCCATCCTTGTGGCCCCTGACCTGTCACGTCAGTTCGTGACAGGTGGAGGTGGACGCGTCAGAGGTGGGGGTAGGCGCAGTTCTTTCCCAACGGGCTCCCACAGACGACAGGATACATCCTTGCGTGTTTTTTTCTCATCGATTATCCCCTGGCGAACGTAACTTTGACATTGGTAAGCATGAGTTGTTGGCAGTCAAGTTAGCATTGGAAGAATGGCGTCATTGGTTGGAAGGGTCGGGGGTACCTTTTATCGTCTGGACCGATCACAAGAACTTAGAATATATCAGAACTGCTAAAAGACTCAACTCCAAGCAGGCTCGGTGGGCTCTTTATCTCAGTTGTTTTGATTTTTCTCTTTTGTACCGCCCAGGTTCTAAGAACATCAAACCTGATTCTTTATTGCGCATTTTTGATCGTTCCGAACGCCCGTCTACTACCGAGTGCATTTTACCAGACAACCTAATTGTCTCCACACTCACATGGGAGGTCGAATCGAGGGTCAAGACGGTCTTAGAAGGGGTAATGCCTCCACCCGGGGGTCCACCAAATTGATTATTTGTGCCGGAGGAGTTACGGTCTGATGTTATTCAGTGGGGGCATTGTTCTAACGTGGCATCTCATCCAGGACCATTTTGACCGTGGTGGACCGGTTCTCGAAGGAGGCTCACTTTATCCCCTTGCCTAAATTACCCTCTGTCAAGGAGACAGCTGTGACTGTTGTAGACCACGTGTTTCGCTTACATGGCCTACCGACAGATGTGGTTTCCGATAGGCGACTGTCAGTCTATCCTCTGGTTTTCATCCCCAGAACAATGGTCAAACCGAGAGACGTGGTTTCCGACAGGGGACCCCAGTTTGTGTCCAAATTTTGGTGAGAATTTTGTAGATTACTGGGGGCGACTGTCAGTTTATCCTCTGGTTTTCATCCCCAGGGCAATGGTTAAACCGAAAGAGCCAACCAAGATTTAGAGAGAATGTTGCGATGCTTGGTATCCAAGAATCCTTCCTCCTGGAGTCAGCAACTTTCAATGGTGGAGTACGCTCATAATTCATTACCAGTGTCATCCACGGGCCCATCTCCGTTTGAGTGTAGCTTAGGTTACCAGCCACCTGTTTTTCCGAGTCTGGAATCCGATCTCGCGGTTCCCTCCGCACACGCTTTCGTCCAGAGGTGCAATCGCACATGGACCAGAGCCCATGAGACTTGCTCCAAGTGGGGGCACGCACCAAGGCTATGGCTGATCGCCACCAGTCGAAACCTCCCGTATACGTCGTCGGTCAAAAAGTGTATCTTTCTACCAAGAACATTCCTTTGTCTCTAACAAACTTGCTCCTAAATTTATTGGCCCATTTGCTGTCACCAAGATCATTAGTCCGGTGACGGTCCGATTCAAACTCCCTCCAGCGTACAGGAGAATTCATCCCACCTTTTCATGTGTCAAAAGTTAAGCCCGTGTTTTATTCTCACATTAATCCGCCAGTCCCGGTTCCCCCTCAGCCGCGTCTCGTAGATGGGAAACCTACTTATTCGGTAAACCACATTCTGGACTTGAGACGGAGGGGGCGAGGATTTCAGTACCTGGTGGACTGGGAAGGTTACGGTTCCTTACGGTTAGGAAGTTGGGTTCCTGCTAGGGACATCCTGGATCACTCTCTTATCGATGATTACAATTGACAGGTAAGGGAGTCTGGGAATGCCAGGGGGCGTTCCTAGAGAGAGGGGTACTGTCACGGTTTATGAATTCTCTGCCTTCTTCATGTCTCGTGATTGTGTGTGTGTGTGTGTGCGTAGTGTTTGTGTCTGTGTGGGCGTGGCCTCGGAGTACCACTGATCATCAGCGCCAGCTGATTTCACTTTACGTTGCTATTTATTTCTGTGATTGGTATCTCTTGATGTCAGAACGTTTTGGTATCTTCCTGTGTTGGTTCCTGTTCCGTTTCGTGGTCGTCTTCGTGGTCTGCTTCGTGGTCTTCGTGTCTTGGATTGTTTTCCGTGTCTGCACTGCCGGTTCTATACCCTTCATTCCCGGAGACTGGATATTCACCACTGATCATCATTCACCACCCGGTTGCCTGTCGAAGTCCCTACGTCACTCGTCCTGTCTGTTGTCTCTGTGTTTTGTGTGCTGACCAGCATTTCTGTTTATAAATTAATAAACATCACTTACTGCACTTTGCTTCAAGTCGTGTCCTAACAAAGCATGGTTAGCCAACTTTGGTCACAACTTCCGTTGAGTTGTGTTGGTAACGACTGAACTTATGCGACCAGTTGGCCGATTTTTCCCCCCAACTGATGAACATAAAAAAAAAACAATGACAGCCAATCAGAATCCATTCTCCTAAAGAGCTCAAGCATTTAAAGCTGCAGATGAAAAAAAACTGCTGCACTCTTATAATAAACAGAATGTTATCGTCCGCTGAAGTGGTGTCAGGAGCCAATCAGATCCCTCACATGTCACCACGCAAAGATCACTGTCCCCAGATTACTGATCACCTGCACCTGTTTCCACTCAGCACTCACTTCCCAGCCAGCACAAAAGCACCCGATTCACTCACAGTCATTGTCAAGCCTCCAACAGGAACGACCCTTACCAGTCACCGCTTATCTCACTCTGAGCCATCCTTCAGCAACGAACGTAAAGTATACTCACCTGAAAGAAACTAACCTCGTTGTCCTTGTTCTGATGTTCCCAGGATCCGCTCCATGACTCATGTTCTCTGCTTCCTGGAATCGCCACGAGTCCCGTTTCCCACTGGATGCGCTGCAAGAGAAAGTGAAAGTATCACTGAACTGGTGAGCTCATTGTCAAGTGCACTTCAAAGGATCTACTCACCTGGAATCCTTCCCGAATCACGTCTAGCCACGAACGATCTGAAAAGAGAGAAAACTCAAGTTATTGATCTGTGTTATCCGTCACGTTATGCCTTAAGAAGAGGATTCACTCACCTGGATGCATTCCTGCCACACATATCCTCTTCAAGATCACCGTTGAACTCCTGAAACCCTGCCTACTTACCTTTGAATTAAATAAAGATACTTTTATGTTTATCACTTACGTCTGTCTCCGAGCCTGAATCCTGACAGAAGGCTTGACCTAACAACAGAAAGAGGTGAGAAATGGATTCCAAACAGCCCGCTGTTCTGCCCTACTAAGGCAAAAGACCTTAACTCACCAGAGTGTGAAACTGAGAAAAATGACGTTAAAGTTATCTTAATGTCCTGACAATTGAGTTATAGGTATAATATTGTAATTTTCACATTTTGTAGTGTATACCTGTATTAACCTATCTACAAAAAAAATTTGAACTCAAATTTGACCTTTGACCCTTTTTCGGAAGTTACTGTATTCTGCCTTAGGATTGCCCACAAAATGACAATCGGTCATACCAAGGCAAAACACCTTAACTTCTATTTTATAGCACAATGTTATGATAACACTTAAAATGTAAGCAATATTAACCCTATTGGACTCATGATAAAAATGGCTTCACATGTATCAACAAGAAGTTAAAGTAGTAAGAATAGTTGGAAAAGTATGAATGGTTTTAATTAACATGAATTTCATAAAACAAAGTTGATTAACACCACGAATGTATAAAATATGTAAAATATTTAAAGGTTTTTTGAAAAGTTGATTCTAAAATGAATGGAAGTGTGTGTGTGTGTGTGTGTGTGTGTGTGTGTGTGTGTGTGTTGTGTGTGTGTGTGTGTGTGTGTGTGTGTGTGTGTGTGTGTGTGTGTGTGTGTGTGTGTGTGTGTGTGTGTGTGTGTGTGTGTGTGTGTGTGTGTGTGTGTGTGTGTGTGTGTGTGTGTGTGTGTGTGTGTGTGTGTGTGTGTGTGTGTGTGTGAAGATCAGAGCTGTGTGAGAAGGGCATGAGGCCTGATTGTTCCCCTCCCTATTCTTCATACTCAGTCATTTTGCAGATGACCTAACATTTATTAATACTATTTTTATTCTCATCTGAATGATAAATAATTTATTTCTGTATAAAATAATACTACCATTAAAAACACATTTGATTTTCTTTTTTAATCAATGTAGAATGTGTAAAAAAACTGAAATTAAAACCAATGCACAATGTTGTGTTTTATTGTGAGTGTACACAAATATAAGCAAACTATTTGTAGTTTGAATGATGTCCTGTACAAAATTATGGAGTATGTTTATATCTTTCCACTGTTCGATATCGCATGCACGTCGCACACACCACACACACACACACACACACACACACACACACACACACACACACACACACACACACACACACACACACACACACACACACATGCGCTTGAGCTCACACACGCGCACGGTAACCGAACTGGCTGAGGCGGGGCTTTAGTTCTTTGTTGTATTCACCTGCTACGGCGTGTGTAACATTTTTCTGTCAACTCTGCATATCATTCGCGATGATAGTCTATCGTTTGTCGATGGAGCGGGTTCAGATACTACATGTTCTGACCGCGTTTGTGCAGGACAAAGCTCTGAGGACATCAGAAGTTACAGGGACTGATGGCAGCTGTACAAAGTAAGCTACACACGTTACATCGTAATTTAAATTTTAATGGAGAGTAAAACAAAGGCAGAACACCGTACAATCTTAAAGGTATTTGATAGAACACCAGCACAGTAACTTCATATTGACGCGCGTCTAAACAAAGGAGCACCGTAACTCAAAATGAGCGTTCCTAAACAAAGCCAAAGAGCCGTAACTGATGTTACGGTGTTCTGCCTTATTTTCTCATGGGCTTTTTGAAGTTACTGTTAAGACAACCCGTCATTTTCTCGTAAAAATAAAAGAATTGACTCAAGATTCTTGTCCACATGATAAAGCAGGTCTTGAATGTGCCAAAAATATAAAAAAACTCATTTTCGACCAAACACGAAGTTACGGTCTTTTGCCTTAGCACGGCAGAGTTGCTACCAGCTCCACGCTAACCACCGATCCTCCGACAAAACCCATGTTTACTCCAGTGAGAACTTCCGTGAGCGCCGCTTCTTCGATTACCTGCTTTGCAACTCCCCCGTCGTGCCCAGCGCCCTTCTCTGGCCGGGCGGAAGATTGCAACGGATTCTTACTCCAGTGTTCACTAGCTCTGGAACAGCAAGTTCAGCTCTATCCCAATGAGAGATCGAAAGTGGCATTTATCATTCAGCAACTCTCTGGAGCAGCTCTGAGGTGGGCAGAGGCGTTATGGATGCAGGAATCCACAGTGGTTACGTCAGTTCAAGAGTTTGTAAATCATTTTAAGGAAGTTTTCGGACGACCCGCAGATGATTCCTCAGTTGGAGAACAGCTCCTACAATTACGTCAAGGAAAGAAGTCATTATCTGAGTATTCTGTGGAATTTCGCACACTTGCATCAAATAGTGGATGGAATGAGAGAGCTCTGATTTCTGTTTTCCGTCGAGGTTTAAACCCAACTCTGCGCCTCCAACTGGCGATCTATGATGACAGCTTAGGAATTGAGAAATTAATTCAACAAGCCAAGCGAGTCCATCAAAGATCTTTGAGTTGTTACGCTGATCAGTCTCATCACCATCCTGTGTCTCTTCAGAATCCCAAGAATCCAAATCCAGAAAATCAAGTTGAAGAGATGCAAGTCGACATTTCTAAAATTTCTCAAGCTGAACGTGTTCGTCGAAGAGAGATGAAGTTATGTATGTACTGTGGTACCAAGGGTCACTTCAGACTTAACTGCCCAATTCGACCGGGGAAAATGATGGTAAGCTCAGTTTCCAATCAACCCAATGTATCAGCACCACTCACGATTCCTGTGATGTTAAAAATTCAAGACAAACACATCTCTGTAACAGCTATCATCGACTCGGGGTCCGCGGGAAACTTCATCTCTGGAGAACTCTGTAAGAGACTCAATCTACGAGAGATTAACACTCCCAAGTCTTACGCCATCTACGCTGTAACGGGTGAGTTAATTAACAAGAGGAACGTTACTACCCAGGTTGGTCCTATTCAATTGTGTGTGGAAAAATAGCATCAAGAGTGGTTTGAACCATTTGTGTTGCTAAACAGTCAAACAGACCTCATCCTTGGTCGGCCATGGCTTGTCCATCACCAACCCACCATTGATTGGAAATCTGGGAAAATCCTGCAATGGGGATGTCAATGTCCAAAGATCAACGATCCAGTATCCCGGTCACCCAGTAACCCAAGGATCCAAGTGCTCAATGTTAACTCCACGTCCATAGAGAGTCCCACAGAAAACCTGTCAACTAATATCCCAGCCTGTTATTCCAAGTTCTCTGACATCTTCAGTCCTGTCACTGCTTCTAAGTTACCCCCTCATCGACCATGGGATTGTGCTATAGACCTGATCCCTGATGCACGACTCCCCAAGGGTCGAATTTACTCCTTGTCCATTCCAGAGCAAGAATCCATGAAAAAAATATATCCACAAAGCTTTAGATCAAGGTTACATCCGACCTTCCACATCTCCTGCCGCCGCAAGTTTCTTCTTCGTGGCCAAGAAAGATGGTGGTTTAAGACCATGCATTGATTACAGAGCCTTGAATCAAGTTACTGTGAAGTTCAGCTACCCTTTGCCTCTCATACCCGCTTCTCTTGAACAACTCAGAGAGGCAAAGATGTTCACCAAGCTTGATTTACGGAGTGCATACAATTTAATCCGTATCAAAAAAGGAGATGAGTGGAAGACTGCTTTCATAACCCCTGCTGGCCACTACGAATATCTTGTCATGCCGTATGGATTGGTCAACGCTCCTTCCGTTTTCCAAAGTTTCATGGATGAGATCCTCAGAGACTTTCTAGGGAAGTTTGTTCTGGTCTAAATCGACGACATCTTGATCTATTCCAAGAATTCAATCGAACACCAGAGACATGTGTCTCTAGTCCTGCAACGTCTCAGAGAATTCACTCTGTTTCTGAAAGCTGAGAAATGTACTTTTCATCAAAGCACCATCAACTTCCTGGGATACATACTCAGCGATCGAGGAGTGGAGATGGACCAACAAAAGACCGAGACCATCCTGTCCTGGCCAACTCCCAAGTCCGTGAAGGAGCTTCAGAGATTCCTCGGGTTCGCCAATTTCTATAGGAGATTTATCAACCAGTACAGTCTTCTCACTTCTCCATTGACCTCCTTGCTAAAAGGAAAACCTAAGATCCTGCAGTGGACCCCCGAGGCTGAGAAGGCTTTTCATCCTCTGAAGTCTGCCTTCACCAGTGCCCCTTTGCTTCACCATCCAGACCCTGAAAAACCATTCATGGTGGAAGTCGATGCCTCCACCACCGGGGTTGGAGGAATCCTGTCCCAATGTTCCGAGTTCTCCTCAAAGCCGCTACCTTGTGCATTTTTCTCCAAGAAGTTTTCTCCAGCAGAGGCAAACTACGATATTGGAAATCGAGAACTTCTCGCAGTAAAACTTGCCTTGGAAGAATGGCGACATTGGCTAGAGGGAGCCAAACACCCATTTCTAGTCCTAACCGATCATAAGAATCTCCAATACCTGAGAGATGCCAAGCGGTTAAATCCACGTCAGGCCCGATGGGCGTTATTCTTTAAACGCTTCCATTTCAAGATTGCCTACCGTCCCGGAACCAAGAATACCCGTGCAGACGCTCTTTCCCGTATCCATGCCCCTGAGATCCCTGTTGATCAACCTGAGACCATTCTACCCGAGAGGTTATTCGTAAATCCTATCCAGTGGGAAATAAACGAACAGCTTCAAGAATTGGCTCATCAGCAGCCCAGAGTTCCCGGATGTCCCCCCGGGAAGATTCATGTCCCTGAAGGATTTCGCAACGCCTTGATTTCCTCAGCTCATTCTTCATTGGCCACTGGACACCCAGGTATAACCAAGACCTTAGCCACACTTCAGGAGAAGTATTGGTGGGCTCACATGCGCCAAGATATCACTCAGTTCATTCAAGGTTGTATCCCATGTGCCATCTCCAAGGTCCCAAGAAATCTGCCAGTGGGGAAACTGGTCCCCTTGCTCATTCCAAATAGACCCTGGTCCCACATCGGAGTGGACTTTGTTACTGACCTTCCAATTTCTGATGGAAATACTTGCATCCTAGTAGCTATCGATCGTTTCGCGAAAGCATGCAAATTCATTCCATTAAAGAGACTTCCAACCGCCTTTGATACTGCTGAGCTTCTCATGGAACATGTCTTTCGAAATTTCGGTCTGCCAGAGGACATTGTCTCCGATCGAGGGCCACAGTTCATTTCCCGAGTCTGGCGCTCATTTTTCACTCTCATGAATGTGACAGTGAGTCTGTCTTCCGGGTATCATCCACAAACCAATGGACAAACCGAGAGAAAGATCCAGGATCTAGGTCGGTTCTTGCGCACATTCTGCCACTCCAACCAGAACATCTGGAGTAGGTACCTCATCTGGGCAGAATATGCACAGAATTCCCTCCGACAAGCATCCACTCAATTGACTCCATTCCAATGTATTCTTGGCTACCAACCTCCGTTATTCCCATGGTCCGGTGAACTTTCAGAAGTGCCCGCGGTTAACAAATGTTTTGAGGAGAGCGAACAGGTCTGGAACCAAACTCATCAGCACATCCGACAAGCTGTGAATAGACAACAGCAGTTCGCTGACACCCGCCGAAGACCCACGCCAGAATACCAGCCTGAGCAACTAGTCTGGCTTTCCACTCGAGATATCAGACTGCGCCAATCATGTAAGAAATTAAATCCCAAGTACATCGGACCCTTTCCAATTGTCAAGCAAGTCAATCCAGTCACTTACCAGCTCCGGTTGCCCCCAGAATACCGTATCCATCCCACGTTTCACGTCTCACTTCTGAAACCCCATCATCCACAGGTTCCCCAGTCAGTCAACGAGGTCGAACCCGAAGAAAACCCCCCGATACCACCCATTGAACCAGAGGCCATTTACCTCATCAAGGAGATCTTGGACTCTCGACGTCGAGGAGGTCAGTTAGAATACCTCATTGATTGGGAAGGATATGGACCAGAAGAGAGAAGTTGGGTACCTCGTAATGATGTTCTTGATCCCAATCTGCTCCTAGAATTCCATGCTCAGCATCCCGAGAAACCTGCACCACGACCCAGAGGCAGACCCCCACGACGTCGAGGTCCAAGGTCCGCTGGCGCGGACTCTGGAGGGGGGGTACTGTCAGGAGCCAATCAGATCCCTCACATGTCACCACGCAAAGATCACTGTCCCCAGATTACTGATCACCTGCACCTGTTTCCACTCAGCACTCACTTCCCAGCCAGCACAAAAGCACCCGATTCACTCCCAGTCATTGTCAAGCCTCCAACAGGAACGACCCTTACCAGTCACCGCTTATCTCACTCTGAGCCATCCTTCAGCAACGAACGTAAAGTATACTCACCTGAATGAAACTAACCTCGTTGTCCTTGTTCTGATGTTCCCAGGATCCGCTCCATGACTCATGTTCTCTGCTTCCTGGAATCGCCACGAGTCCCGTTTCCCACTGGATGCGCTGTAAGAGAAAGTGAAAGTATCACTGAACTGGTGAGCTCATTGTCAAGTGCACTTCAAAGGATCTACTCACCTGGAATCCTTCCCGAATCACGTCTAGCCACGAACGATCTGAAAAGAGAGAAAACTCAAGTTATTGATCTGTGTTATCCGTCACGTTATGCCTTAAGAAGAGGATTCACTCACCTGGATGCATTCCTGCCACACATATCCTCTTCAAGATCACCGTTGAACTCCTGAAACCCTGCCTACTTACCTTTGAATTAAATAAAGATACTTTTATGTTTATCACTTACCTCTGTCTCCGAGCCTGAATCCTGACAAGTGGACAGTAATAGTTATCATTATAGCCTTGTCATCTTTACAGCTATGGCCCTTGGTGTGAACGGACCTTTACAGTTTTACAGTTGAAATATCAAGTTTTCTTGAATCTCTCCTTTACTTCTCTGACCTGGCATGCAAGATGAGCAGGTCATTTTCATGAAGAACAACAATGTTAGACAGACTGTTTTGAAAAGTCTGCAGTCCCATGTTTGAGAAGGATAGTATCACTGTGATGTCAAACAAGTTTACAAATTAAATTCTCTGTATGTGCCAAATAACATGCTGTATAAAAGGTTTTATATGAGATAATCCTAATATGGATTATATGTCTTTCTTTCTTTTTTTTCTTTCTTCAAAGTCTTGTAGTTGTAGCCTATATTAATTACATATCAAAAATACGGAAATATACAGCAAAGCAAACCTGAGGTTATATAATATTAATTTGGTGTAATATTTGTAATCTAATGCAAAGGCATAATGCATTTTTAAGTGTTTAAATAGGTTAAACACGTTTGGGAAGTTTTTCTGTTGGTCACTGATTAGTTCTTGTTACATCACACGAAAAATGTCTTCATGTGTTGACTGTTTAAATCCAATGCCTAAATTAAATCCAGTCTAACAGTCACTGTCCTGTACAGAAAAATACATGTTTAATACAGTTACAGTAGGTTTTAGAAAAAAAGAAAAAACTATCTTGTGTCTGAGACAATCTAACCGCAAAAGTGTAAAGCTTAAGAGGGTTTGTCAGTACAAAGTATGGAGATTAATGACCTAAAGGCAATAATTTAAGAGGAAGCAATGATCAAAAGATTCTTTGTGGAGAATGGCTTGACAGGTGATAACCTGTCATACAGATAAAAGCCATTGAAAACACCCTCAGTACATGAACGTAATCAATACAATTTTAGATAAACCAACACCAAAATCTCTCTGACTTTTTTTTATGAACCGCCTCTTAAATCCCAAGAATCAATCTTTTGGTCCATCTTGTTTTCAACTGATGAATGAACGGAACAATACGGTGCCTGTCATCCAAAAAAATCATAATAAGCATTGCACTTTGTTTCTTTTGATATGAAACAAAGGGTCAAATTTCCAATTCTGTCCGTTTTATTGACATAATTCAAACAATAAATACCGTTTTGGTGCTTTTTAATGTGGCGTAGCAGATCGCTGTCAATGTGAAGAAGCACTCGTGAACTGATCATCCCTTCCGATTTACTGCTAGTTACAGCACGAAATAAACATGAATGAACACCAGAAGGTATGTTTAAAGAATCAGTAGGCTACAACTTACAAAAATCCATATCATGTCTCATCTAATCTCCCATTCAGTGTTTAAACTTTCAACCACTGAAATACATCAATAAAACAGATTGTAAACAGTCACTTGATTGTTGCATTTACCTCAGAAAAGCCATTCAGTGACCAACTACTGGAGATACTGGCTAGTCAGCTAATGAACTCTAGAGAGAAGCATTTTGCTAAATATATGCACCATATCACATAGCCTATTCATTATCATTTTAACTGTTCTTCAATATTTAGGCCTAACAGTAGGCCTAGAATATGTGTGAATAAATCAGTTATATAAATCAAGTTATTACAGCAACCATTTAAATGTGTATAGCCTATTTCAAAAAACGAATTGGAGAAACATAATTATGTAATTACAGAGTTAGTACAGTTAGTTACAATTACAGAGTTAGTAATCTAATGTTTTTTTTAAAACTAGGGCTGGATATTGACACACATTTAATTAGATTGAATTTCTATCCAAGTTTGCGATTCCAATTCAATTTGATGTGATATTGATTATTTTGGGATAGCTTAGTAATGAGGTACATGGCAAATTTTCTCAAGGAAAAAAATCTTGAACTAATACTGAAAAGTACAGAAGTCAGTTAATAGGCTACATTAGCCTAATATAGCCTAATATTAAAAGTTAAAACAAAGTTTGAAACACTTAAATTACACACGAGGACGATTTATTTTTAATAAGTATTAATAAATATGTATAAAAGTCAGAATTTGGCCTGTTCACACCAAAAACGATAACGATAAAGATAGTTCTGAAAATCATTCTAAATATATAAGAATAGCCCACTCCACACCACAACTATAACGATAACAGAACAGAGAAACGATATCGGCCTAGTTGGAATCACTTTTAAGGATGCAAAAGCATGGTTAGCAAATTTTGGTCACAAGTTCTGTTGAGTTGTGTTGCGACTGAACTTATGCGACCAAGCCAGTCCTTGGGAAACTCACAGCAGAATGATTTTCCCCAACTGATGAACATAAAAACATAAAAAAAACAATGACAGCCAATCAGAACCCATCCTCCTGTATACAGCTCAAGCATTTAAAGCTGCAGATGAAAAAAAAAAAACGTACTCGGTTACTAACGTAACCTCGGTTCTCTCTAGAGAGGGAACGAGTACTGCGTAATATCTTACGCTATGGGGAAAACTCTTTTCCTCGAGATATTGAAGCCAAAAATTATCCTTAATTTTAAACATGCAAAACGCTTTGCAGCAGCAAGCAGACAAGGGCGAGACGGCTCGCGCGCCCATTGGCTGCCCTGCTGGAAAAGCTGCAGCCTATCGAGGTAAGGCACTGCGTGACGTAATGACGAATGGGAACGCTTCGCGCCCATTTCGTCATGTCCCGCCAGAAGAGGCGTGGTCTCGCCCTATAAATACCCCCTCGATAGCTGAATTTCCTCTGATTTTTCAACGCCGAAGCGAACCAGAGCGTATTCCAAGCACGGCAAGATACGCAGTACTCGTTCCCTCTCTAGAGAGAACCGAGGTTACGTTAGTAACCGAGTACGTTCTCTTACGAGAGTATCTCTCGTACTGCGTAATATCTTACGCTATGGGGAACACCATGCAACACGCCGTGCGGACAGGGATCCGACACCAGAGTCCCGGGGCCAAGGCCGGGGCGCATCTAGTGCACAATCACCACAACTCACACAGAGTAGAGGAGGAGAGGCTAGAAGCATCACTCCCTCATAAAAGTCCCATAGGGGTACAGACCCGTAGGGGTACACATAAGCCGCATGGCGGCCAATAAGCCCGAAGTTCAGACCGCCAGAAGCTTAGCTTGTAAGGCGGGCACCTCCAGGTTATAGTACTTGATAAATGTAGACGGCGAGGCCCAGCCCGCAGCCGTACAGATATCTTGCAGGGAGACCCCGCTATACCATGCCCACGACGAGGCCACGCCTCTTGTGGAGTGCGCCTTAACACCCAATGGGCACTGCAGGCCCTTGGAAGTGTAAGCCAGCGCTATGGCATCCACTATCCATCTGGATAGGCTCTGTTTTGAAGCGGCAAGTCCCTTAGAACGGCCGCCAAACAACACGAAAAGCTGCTCGGTCTGTCTGAAACCGGCCGAGCGGGACACATAAGCCCTTAACGCCCTGACAGGGCAAAGGAGACTCGCGTCCCTCTCCTCATCGAGAACCGGAAGGGCAGACAGGGAAATTACCTGGGCCCTAAACGGTGTATTGAGGGATTTCGGCACGTAGCCGTGCCTCGGTTTGAGTACGACCTTTGAGTCGTTAGGCCCAAACTCCAGACATGACGCGCTTACAGAAAGCGCCTGCAAGTCCCCTACACGCTTCACTGAAGCGAGAGCCAACAGAAACACCGTCTTAAGGGACAGGTGCTTCATGTCCGACAGCTGGACCGGCTCAAACGGGGCGCCTTTCATGGCCTCCAAGACCGTGGAAAGGTCCCAAGCCGGGACTGAAGGGGGCCTGGGAGGGTTTAACCTCCGGGCTCCTCGTAGGAAACGCACGACCAAGTCGTTTTTTCCCTAGTGACTGGCCAGACACCGGTTTAGCAAACGTTGCTATGGCCGCCACATAAACTTTGAGCGTGGATGGGGTCCTACCCTTATCCATCAGCTCCTGAAGGAAGGCAAGCACTTCCTTAACTCCGCAGTCCACAGGTGCAAGGCCACGGGCTCGACACCAAGTAGAGAACACCGACCATTTCGAGGCATAGAGCCGTCTGGTAGACGGAGCTCTAGCCTGCGCGATCGTGTTTAGCACTCCTTCCGGGAGGCTAGCGGGTACCCGTTGATGGCCCATGCGTGCAGGGACCACAGATCCGGGCGAGGATGCCAAATCGAGCCCTCTGCCTGAGAGAGGAGATCTCTCCTCAATGGTATAGGCCACGGGGCAGTGCTGGCCAGCCGCATCAGGACCGGAAACCAAACCTGGTTCGTCCAGAGCGGAGCTACGAGCAGCACTGGGCATCCATTTTCCCTGATCCGCTCCAGCACCTGAGGCAGGAGCGAGACGGGGGGAAAAGCATACAGGGGACCGCTGGGCCAAGTATGGGCCAGCGCGTCCCTGCTTTTTGAGAAGAATACTGGGCAGTGAGCGTTCTCGCGGGACGCGAACAGGTCCACCTGCGCTCTGCCAAACGTCTCCCACAGCAGCTGGACCGTCTGCGGATGCAGCGACCATTCTCCTGTTGGGACGTTGTCTCTGGACAGCCTGTCTGGACCCGTATTCAGGTGCCCAGGCACATGCGCCGCTTTCAGAGAAAGGAGGTTGCGCTGGGCCCAGACCAAGAGGGGTTCCGCCAGCCTGCAAAGGCGTGTGGACCCGACGCCGCCCTGGCGATTTATGTACGCCACCACTGACGTGTTGTCCGACCGGACTAAGACGTGGTGGCCCTTTATCAGGGGACGGAAACGCCGTAGCGCTTTGTTGACTGCTATCATTTCCAAGCAGTTTATGTGAAGGAGCTTCTCCCGCTCTGACCATAGGCCAGCCAGCGGTCTGCCCTCGAGCAGCGCTCCCCACCCCGTGGTGGAGGCGTCCGTAGACACCACTTTCACCCTTGAGGCGGTCCCCAGACTCACACCAGTCTGATACCAGCTGGTTACTTTCCAGGGTTCCAGGGCCGAAACACACCATCGGTCGACCCTGAGGCAACACCGGCCCGTGGTCCAAGCCCGGGGCGGGACCCGTGGTTTCAGCCACCTCTGCAGTGGGCGCATGCGAAGCAGGCCCAGCTGGAGTACAGAGGATGCTGCGGCCATCAGGCCCAGCATTTTTTGAAACTGTCTGAGCGGGACTATAGAGCCGTGGCGGAAGGATTCCGCGACGCGCTGAATACTTAGTACGCGCTCTGGTGACAGGCGTGCCGTCATGGACAGCGAGTCTAACACTGTTCCCAGGAAAGAAATCCTCTGGCTGGGACACAGCGAGCTCTTTTCCCAGTTGACTGTCAGGCCCAGCTTCTCGAGGTGCTCGAGCAGTGTGGCCCTGTGTTCTATGAGCTCTGACCGAGATCGAGCTAGAATCAGCCAATCGTCCAAGTAGTTCATAACTCGCATGCCCTGAAGCCTCAGGGGTGCGAGAGCCGCGTCCATGCACTTCGTAAATGTACGGGGTGCCAAGGACAGGCCGAACGGCAGGACCGTGTATTGATATGCCTGGCCCTCGAACGCGAATCTCAAGAATCGCCTGTGATGGGACGCTATTTGTATTTGGAAATAGGCGTCTTTCAGATCTATTGACATAAACCAGTCCCCTTGGCGCACTTGCGCGAGGATTCCCCTGGTCGTAAGCATCCTGAACTGGCGTTTCACAAGCGCTCTGTTCAGCTGTCTCAGATCTAGAATGGGCCTGAAGCCCCCATCTTTTTTCGGTACCAGAAAATATCTGCTGTATAAGCCCCCTTCGCTCTGATCCTGAGAAAGGGGCTCTATGGCCCCCTTGCTCAGCAGTTTCGCTATCTCGGCTCGAAGTAGATGAGATACATCGCTTCTCACCGTAGTCTCGACGCGCGCCGTATAACGGCGGGGACGTCGTGCGAATTGTAGCGAGTAGCCTCTTTTTATAGTGTTCAGCACCCAGTCTGATACCCCGGGTAGCTTTGACCACGCTTCTGCGTGAATAGCTAGAGGTAGAATGCAGACCGGGCTCTGGCCGTGACGAGGCAACGGCTCGAGAGCCCCGGTACCCTGGGAACACAACGCCGTGTTCACGGCGTTCGAGGCGGGGGGCGCGCTGAACACAGCGGGCAGCCTGGCCGCGCTCAAATTCTCTATGGCGGGACGCACAGCGAGAGTGAGCGGGGCGAATCCCGTGGGATTCGGCGTGCTTGCGGGGGGATGTGGGCGCAAACTTACGGGCACATCTACTGCATTGTACACGCTTTCGGTCGGAGCCGATAGAACGTGTATTGGTTTCGTTTTTACAGAAACCAAGGGACACGCGGCATGTAGCGTGAGCGGGCATTGTATGGGCGCTTTGACTACATTGTGTGCACAATCGACCTGAGTCAGATTTATGTGTGCTAGCCTCGCACCGTGGCGGGCTGTGTCTGGGTGTGGGAATGGGCACTGGGGCGTGGGCATTCTTACAACACTCATAACACCATCGGCCGTGGCCGGTATACCAGAAAATACACTCTTTATTGGATTTATCTGGGTAGCCATAAAAACGGCTTTTGTGTGCAGGCAAGCGGGCTGAGACACCGGCTGCTTCACTGCTAAATACACTGGCACAGTCACATCGCAAGGAACTGAACGAGCGAATCGTTTCGGTGGGGAACCGGCCGCAGCGGGATCCGAACACCGTCGCTTCCCTAGAGTGGCTAGGAAAGCTTCGAGGCCTCGGGCTTGAGCTCAATCTTAGGCCGGGGCCCGCGCTGAGCGGGGCGGCGTCCAGCAGAGCGAGAGCGCGGTCTCTGATCCCGGGACTGGCGGCGCTGTGAAGCGGCGGCTATGGGCGATGCCGGCCGAGGCTGCGAGCTGCGAGCAGACGGCTGCTTAGAGCGACCTGCAGCGGAGCTCGAGCGCTTCGGAAGGAAGTGCTTCATGGCCTGCGAAGTCTTCTGCACCTCAGAGTATCTGTCCGCGAAATCTTTGACGGCAGATCCGAAGAGGCCCGCAGGGGAAATGGGCGCGTCGAGGAATACAGAGCGCTCAGCTTCCGTCATCTCAGACAGCGTCAACCACAGATGTCTCTCAGCAACGGCGAGAGAGGCCATATTCCGCCCCATGGCCTGAGCAGCGGCTTTAGCGGCGCGAAGAGCCAGGTCCGTAGCGCCTCGTAAATCCGCCACACTGACAGCGCCCGGCCCTTCCTCGTCCAATTTAAGGAGAAGGTCGGCCTGGTAGATCTGCAAGATCGCCATAGTATGCAGCGCTGAGACCGCCTGTCCAGCGGCTGTGTAAGCACGCCCGTGCAGCGATGACGTCACCCGGCAGGCTTTAGAGGGAAGCGTCGTCTGCACGCGCCGTCCCGCAGAGGGCGGGCAGAGATGCGACGCGACCGCCGCCTCCACAGGAGGAATGGAGAGATATCCCTTATCTCCCGCGCCGACGACAGAGGAAAAAGCCGCAGAGGTGGAAGTGCGCATCCTGGCGGAGAAAGGGGCAGTCCATGACTTAGCGACTTCGTCGTGGAGCTCAGGGAGGAAGGGGGCGGCCCTAGACCTAGACGGGCTTCGTCCTTCTTGAGAAAGCGCCCGTCGAGTCTGTTGCGCGGCGGCAAAGCAGGCGCCTCCCACTCGAGGCCGATGCACTCCACGGCCTGGGTGAGCAGACGCATCAGCTCAGCCTCAATGCCGGGTCTCTTTCCAGAGGGTTGGCTAGATATGTCAGCGGGGGGGAGGTCCACAGAGCTCGCCCAATCCTCGCTATCAGAAGCCACAAGAGAGCATACCTCAGCGGGTTCGTCCAACTCGGGAGCGGAAGCGACGGCAGACGGCGGGCGCTGTCCGTCCGGGAGCGACTCAAGTGAAGCCGGCGAAGCAGGCGGGCGAACCGGCGAGCTTTGGCGGGCTGGAGAAGGCTCGGGAGCGCGCTGGGCGCGACGCTTCTTGCGGCGCGGCAGAGAAGGCTGAGACGCGGGCTCAGAGAACGACGCCAGGCGAGTCCTCAGAGTCACCATGGGCAGAAGTTCGCAGTGCGGGCATCCACCATCCGCGAGCGCGATAGCCGCGTGCTCGTGACCCAGGCAGGACACACAGATGACGTGACGGTCCTCATCACTGAGTTGGGAGCGGCACGAGCCACAGAAAGGCATCTTTAAAAAGACGCAGCTCTTTTAGAACAGAGAATAGGTGTTGCGTCACGTAAGCAAACACACACTTAGCAGAGTAAAAGGATATAGTACGCCGGAAAGCGCAGCAGGTACGGCGGTTGAAGGCGGCTGGGCCAGCGACTTCAGAATGGCACGTCCCGCTGATAAGGCTACAGGTCAACGGCGCGGCTTCTCACTCTGGATCCAGCGATGCGTGAGCTTCGCGTGAAGAGTAGAAAAATCAGAGGAAATTCAGCTATCGAGGGGGTATTTATAGGGCGAGACCACGCCTCTTCTGGCGGGACATGACGAAATGGGCGCGAAGCGTTCCCATTCGTCATTACGTCACGCAGTGCCTTACCTCGATAGGCTGCAGCTTTTCCAGCAGGGCAGCCAATGGGCGCGCGAGCCGTCTCGCCCTTGTCTGCTTGCTGCTGCAAAGCGTTTTGCATGTTTAAAATTAAGGATAATTTTTGGCTTCAATATCTCGAGGAAAAGAGTTTTCCCCATAGCGTAAGATATTACGCAGTACGAGAGATACTCTCGTAAGAGAACTACAGCGTGCTTATAATAAACATAACGTTATCGTCCGCTGAAGTGGACAGTAATATAGTTATCATTTATCGTTATCTATGGCTCTTGGTGTGAACGGGCCTTTACAGTTTAACAGTTGAAATATCAAGTTATCTTGGATCTGTCCTTCTCCGACTTTGCATGCAAGATGAGCAGGTCATTTTCATGAAGAACAACAATGTTTGACAGACTGTTTTGAAAAGTCTGCAGTCCCATGTTTGAGAAGGATAGTATCACTGTGAGGTCAAACAAGTTTACAAATTAAAGGCTGTGCGTGTGCCAAATAACATGCTGTATAAAAGGCTTTATAGGTTATTCAATGACAAACAAACCTGATATGGACAGCTATGTGTATTTCTTTCTTTCTCCAAAGAAATATTAAATATTAAACATTAATATACAAAGTCTTGTATATTAATTAAATTTCTAAAATACTGAAATATACAGGAAAGCAAAACTGAGGTTATATAATACAATGCATGATATGTCGCAAAAATTTAAAGGAAAAACCAGTAAATCGTCTGCTGATTGATTTCTGATTGATTTCACAACTGATTTCACAAATTAATTCCACTTTAGCCAATTAATTTAGCATTTTCATTAACTGTAATGAATATCTGCAGTGTATTTTAGGTATGTCAATCTAAATGTTAAAATGTGTTGTTCCATGTGACTGAGACTGTCCTGTCTTTCATACATCCAAGGATTAGTAAGCTGTCTATTGCACAGAAAAAAAGACAAAAGAAAAGGTTGGGGCAGGCAGAGAAATATGAATCTATTTCAACCATCACAATATAAAGCAGTTCACATGAGTTTAAGCAGCCCTTTCGTGATATCTGCATGATTCAGATACAGTCAATAGACCATGTCTGTGTTGCACAACAGAGTCTGGCTAAAGCCCAGAGTACATTAATCATGTGCATTTGAGGAGACAACACCCTCATAAAGGCAAGAGAAAGGAGGTTCGCTATCACCAAAATACAGCATCCATCTGCAATCACACCCTCTGACACCTGCATCCAATGCTTTAGACAGTCTATATCTACATTCATGGATGAAATCATACTAACATACCGTGTATTGTTCATTGTATGAGAGGCATTTGAGGGCAAAACATGGATTTCCGTTATGTGTCACTCAGTCTATGGTTATTAAATACTGATATTTATTGACAAAATAACTAAACTGTATCCTACACCACCTGTGTACAATCAGTAAATTTCTGAGCCAATGTCCTGCACATGCATTTACATTAACTAAAACATGTAGCCTACTATAATAAAATGCGGAAAAAAAATACGAACCTTTTTTTTTAACCTCATTAATGCCTATTAGATTTGTTTCATTTCAAGTATACAATTTTCGAACAATTAAATGCATCCCAAGTATGTGTATATTCTTTATTCTTTCAGTTATATTCTCTTTTTGGCATTAAAACCATTTAATAATGATGACCTTTATATGCACAAGGCCTGCTGTACTCTTGTCCTCTACACAAACATGTGAATAGATCAGCTTCTGAAGAGGAATTAGGGCACAGTTGAGCGCCATATGGATGTCTGTGTTTATACAAAAAATGTATCTTGAAAAAGTATGTAAACAGTTTGAGTAGAGCAGACAATTTGTGCAGACTAGAGTGAGCAGGCTCATAAACCCTCACAAAGAAAACAAAAGAGGGCAGGAGAGATTGCCCAGTACATGTTCATTTTTACCTGCTACAACAAAACCCCTAAGCAATTAAGTCTCACACTGACATGAAAAAAACACCACACAAATTGTTACTTTGCCATTTATTCACACCGACATTCATTTGTGAGAAAATTAAAATAGGTGTGACAAAGAATGAATTCAAAACACATCAAGCATGAGTCGAACCTTCCTAGTTTAACTTCTGAAGAACAAAGAGTCTGTCTTCAGCCAGGACACTGACTGAGGGATTTCACACAAAAGAGCTGTAAGTGTACAAAATGTCACACAATTTCCTTGATGAACAACAAAAAAGGATCAGTGGTTAATTCATTCCGCGGTGTAATTTATTTCTTTTTTCCCCGCAAAAGAGAATAAGAAAACAGCAATTTTTTTTCCAATATCAGAGAAAAGACAAAGGTTTAATGCTCATCTTAAGAGGCACCGTTTCATTTTTGCACCATTAGTGAGAAAAGGAACCACAAAAGTAATGACTGTTTTCAAACAGGTTTAACAAATGCTCCCCTATTTCAGCAATTAAAGATTAAACACAACTCATGCCATTGGTTGAGCCAGGTTTGTTTTGACAGCACCACAGATCAACAATGTTAAAACTTTTTTAGGGAACTCCACCTACTTAAAGGTAGGGTAGGAAATTTGTACAGAGGCTAGCAAATCGAGCTAGCTTTGAAAGCACAAGATAAGACACGTCTCCTCCAAAACACATGAAACAAAAGCGTCACGAGAGATGGCGTTAAACTACTTCATGTCTCAAAGCACATAACATTACAATAATAATGAACATAAACAACTTAAAGAGCTTTGACCTGTACCACCTGACTGCTGCAGATGGATTTTGGCGTTGATAGTATTTCCATTGAAACGCATAAATTCGAGACACAAACTGCTCAGAGTATAACGTCACAGGTTTCCATCTCTTCCAAATTACAGTAGTTATGGTGTGAACGCAGCATAAGCTTGTTGAATTGGTTCAGGAGGAACTGTAAAAGGTGGCTGATGTTTCGGTTGTAGCGTTCAGTGACTGATGTCTGTCTAACTCTGCAAAACGTGCAATGTCTGTGCGAGCAGGGTGTGCAGAGATATGGAAACACATACGTTGAATGGCAGGACATTCGGACCGAATGCAGAGATTGGACGAAACATTTTATTGTCCTACACCTTCCACAGATGATATATATACAAATACATTTAGACCACTTAACTTAGTGATTGCTATCAGGATGAAAAGAGACTTTCAAACTGCATAACAAAAAATGATTCTGGAACAAATCATCTGCCCTGCCTTTAAGTTGGTAACCTACTCAAAGTTGTCTCTATATAAACTATAGGACATGAGAAGGTATTTTAAACAAAAATTACACATATGACATTCAAAATAAAAAGGCATGGAGTCCACAACTGCCTTGCTATGCTGCTTGAACAGATAATCAAGGATTCAGGTGGAAGAGTGTAACATGAAGCTAAATATTCACATTTGCAAAGTGAAAAGAGACGTTAATGCATTTACTGAGGCAATAGAAAGGGCATGAAAGAGCAAAGAAATGGCACAAAGTTAATACCTTTATTTGGAGAGAGCAGCACTTCACATTGACCTTGTCTCCTCAGGCGAATCCCTCCGACACCACCACCAATAATCCGACCCACAGGACTCCACTGTCTGTTCCAAAAACGATTAGCTGATAACATCACGGCATGCTGGAATGTAAACATTTACAGTAAAACCATAAGAGATCAACTCTCCTCCAGTGTGATGCATTTATCAGCCGTAAACTCTCCTTCTCTTCTGTGAAAACACACACTGAGCTTTTTAACCACAAGCATTGCTTCGAAATTCCACAGATTTAAATGTATAGGGTTTTACGAGTGTGCGGTTAGGGAAATTAATGTAAAAAATACTCAATGCATAAATGTTTGTGTGTTCGACTGTAAGTTACGCTGTGAAGACCGATCGGTGTATGACATCAAAGTACCACGACAGCGCATAGAGAGCAGAAGGCTCATGATGCTTTTTAATCGCACTCGCGGTATTTTGATGTCATACAACAATCGATCTGCATAGCGTACCTTCAACCTTAGGTGTGTTCGACATCGACTGGATGTAACCAATCGGCGAGAGTTGCGGCGTGGAGTTGTGAAGTCTGACACTTTCTGCTTCCCGTAGTTACCGCTCACAGAGTTTACATACTTTACCACAGCTAAAGTGAAATAAATGCAACATTTGTCGAATACACAGACGTTTCCGATACGTTTCTATTCAATACTTTATTTACTGCTTAATACAGCATCTGTTTGTACAATAAAAAGTTTAGACATAAGCCTTTAATATTTAAATACCAATGTAGTGGGGTCTACGTTTTTTTATCAGTTTTATTTTGACATGACACAATATAATATCACGACTACATAAAAAGAGATTTTACTGTTATAAAAATGCTGATTTGTGAGCATTAGTGGAACTGAAGGTATTTGAATAAAATACCCACAAAACCCAGATCGTTGTCATGTGGTGGATTCGGCCAATTGTCGAACAGCGGTGTCGTCATCAGAGCTCATGCAGCCGGTCTGGAGAAGCTGCTCAGAATGAACCAGCCTCGAATCACTCTTGCGGAACTTTGATGGCAAACGTCACAGTCATGTGGGATCACCGCTGTCTCAAGTCGGACAAAATTTCTACTGATTTGCTTCAAGTCAAAATCAGTCTGTGCAGCGCTTTATGAAGTCGACCAATCTTTTATGTAAACATGCGCTAGGCTATAGACGGATGTGTTTGACTGTTGTGCTCGCATCTTGCGTCTTTTGCAGCCACTTGCGCATGACACAGTGTTCTAAAACCGAGGTGCTCAAATACAATAAGTTTTTAAAAGACGTACCTCGAGACCTTGCGGTTTTTCCCCATTCCACTCCGCGCATCTTGTTTTTTTGAAAGCAAAAGCATGTTCTGTGTCAACCAGCATGATACACTTTTCGCGTGTAAACTGGCGAATAGATATACGCAAACCGGAAACAGCGAACATGCGGAAATATTTTTTTTGTATTGGTATAACTGATGCTTACATAGTATTAATCAAACTCAAGCAAATGTACAATATTACATGCGGAATTCAAAAAATGCACATGAAGTTGTTGTTTACCATAAAAAGATGGAGAAAAGTGGTTTTCCTTTTTGGGCTGCATGATGGGTTTGTGAGTGTGGGAACATGGTGTTTTCTGGCACCAGTGTGTGAATATTTTTACACTCCTCTGGCCATAGAAGGGCTGCTAAGGGCTCTGATATGCTCCAACCTGTTACATTTCCACAAGATGCTCCCCAACAGGTCCGTCTCTCACTCCCTGGGCGCTGTGAAAGGAATTTCAATGTTTTAATTATCGCAGATAAGGAAAAACAAGGAGTGCATTGAAAAACACTGACACAACTTCACTTATCAGAGCAGAGATAGGACCTCCACTTAGAACCTCTTAGGGCTGCTCACCAGCTCTGATTTGGCACACATCCTCTCCTCCACTGTCTGGAATGGTGTCCCGCTGTCCTTGCTTTGCTTAAGTCATGAGCTTTATTGTTAGGCAGGTAACATGCAAACATTCAAGGCCAGTAATACTGCCAGCTTAGAACAAAGACGACATGACCTTGAACTTATTCAGTATTCCTATGAGAAAGAGCTTGATTTTTTTGTTTGCATTTTTATATTATCTGTTTTACAACTAAAATGATACACTGTAGAGGCCTTTTACCGTAAACTAAAGCAACTAATGCATTATATCAAGTGGCTTTCATTGCGCCAACCGCAATATGATAAAATGCACCAGTTAAATGTATTAATAGAAATAATTACAATATTTATTCCAGCAAATTATTTACTTCTATTATTATATTATGTTATGTTATATTTTGTGTTATTATATTACAAGACTAACTGTAGTTTGATTACAGTTGTCAAATAACAACCCAGACAGCAACATACATAGTGTCGGATGTGGATGTGTACATGTGGATTCAACGCGTACCAGATGTGGGCCGAATCTGGGATGACACTTTAGAAAACTCAATTTTATGCTTTACTGATTCATGCAGTCTTTACAGTGATGACATGAGGGGAAATTATTTCAGTATATATAGTTAAGTCCATATATATTTGGACACACACACAAATCAAGTTTCATAATTTTGGCTTTGTATGCCACCAGAATTAAATGAAAATGAAATAATCAAGATTAATTTGAAGTGCTGATTTTTAACTTTAATTCAAGGGGTTGAACAAAAATATCAAGCAAATGTAATTGGACAAATTAATATAATCATAAAGAAAATGTTCATTTTTAATATTTTGTTGAGAATCCTTTGACTGCCTGAAGTCTGAAACACATGGATGTCACCAAAGACTGGGTTTCCTCATTTCTAATGCTTTGCCAGGCCTTATTGCAGCTGTCTTCAGTTGTTTGTGTTCGCGGGTCTTTCTGCCTTTAGTTTTGTCTTTAGTAAGTGAAATGCATCCTCAATACTTTTTTCTTCCCGTCATTCTGGTACAGGTTGATCTTATAGTTTCATCTGAGAAGAATGCTTTTCCAGAACTGTTAAATGTTGTTGGCAAAGTCTAATCTGGTCTTTCTATTCTTGAGTTTTATAAACTGCTTGCACCTTGTGGTGAACCCTCTGTATTTGCTCTCATGAAGTCTTCTCTTGATTTTAGACTTTGACAATGACTCACCTACTTCCTGGAGAGTGTTCTTCACTTGGCTGGATGTTGTGAATGGGGTTTTCTTTACCATTGAGAGGATCTATGCAATCATCTACCACTGTATTTTTCAATGGACGTCCAGGCCATTTTATGTTGCTCAGTAAATTCTTTTTTTCTCAGAATGTACCAAACTGTTGATTTGGCCACTCCTAATGTCCCTGCTGTCTCTCTGATGGATTTGTTTTGTTTTTGAAGCCTAATAATGGCCTGTTTTACCTGCATGGAGAGCACATTTGAACGCATGATGTGGGTTAAAAGCAATAGCTTCCAAATGCAAATAGCACACTTAGGGTATGTTTACACGACAATGATATGCTAAAAAGGGAGAAGTTTTTCCTTTGAGTTTTCCGCGTCCAGAGGACACCATTGTCAAAACGATCCCCATTCACACGGATCCGCGAAAACGACTACAAAAGGTGTATTCTGTTGTCAGGCAATTAGATGGCGATGAAATACTATAGACTGAATGCGTAATTCGCATGTGCATGACGTCATATCTCCAGAGATTCGGGTTTTTGTTGTTTACATAGAGACCGTTTTAAAAACGTGCACTTTTAAACCCGTTTTCAAAAGTTCGCGTTTTCAGCCCCCCAAAACGCCATTGTCGTGTAAACAAACGGCCAAAAGGCATAAAATATGTAGGCTACGTTTTTAGTTGAAAACGGTGTCATGTAAGGGTACATTAAAACAATGATATGCTTAAAACGGAGAAGTTTTTCCTTTGGGATTTCCACGTACAGACGACACTATTGTCAAAATGATCCCCATTCACATGGATCTGTGTAAATGAAAAAAAAAAATCCTGTATTCTGCTGCCAGAATACTATAAACACTATAAACTGAACACGTAATACACGTGCATGACGTCATTGTCTTCAGAGATTGTTGTTTAGACAGTTTTCAAAAACTTGCATTTTGAAACCCGTTTTCAAAAGTTTGCATTTTTGGGCACCTAAAACCCCATTGTTGTGAAAACGCATAAAAAGTTTTATGTATTTAGTTGAAAACGGTGTCATGTAAACAGCCCCTTAGAATCAACTCCAGACCTTTTACCTGCTTAATTGGTGAAGAAATAACAAAGGAATAGTTATGAATAAGCTGTCCTTGAAACAGCTTTTGAGTCAATTGTCCAATTATTTTTGGTGCTTTTAAAAAATAGGGTTGTAGCCTAATGCTGATCTTAAGAGCTGCAATTCATAAAGCCTTCCTCCAATTTGGATGTAAATACCCTCAAACTAAAGCTGAGAAAGTGCCCATATCCATTAAGCCCATTCCTTTAAGCCCATATCCATTATATAACTACGTATAGCAGGAAAATTGTTTGGTAAATACCTGAAAAGAAAAGTGTGCCTTGTCCAAATATATTTGTTGCTAGTTAACTGCGACTAGTTGCAGTTTTGACAGAAAAAAATAATAATAAATTTCCACACAAAACTCACCCACATTTTTTTTAGAAGACTAATTTTTCATCAAATAAATAATCAGTCAGTGTTTCCCATGCATGTTGCTTGAGTCCCACAACAATTTTGGATGTTTCCCTTATCCGACACACCCAGATTCAGTCATGGAGCCTTTGCTAAGGAGATGAATCAGGTGTTAAATAAGGGAGACATCCAAAGTGTGCAGTGCTGGAATGCTTCAGGAACATGATTGGGAATCACTGCTCTGAGCTATCTAAGCAAAGCGGACCATGACTAGCCATGAAATTTACTGCATCTCACTAAACAGGTCGTGAATGACCAGTCGAGGCAAGCCAAGACATTTCTCAATGACAGACAGCCGTTGGTTTGTTGCTCAAGGTCAACAGAACAGACAGCTCTGTCCGGTGCGCTTTTGTTCGTCCAACCATCTGAGACCCTCCTCTCCTGTCCACACCTGCGGAAGAGGAGTCACCTGGCGAGTGGCTCGCTGTGAAGAGAGAGAGAGAGAGAGAGAGAGAGAGAGAGAGAAGAGAGAGAGAGAGAGAGAGAGAGAGAGAGAGAGAGAGAGAGAGAGAGGAGAGAGAGGAGAGAGAGAGGAGAGAGAGAGAGAGAGAGAGAGAGAGAGAGAGAGAGAGAGAGAGAGAGAGAGAGAGAGAGAGGAGTTCTCTTTGAGGGTCTTGTCGGGATATTTTATGTCCTTGTTTACTTTCTGAGAGGCATTTGTCAAGAGAGCAGAAAAAAAGCTGTGCTAGAGGCGTAAAAGGACTAAAGAGAGAAAGTTTTGGCCACCTGCACACAAAATCAGCATACAGCTTACTATCATCCCTGTGTGGCCTTAAAGGGAGAGTGACCTAAAAACAAACATTCTGTCATCATTTAGTCACCCTCATGTCTTTCCAAACAGAAAATGAGAAGTTTACCCAAAAAGATGTTTAGCAGAATGTCCAAGCTGCCCTTTTCTTAGGGACTATTTAAATTAGGGGTTTAAAAAGAGAAAAAATAGCACTATATTCCAAGTCCTCTGAAGCCATATGATACATTTGTGTGTAACATATTTAAATATAATTCATAATTTATTGAAAATATCTCTTGACAGCTCCATTCACTTTCATTGTAGGAAAGATCATCATTGACTTTCTGCTATAAATAACTCCTTTTGCTTTCCACTCAAGCAAGAAACTCATGCAGGTTTTTAAAAGGCATGAGGGTGAGTAAATGGTGACAAGATTTTTTCATGTTGGAGTGAACTGTTCCATGAATGCAAATCTTTCTTTCTTTCTTTATTTGAAGTTTGATATTAAGTTGGAGTCAAAAATCACCATGCATTCAGACATGTAGTGTCTTTTCATTAATTTTTTTCTTTAGGATACTGTGATCTCGAATAAATAAGACCAGCCCATTTTTTCCAATCCCTTCTTTCATTTTCACAACTGTCTTCATGCGTAAATGCCAACTCGCTGTGTGGTATTAATATATCACTTTTGTGAGAGCAAGACGGTGCACTGTGCTCTCAAGACTCGAGGCCATTAAGAGTGTCTCACAACCGTAAACAGCTGGATTTATTAGGGGAAGCTCCCTGTTCACAGCAAGCCTTGCATGAGTTTCTTTTATTTCATGGAAGGTGTGAAATATCCTGTTTTACAAGTCTAAACCAGTGACAAGACTTCACACACTTTGAAAACACTTTGCTAAAACATGGGGAAAAAAATCCAAACACACACATTGGATGAATCTTCAGGCATTCAGATAAAGAGCCTATACCATTCAGGGGCCGTTTACCCAACACCGTTTTCAACTAAAAACGGAAAACGTTTTATGCATTTTGGCCATTCATTTACAAAACAGCGATTTGGGGGACTGAAAAATTTGGGGGAACTTTTCAAAGTGAAGTTTTTGAAAACGCTACCATTATAATCTCTGTGTGAATTACAAAAACGTTCTGATAATATTGTCATCTGTACATGAAAGGCAACCCACTTTAAAGCAAGGGTGCTCATTTCTGTTCCTGGCGATCTTCCTACCTGCAGAATTCAGATCCAGCCCTGATCAAACATGTCGGAAATGATCAAGTGCGGCTGAAGATCTCAATTAGCTGCTTCAGTTGTGTTGGACCTGGAGCTGAACTTGACAGAAAGGTAGATCTCCAAGAACAGTATTGGGCAACCCTTAAACCAACTGGACCAAATTGCAGTGGATGTATTATTCATCCATTACTACTACAATTTACACTATTTACAAATACTGTATATAGTTGCAGTTCTCTTACGAGAGTATCTCTCGTACTGCGTAATATCTTACGCTATGGGGAAACACTCTTTCCTCGAGATATTGAAGCCAAAAATTATCCTTAATTTTTTTAATCATGCAAAACGCTTTTGCAGCAGCAAGCAGACAAGGGCGAAACAGCTCGCGCGCCCATTGGCTGCCTCGCTGGAAAAGCTGCAGCCTATCGAGTGAAGGCACTGCGTGACGTAATGACGAATGAAGACGCTTCGCGCTCATTTCGTCATGTCCCGCCAGTATAGGCGTGGTCTCACCCTATAAATACCCCTCGATAGCTGTATTTCTCTGATTTTTTCATTCTTCACGCGAAGCTCACGCATCGCGGGATCCAGAGTGAGAAGCCGCGCCGTTGACTTGTAGCCTTCTCAGCGGGACGTGCCATCTTCTGAAGTCGCTGGCCCAGCCGCCTTCAACTGCCGTACCTGCTGCGCTTTCCGGCGTACTATATCCTTTACTCTGTCACTGTGTGTGTGTGTGTTTGCTTACGTGACGCAACACCCATTATATGTTCTAAAAGAGCTGCGTCTTTTTAAAGATGCCTTTCTGTGGCTCGTGCCGCTCTCAACTCAGCGATGAGGACCGTCACGTCATCTGTGTGTCCTGCCTGGGTCATGAGCACGCTGCTAACGCGCTCGCGGATGGTGGATGCCCGCACTGCGAACTTCTGCCTATGGCGACTCTGCGGACTCGCCTGGCGTCGTTCTCTGAACCCGCGTCCCAGCCTTCTGTGCCGCGCCGTAAGAAGCGTCGCGCCCAGCGCGCTCCCGAGCCTTCTCCAGCCCGCCAAAGCTCGCCGGTTCGCCCGCCTGCTTCGCCGGCTTCACCTGAGTCGCTCCCGGACGGACAGCGCCCGCCGTCTGCCGCCGCTTCCGCTCCCGAGCTGGACGAGCCTGCCGAGGTATGCTCTCTTGTGGCTTCCGATAGCGAGGATTGGGCGAGCTCTGTGGACCTCCCCCCCGCTGACGTGTCTAGCCAACCCTCTGGGAGGAGACCCGGCATTGAGGCTGAGCTGATGCGTCTGCTCACCCAGGCCGTAGAGAGCATCGGCCTCGAGTGGGAGGCGCCCGCCTTGCCGCCGCGCAACAGACTCGACGGGCGCTTTCTCAAGAAAGACGAAGCCCCGTCTAAGTCTAGGGCCGCCCCCTTCCTCCCTGAGCTCCACGACGAAGTCGCTAAGTCATGGACCGCCCCGTTCTCCGCCAGACTGCGCACTTCCACTTCTGCGGCCTTCACTTCTGTCACCGGCGCGGGAGATAAAGGATATCTCTCCATTCCTCCTGTCGAGGCGGCGGTCGCGTCGCATCTCTGCCCGCCCTCTGCGGGACGGCGCGCGCAGACGACGCTCCCCTCTAAAGCCTGCCGGGTGACTTCATCGCTGCACGGGCGTGCTTACACAGCCGCTGGACAGGCGGTCTCAGCGCTGCATACGATGGCGATCTTGCAGATCTACCAGGCCGACCTTCTCCTTAAACTGGACGAGGAAGGCCCGGGTGCGATCAACGTGGCGGATTTACGAGGCGCTACGGACCTTGCTCTACGCGCCGCTAAAGCCGCTGCTCAGGCCATGGGGCGGAATATGGCCTCTCTCGCCGTTGCTGAGAGACATCTGTGGTTGACGCTGTCTGAGATGACGGAAGCTGAGCGCTCTGTATTCCTCGACGCGCCCATTTCCCCTGCGGGCCTCTTCGGATCTGCCGTCAAGGATTTCGCGGACAGATTCTCGGAGGAGCAGAAGACTTCGCAGGCCATGAAGCACTTCCTTCCGAAGCGCTCGAGCTCCGCTGCAGGTCGCTCTAAGCAGCCGTCTGCTCGCAGCTCGCAGCCTCGGCCTGCATCGCCCGCAGCCGCCGCTACACAGCGCCGCCAGGCCCGGGATCAGAGACCGCGCTCTCGCTCTGCTGGACGCCGCCCCGCTCAGCGCGGGCCTCGGCCGAAGATTGAGCTCAAGCCCGAGGCCTCGAAGCTTTCCTAGCCACTCTAAGAAAGCGACGGTGTTCGGAGCCCGC
The DNA here is from genome assembly GCA_036326025.1 of Chrosomus eos. NCBI lineage: Eukaryota > Metazoa > Chordata > Actinopteri > Cypriniformes > Leuciscidae > Chrosomus > Chrosomus eos. The sequence continues at coordinate 28,855,549 of CM070833.1, read as the reverse complement.
TGCGGCCGGCTCCCCACCGAAAAGATTCGCTCGTTCAGTTCCTTGCGATGTGACTGTGCCAGTGTATTTAGCAGTGAAGCAGCCGGTGTCTCAGCCCGCTTGCCTGCACAAAAAAGCCGTTTTCATGGCTACCCAGATAAATCCAATAAAGAGTGTATTTTCTGGTATGCCGGCCACGGCCGATGGTGTTATGAGTGTTGTAAGAATGCCCACGCCCCAGTGCCCATTCCCACACCCAGACACAGCCCGCCACGGTGCGAGGCGAGCACACATAAATCTGACTCAGGTCGATTGTGCAAACAATGTAGCGATTGCGCCCATACAATGCCCGCTCACGCTGCATGCCCCGTGTCCCTTGGTTTCTGTAAAAACGAAACCAACACACAATCTATCGGCTCCGGCCGAAAGCGTGCACAGTGCTGTAGATGTGCCCGTAGGTTTGCGCCCACATCCTCCCGCAAGCACGCCGAATCCCACGGGATTCGCCCCGCTCACTCTCGCTATGCGTCCCGCCATAGAGATTATGAGCGCGGCCAGACTGCCCGCTGTGCCCAGCGCGCCCCCCGCCTCGAACGCTGTAAACACGGCGTCGTGTTCCCAGGGTACCGGGGCTCTCGAGCCGTTGCCAGGTCACGGCCAGAGCCCGGTCTGCATCCTACCCCTAGCTACTCGCGCAGAAGCGTGGTCGAAGCTACCCGGGGTATCAGACTGGGTGCTGAACACTATAAAGAGAGGCTACTCGCTACAATTCGCACGACGTCCACGCCGTTGTACGGCGCCCGTCGAGACTTCGGTGAAAAACGAAGTATCTCATCTACTTCGAGCCGAGATAGCGAAACTACTGAGCAAAGGGGCCATAGAGCCCCTTTCTCAGGCTCAGAGCGAAGGGGGCTTATACAGCAGATATTTTCTGGTACCGAAAAAAGATGGGGGCTTCAGACCCATTCTAGATCTGAGACAGCTGAACAAAGCGCTTGTGAAGCGCCAGTTCAGGATGCTTACGACCAGGAAAATCCTCGCGCAAGTGCGCCAAGGGGACTGGTTTATGTCGATAGATCTGAAAGACGCGTATTTCCAAATACAAATAGCGTCCCATCACAGGCGATTCTTGAGATTCGCGTTCGAGGGCCAGGCTTATCAATACACAGTCCTGCCGTTCGGCCTGTCTTTGGCACCCCGTACATTTACGAAGTGCATGGACGCGGCTCTCGCGCCCCTGAGACTTCAGGGCATGCGAGTTATGAACTACTTGGACGATTGGCTGATTCTAGCTCGATCACGGTCAGAGCTCATAGAACACAGGGCCACAATGCTCGAGCATCTCGAGACACTGGGCCTGACGGTCAACTGGGAAAAGAGCCTGCTGTGTCCCAGCCAGAGAATTTCTTTCCTGGGAACAGTGTTAGACTCGCTTTCCATGACGGCACGCCTGTCACCGGAGCGCGTACTAAGTATTCAGCGCGTCGCGGAATCCTTCCGCCACGGCTCCATAGTCCCGCTCAGACGGTTTCAGAAATTGCTGGGCCTGATGGCCTCAGCATCCCATGCACTCCAGCTGGGCCTGCTTCGCATGCGCCCGCTGCAGTGGTGGCTGAAAGCACGGGTCCCGCCCCGGGCATGGTCCACGGGCAGGTGTCGCCTCAGGGTCGACCAAAGGTGCGTTTCGGCTCTGGAACCCTGGAAAGTAACCAGCTGGTATCAGTCTGGTGTGAGTCTGGGGACCGCCTCAAGGGTGAAAGTGGTGTCTACGGACGCCTCCACCACGGGGTGGGGAGCGCTGCTCGAGGGCAGACCGTTGGCTGGCCTATGGTCAGAGCGGGAGAAGCTCCTTCACATAAACTGCTTGGAATTGATAGCAGTCGACAAAGCGCTGCGGCGCTTCTGTCCCCTGGTGAGGGGCCACCACGTCTTGGTCCGATCGGACAACAAGTCAGTGGTGGCGTACATAAATCGCCAGGGCGGCCTCAGGTCCGCACGCCTTTGCAGGCTGACGGAACCCCTCTTGGTCTGGGCCCAGCGCAACCTCCTTTCTTTGAAAGCGGCGCACGTGCCTGGGCACCTGAATACGGGTCCAGACATGCTGTCCAGAGACAACGTCCTGACAGGAGAATGGTCGCTGCACCCGCAGACGGTCCAGCTCCTGTGGGAAACGTTTGGCAGAGCGCAGGTGGACCTGTTCGCGTCCCGCGAGAACGCTCACTGCCCAGTATTCTTCTCAAAGCGCAGGGACGCGCTGGCCCATACTTGGCCCAGCGGTCCCCTGTACGCTTTTCCCCCGGTCTCGCTCCTGCCACAGGTGTTGGAGCGGATCAGGGAAAATGGATGCCCAGTGCTGCTTGTGGCTCCGCTCTGGACGAACCAGGCTTGGTTTCCGGTCCTGATGCGGATGACCAGCACTGCCCCGTGGCCTGTACCGTTGAGGAGAGATCTCCTCTCTCAGGCAGAGGGCTCGATTTGGCATCCTCACCCGGAACTGTGGTCCCTGCACGCATGGGCCATCAACGGGTACCCGCTAGCCTCCCAGAAGGAGTGCTAAACACGATCGCACAGGCTAGAGCTCCGTCTACCAGACGGCTCTATGCCTCGAAATGGTCGGTGTTCTCTACTTGGTGTCGAGCCCGTGGCTTTTCACCCGTGGACTGCGGGGTTGAGGAAGTGCTTGCCTTCCTTCAGGAGCTGATGGATAAGGGAAGAACCCCATCCACGCTCAAAGTGTACGTGGCGGCCATAGCAACGTTTGCTAAACCTGTGTCTGGCCAGTCACTGGGGAAAAACGACTTAGTCGTGCGTTTCCTACGAGGGGCTCGGAGAATAAATCCTCCCAGGCCCCCTTCAGTCCCGGCTTGGGACCTTTCCACGGTCTTGGAGGCCATGAAAGGCGCCCCGTTCGAGCCGATCCAGCTGTCGGATATGAGGCACCTGTCCCTTAAGACGGTGTTTCTATTGGCTCTCGCTTCAGTGAAGCGTGTAGGGGACTTGCAGGCGCTTTCTGTAAGCGCGTCATGTCTGGAGTTTGGGCCTAACGACTCAAAGGTCGTACTCAAACCGAGGCACGGCTACGTGCCGAAATCCCTCAATACACCGTTTAGGGCCCAGGTGATTTCCCTGTCAGCCCTTCCGGTTCTCGATGAGGAGAGGGACGCGAGTCTCCTTTGCCCTGTCAGGGCGTTAAGGGCTTATGTGTCCCGCTCGGCTGGGTTCAGGCAGACCGAGCAGCTTTTCGTTTTGTTTGGCGGCCGTTCTAAGGGACTCGCCGCCTCAAAACAGAGCCTATCCAGATGGATAGTGGATGCCATAGCGCTGGCTTACACTTCCAAGGGCCTACGGTGCCCATTGGGTGTCAAAGCGCACTCCACGAGAGGCGTGGCCTCGTCGTGGGCATGGTATAGCGGGGTCTCCCTGCAGGATATCTGTACGGCTGCGGGCTGGGCCTCGCCGTCGACGTTTATCAAGTACTATAACCTGGAGGTGCCCGCCCTACAAGCTAAGCTTTTGGCGGTCTGAACTTCGGGCTTATTGGCCGCCAATGCGGCTATGTTGCCCTTACGGGTCAGTGTCCCTACAGGACTTTATAAAGGAGTGATGCTTTAGCCTCTCCTCCTCTACTCTATGTGAGTTATGGTGATTATGCACTAGATGTGCCCCGGGCTTTGCCCCGGGACTCTGGTGTTGGATCCCTGTCCGCACGGCGTTTTGTATGGGGTCCCCATAGCGTAAGATATTACGCAGTACGAGAGATACTCTCGTAAGAGAACGTACTCGGTTACTAACGTAACCTCGGTTCTCTCTAGAGAGGGAACGAGTACTGCGTATCTTGCCGTGCTTGAACTATGCTCTGGTTCGCTTCGGTGTACAAATTCAGAGAAATACAGCTATCGAGGGGTATTTATAGGGTGAGACCACGCCTATACTGGCGGGACATGACGAAATGAGCGCGAAGCGTCTTCATTCGTCATTACGTCACGCAGTGCCTTCACTCGATAGGCTGCAGCTTTTCCAGCGAGGCAGCCAATGGGCGCGCGAGCTGTTTCGCCCTTGTCTGCTTGCTGCTGCAAAAGCGTTTTGCATGATTAAAAAAATTAAGGATAATTTTTGGCTTCAATATCTCGAGGAAAGAGTGTTTCCCCATAGCGTAAGATATTACGCAGTACTCGTTCCCTCTCTAGAGAGAACCGAGGTTACGTTAGTAACCGAGTACGTTTTTCTGACTGATAAAAAATAACCACACAATTAAAAATAATCTTGAAAAATGCACATATGATGTTTTTCTTGTTTTATGTTATCAGTGCAAAGCCATTCAAAATGTGTCCAAATACTACATTCATGTTATACAACTGAGGTTGTTAAATACTGTAAGCTGATCATCTGTTTTCATCAGATTACAATATTTTCATCCACACATATTACTGTTCAAAATTATTTGGAGTTCAACGCTAAAAACATTTATAGCTTTGTTTAACCATGCATTAAAAAAAGTAACAATAAATACTTTTTCATTGTTACAAAAGCTTTCTATTTTAAAATGCTGTTCAATTAAACTTTTTACCAAATAATCCTGAATAAAATGTATCATGGTTTCCACAAATATATTAAGCTGTTTTCAACATTGCTAATAATAATAAATGTTTCTTGAGCACCAAATCAGCATATTCCTGAAGGATCATGTGACACTGAAGACTGTAGTGATAATGCTGGAATTTCAGCTTTGCCATCACAGGAATAAATTACTTTTTAAATTATATTAAAATAGAAAACAGTTCATTTAAATTGTAATAATATTTTAAAATATCCCTGTCTTTACTGTATTTTTGATAAAGTAAATGCAGCCTTGGTGAGCATAAGAGGCTAGTTTCAAAAACATAAAAAATCTTACCAACCTCAAACTTTTAAACATGTGTCTTAGAAAGACAGTCTAAAAGATTAACCAACATAGCAAACAAACTCAAAGAACTGAGGAACTGTCATGTCCTTCGGCTTAGCCGTAAGGTTTATCAAACCGAAGAGGAACCAGAAATAGACAGACAGATAGCAGCTTTCAGCTCAGCCAGAGGAAAGGGACGGATAGGGACGGAAAAGGCAGGGCAGGTGTGTTTTCAAACAGCTTTCAGAGGTTCGGCCTGACTCACAGAGCCTAAAGCTTCAGGTAATCTGTCAAAATGAAGACTTGTCATGTGCCCATCTCAGCCGGTAAGTATCGTGCGAGTGTTAGAGTGTGACTTATAAATGAATTTGTCAAGTTTAATCTTAATATTCACCGAAATTATTCACTGTCTTCTGATTGTCAACAGTATAATAGAAAAGTGTTTGACAACTGGTGAGTGAACAAACAGAACTGCAGTTTGGATAAAGTCTCATGCCTACAGGCTAATAGACTTGAGTCGAGACTGGCTGTCTGTCAACAGAGATTCTGTAAAGCAATGTAACAGTATCATTGGAGGATTCTAGGACATTGCTGCTTTCTCTTTTTTTAGGTGCATGTTGTCAAGGGGTTTTACTCTACCTGGGCTGTCAATGCCCTCTTCCATATGCAGGTGCACACGCTGAGGGGCTCTGACCTATAGATTATGTTTCCAAAACATCAGCTTAGGCACACAACAAAAGGGAGAGAGAGTTGAGATTGTGTGAGATTGTGTGTGAGCTTGTTTGCACGTGTGGCTTGTATAATGTAACCGACGTATTGCTTAATCTGCTTAACTGTTGACACTTTCATTAGAAAACAAACACAACCCTAAGTATTTGTTTGATACAGTGGCTAAATTAATGAAAAAGAAATCTCCTAACATTTCCCAACAGCACATCAGTAATGGCAGTAATGACCAGTCAGGATTTATCATCCTATCGTGGTTGCATATCTCTATTAGTATTACTGCACCTTAGTGCTGCATTTGATACCATTGACCACAACATTCTTTTGAATAGGCTCGAAAGTTATGCTGGCATTAGTGAAATCACATGGGCATGGTTCAAATCGTACTTATCTTACCGTCTTCTGACCAGTTCGTAGCAGTAAACGAAGAGGCATTGATCACAAGTTTGGTATGGAGTACCACAAGGCTCAGTACTAGGACTGTTGCTTTTTTTAACCTGTACATGCTACCCTTTGGAGATATCAAAGTATTAAACTAAGTCACAATGTGAGATTAAACAATTATGAGAAATAAGGTCACATTTGTGATATATATATATATATATATATATATATATATATATATATATATATATATATATATATATATATATATATATATATATATATATATATATCACAAATGTGACCTTATTTCTCATAATTGTTTAATCTCACATTGTGACTTATATATATATTCCCTCTTATGCAGAAACACTTCCATAGCTTAAATGCTTAAATATTGAAATTGATATGTTGTTATCTAATGCAATGATATTCCTACATTAAGTGCTGGCCAACAATTTTTGGGGCTACTTAGACTAAATGTTGATTGCAAGTCTCTAAAAATCTACATTATTTGATATCTACATGAATATCTGACATAACTGGAGATAAGTTTTTATTTTGGTAAAAGTGTTATGCACATATTGTGCCGATCTTTCTGACGGTGTCAATTATCACGCTGTATACACTAAGTTTTATACATTTCTTTAAAATGAATTATTTTATTCAGCAAAGATGCATTAAAATTAATCAAAAATGTCTGCAAAGATATTTACAAAGTAAAAAAAATTACATTTTGAAATATATTAAACTAAAACAGGTATTTTAAACAATAATACAATAATATTTCACAATATGACAGTTTTTAATATATTGTAGTACATTATTTAAAAAATGTAACCACCCCCATGCCCCCCCCACCCCCCCCCCACCCCCCAAAAAAACCCAACTTTTGAACAGTATTGTTTTAATTGAACTGGATCATCAGAAAGCTGAAGAAGGTAGTGCCAGTTTACGGAGAGATTGGGAGTGTTTCAGTGAACCATGACATTACAGATTAGGCTGTGTGACAGAGAGACGGCACTGGTTTGTGTTGAGAGTGCGTCTGCCAGAGATAAGTGAGTCAGAGAGGCTATTGCAGGAGGGAGTCCACTCTGTCATGGCTTATTTAGACAAGGCAAGTCCTGGGAACCACTCACCACTCGCGGGAAGCCAGACAATGGGATTCTTCAGCAGAGCAGCTCTGTATATCCAGATCCAGCATAGGTCTCCCCTCTCAGCTGAGAGCTTCACGTCTGTCTGTAATGTACACAGAAGCAACTGGGCGCCATACTGTCTATCCAAAACACGCTCTCTGTGAAAGAAGGAAGATATGATCAAAAACCTTGCCAAAGGAAAGACTGCCTCTAACCCATCACATTTAACATGAGAGCTGAACATTATCCAGCAACTACTCTAAAAACGTGTATTATAACCCCAAAACACTGGCAATCTCAGATTAGTGCTCAACAAATATAGGCTATTCTGAAACTATTAGAGTCTTCGTAAATTTGTGCTAACAGCCTTGCAAAGTAGTTATTTATTGTTATTAAATGTAACCCTGAAACACTATTTTAACCTTGTAAGTTTGGAATTCAAATATTTTATAATTTAAATAATTACCTAATACAATTTTCATCATTTAAATTAAAGTAATTTCTGGTACATCAATCAGATTTGGTTTTCCATTGTGTTAAATTATTATACAAATTAAATAAATGAATTGAATTTAACACACACACACACACACACACACACACACACACACACACACACACACCACACAACACACACACACAACACACACACACACACACACACACACACACACACACACACACACACACACACACACACACACACACACACACACACACACACACACACACACACACACACACACACACACACACACACACACACACACACACACACACACACACACACACACACACTCACACACACATTTCCTTTTATAAATGTTTTGTGCCAACCATGTTATATTCGGAAATGCCAATGCAGGACACGTTAAATTTTTTTACATGATTCTATAAGAAAAATTCAGTTAAAAGGAACTGAATTGAAAGTGAAAATAATATTCACTGTGATTGAAAGTTGACCAATTCATTCAACTGATGTTTCAGTTATGTGACTTTTTCCTATCATCCTACATATTTATGATCATCAGAGAGGCAAAGTAAATGGTGGTGAATACAATTTTCACAAGGAATGAAGACTTTCAAGACTCCTGCAAAAGAGAAAGAAGAGAACTCTTGAGAACTTCGAGATGGATTGAAGAGGGGAGGTGTCTGCTGTAGGGAATGAAAACAAATGGAGTTGTGTGAGGGTCTGAAAGCAGATCTGTGATGGAAAACTGGGTAAACACAAGAGCTTCCTCAAAGCCTGCAGGCCTGCCAGTTACTGCTGTCAAAACTATAAGTGCGTCTCTCTGATTAATCATACGCCTTTCACCATGAATGCTAAGTGGTGCTATAACTAAAAACAAGATCAAGGCTTTTGTGGTCTGTTAATGTCCAAAAAAAGAAAGAAAAGAAAATAGAAAAAGAACATTTATCCTATACCTACCTGAGCGTCCTAGCTGAAACATCACCCACCATTAAAGAGAAAAAAAGAGACAATACAAATAAATAATTAATCATATACAGTACCACAGAGGGCATAATCACATTTACAGTAAAACCGTAATATTGTTAAATATTTGTACAATTTAAATGAGCTGTTTTCTATTTTAATATATTTAAAATGTTATTTATTCCTGTGATAGCAAAGCGCACTCCATTCTTCAGTGTCACATCATTATAATATGCTGATTTGCTGCTCGAGAAACATTTATTATTATTATCAATGTGGAAAACAGTTGTGCTGCTTACCGTGATACATTTTTTTTCATAATTCTTTGATGAATAGCAAGTTTAAAAGACAGCATTTATTTGACAGCATTTATTTGAAAACAGCATTTATTTGAAATAGAAATCTTATGTAACATTAATAAATGTCTTTACTGTCACTTTGGATCAATTCAATGCATCCCTGCTGAATAAAAGACAACAAACTTGGGAATGGTATTATATATTTGCTGTTTTGTAAATTGACAGTCCAGTATTATCTTTAATAAAATGGCTCTAGCCTCCGAAGAGGAGTCATTCTTTGCATTATAGGACTGATGCCGAGAGGATTTCACTCCCAGACTAAATAGTTTAGATTAGGGAAGACTGTGTGCGTTTACAGAGACACAAAGGTGGAGACCTCTGTAAAAGACCCCATGAAGATGACCACCACGTCAAAGTTCACAGTCAAGTGGTCTCACAGTCACAATCAGGTCTCCGGGGTCAACCAATGCACAAACACATCTGTAAAGGCAAAGCACAAGACCAATTAGTATAAATCACAGCTGGAAATCCTGTTCCTTGAACGTTGGTAAAGGTTGTTGCAGGAGTGGCTGTTGTGGATAATTTGAATGGCTCTGGTTAATGTTAAGGAGGTCCAAAAAAGAGCAGTTGTCAGTTCAAGGGATATGACAAGGTGTCAACTTCAGAAAGAAGGTCAGCCTCAGGCAAGGCCAACTTCATATCACTTTTTCACTATTGTGTAATTGGTCTGATTTCAGGTGAGAGGCTTTCGTCTAAGCAGTCACATATGCTTCGCCAATGGTTTTTGGTGCATTTTTGTTTTAAGTATCTGTACTTTATCAGAGCATTTTGCCACGTTCAAACACGTCTTTCTTTTTTACTGCACTTCATTTCAGAAAGACATACTTTTTTGTTGTTATTTGGAACTGAAGAAATCAATAGAGACCCCAAAAATACATTAACAAAGATTAACTAATATAGTAACAAATGTATTGCTCATTGTTAGTTCATGTTAACACATTCAATGTTAACTGTCTTTTCGACTGCTTCGTATACAGCTTGGTTACTTATTCGATCCATTTCACTCCACTTCCCTTCCCTCCACTTCACTTCCACTTCGTATACAGCTTGGTTACTTATTCGATCCATTTTCTTGACGCCAAGCATGATTCTGTAGCAACTGGTGACGAAGCTGTTGAGTTAGTTTTGCATTTTCTGGTTGATAATCCAACTTTTAGGAGGATGGAGATGCATGCTGCTTCAAAGATGTTTAGTTTGAGTTTGATTGGAAGAGCTTTTGATAGAAATACATCCTTCATTTTCCTGAATGCTCCCCACACTTGTCCTTTTCATTCTCTGATGTCTGTTTCGCTCTACGCGATGTGAGAGCCAAGATACTTGAAGTCTTTTGTCCATCCGATTTTTTGTCCGTCGAGTTTGATGAATTGATGGCCCGGCAAGCTCTTGGTTGCTAAATGCTTCCGTCTTTTTAATGTTGACCTCAAGTCCTACTCGTTTTGCCCACTTTGCTGTTGTTTGAAGTTGAGCTTGAGATGTTTCCAGATTTTGCTGCTTGTCCCTCGAGCAGCGCAATGCTGTCGGCAAAGTTGAGATCGAACAGTGAAGTGACTGGATATCTCAATGATCTAGACAGATTCGTCGGGAAGCCATGTGAGCCTGTTGATTTTGCATGCTCTTGTTCTGCTTTCTTTAGGACGAAATCTATGACGATGATGAATAGAAAGGGAGCTAGTGTGTCTCCTTGAAGAACGCCAGTTGAGATGTTGAACTGTTCTGATAGCTTACCCTCAACCATTAATTGACTTTCTGAGTTGTTGTAGATAGTGCGAATCACTCTTAAGATTTTATCAGGAATTCCGTAATGTCGTAAGATGTCGAACAAGACGTTTTGTGTGACCGAGTCGAACGCTTTCGACAAATATGATGTAGAGGTCTAGGTTCTTGTCGATGGCACCCTCGGTTATTCGTCTAAGTATGTGAACTTGTTCGGTGCATCCTCTTCCTCTTCGAAATCCTGCTTAAATGTTAGCTAATGAACCTTATTGTAAAGTGTTACCATGAAAGTAAATGGTATATGAAAAACTATTATAGCATTTGCCCGGTGGTTGATTGCCAATGTTGCTAACTGAGCAGAAATACATAATCATGTTTCGCTTGGTCCTTTCAAAGTCTTGTTGGATGTCCTCAATTGGTTGAGGAAGTGTTTGGACTTTGGCGTTGGTCCATCTGCTGTCTTCCATGTTTGTGGAGTTAGTTCGTGGAGTTTGTTAACTGTGTGTAACATGCATGCGTTGGGCCAATTGACATACACTTACATCACTGGTACAGTAATAGTGTTGGGGAAAGTTACTTTTAAAAGTAATGCATTACAATTTTACGTTAGTCCCTAAAAAAGTAACTAGTTGTATTACTTAGTACTTTTTATGGAACGTAATGTCACATTCTTTTTGCATAACATTTTTCCCTGCTGGGCTGAGCTTACTTGATTGTTTTTTAACTCCTTCAAACAACAAACAATATCTGTTTTTGGCAAATCTGAAAGTGCAAATTGATGAGTAAATGTACACTCACATTTAGTCTAGAGCTACAATAACCATCATGTTCACACAGTGGAAACAACTCCTATGCACAGCACTCCCAATTTCTCTCAACATGGGACAGGAGTCAATACATGCAAAACAAAGTAACTTGCGTTACTTATTTGAAAAAGTCCATTTAAAAGTAATACGTTACTTTCCTAGTTACTTGATAAAAGTAATCTGATTACATAACTCGTGTTGCTTATAATGCATTACTCTCAGCACTGGTTCCATTGTGCTGAGTTAGACCTTGGCCTAAAGTAGAAGCTAATTTAGTCCACTCAAAAGGTGTTCCTATAACTATAACCATTCCTAGTTCCTGTGGTGCGAACATGCCAAAAAGCATGTACTTCTGCCAATAGTTATAGGAACTATGAAAACGATCGAATGCCCCTAATGCCTCCTAAAGAAAGAATCGATTTTGAACTGCTGAAATGGTGTCGTCAGCAATTCCAGTCTGACTTCCTGTTACATGCCTACGTAACAATATAACAAATTGGCTACCCAATCACAACAGACTGGGCCGCCTGACCAATCAGAGCAGAGCAGGCTCGTGGAATGAAGGGGTTTAGAGGCACTGAATCTTCGAACAAACCATTTTCAGACTTGTTGAGAAATTATGTGATGTGAATATTATGAGGAATATAAAGGTTTTTAACTTTGAATGCATGTAACTCTATTGTAGAAGACCTCCAAAACAAAATAGGAACCTTTAAAATGCCATAACAAAGGCATAATATTGTACTTTTTTACTGCACTACATTTAATAAAAACATGTCGTTCATTGTTATTTCAAACTGAAAAAAAAGAGAGCCGCTCCAAGATGTGATGTGTATGAATCATTCTTTTGACCCAATTTTTGCAATGGCTCACTCACTCAATGATACGGTTGGAACAAATCAAACAAGTTTTACTTTACTACATCTTACTTTTCAGAAAAAAACATACTGTTTGCAATGCACTAAATAAATAAATTGTCCATATAGATAATGGGGGTCAAATTGCAAAAAAAAAAAAAAAAGCTATGGAATCTAATTGTAAGGGAATTATCAACAACAATGGGACAGGTGTACCTGATGACACCCAATCAGAGAGCCGAGCGTGAGCCTCTGTGTCATCGTTTCCTCCGTTTTGACCCGTCTTTACTAAAATGCTCAGCGGAGATTCAAAACACAAAACGGGGTCAGCAGCGTTTCTAAACTTCTCCGTTTTAGGACTTCATTTTTGGCCACTTTAGTCTGGTGCAACCTTAGCAAAAGGTCTTCGTTTCTAAACTAAAATGTATAGTGTGGATGGGGCCTGGGATTGGTCTCTCTTTAAAGAAAATTATTTCAGAGGGAAAACAATTTGTGTTCCAAATTTGAAGTTAAGACCACCAAAACTGAGCCCGCTAAAATCATGTAAAATACCGTTTCCTTTGTAACGCATTGTCCAATTTCAATTTTACAAAGGGTGATTTTTTTGTGTTGAAGCTTTCAATTTATAACTAATTTGTGATGATTGCTATACAGTAACGTGAAAAAGAAAGTACACCCTTCTGTTTTATGTATCAGAACAAATCAGAACAAATATCTGGGGCCGTATTCACAAAGAATTTTATCTTACCACTAGGAGTACTCCTAAATCGCACTAAAATATTTTAGCTAGGAGTTTTCTCTTAAAAGTTATTCACAACGTCTTTCAGACCTACTCTTAGTAAGGAAAAATGACAACTCCTAAACTAAGAGTGAGTCTTCGTTGCTATGGATGACGTCAATTCTCATGCCCGAGCTTCCTCGCAATGATCACGGTGATTGGTTGTTAGATGACAGGGCCATCATGCGGAATAACACAGACGCAACAAATCATGGAATTACGACATCTAAGTCTGTGTCCTACACAAAATAATAATAGTAATAGGCTCGTTTGAGATGCGCCTTGCCTCGCCTGAAATGTAGGCGAGAGTAGGCGGCTGCAGTGGGGGGAGGAGTGAAAAAAGTGCAGGCAAGATGGACAGATCTCTCCTCTCACAGTGGATCTCGAGTCATCAGACACCTGTGTGAGATCAAAGGCGGATATCACGGGATTCACGGGATTCACGCTCTTGCACAGTGTTGCTAATAAACTGGATGTAATTTAAGTTCTGTTGCTTTTATATGAAAATAAATATAATTAACAAGACACCCAAAGTACTTGTTATTTAATTGCATTCCAAATAAGTGTTTATCAATCATTTTTTCTTTAATACAGACATAGGCTATGTGTTTTTTTTTATATATAGGCCTAATAAAATGACATTGCATAACCCATAGAGATCGCACTGTCTGAGTGTTTGGGAATATTCACACATAACATAAAACATGATATCCGAGTTTTAAAATCAAACATTGTAAAAGAGAACATTTTAAAAGAGAACATCACGGTTGTTTAAACCAATGAGCATTAAGCTGTGTCGTCAGCAGTCGTTTCCCATCATGCTTTTGATCAGCGCAGTCGGTGGAGAGCAACTGCGCGCGACTGCAGAATCCGGCACGTGCGGCTTGCGCTCGCGAGAGCTTTTTGACACACGTCAGCATGACATCAGAGCAAGGCGGACCGCTCTCGGACACATTTCTAACCGGCATGCATTACGCGCTGATCACCGGTGATCGATTCTGCGCAGATTTTGCTCATCTCGAACAAGCTGTCATCGAAATGCATATCATGTATTTGCAGGCCCCAGTGAAGTGTAATTCTAAAAAGGCAGAGAGAGAAAAAAAAAAGTCGTGAATTAAATTAAATTAAGTAGCTTAATACCCTAATGAAAACCGCCACTTGCCTAATAATGAAAAACGACACTTGCATTAACACTTTGCATTAACACATTAATTGACATCCTATTAGCCTAAAGACTACTTACAGCAAGGAAATGTTGCTCCTATTGAAGTAATGTAATAGTTGAATGACGGTGGATTATGAACTCGCCAAAACGGAAAAGAAAGCCCATAACGCAGGATCAGTTATGGTGTGTTCACACCGAACGCGAATAGGGGAATTATCACACTACGTCACACTGACGTCACGCAGGTGCAACTGCGCATGTCGGCAGCAGAGGCTGGGCGCTGGGCGCTGAAACAAACCCGGGAAAATGTTGTGTTGTGCAGTGGGTTGCCAGAATCGACCATCTGTAAACAAAGGTCTGAAGTTTTACCGAATAGACCCCTTATCAGCCGACGTCAGTTACTTCACGGCGCTAGCTGGAGGCAAAACAAACGGAAAAATGCAGGCGGCTAATACAAACCAGCACAGATTCGGCTACATAATAAGGAGCTTAAATTATTATTATTATTATTATTAAATGTCATCTTGATGTGTTGTTGGGTACAAGAATCAATGAAAAATGAGTATGCTGTATCTGGAATTTTTATTTCTAGAAAATATTCACATCATTAACATTGCACGTACTGTCAATGTTTACATTGTCGTCTTCTCGGCGCTGGCTCGGCAGAACTGCGGATCGTACACACAAGTCTTGTACATGACCATTCAGCACATAGTTATAGGCATCTAAAGATTTATATGCCCTCAGTTTCTCTTTACGCTTGGTTTCTCTATCAGGTAGGTGTAGAAGTCAGGCCACTCAACCGGAGGTAGCGTTAATCCTGTCAGATCGTCCATTGAGTGAGCGTGTACGGGTCAGCCGTAAAACGTTTTTTACGTCTGGTTCCGTCCGTTAAAATTAACTTTTGCAAATAAAAATCGGAGTCCTGGACACTGAGTGACCTTGCACATTAAGACAAAATTGGATTTTCTCCAGTCATTGTTAAAAAACAAGCTAACAAAACTAGCAAATTAACGTTAGGGAAGCGGCGAGAGGGATCGTTCTGCAGCCACCTAAGCTCCGCCCACAGAAAAACGTCACCATGTTTACCAACTGATAAGGGGTCTATAGAGCGTCAAATACGCGTCTATTTAGACGCTTGAACATTCGCTCGAGTTCAATTTTTTTAACTTGCGCGGAAGACATTCGCGGCAAACGCGTCGCCCAATTCGCGTCATTCGCAACGCCCGACGCGAATGATGCGTCTATTCACGTCTTTGCATTGACTTTGTATGTAATCTACTCGTGCAAATAATTAAATTTGCGTTCGGTGTGAACACACCATTACTGCTTCTGGCTCAGTTGGTGCTGAAAAGAAATGATAAATGAGAAATTCGGCTCTGGGATATCAAGCAAAACACATGGGAGAGGATTTGTTTGCAGATCAATGCAGCATTCGCGCTTGTGTCGCGGACCCCGGACGACTGCGAGAGGCGGTGGTGTGCGCTACAATCCTTTGTGAATAGGTCTTAGTGAGTTAGGAGTCCTCTCGACTTCTTTTAAGCTGTCCCAGACTTAGGTGCTACTTTTAGGGCTAAAATGCTTTGTGAATTACTCTTAGTGAAAAAAATTGGGAGTCCTAAAGTTAGGAGTGACACGCCCATTATTTTTAGGAGTTGCTCCTAAATTCACCAGTTAGGAGCTACTTTTAGCCTTAAAATTCTTTGTGAATACGGCCCCTGGGCCCGTATGTATAAAGCCACTCAGAGTAAAATTTTAGTCTCAAGTCTGTCAAAATTCTAAAAATTACATAATTTTACTCTTATTCCTAAACTTAAGAGTAAGTGTGATTCATAAAGGTTCCTAAGTGTTAAGACTTGGTCTCAGCTCCTAAATTATTTAAGAGAGCTGGAGAGGTCTCCTAACCTAGTTAGGAGTAACAAGATGGCAGCAGAGAGATTAGGCCATGCACTTTTCAACGAAAATATGATGTATTGTAGTAAAATGAGTTAATCAAACGATAAAAAAAGTTTAATCATCAATGTTTTTTTGTAACTTACCTTTAAAAAAGTTTTATAGCAATGAAATTAAAGTATTATTTATATTTGGCGACTGGAATTCAGCAGTGCACCTTACTCGGGCCCTTCAGTCCACAGTTAGTAGGCTCTTGAATAGCACTATTGTGACACTGACCACACCAAATATACAGTGGTGGCCAAAAGTGATGTGCAGAGTTTTTTTTTTTTTAATGACCCTACAAGTTTGCTTAAACCATCTAATTATGAGGAAAATATTTTTATATTTATATTTTTTATATATTTTAAAATATGAGGGAAGAACAAAACACTAAACTTAGTAAAAGTATTTATCTGACAAAATTATTTCAAGTCACCTTTATTTCTACGGTGCTTTTTACAATACAGATTGTTTCAAAGCATCTTTACAGAGATTACAGGAAAATAATGCAACAAAGTTAGTCTTGGCTGTACAGCAGCTCTAGAAGAAAATAGTGTCATTGTCCTGCTTAAGTAAATTCAGTGTTTATTAATTTCAACCAGAAAGACTCGGGAGGCAAAATGACGTGACAAAGTTTATTAACAGCCCAGCAAGCAAGTATTGTGTTATAAAGTTCTTGTACGTAGCTCGCAATCCGAGGGTAACGGAATCTGTTTTTACTGCCTGAAGACGCAGGCGGAGCCGACCACCGGGAGGTAAAGCCTGGCTAAAAATTATGTCTGTACAATTTGGAATGTTTCATTGTGTTATCACAAATAAACAATTGACTCCAGGCACAACTACACAATACGCTTACAAAATTATTTAACACATTTTTAATACTAGCCTATTTGAATAAAAGGTGAATCTGACAATTTTCCTTCAATACTAATTTGTGATAATTTTGCACAATGCAAAGCAATTAAAAAAATACATTTAAATATTAAAGTTTCAGTGTCTTAATTAAATTATTTTGTTATAATTACATTGAATGTTTGGTGTCATGCTGCAGTGACCTCACCCTTGCAGGCTCACTATTGGCTGATTCAGAGCTTCAGGGCGGCCATTTTGGGTTAACATCATTGTAGTCCTTAGTTTGCAGCACTTAAGTGCTACTTCAGTCAGCACTTAAGAATCAGTCTTATACTTTACTGAAAGTTGCTTTTAGCTGCTTTATAAAAGTATCTTACTCTTAGAGAAGTCCTACTTTTTACTAAGTATTTTTTGACACTTAAGTCAAAGTTTAAGACTATTCTTAAGAGCATTTCTTAGAAGTTTTATACATACGGGCCCAGGTCTATAGCAGGTCTTAAAATGAATTAAAACCTCAGATAAACAACAACACATAACATATTAAACCGTGTATTTTTTTAAAAACAAACATAAAGCCAAAATGGAGAAGCCATGTGAGACAAACTACACCCCATGATTTGATAGCTTGTAGAACCACCTTTAGCAGAAATAACGTGAAGTAATAATTTTCTATATCACTTTATCAGTATCTCACATTGTTGTGGAGGAATTTTGACCCTCTCTTCTTTACAATGTTGCTGCAGTGCATTGAGGTTTGTGGGCATTTGTTTACGCACAGCTCTCTTAAGGTCCTGCCACAGCATTTTGGATTGAGGTCTGGGCTTTGACTGGACCAGTGCAACACCATGATTCATTTCCTATTCAGCCATTCATTTGCTTGTGTGCTTGGGATTGTTGTCCCTTTGCATGGCGCAGTTTCGCCCAAGCTTTAACTGTCGGACAGATGGCCTCATATTTGACTACTTGTAATACTTTGGTATACAGAGGAGTTCACGGTCGACTCAATGACTGTAAGGTGTCCAGACTGCCCTCGTCCTGTGGCAGTAGAACAAGCTCAAATCCTCACCCCACCATCAGCGTGCCTTGTAGGAGGTGTTTGTGCTGATGGGTTTTTGGCAAATGTGGCGCAGTGCATTATGGCCAAACATCTCCACTTTGGTCTCGTCTGTCCAGAGGACATTGTTCCAGAAGTCTTAAAGTTTGTTCAGATGCAACTTTGCAAACGTAAGCTGTGCTGCCATGTTCTTTTTAGAGGGAAGAAGCTTTCTCCTGGCAACCCTTCCAAACAAGCCATAAATTGCTCAGTCTTTTTCTAATTGTACTGTCATGAACTTTAACATTTAACATGTCAACTGAGGCCTGTAGGTGTAGATCTTGAGTTTTTTGCAGTTTCTTTGAGCACTACACGGTCTGACCTTGGGGTGAATTTGCTGGGACATCCACTCCTGGGAAGATTGGGAACTGTCTTGAATGTTTGAATAATCTTCCTCACAGTAGAAAGATGGACTTCAAATTATTTGGAAATGGCCATACAACCCTTTTCATATTGTTGTGCAGCAATAAATTGCTGCTCTAAGATCATTGCTGATGTTTTTTCTCCCTGGCATTGTTAACACACACCTGAATGCTACAGAGCAGCAAACTGCCAAAACTTCTGCTTTTATAGAGATGGTCACACTTGCTGAGGATCAATTAATCAAAGGCATTTGTTTAGAATGGTCTGACTGCTACTTACCTTCTTAATTCCTATGAAAGCAGTAAGGGTGTACACATGGCTTTGTCATGAGTTTGTCACACATGGCTTTTCCATTTTGACCAAGTGTTTGTTAAACAAATAATGACACTGTATTATATGTCATGTGTTGTTGTTCATCTGAGGTTGTATTTACCTAACTTTAGGGTACCTATTATGGCATTTAAAATGTTCCTAATAATGTTCTGGGAGTCCCCAACAACAGTTTTATATGCATGCAATGACAAAAAACACGTTTGTTGTCTTATAATATGCATTTATTTTTACCTGATTTGCTCACCGACTCCCTAATGATTCGTTTGACGACTCATTTGTCCACACCCCTCCTTTGCGTGATGCTAATCGGCGGTGATTGGTCAGATGACGCAGTCAGTTATACTTTGCGTTAGCCCAAAGCTTAAACATATTGATAAAGCACTGCAGTACTACAATACGCTTCACATAATTTCACATATTTCAAAAAACAAAAAAAATGACATTGGAGACCTAGAAGCTGCTGAGCGTAACTCTCACTCTCTCACACACACACGCACGCACACACACACACACACACACACACACATACACATAACAGCAACAATTATTAATAGTACTTACAGGTTGTGATTCGGAGGAGAAAGCTGATCCAAATAAACTTGGTATTGAACCTTCCTATATCAGCCGACTCGCGAATCCACACTTGAAAGCATTTGTGTTTGTGAAGCGATCGTCATTAAAATAACGCGAACACAGCTCAAGGTGGCTATACTTGTGTGGTATAGTTGTAAATATAAACTCTAGCCACTGAGTCTTCACATGCTTGTCCCTGGGCAGTGAAAAAAAAAGTTTGCTTTTGATTCGCACTTCAGAACAGAGTCTCGTCGACATGATGGTGTTCAGGTTTCTCTGTCTGCTCGGCGCGCGCACTGAGTGGGCGTGTCGAATTCAAATAACTTGTACAAGTGACGTACGAAAGTTAGAGAAAATGCATCGTTTGTTTATCGATTCATATCAGCGACTCAGAGTCGACTCTTACTTTTGAGAGACAATAACTTTGTATACGGTGAACTTTCATATTTAAAACTTTGCAGGATGTTTTTGTTCACTTAGAGCTATGTTACACACTACATGAAAGGTAATTTTCAAAATTCCATTATAGGTACCCTTTAAGGGCTGCCAAAAACCAGATGATTTTTTATTATGTCCTCCTGATACGTAAAATCATAGAATTCAAAAGGGTGTCCTTTCTTTTACACATGACTGTATATGTGATTGGGAAAAAATGCAATAAAAAAAGCATGCCAAGTGGGCATGCTATTTTATTGTATTTCTTCTCAAGCATAAATAGGCTATAACTTTCAGGGGAATATTAGGTAATTATTAGGTCAGTAGGTGGAGAGTAGGCAGTCTTTTGCTGCTGTTTCGAACGAATTCGACCACATGAGCGTTTACACTATGAAAGCAATCCGAACCTGTATTTAGAGTTGTCCACTTGTGATCCGATCAACCGAAAGGCATCTTGATACCAGGCATAAACAGGACCAATTACTTCTTTTGTGATATTTTTGCACAAGTCATAGGTTGATCTCAACATCACTGAACAATTGTGGGGAAGAATACAACAACGTAGAGCTTCACTGCATGACAAACCAGTGACTAATAATAATTTCATATTTGATAATCATATAGGCATAAACAAATCAAGACCAAGGGTAGGCTATATACAGTTTTGGCTCTGCTAGTAACACCAATTGGGCCATTGGTTTGATTAATCGGAATCTTGCATGCAGAAAGGCTGAGCATCAAATGTAAAAAAACTACGTTAATGTGTGTGTGTGCTAAATCGATGGAGAACAACCCAAACAAACAAGTGTCTCATGAGACATATCCTCTACCAGGCCGTGAGGGCTCTTTATTGGAGTTCGAAGAACAAGCAAACACTCCACTGTCTGTCAGCAGTCCAACAACTAAAGCAACACACACTTTCTCACATTTTCCCACTTAGGAAACTACTCCAAGTCTCTCTCTGACTCAGCTGATCAAACATCAGCCCAGGCACATGTTCTAAAACAACAATAACATCACCTAATTCCCTACAAATACATCATTTACCATCTCTGACTCCTTAAAGAACTGCGTAGGGCCGATCACTGGTGGATCAGGAACCATAAACACCTCCTCATAATCCCCTACAGACTCTGCAGAGGAAGCTCATCAGCGCCATTGTGGGCAAGCTCGTGCGGGCCACCCGCGACACGGATGGGAGGAGAGACATAAACGAAAGCTAGGGTGGGGTGAAACACACCATCACACACTCTCAGACATTCAAAGAGTGTTCATTAACACTCCCTGTTTGAACAGATGTCTACATGACAAGATATACGTCTGGAGTAGAGAATACACGGAACCAGTGGCAAAACCACCCAGATTTTGTTTTTTGAATCCAACTTTGTACATATATTTTCAATGATACCCAATGTTCTCATTAAATCCTGTATTACTTTAAAAGAGAGAACAATGATGTTTAACTTCACAAGTAATATCAAGCAAGGGGATATGGATTCTTTCCGAAAGCAAATAATTCAATGTCCTGCAATGTCTGTGTGTTTTTTTTTTTTTTTTGCAAACAGGATAATATAAAGTCAGTTGAAGGACATGAACCCACAGGTCATGACTGACGTTAAACCTGTGTATCCACTGAGGCATCCAAGGAGAGAAAGGTTCACTCCAGACCTGATTTCCATGTCAGGTTTGTATTCAAATTTATTAAGTTCTTAGAAATGGCAGACTAAAATCAACACCACCTTGACATTCTCTATGTTTAGTCCCAAAAATAAACTGTGCAAGAGCATCCAGATTAATAATCTACAGTTAACAGTTGAATTGATACCAAATACAAAATTGCATTGAGATCATTTGACTCTTTCTCTCTTGCCTTAGGCATTTGAATCAGGTCTAACTCACAGTGGCATCCATGTGCGTCTCCATTACAGTCCAGCTCTTCCACCTGGCAGACTGACAGTCAAGTTCACGTTCAGCCGGCTGAGCCTGCGGCTCTCAGGAGCGGGACTGATGGTTCTTCATCTGTCATCTGCTCTCTCTCATAGCTTTAGAGAAAAGGGAGGATTTTTTGAACCCCATCATCAGCGGAATGCTGTTACCTACCTGTTACATAATTAGGACATTATTGTGACAGGTTTTAAAATAATATATAGGCTACACTTAAAAAGGCATTATATGTAAAATATCAAACCAATAGGGATTTTAAACATTTTCAAGGAAAAACATTAAAGAAATACCATATTCTTATAAACCATAAACAACATAATGTATTCCTGTGATGTCAAAGCTGTATCTCCAGTCTTCAGTGTTACATGATCCTTCAGAAATAATTCTAATATTATGATTTGGTGCTCAATTATTAATAATGGTTCTGATTGTCAATGTTGAAAATAGTTTTTGCTAATTAATATTTTGGTGTAAAATCAAATATCGTGTTACTTTTTTTCAGGATTCTTTGAAAAAATGATCATTTGTAACATTATACATGTCTTTTTTGTCTCTCTTGATTATATATAAATACAAAATTCTAATACAAGCACTTTGTGATTGTCAAAAGTTAGTGGTTAATATGATATACCGGCAATTAATAAATAAATTACACTCGTGCAAACTTGAGAGGAACTGACTTCATACATCTTCTAAAAACTTACCTTGACACTAGTAGGTGCTTGACAGCAAAACACACAAAAAAGACTGAGAAACTGTTGTTTAAGCGCAAATACTTTTTGCGCCACATTAGAGGCGGTCTCATAAAAAAAAAGAAACATTTAACCCTCTTGTCCAGACATTAGCATGCAGGTAAAGTGAGAGCTCCTCCATGTACACCCCTGGCAATTGTTCGGAAACTTGAAGTCAAAGGTCACATGTGCACCTGCGTCTTAGACCAAACACAGCATTTGCCACCAACAGAGATCTTTCAACTCTTCCTGCTTAAGAGGTGCTGCTCCTTCATTCCCGAGGACACCAGCAGAGGAATTCCACAATCCACACAGAGGAATTAGCCAGAGTCATGTATCTAAATATACTGGATAGCTTTTCAGGAGGTAATGACGACCTTATGAGCATCCAAGTAGGAAAGTTAACATGTAAAAAAAATATAAAATATGTTTAAAAAAAAGATTTGTATCAAGGGTTGCCCTATACAGTATAGGGACTACTGCTGGATGTGTGTCCATTGTAATCACTGTGGATGAATGTTTCTTAATGTTAACCAGTTTTACATTATATATATATACACTTTACATTATACATACTTCTTGCTATACATGTTTCTTGCAGCAAATCATTGGATATATTGGAATGATTTCTGAAGGATCATGTGGATACAGGATACATATTTAAATAGAAAACCATTTAGTTTGCAATAATATTTTAGAATTTTACTATTTTTACTGTATTTTTCATCTAATAAATGTAGCCTCATTGAGCATAAGAGTCTTCTTTCAAAAACATAAAAAAATAATACCAACCCAAAAATTCTGAATGATACAGTGAGTGCGATTTTTTTTATATACAAACCAGTCAAAAAAAAAAAAAAAAAAAAAACCCAAAACATTAATTTTACTCCCAACTTAACTTGAGTTTACAGATAAATAATTGAAATCACACAGACATCAGCTTTATGCATGCCAAGGAATTTCCTGCACTGCGAATTTATTGGAAGCTGAGGAACAAAATGGAACGGGCAGTCAGACTGCTGTCAATAAAACTCCACAAGTGTTCAACTGCCAGGTGCGTTTCAGCAGAAACTTTCAAAAACAAGAGCTCAAATTCAGTTAAGAGCAAACCAAAACACATTCTAGTGTCCATCAAGAAATAATTCAAACCAATTCATATTCATTTAATGACTCAGAAGGACCTCAATAGATAAATAATCTGATTGAAATGACACTCAGGCCATGTGATCTGCAAGTGTAAGGCATTGTTGACTGGATAATACTAATGCTGGGCAGAAAGGACTGGGCGTCTTTCTAAAGCTCTCATTCAGATCTATGCGGGCGTCCCCTAGAGACCTCAACTAATTCTCGAAGTTGTGGAGGGGCAGTGATCTCCGCCTCAAAACTTTGGAACAACTGCAGGGCATTTCCCACAAGTGCTGACGAAATGCCACCGCCAAATAGGCTACTACAAAAATACCTCTAACATAGATATCTTTCATTGTCTCCGAGTGCTATTCATCCAGAGAAGGCAATAAATTACTGTACAGGTCTATATTCTGCCATAAACAATGATTTAAATGACATTTAAAATTCCAATTTGAATGTACAGACATGTCTTCAATTGTGCGCATTGGTTTTGGCTGGGTATATTAAAACAAAATTGTTTCAGGTTTGCTCTTCTGGGTACTGTTTAGATGAAACAAAAAAAAAAAAGGGAATTGGAGAAGTCTAGAGACTCTGATGCCCACCCACACATTTAAAGGACCGCCCCCTCATTAGCATATCAAGTCTGAAGAGGCCTCTGATGCCCTCTTGTGGGACTCACAAAGATGTTTTTTTGAGCCGTCACAGTGAACACTTAGGTCATGATTATTAGCTGAATTATACAGGAAAGTATTAATGAATGGAAAGAAGTAAACAGACATGAGTGTTCCGACTCTATATGTGCGTATCGTTTATTAAATCAGTCCATTTGCAGCTCGAGTGCTTGTCAGGTTGGTTATGCCAGTTACTTCTCTCCGTCCCTCTGGATCCTGCGCTTCTCGTGCTGGTGTTTGGTGATAATGTACTTGAAGAACTCGTAGACGGACCAGCTGATGGCGGTTGAGGGCATCTGGTATATGACCCTGGCCTGAACGCCTTTGAAGTAAGCGGGCAGGCCGCCAAGCCTGTAGACAGTCCGGAAGGCATGGCCGAGGCCTGAGATGTGTCTTCCGCTCTGGCTGACGGAATCGAGAGCCAGAGACTCCTGCGTGTTCAGCAGCGTCTTGCAAACGTCCAGTGGCGTTGTGGCGGCGGCGGCGATTGCGCCCGCCAGCGCGCCCGACACCATGTGGGACGAGGGGTGGTATTGTCTTTGGGGGTTCAACAGCTCTTGCAGGTATTCGTAGGTCATGAAGTGCAAAGCCTGGAAGGGCACATTCATGGTGAGCTGCGTAGTGTAACTGCGATAAAAGGCCAACATCCCTCTCCGCTGCCACACGCAGCGCATACAGTCCAGGACGCCACGGTATGGCGAGTTATACATCTGCATCCTCTGCTTCACCACTGAACAAGGGGAGGTCATCGCGGTCCAGACAGGAAACAAAAGAGGACAGGAAGGGGGACGTTAATCAAGTGCGTGAACAAGTCATGATTGAAATACAGTAAGGCCCATCAAAGGAGAAATGTGCGTTTCATCCGGACGCGAGCGGATCAAACGAGCCTCCCGTGTGACCTACAGTCGAGCGGTCTGCTGGGAACGGAGCAGAAGGAGAGCAGGTGTCTACGCAAGGTCTTAGTCTGGCACCTGCGCTGTTAACCTTGAGCCTCAAGAGTGCAGAAACAGACACTGCAGTCTGACTGAGACTCGGGCCATTGGGGGATTTCGGCTAATGCTACCGTTTCAACATCGCACAGCTGTTAATTAGAGCAAGGCCAATCTGATCTCACAAGGATGTCTTTTGGACATGTGTTTTTTTTTTTTTTAGGTTTTGTAGTGAATTTAGATCTTTTCTGCCATCTCCTGGCTGGGAGTGCACTGTTAACTTCCAGACCTAGGGGGTTAAGGTTTGCGGATCAATTTGTGCATTATTTGGAGGGGAATATTGCGCAGGATGTGAAAGTGTTTTTATTTTTTAAAATACAGAAAAACATTTAACCAAAAAAAAAAAGACTAGTTGATTACCAAATTAATAATAAACCGCAGTCCTACTAATTAGAATGGGACAGTTAGCTACATCTTGTTGCAAAAATCATCCTTTTCTCCTACCATGGTATGTGCCCCAAAAATGTTATTGCCATGACATGAAATAAATCAAATATATAAAAATAAATAAAAAAACAACTAGAAAGACCCATACAAGTAAAAAAAAATAAAACAACACAGATGCAAAGTAAAACAATAAACATACTACCATTCAAAAGTTTGGGGTCATTAACATTTTCAAATGTTTTTGAAAGTGTCTTAAAAGTATGCTCATTAAGGCTGCATTTATCTGGAAAAAAAACTGTAATATTATGAAATATCTATCTATCTATCTATCTATCTATCTATCTATCTATCTATCTATCTATCTATCTATCTATCTATCTATCTATCTATCTATCTATCTATCTATCTATCTATCTATCTATCTATCTATCTATCTATCTATCTATCTTCTACCAATAGGATTTCTTTGTGCCGATACTGATTTTAACAAACTATTGACTGATTCCGATATTCGTCACTTGCTCTCTTATTTGAACTTTTGTCGTTAAAATATAGATTAGTGTTTTGATCATCTTTTAAATTAGCATGCATTAAGTTGTACTAGCTAGTTTAATGCTGCACCATAAAATTATTTCTATTGAACATGGATTGATCCATTTAACAGGCCAACATAAAATCATAAATACAACAGAACAAACATGCATGCATATGAAATAAACAGTGCTAACATAGTTTTCAGGTACAGAAATTAAGTAATCAAATGTAAAATATCTTATTAATTCTATAGATTAAATATACATTCATCTTTATTAGTTATTTAGTTAATAGTAAGCGATTTTTTTCGTTTTTTTGCATAGGATATACACAAAACTTTCGACAGCGAGTAGAATCGAGTGCTCTTTTTACACTAACTTGTGCTTGAATATTTAAATTCGCAATGCTTAAAAACATGTGCAAAGGATAATCTTTCATAAAAAAACTTTCATTATTTTACTCAGAGAAAAACGTTGGATTATGCGACGGTTTAGTGCCTTCACGCAGTTAATTAATAAAAAATTGGTTTATTATATTGCCATTTTTCATGTTATAGCCATGTTATTTATTAAATTGATAGAAAAATTTTCGATAAATATCGCTGGGCAATAATACATCGGTGCATCTCTAAAAAAAAAACAATATTGGAAACAGTTGTGCTGCTTAATTTTTTTAGTGGAAATCATTTTTCAGGATTCTTTGATGAATAGAAAGTTCAAAAGAACAGTATTTATTTGAAATACAAGTATTTTGTAACATTATACATGTCTTAAGTGTCACCTTTGATCAATTTGAATGCATCTTAACAGAATAAAAGTATACCTACCAGAAAATAAAATCTTACAGACCCAAACTTTTGAATTGCAGGATATATTAAATACTTGTTTTAATAGAAAGTGAAGATTAAAGCTAATATACCTTCAGCTGGATTCATGGCAGCATCATGAAGCAACGTGGCAACACATCCAGCTGTCCCTGTAACACAGACCCTCAGACATTAGCACCAAAATTAGGGCATGCACACAGTGGACAGTCACTGGAATCAAACAACAGTCAGATATACAGATGGATCAGATCACAGTCGAACAAAAACTGTTCAAAAAACCCGAACAGCCACTAAATAACCCCCATGATTTAACAGAGAGATTAGGGATTGACTGGATAAACTCTGGGGAATGTGGAGTTCGGAAAGAAAAAGTCTTTTGTTCAGAATCCTGGCAATTACTTCACTCATCGTGACCGTTTTATGGTAAAAAGCAAAAACTGCCACTGCTACTTCTGAGAATACAATCAAAATACAGAGATGCTAACAGGACATGAGGCATTCTCCAGCAAATCATGATCCCCAAAAAATATAATATGATGCCAAAAAATTATTTTGATCCTTTTCTGTGTATTCTACTGGTAAATGGTAATATGCCAGCAGTTACTTACCACCCTTTCACCCTGACCTGGAGGAAAGAGAAAGAAAAGAGACACTACATAGCAACACCAACACCAACAATGACTTTTACCATGAGCTTCGTAATGTTGAGTCTAACGCCGAGATTTACTAACAGCTTGCGCCAGCACAAATCCTCTTTTGCCGTTAAAAAAAAACGACTGTCAGGATTTACTAAAGACACGCTGTGAGAAATTAGCGATAAAAAGGCGTGTACGCAGTTATACTTTCCATGTCAGACCACTAAATTTATGGACAGAGTATTTAAAAGAATCATGCAATGTGATTTACTAAGGTTTGCAGTAGTCAATTTTCTGGTATTTTCACCATTATTTTTTACCACACCCCCAAAAAAGCATGTATTAAATGGTTAGTTCATCCAAAAATTAGAACTATCATTTACTCACTCGTATGTCGTTCAAAATCAACCTGTAAGATTTTAATTTATCTTTGGAACACAAATTAAGATATTTTTGAGATTTCTCTCACTCCATAGACAGCTATGCAACTACCATTTGACGCTTCAAAAAGTTCATAAAGAGATTGTAAACTAATCCACATGAATTGAGCCATTTAGTCCAAGTTTTCTGAAGAGACTCGATCGCTTTATTTGATGAACTGATTAAATTTAGGCTTATTCACTTTTATTCAAAACATGTTCGCTTGACGTGCAAGAACCAATGAGGTTCATTCTCGTGTTACGCATCACTTTTGAGCTTCCGCAAGAACCAATGAGGTTTGTTCTCATGTATCAAGCAAGTACGGTTGAGCATCTGTTTGTTCACTAAGCAATGTTTAAATGTGAATAAAAGCCTAAATTCTATCTGTTCTGTTTATCATATAAAGCGGTTGTCTCTCGTCAGAAAATTTGCAACTAAACCGCTCGATTCAAATAGATTAGTTTTACAATGTTTTAATAAAATTTCTTCATTTGCATTTCAAAGATGAAGTCTTATGGGTTTGTAACGACATGAGGGCGAGAACTGATGACAAGTTTTTATTTTTCTGTTTGTGTGAACTAACACTTTAACAGATTTTGCACCTGACATGACTGAATTTGCACTCTCAGTAGATCACCTGCAGAAATGTCCACTCCCACCGGCGCTTTTATTAGATTGCGGCCACATGCTAATTTGCTCTGTTTAGTAAATCTGGCCCTGAGGATGCTTTCACACTTTGTTCGATTGCCTGGTCCAAACCAGAGTTTGATTACTCCTCCCTCCCCGATGGATTGTGTTCACATTACGTTATTTGGGTCCAAAACTACGATGCATTTGCATCACAAGAGAAGTGGTTTACCCCAGGTGCTTGGTAACGATGAAGACGAGGTGGCGGCAAAACGCTTGTTTTTAAAGCGTAAGCACATAACGCCACATGCGTCTAACTGTTGTAAATGTAGTGCAAATGTAGTTCTGCAAGAGATGCACTGTACGTTCTCTGCTTGCAGTGCGTCATTCTGCTTATTCAAACAGTTTTATCGAATCATACATCAATAGCGATTCACTTCCGCGATTTAGTACAATTGCATTTATTTCAGCAGCAAACCGTACCCCAGACTACTCTTTTTGTGCAGACTCGGGTACGGTTCGGAAAACAGCGTTCACATCTAAATGAACCGAGCTCAGACATCAGTCGGGTGTGCATTAAAAGTGCTAGTGTGAAAGCACCCCAAGTCTATATACCCACTACAACACAATTTGATAAATGCAATAATAAAATATAAATCAATCACTTCTCAATAAACTAATGTTTCATTACTATGCATAATTTAAGCTTTATAATTAACACTTTTCATTATATGGACACATTTTAGTGTTTAGCACAGTTTAGCTTGTGTAGTAGTGACATTACATTCCAATAATGTTAGTTAGTTACTTGGCTTATATGGTAAACACTGAGCACTAGAAATGCTATTCAGATCAGTTTGTCCTAGAAATCAGGAATAGTGAGATAACATTGTGCTTGGTACGTTTTTCAAACCAAACCAAGCCTTAGTTACTTTAGTAACTTTGGACACTAACAATGCATCTAATATGTGAATACAGTTAATTTGAAAAGGCCTTACGAAAAAGCAAAAAAGACCTCAACTTAACACTTTTACTGACATTTTTACATTGCCCTATGTAGAAATGCATGCCAACTAACAGTCTAGAATTGTGGGTGTGCTGGGAAGAGGAAATTAGCAGTGCTGATGGGCAGGAAAACTGGTACCGTTCGCCAAATGACTGTTTGCTCCTGGATGGATGATATCACTGAGGACCTTTTTCAACCTTTCATAACAGGCGAAGTAAAGTGCGTGGGCAGGCCCCGCCCCTACAGCTGTAACATTCAGGCCCCTGATTGGCCTCCAGATTCCCTCTGTCCTCACGATTTGCCGCAAAGCGTCCATCACGTTACGGTAGCGGGCAGCTGGCTCTGGCTGGAGGCTCTGCATGCGTGTCTGCAACAAAGAACAATTGTTTACTTACAAGCCCCGGAATGTAGTTTAAGGTATTAGTATAAATACAAATTTAATTCAGACCTGCTGATACTAAAACAAAAAGCCAAGTTTTTAGCAACTTCTTTTCATGTTTTTCATTACCTTTCTAAGCTACAACAAAAAATATATTACATATTTAATCTGCGAAAATAGCTGGAAATAATACATCTATAATTTATAAAAGTTTTTCAATGTTATTACAATCCCTTGGTTGACTCAGAAGAGCCAATCAGATGATGCAAAACTTGTGATACATTTTTTCTATGGCATTAACTGTCTGAGAGTTCTAACTAGATGTGCTCCGACTGATCGGCTACCGTTCGTTATCGGCCGATAATCGCTTCGGGATGTTTGATTGGTGGTCTCTATAAAGGTCGATCTCATAAACTGCCGACAATGCATAAAGAAGTGCGCCTGCCATGAGACGTATGGCATGACATCCATCTCAATCTCTGCCTGGCATGGGTAAAATAATTATAATGGTGAAGGTGAGGTACAATTCATATTTCTTTATTACATAACTTAAAAAGTTATTTGCAAACTTTGTGTAAGTTCAGAATCACCAGAGCAGTGATTCTCTCTTACTCTCAAAATGCGCAAATAAACGAGATGCACACTTGACACAGGAATTGTGAGTGACTTGCACAATCGAGGCAGGGTCGTATCGTCACTAAAGTTTCCAATTTGAAATTTTCTTCCCAGTGTTTAAACCACTGAGTACTCGCACGATCTCCTAGAGACAGAGCGCTTATGCACAGTCAAAACATACATTCATAAGGCCGACTCACAAACAGCTTGCAAGTACCAAATTGCGCTTAAATGTCAAATACACACAACAAATGTATGTACAAAATGACCATCTTGACAAGTAGGCACATAAACAGTTTTGTTGTAAGTGAATGTAAACAGTTGTGTAACTGCATGTGTAATAGTATATTGGATCCGTGCATTCAGTCTTAAAGTGACAGCGGTCCTAATAATCCTGCTACGGTATCTAATTTTTTATTGCGTCTTATCTAGTCTTTTATTGTGTGATGGACATTAGTGACGTGCTGCTCTTGAATGATTAACTTTTGTAACCTTAATTGCAAGGATTAATGTATTAAGTTGATTCAGGGAAGACCATACAGTATTTTACATTTGATTCCTTATTAAATTTCTTACTCCAATACTACTGTTAGACCTAGGCTACTTGAACAAAAAAAAACTTAAAGCACTGTTTATTTTATTTGTTTTATTTTTATTTATTTTATTTCTATTTTATTTATTTGTGCTACTCCTTGTAAATTGTTTATTTGTTCTTATTTTATTACTGCCTGTTTACTTGTCTTTTTTTGTGAACATTTAAATCAGCAGGATTTGCATAATTGTATAGGTTGGTGTGGTGGTGATTCCCCTCGGTTTGAAAATTGCATTCCCCCTTGGTTGAAATCACGGGGGCCCCCAAGAAAGCCAGGGGCCCGAGAATCACCACCACCTCTCTTCCCTTCTAGCGACGCCCCTGAGGGCAAGTGTCCCAAAATGTACATATTTATTTTTAAATTATCTCAGGCCTGCAAAAAAGTGATATCAATGCAACACAGAAACATTGTGCATTAAGTAGCCTACGTATAAGGTTTACAATGAATGTAAATCAATTTATAATAGACCATAAAAACAGTAGACCGCAAAAAAATAAAACAAACATGATTGAATAAAGCCTTGCAAACAATGCATTGCAACGCTGAGTCATTGGATCTGTAGATCAGAACCGATGTTTGTAGCAATAAGGTCACACAGGGACTTAACCTAATCCTCTTTTCCTGCAGTGCTACTGTATCACCTGATGGACATCAGAAACATGGATGCAAAATCAGTACCTGAAGCTGACTGAAACACTGAAGCAGAGACACTGGCTTTCAACGGGAAGTTTTGGAAGCAGCCACTAATGCACAACATGTTTAGTAGGTTTACTTTATGAACTTTAGACCACAAGAGTCATGTTTGTATTGACATGGTCAGATTTAGAGTAGCTGAAAATATTAGTTCAGAATAGCAGCTGCAATGTGATGAAATTTGAGATGGCAGCAGTGGTTATATTATACCTGGCTGTATGGAAACAGTACTTCCATTATAAAAGGCCCGGGAAATAAGTATATTTGCCAATAAAAGTGCGTAAATCATGGCTAAAACCAGTTCCTCATAATGACAGGGGAGTGAGGAACTGCAACCTCCGACAGGAAGTTCCAAGATTGCTCTTGAAATGCTCAGAATTGCAAAATAGACTAAAGTACAGAGATTAGATCTGTAACAGTGCAAAACAGAGAACTGATCTTTTATTACAACAAAGGAAATTATTTAATTTCCATTAAGAAACAGCGTACTAAGATTAAGTCTACTTTCAAAAAATTCCATTACATTTTTAGTCATTTGTGATTAATGAATATATTTTTTAATTAATTTTATGTTTTATAGTGAAGCATAATCAAAAAAATATAGTTTAGAATCACAACTCACTTTTTATCAACAAAGCAACTTTTTTAGGGAAAAGCCTATAATCTATGTAGAATGCATCATTTTTAGATTCTTGTGCTGAAATCATGCTTTTTTTTATTAAAGTCAATGACGGACTGAAAAGGTGCTGTAGTTACTTCAATGTGTAGAACACTTTGTTCTAATTCTCTTCTCTAAACAGGGGCAATGTGCAGTGTGCCACCCTTTGTGTTCAGTGATTTAAACTTAACCTCTGACTGAAGTGTAAATCCTTCTACGTTTACCTTCCCCAATGACTCATACTAGTGTGAATCAACCTCAGCTTGGAATTGACATGTTTTGCAAAGATACACAGACCAAAACAATTTAACATGAAAATACTACAAGCAATTTTACTACTAACATATTTCAAAATTAAGATATTCATCCAACAAGAAAAACGTGGCGCGAACTTGATTTGATAGATTGATATTAAAAACTGACTGCACTATAATACGTGATCTCTGATCGCCAGATGAAGAGGTGAAGAAAATTTTACATTTTTGTAAAATATGTGGGAGTTGGAGCATTGTGGCATTCTGAGCATATGAAAATTTGAGGAAAAAAGCCCAACATGTAGGCTATGGTAAATATTTATATATAGGGTTAAAAAAAAGTGTTCAAATATACAAAACAGATATGTGTTTTCTAGATTCACAATCTGGACTGGCTAATGTAGGAGAGAACAGCTGTTAAAGACATGATAAAGTGTCTTTGTCTGTAAAGAACCCTTCACATTATCCTGACAAGAGCAGCTGAACACTCAAAGCAACTTCCTTACAGTTTGCCAAATTGATCCTAATTAATGCATTCACAGGCTCACTTAGGCTATGTTCAGACTGCAAATCTGAGTTTTTTTGCTCATATGTGACTTATATCTGCTTTACCCATAACAGTGTGAATGGCACAAACCACATCAAATCTCATCTTTTCAATTCTGGTTTTGGGCCACTCCAATATGGCTATGTTCACACACTCAGACTGTCAGTCCAAATCTAATTATTCGTCTACCTGGTCTAAATTATTGACTGTCCAGACTGTGTATCGAAACTGTTTGGGTCTGGTTTGCATGTCCCGTGGCGCACTTTCATTTTCCGGAATATCTGCATTGGTTTCTACAGCAATGACCTTGCCTTAGTAGGCATACGCCAAAACCAACAACAACAGCAATGTGGAGGGGTGTGCACCAGCACTTTGAAACAACACAACCTTGTTTCTGCAGTGACTTTCAGCATGTTTACTATAACAACGTCTGACGTGTACGCTTTGCGTGGTGTGGTAGTGACAAACCATGCTAAAACCCATTAGAGCGCTCAGACTTAAACGGATTTCCAGAAATGCAATTTGAATAAGAATTCAAACCATATACTGTATGAATGTAGCTCGAAACAGATTTGTAAATATCAGAACAGTCAAATCAGAATTCATGCAACTTTTACATCACTCTAGAATAGATCAACATTCATCTCAATTCATTGGGGTCAGATTTTACCCACCCAATCAGTCCAGGACCATGATCTTTTAACACTAGAATCTGATATTGACCATATTTAACGTCAACGGCTATGCAAAAAATACAACAACAATGGGAAACAATGGTTTTAGAGTAGGAATTAGGGCTGGGTATTGACTCACATTTCATGATTTGATTCAATTGGATTTTGATTCCCAAGCTTTTGATTCAATTCAATTGTACAATTGGATTTGATATTGATTCTGTACATAGGCCCATACATCAGGTACAGTAAAAAAAACTAAATATACTAATAAATATATAACGCATACATTTATAATAATGCTTCTCTCTATACTTAATTTTTCTAGCTGACTATCAAGTTTATGGACATAAATGGCTTTTCTGAGATAAATGTAAAGTAGTGTGATGCTGTTTGCAAGGTTTTTTTTATTTTTATTGATGTCTTTCTCTGATTGAAACACTGACTGAGCGATTATATTAGACATGAAGCGTATTTCGGTAAGCTGCAGCATTTCTTTCAACATACCTTCTGATGTTCATTCAAGTTAATTTCATGCTATAACTACTATTAAAGAGGAAGAGATGATCAGTTTGCCGCTTGAACTGAGGCTCTAACAGCGATTTGCCACGCCACATTAAAGAGTGCCCATATATTTATTATTTACATTTTTTATCAAATTTACAGAATTTGAAAGCTGAGACTTTGTTTTATTGCAAAATTAACAGAGCTTACTGCGATGTATTGAATGGGAGGCCCGCAACAAAGTTTGTGTACATTGTTTATCAAATGAAAAAGCTCTTAAGATCTATTCCACATGGGATCATCAAAATATGAATTTAATCAAATCGAGAAATCAATACTTTTAGACCCCGCCCTATGTTTTCTGATATCGGTCTAGTCATAGAACTAGAGCATATCACAGAATGCTGTGGTGGTGCATATAAAAAACAATTATATTTAGTTAGCGTACTGTCTTCTATGGTAACAACCTTTAACTTAAAAGAAAAAAAAAAAAAAAAACTACAGCGGAATCCAATGCGCATGCGCACTAGCCCAGAGCAGCGTCAACATGGTCATGTGGTTTAAGAGCGGAGCCACGTGTGACCTTCTAATCTCATGTTCATGTTTCATAATGACACCTCGCAGAAAGAAAGGTACTACAAACACTCCCAACCACAGGATGCAATCATATTACAACAACACAAAAAAGAGGCAAGTTGCTGCTGGAATTACATACTAGGGACTTTAGTTAGTCATTACCAGATTAGACCAGACAGATCTTGATGTTTAGGGATTACAGAACTACAAATGAGCATTACCATTAATAACCGCAAGGACGGTGAAGTGCAGTAGTAAAGTTTATAAGTACAAAAACTAAAATCTGAGAAAGGATATGAGTGAAATTACTGTATGAAAAGTATGTAGCCTGTAAAATTGTGGTCTGTAAAACACAGAGGAGATCACAGAGGGGAAACTAACTCGACCTTGCCATCTTGCTGGATCTTTCAAGGGCCTGCTGGTCACATCAGTCCTGTTAATGAATTCTTTTTAAAAAATTCTTTATAAAACTCGTATCTCTCATTTATTTACCTTCACACAATCAATAGGGAACATCAGGCAATGCTCCATGATTCCTGCCACTGCTCCTGCAAACATGTGCGTGCTGGTGGAGGCGCCCTGGGGCAAACCCTCATAGTCCGGTTCCGAGAGATCAGTGGCCTCTTGGGAGCCATAGAAATGTCCAACATGAAGCTCCGGTTCTGCTGCTAACCGAGGTGTCAAATTGCCAACGAGACTTTCCGAAACACCCCAGAACCTGCCGCCGAACCAATGTATCTCCGCACCCGCGGAAGCTCCGGCCACCGCGGCATCGCCGCCCGATGTGTCCGCTGTCATCCGCCGCCTGCGCACAAAACCATCCGCTTCCATTTGCAGCTCCCTTTCCTTTAAAATCATGCGTCCCACGCCCGATGTTTACGCGTTCCGTTCAGGCCTCTCCCGCCTGCGCACCGGGGAGAGGACGCGTCTCGTACAGCGAGAACTGCGCAGCAGGAGGTGACCGACAGAACAGGCCGCGGAGGGAAACGGAAACGCCCTCTCACTCGACCCTGCTCTGTGATTGGAAGAAGCCGCTGCCATTCAAAACAGAACGCGCGCAGTGACATAACATAGCGAAAGCAGCTAGACACACAACACACACACACACACACACACACACACACACACACACACACACACCACACACACACACACACACACACACACACACACACACACACTTCACTGATTCTTGAGATAAGGGACAAAACATGTTTTAGAAGTTAGTTTTTATTATTTAATAATACATTAACTATAGACTGATACATTTGTAGACAGGTCTCAGATAATGAACCATGGGAACAGGTTTTTCTGAAAAAGCTTTTTCTAAAGATGTAGCTACATTTATTCACCTCATAACTTAATTTGTGTCAACTCCATCAGACGCATTAAAAAAATGCTATTTTTATTTGATTCATTCAACAACAGTTTAAAGTCTTCAATTATGTAATAATGGTTTTCAGAGTAAAAATTGTAGAAAATTCCTGGGTTGCATGGGGTTATTGAATAATCCAGTTCCTAAATTTCTTCAATCTCTACCCTCCTTTTGTAATATCACACATATAACCAATGTTCTCGAAAATCATACAAAATACCATGTACTTCAGTTGATCTTTAATATTTTAACACAATAAATAAAATAAAAAGAATGAAATATTTCTTTCAAAATTAATTGAAACCTTCATCTGACAGTGTTACACACTGAGGGAGTTAACAAAAACTGATGGAGTTGGTCTAACTCAAGGTTACAACTGATTTACAAGACAACAAACACATTTTTGAACTACTATTTAATTTACAACAATAGTTCCAGTGGTTTGTTTTTCTCCTTACAATACATTACATCTCAGGGTCTTCAGTATAGCTCACATATACAAGAAGCGTGTGTTAGGTTGATCCCAAATCAGGCAAAATATTTCAATAAAATCATGAGACAACAATAGAATAATTCCCCATATACGCAAAAATAAAAAACAATAATATCACTAAAGAGTTTTGTGAGCACTTGTCAACAGCTTACAGGTCAACTCCATCAGACATAAAACTGAGTTGAGAAAACTGAATATTTTTCAACTTTAACCATGCATGCGTTGTACAATGTAGCATTTTGTTTTCTTTCCCTCAGTTGTAGCTGCCAAACAAATGAAAAATGCCAAGATTTATCCCACAACTATTTGCAGAAACTATTACCAGGATGACGGAGTTGACATGTTGAAGCTGGGACCGCAGAGACTTCAACATTGTTTGTAATATATATATATACTTTCAGGACCATGTGTCCTAGAGATACACAAAGAGCAGGAAATAGGAAAGGGGTCCTTGGAGTTAAAGGTGACCATGACATTGCCTGATTTGTTTAGAAAAAATCCTGACGGAGTTGACGCGAAGTGAGGACACAACTTTAATATAAAGAGGACTTTTGTGTGTGTATTTAACATAAACCCACTTACGATGGTTTGCTGGTCCTAACTGGTCTTTATTTTGATTGTTTTTAAGGGGTTTTGGGATGAGACCAACTGGCCTGATAAAAATAATTTGGCCAGGCTCAAAAATTCTGTCAAAACCCTCGAGTTAATGGACCCTATTGACGTTCATAATATTTATTTCCATACTGGAAGTCAATGGCTACCGTCAACTATTTAAATACCAGCATTTTTTAAAATATCTTCTTCTTTTGTGTTCAGCAGAACAAAAAAAATCATACAGGTTTGGAACAAAATGAGGGTGAGAAAATGATGACAACATTTTTGGAGGGAATTTTTAGAACTATCCCTCTGCCATCTTTCCGCCATTATGAATTTTCAGAAAAACTCCTATAGACTGTTTATCTGATTTTCTCGAAAATTGGCTCAGATCATCTTCAGACCATGCTGACAAAATGTAGAATTCAAGTTGATTAGTCGAACCGTTCTTGAATAACATGCAAAATATTTTGACTCAGAGCAACATGACATCATGACTTTTGCGTAAACATACACGCCACTTTCAAGTCAAGTGGCGTGTTATTTATACGCATTTTGAGCTATCCGCGTGTACGCGTGTATATCTACGCCGTTATGTCCGAGTGATTCCGCGTGTATGTACACGCTGTTAAAAATCCGAGCGAAATAAAGCCAAATTTTGATATACATCTGGGGGAGCGATATTTTTCTTACTAGGATGGTAGGGAAAGACTCATAAATGGTTTTAACCAGTGACGGGTAGGTTTAGGGACGGGGTTGGGGTAGGTCATATATTTATATATACAGTAATGTAACGTTAAGTCAACGGCGTTCATAAACACGCTGAAAAGCGATTATGCGTGTTGATAGCACGCCAAAAATGGAAATACGAATTGGCGTGTCATACATACGCAGTTTCATGAGATCAGTCTGCTCAGAGCAAAAACATCTCCAAATGCTTTTGCATTTGGCCATGATTTTTAGATATCAGTTTTTATAATGAGATTTTGTATGCCGGCTTTTTTTTGTAGCACTCATTATAAAAATAACAAAAATCAACTCAGTCTTCAGCACAGAGACAGTAAACACCAAAAACATCATCATTATCTTGACCCAAAGGTTGAAAATCATCTCTGTGGAAGAAAATTAATAAGGTTACTTAACAATGAGCTAATTATACTTTAAAGCAGGACCATTTTCAGATAATTTCAATTAGGATTGGAGCCCACGGTGTAGAATTTCTGCCGACGAAGGGAATGAAGTGTTAATTTTCGCTTACAAGAACAAAATTCCCTGGCCTTGATCAAATTAACGTTGACCAGATGTGTTCCTTCAAGGAAAGCCAAGCCGCCGTGCCTGTAGAGCATCTCTCCGTCTTGACCATAATTCCCTGATGATAGAGGTGTCGGGAAACCCTAGATTGTCTAATAGCAGGCTACTTTATTCCTTTTCCTTCTGAGAACCTGAATCAATAGGAGTTGTTTTTCACAGCATAAGCAAAACAAATAGAAGCTCAATGCTATCGCGTACCGCGTCACAGCAATTACACATCATACAGGCTCCAATTGAGTTTCTAATTCATTTAAGGCCTAAGCTTTGATTATCTTGTTACTTGAGTGGAACGCACAAAGCCACAAACTTCCTGTTTTTTTGAAAGGTGTCTCTAAAAGCTGTCTGCTGTCCCATCAGCATGACGTCGATGCATCATCTCTTCGAAGATTTAAGACGGAGAAAGAAGCACTTATGATCTGAAGAGACGGGCTCTTCAGTCAAGATGATTTCTCTTAGCTGAAGAGAACATTCCTTAAGTATTCTTCTGATGGCATGAAGCATCTTTATTTGATGCGTCTTATAATGGAAGGAGACAGTGTTTGAAAGGCTTTGAATTAACTAAGTGAACAAGAATTAATATAAAAGGCTGATACTGAAACAGTAAATCTCAGCTAACACTAATTTAACTGTTCACTGTAAAAACGCCAATTAATAAAATGTTGGAAGAGCAAAAATATTTAAGTTGAACCAATATTCATGCTTGGGATTAGTTAAGAAGACATATTATATTAAGTCTACAAAAATATATTTGAAAAAAAATTAAATGAAGAGATATTTTCAAATCCAGTCAACTTTAGGATGGCTAATGTTGACTGGACTAATAAACACAAATCTAGCCAATATTTGCTAAAAGTATAAGGCCAGCTATGCTATACAATATTTTAATGCGTAAAAAAGAACTTATTTGTTGTTTTGTTGTTAAAATGTACATTTATAAATATTTAATAAATATTAGATATAATATCAAAACAACATTTATCAATTTGTC
The DNA here is from genome assembly GCA_036326025.1 of Chrosomus eos. Lineage (NCBI taxonomy): Eukaryota > Metazoa > Chordata > Actinopteri > Cypriniformes > Leuciscidae > Chrosomus > Chrosomus eos. The sequence continues at coordinate 28,815,593 of CM070833.1, read as the reverse complement.
GAGGTTTCGTTTCTGCACTATGAGAGCGGATGGATCCTATACAACACTTTAATATATAAAACCTATATTTTTTAAATCTTGAATTTAAGCCGTCTATTTTTGGTAATAAACACAAAATAAAAGCGCATTGCTACATTTATAGAGAATGGAAGGATCTGGATTATGGCTCACTTGATTTTGCGGAAGGATACAGCATTTGACTTCGCGGGTTTTACAAGGCAGTGGCTCGGCTGCGGTAACGTTACTGTCTGCGGGTGCAGGACAGCGGCTGCGGGAGACATTTTGTCAAAGACGGTCATACTTAACTCAAGGTAAGTGGCTCTGAATAAATGATCGATTTTAAACCTAAATAACGACAAGAATTTACAACATATGTGATGGTTTTGTGTTGTTACGTCCTGAGACGGATTTAGAAATGTTTTTATAAGTTAACTTATGTCCGAGAGAAAGTTAAGTGTAACGTTATGTCAAATTCATTCGGCACGGCATATGTTAAATTATAGAATATGTTCAAGTTTATCGACAAAAACGTATTATGTACAACATATTCGTTAAACGTAAACATATTTGTTGTTTTTGTGTAGATATTTATAAGCATAACCGTAAAACGTTAGCAGCTAAGCCCAACTTGTCCGAGGGGAAGGCTGCCATAACGTACGTTTAGCTAAGGAAACGTGGTATATTACCTCGTTTAATTACTAAAACATGTAAAATGTACTACTATAATGTGAAATAACTTTCGGGATGTTTTATGATATTTTTTTGTGTTTCCGTAACGTGAAGAGTTGTCATTTTAGCCTGTCACGTTAGACCTAAGTTACTTTTATGGATGCGAGTTATTGAAATCTATGAAACGTGTAATGTTTAACACATTAATACGCTATTTTAGGGTAACTTAAGCGTGATGAATAAGGTTAAGATTGTGAAAACTTTTGCAATTGTCCCGTGGAGAGACCGACATAACCTGAATATCTAACGGTCATCTACGATAAAATGGCGCTCATTTTGAAACAGCATTTTGACCTCTTGAGGACGGCATTTCATAAGGCCGTTATCAGTGGGTGTCTCGATAAGCTGCCTAGGTCGTGAATCAGCTGATACTATTATTTTGTGTACTCAAATTCGTGCACTGTGGTAAGTGATTTATATTAGTGATCACATAATCTTGGATTAGAGTTCTTACATTTTTGAAATGCTTTATATTGTATAACCAAAGTATATTTCAATTATAAATTTAACATTTAGCTGTTGAAAATTCATCGAAAATTAAGTTCAAGTTGTTTTGATGAACAGTTGTTTTTATTATCTCTTATAAAAATTCATCTTTTTCCCTCCCATTTATTCATCTATCCTATGTGGGTCAAACCAGAGAGGCGATGATGTGGAGAGGCAGACCAGAGGGATGCAAATTGGTCTCCTTGAGACAGTCATTGATGCTGGAGGCCTGGATTCAGTGGTGGAGGAAGAAGTTCTAATGTTTCAGATGTACCAACTGCCTTTGGAGTGCTTTTTGGACTGCTTTACACTCTATATGTTGATTACCCCAAACAGTGGAAGTACCTTTTTGAAGCAGTGCAAAAGGTATTTCTGGGTCTCGACAATGAGAAGTGTTCCGCTCAAGTACAGTCTTGTTGAGAGGTCAGAGATGGTGCAGGGATGACATCAAAACCCAAAAGACTAATTCGCCACTGGTTCCCTCAAAATATTCCTATGCTTTTTAAAAAATAATAATAATTATAGATTTTTTTCAATTTGTTGAAATAAGGTTTGTGGTAAACAAGTTGATGATACTTTATTCTAAGATTTTATTCTACAATGATAAGACAATGATAAAAAGTTTGGGTTGTATGTGTGTGTAGTTTACATTGTAGAAAAGAAAATCCATCCAAGTATTGTCAAATTGTGTTTACCACAGACAGAGCTTATTTCACCAATAAACGAGGAACCAGTGTCGAATTAGACTTTCGGGTTTTGACATCATCCCTGCACCACTCTTGAGTGTTAAGATGCCAAATATTCGGTTGTTGTTTTTCAATACTTTTTATACTTATGAAATATCTCGGACACCATTTTGTTACCAGTTGTTGTTGTTGTATTCTTTTTTTTAGTGGTCAAATCACTTAATCACGATTAATCCTATCTAACATAAAAGTTTGTGTATAATGCGTGTATGTATGTATGTATGTATATATATATATATATATATATATATATATATATATATATATATATATATATATTATCTTTTTATATATGATATATACATGTATATGTTTGTCTGTGTGTGTGTGTATATATACACACACTACATTGCCAAAAGTTTTGGGACATCTGCCTTTAGAAGCAAATGAACTTTAAAGGGTTAGTTAACCCAAAAATTAAAATTATGTCATTAATGACTCACCCTCATGTCGTCCCAAGCCTGTAAGACCTCCGTTTATCTTCGGAACACAGTTTAAGATATTTTAGATTTAGTCCAAGAGCTTTCTGTCCCTCCATTGAAAATGTATACACGGTATACTGTCCTTGTCCAGAAAGGAAATAAAGAATGATAAATATCATCAAAGCAGTCCATGTGACATCAGTGGGTTAGTTAGAATGTTTTGAAGGATCAAAAATAACAAAAACTACAACTTTATTCAGCATTGTTTTCTCGTCCGGTTCTGTTGTCAATCCGCGTTCATGCTGCTGACGTGTTATCTGGTGCGCCCGAGCTTCGTTTACAGTCTGAGGGAGACGCACGCTGTAAATAAAACAATCTTCGAAAACATGTCTAAGGATTTCGACACAGAGGAAGACTTGCATTTTTTTGCCCAGCCATATTTATTTGAACCCGAATACACGGACGCACCAGATACACGTCAGCAGCGTCACTGAACATGGATTGACAACAGAACCGGAAGAGAAAACAATGCTGAATAAAGTTGTAGTTTTTTTGTTATTTTTGGACCAAAATGTATTTTCGATGCTTCAAAACATTCTAACTAACCCACTGATGTCACATGGACTACTTTGATGATGTTTTTCTAACCTTTCTGGACAAGGACAGTATACCAATACAGTTTCAATGGAGGAACAGAAAGCTCTCGGACTAAATCTAAAATATCTTAAACTGTTCCGAAGATGAACGGAGGTCTCACGGCTTGGAACGTCATGAGGGTGAGTCATTAATGACATAATTTTCATTTTTGGGTGAACTAACCCTTTAATGACATCCCATTATTAATCAGTAGGGTTTAATATGGAGTTGACCCACCCTGTGCCACTAAAACAGCTTCAACTTTTCTGGGAAGGCTTTCCACAAGGTGTAGGAGTGTGTTTATAGGAATTTTGACCATTCTTGTAGAAGCGCATTTGTGAGGTCAGGCACTGATGTTAGACCTGGATAACAGTTTCTTATTCATCCCAAAGGTGTTCTATCGGGTTGAGGTCAGGACTCTGTGCAGGCCAGTCAAGTTCCTTCACACCAAACTCTTCATCCATGCCTTTATGGACCTGCTTTGTGCACTGGTGCGCAGTCATGTTGGAACAGGAAGAGGCCATCCCCAAACTGTTGAGTGTAAAGTTTGGTGGAGGGGGGATTATGGTGTGGGGTTGTTTTTCAGGGGTTGGGCTCGCCCCCTTAAGTTCCAGTGAAAGGAACTCTTAAAGCTTCAGCATACCAAGACATTTTGGAAAATGTCATGCTCCCAACTTTATGGTAACACTTTGGGGATGGCCCCTTCCTGTTCCAACATGGCTGCGCACCAGTGCACAAAGCAGGTCCATAAAGGCATGGATGAAGAGTTTGGTGTGGAGGAACTTGACTGGCCTGCACAGAGTCCTGACCTCAACCCGATAGAACACTTTTGGGATGAATAAGAAACTGTTATCCAGGTCTAACATCAGTGCCTGACCTCACAAATGCGCTTCTACAGAAATTGTCAAAATTCCTATAAACACACTCCTACACCTTGTGGAAAGCCTTCCCAGAAAAGTTGAAGCTGTTATAGTGGTACAGGGTGGGTCAACTCCATATTAAACCCTACTGATTAATAATGGGATGTCATTAAAGTTCATGTGCTTGTAAAGGCAGACGTCCTTACATATACCCACATGTGCATATAATATATATCAAAATATAATTATAAATATATATATATATATATATATATATATATATATTATATAAACACAAACTTTTATGTTAGATGTGATTAATCAACTTGACAGCACTAATTATTTTATGTATTAATTACTTGTAGAGTTTGTAGTTTTTACTAAAATTTAAGATGTGCTTTATTGTTCTCAGTTTAGGGAAAGATTAGTAAATGTTTTTTAGTTCCATAAATGTTTGAAATGGAATTGGCAGTATTGAATTTAATGTTTGTCAACTGAGCACTTTTGCCTGTATGTTTAGTCTGTGCAGATTGTTGTGAAATAAAGGCTAATATGTGTTATCATTTGTTTTTATGTGATTAATACGCACCACAATTTTGTTAACCTCAGTATAAAATGTAGTACAGCAATTTTTAGTTAAGCCCAAATAATAAATCCTGATTAAAACATTTTAGTTGAATGAACTATAAAACTAGTTGAGCAAACATACTTTTTAAAGTTGGAGTCAAGTTTGGACCAACTAAAACATTTTAGTTGAATGAACTATAAAACTAGTTGAGCAAACATACTTTTTAAAGTTGGAGTCAAGTTTGGACCAACTAAAACATTTTAGTTGAATGAACTATAAAACTAGTTGAGTAAACATACTTTTTTAATTTGGAGTCAAGTTTAGGCCAACTAAAAAATAATAATTGAAGCAACACTTTGAAGAGAGAAATTGAGTGAACGTAAAAATTCTGTGGAACTAGTTACTAAATAATAATTAGTTGAGACAACCTTACATTTTTTACAGTGTTGACATTATCCACTTGCTAACATGAATGAGGAATAGCTTTAAAATCATGTATTAATCTGGTAATGTTAGTTAATACAAATACAATCTTTATGTTAGCGCATTAACTGATGTCAACAGATATTGATTTTAAAACTGTATGGTGACATAAATGACATTACACTGTAAAAAAGTATTTTCGTGATTTGTTATCACAACTTTTTATATTTTGTCAAATCAACTTAGATAATTAATGTAGTTCAGATAACATAATATTTTGAGTTTCTATTTATTAAACCAATCTCCTTTGTTGTATTAACTCAAAGTTTTAATTTCAATTAACTAAAAATTTTAAGGCAACCAGGTAACTTACTTTTTTAAGTTAATCCAACTTTTTTTTTTACAGTGAAGAAATGTTAGAAGTGTTAGTTCTGTTAACAAATTAAACCTGATTGTATAGGTGTTATGCCCATTGTACTAATCATGATTAGGCCTATCTTTAAGAATAAACCCCAGTTTCACAGACAAGGCTTACATCTAGTCCCAGACTAAAATGCATGTTTGAGCTGTTTTAAATGAAAGCAACTTGCACTGACATATCTTAAAATATTTCAGTGCCATTGTTTTGTCTCATAAGATGCACACCAGCTAAAGCATGTTTATAAAAGCTACTTAAATGCCCTAATTTAACTCAGGCCTAATCCTGGTTTAATCTAAACCCTGTCTGTGAAACCAGGCCTAAATGTTCTAAATTCTCGAGGACAAGAGTTGCACGACATCTCAAAGTCTTTGCTGCCACCTACTGGAATATAAATATAATGTGGCTTTGTGAAAATCTCAGCTCTTCTTCTTTTTCTTCTTCTTCTACTCTTTGTTTTAACTGCTAAGTCTTTTAGTGGATAAATGCCTCTGAACAACATGCAAAGATGTTCCTGTTTCCAAATAATTTCGTTCATATTATGTTAAATAATTAGGGTATTATTTTGATAAAAACAATAATTTAACATTTAACCATTTATTTGTTTATTTAAATATAATACATTTTACATAAGCATACAAAATAATTAATATTTAATACAAATAATTGTATGCTATAATTCATATTAAACAGCGGTGGTAGACAGCATGGTCGTTTAAAAAATCATATATAAAAGGGAATTGTTGCACATAAAGTGAATTGATAAATCTGAATTGCTTATTGTTGTTTCTTTTGTATGCAATTTCACCTCTAATTTTTTATAATCAAAACTAAAGGGACATAGTTCACCCAAAAATGAAAACTTTGTCATCACTTACTCACCCTCCCTCATGTTGTTCCAAACCTGTTTAAGTTTCTTTACGTAACCAGACAGAGCAAAAAATGCTATGGAAGTCAATTGGTGCTGTCAAACTGTCTGACCAACATTCTTTAAAATGTCTTCTCTCATGTTCAACACAATAAAGAAACTCAAAACAGGTTTGGAGCAACATGATGGTGAGAAAATGATGACAACATTTTCATTTTTGGGTGAATTGTCCTCTTAAATGAGATCAAAGAACACAAGATTAATATAACCATGTGCTTTAAATTTTGTTTGCAAAGTTTTTTTTTTTTTGTTGATCACGTTGCTCAGACAGCAGACTCTGAGAACGCAGGCGTGCCACAGACAGGTGATATCTGTTTATATAATCAGTTGTCACATTGCTCTCATATTTGGTTTAAGAAGCAGATCAAGACAATGGAGCTTCTGTGGCTCTGATCTGAGATCATTTGCCTCTGTCTTGTGATTTTCCCTTGTGCCTGGAGTACCAGTATTAAAGGACACAGCTCTTTCAAATAACTTATCTTGATGTGTACTTTTATTATGTGCTTCTAAAGAGGATCAGACACTCTCTCACTTTATTAACTGTTTATATTGTGGCATGGATTATAAACACGGTTAATGCATCTAAGGTTAATGAAAAGACCAGGTTTATTTGAAATCACCCTTTGACCATCAACATTTCTACTTTACATTGGACCTTGATCTAACACAATCAACAAGTTAGGTGTTAAGTGTGTGAATAGTTATCCAGACACGGAAAACAACATGCAGTTAACAATGAATAACGATTTACCAAGTTGAGAGATGGGCGATTTTACAATGAATCCCACTGACTTTTTCACGTCATATTTGTAGTCTATGGTATTAGTAAATGCAAAAATGCTATATTCTGCACATTTTCAGACCTCTGAATAATTTGCGTCACTGAAAACAGTAATACATGACTGCCAGCTAAAGAAATGTTTTACAGCAGAATCACTGCTGACTGCATAGAAAAAAGTTATTATGCTGTAAGAAATTATATGATCAATGAGTTATGACAACATGTGTTTTTTACATTGCGTTAACTCATCAAAATAAGTTAAGCAATTTGCTACTTTTTTAAGTTATAGATTCAACAAAATTTTAAGTCAGTTTAATGTAATTTAAGTTGAAATTATGTGCAGGAACTTTTTTTTTTTTTTTTTTTTTACAGTGCTATGGCTAAAGTGAGGTCACAACCAAACTTGAATGTGAATTACAGCCCTAAAAAAACATGCATGGTGCATGGTAGATATTATGTCCAAAAACATGATCATCTCCAAATGTGATGTGATCATCCTTGTGTTTTTACATACTAAAATGTGGCCTATAGCATATATTTGTATATATTATTTAAATACTAAATATTATAGGCTGCAATTAGGAAAATGCTATTTTATTACACTATTAAATGTTTTACTCAATATTGTACTGTAATGTCATAACCGTTATTTCTTTTATAATTGAATATAATTTAATTTAGGCTATGTTATTTATTTATTTTTACATTTTTACCCTGCTTTTCCACAGAGACCCCATAGCGCGGTTGCCTGATCTTTAGCCTCTGATTGTTGAGAATTGTTTTACATGTGGAGGCGGGATGTTCTAAGAAAAAGAAGACACCTTGTAGCCTACTTGAGAGTTTTCCATAGGAGTTTTCCCCCAATATACAGTGTTGAGGGGAGGAGTTGAGGAGTTTGAGCTTCGGGTGAGGGCTGTCAGGATTCGACATGGCTGCGGCTCTCGGTGCATGTCGCGCGCACAGAGGGTTTAATTCAGTGGCACGGCGCGGTAACCACAGCTGCACTGCCCTCAAACCTCAATATGACGCGATTGTTATCGGCGCAGGTAGGCTATGACATTCATGCACGGCCTAAAGAAACACAATAAATGTAGCATGGCAATGTGCACGAATTTGTGTGCTTGAGTGGGCGGGGCTTACTGCCTGTGCGTTTTCTCCGATTGGTCACATGGTTGTAAATAATAATTATTTCATTATGTGAACTGCTCATTTTGTATTTTTATTTTATTTTATTTTACATTTTACATAGTCTCTGGCTAAATTATTATATATTTACTATTTATAAACTATAAATTAAATATTCAGTCTGAGAAAGTATGCTAGCTGTCTATTGCATACAGTTTATCACGTGGGACCTGTTACTCTTTTCATCGCTCTCTCAGAATGAGCCAATCACAGTCGTGTTTTAGTCGTTGTGAGGATTGTTTATGTGAAAATAATTTAATAGAAATTTGAGGAAATTTAAATGTGTATGCCATATGCTAATCTTTGGGATGGATATTTTTAAACGGTTAAGGGTTTCTGTTTACAAACGTCCCCAGTGAGACCAAAAACGTCCAAAGATTTGAATGTGCTTTAATATGGAATTCGCCTTGCTGAGCCCCCATGCTCCCTCTGCAGGAATACAAGTTTATGTACTGTAAATTAAAACATACAGTATTCTACTTTTTATACTTTTAAAAAATCATTTCTAATAATGTTGTCTCAAACCCCTGCACACTTTGAACCAGACTCACGTTTCAGGAGAAAATAATGCTACATTCATGAGGTGTAGCCTGTAGCACGGAATCTCTATTGTCTCAAATGCAAAACTGGCAATCATTAAATACATCAAAACCAGTTATTCAACAGATTGTAGAATTTAGACTCTTTTGAACAGCCTAAAACCATTTTCTTTCTTTTCAGGTCACAATGGCCTTATCGCTGTAAGTACACGAGATATGTTCTCAATATATGTTGCTGACCAATGATTGCCCAACAGTTTCATCTCAAGAAACGTTCTGTTGTAATTTGCCCAGTCAGCATATCTGCAGAAGGGAGGGTTGAAAACCGCAGTCTTGGAGCGCAGACATGTCCTTGGAGGAGCAGCCGTATCTGAAGAGATTGTTCCAGGTGTGAGTTATGGTTTATCACCCAGACCAAGGTTGCCTGAATCCCTTACAAACTGGTGTCCAAAGTTCTGGTTCTCAAAACACTTGTGTTTTCATCAGTAATTAAACTCAGAACTCATACAGTATGTAGTCTAAGAATTGTAGGTTTAAGTTGATGATTGGCCCTAAAGAAATATTAAATAGAATGTCTGCTTTGGATCAATGTAGTTTGCATGACTGTAATGGGCTGTTTATTTTTATGTTCAGGGTTCCACTTTTCCAGGGCCTCGTATCTGCTCAGTTTGCTGCGTCCACACATCTATCAGGACCTGGAGCTCAAGGTGTTACATGCCCCTTTTTCTTCTTCCTTTTTTGACTATCTCTAGTGTAGCTCTTTAGACAGACCTGCCAAACCTTGTGAAAAAGAAGTACACTTTATCATACTTTTAAATGGAGTAGCCTACTTATTACTAAAATTGCATAGCCTACTTTAAATGATTAAACTTAAATGTGAACTGAATGTAATGTTTTAATTGTAAAGATGAATGCAATGCAATTAGATGAACTTAAGTGTGCTTTTCTTTGACATACTTAAGTAGGACTTAAAGACTCCATGAAATCCAAATTGACTTCTTGTTTCTTTATGGAATATTGCAGTATTTACTATAAATGATTTATCTGTGAACATCATTATTTTTATTTTTAAAAATTCATATGCTCTGGTAGGCTAATCTTTAATCAAAATAACTTCCTGTGTGACTTCTCTTCTGTGATGATGTGTTTACTGGCGTAAGGGCGGGGCAACCTGTCACTCACATGACATCACAGCAATAGCAAACCACAACCATCCAATCAATTCCCAAAGGACAAAATCAAGTCCCGCCTTACATTTTTTCTTGTTCGAGAAGCAGTTTCACTCGGATATACGTCACAATTGGGAAGTAAAGACTATCACAACTTCAGTTTTATGCTGACTTTAAGTAAATCTTTATATGTAATTTCATAATTTCTCCTGGTTTCTTTGAAATAGGATTTTATTTTACTGTTGAATATACTGACAAGCATTTATTGTAAACTAAAATATACTTTAATGTTATTTCTATTGAAAATTGTAAGTAAATAGATTTGTAATTACACACATTTGTAATGATAAAGTTGCAATTTAATAAATTTAAAATATATTATCTTTAAATGTTACATCAAATAACACACTCCTGTTCAAATTATACTCAAATTTAGTTTAGTATGTTTGCCAACACATCAAAATAAGCACACTTAAAGAATGATAAAAGATTATTGAAACAATGATTTACTTTAAAAGTAAAACTTACGTGAGTTAAGAAACCGTCAAAAAATTGGTTAACACTTTATTTTAGTGCCATTGTTACACGCAACATGCAATTACTATAGTAATAACTGCATAATATGCATAATGCAACTAACCCTAAGCCACACCATAACCCTATGGTAAGTACGTGTAGTTACTCAGTAATTACAGTGTAACAAAAACACCTTAAAATAAAGTGGAACCTAAAATTGTGGCCTTTTATTCCATTATCTGCAATTACAGATTTTTTTAAAAAATATCCTTTTAAAATTTAAAGCACACTAAAAGTGCACATTCAATACAATACACACACTTATTTTTCACAAGGGGAAGAAATAAATGTACCGCTTTATGAGGTGTCTTTAAATATACACTAACATTTAAGTTAATTATTTGATACATTGCACTTATTGTGTACATATTTTACACTGTACTTACATTTAAAAAAACACCTGCATGTCATTACAGCTATAATTACTATAATTACACTGTTAAGTCTTCCCTTAAACCTTCCCGTTCCACCAAACCTGTCTCTAATCTTACACGTATCCCACCTTAATAATAGCACACTTATTTTTTGAGTAATTGCTTTTTTCTTTTAATCTAAGATGACAGAAGTGTGTCTTTCTGTGCAGAAACACGGCCTGAAGGTGTACATGAGGGATCCCTATTCATTTACCCCCATGCTGGAGGAGTGTGTAGGAGGGCGGCCACCACGGTCTTTACTGCTTGGAGCAGACATGGCAATGACCCAGAAAGAGATTGGCAAATTCTCAGAGAAAGATGCCAAGGTTTTATGTCAATGTCAAGAAGACTTAGATTTTCTTAGAAGATAGACAACTTGCATGTGACAGTAAAAAGCAAAACTCAATATGGATTTTATATGTTTTTTCCCCTCTGTCCTATCACTAAAGGTCTATCCTGAGTTTTTAACCTATTTGGAAACACTGGCCTGTGCCATCCACCCTCTTTTAGATGCTCCACCCGTTGACATTCCAGGACTGACTCAAGGCTCTTTGAGAAAGAGAATATCTGCCCTGAGGAGTTTGAAACCTTTGGTGAAGTCTGGTAATGATGCTTTCTTGGTTATATAACAGACAATAAACCAGATTTTCCGCAATTTTTCTGCTGCTGCTGAAATAAGCCAGAAAGTCTCGTAAAACTAGGGCTTATAAAACTGAAGCAATAAAGTAAAATCCTTGTGCTTCTGTGTTTAAAGGGTTGAAGTTGGGAAAGAATATACCAGATTTCTATGAACTTGTTACAGCTCCAGTTATGAAGGTGGGTTATGCCTCCTCCTTGACCTCGACAGAAAAAAATACATGACATGTTTGAATATATTTGACTGAATAAGTACCCTATGTCAATCCAAAAACAATTATGTGATTATTTTTCTCTTAGAAATTGGACACAAAGTAAGCCAAACAAGAAGTAAAACTGGTCTGAGTGTCTCTGTGAAATTTAAGGACTGTGTCCCCTAGTGGTCAAGCAGTGCACATTTACATTTGCTCATATCAATATCTTGAAATCATGTCTCCTCAGATTGTTGGGATTGTGCTCAGGTTAAAATATGTCTGTCACTGTATTGTATTAATGGCTGCTGATTACTGATGGATGCAGATTGACTTAAATTGTAATAATATTTCACAAAATTAAGATTTTTTACTATATTTATTATACATATGTATACTAAATACAAAATATGCATTTTCTCATTAAAAAATATGAGAAAATGCAAAATAATGATATGTGTGGTGTGTGTGTGTGTGTGTTTATTTATTTATTTATTGGTGAGCATAAGCATAATAAACTTTTTCAAAAGTACTACAGTAAAAATCATAATTACTCCAAACTTTTGAGCAGTAGTGTATATTAAAAAAAAATACAGATCAAAATATGCATAATTTATTTTGAGCATTATCTGATAAATTAGTTATAATTCAAGGATGTTTCCTGAAATGCACACAGCATTAGCAGCTTTCTTTGTTGAAATTTCAGTTTTGTTTGTCTGTAGGTGCTCAATCGCTGGTTTGAATCAGAGCCGTTGATAGCCACATTAGCCACTGACTCTGTGATTGGCGCAAACACAAGCCCAAATAATCCTGGAAGTGGGTGAGGAGGATTATGGGTTTGAACTGATTCAGAATATCCTATAATTGAAGTTGTGGATACTGTATGATAAACTGTGCTTAATCTTGTAGATATGTCCTGCTGCACCATGTGATGGGTGAGCTGGAGAAGGAGAAAGGTGCCTGGGGTTACGTGGAGGGAGGAATGGGTGGGGTGTCTCGATCAATCGCCCGCTCCGCCCGATCTCTCGGAGCAGATATTTTTACAGACAGAGTAAGTATTCAGGAAGAAGGTGTAACCGTTTTCTTGAGCCATTGTTTCCGTACAAGCCATATTGATTCAAAGGAACCGGTTGTCCCACGGATATTAATCTGCCGCCTTTCTTGGGGCCTGTAGGATGTTGAACGAGTCCTTATCGGCCAGGGTGGTTCTGCCAAGGGTGTCGTGCTGACAGATGGAACTGAAGTCCACAGTAAAGTGGTTCTGTCCAACGCCACTCCCTACGTCACCTTCAAACAGCTCACCCCACAGGTACAGCCCTGATGGTATGTCCCGAGATCATGCCAGTTCTGCTCACTTTTAAATATTTAAAAGTAATGAAGAGCATTTGTTTTTACATCAGTGCATTTAGATATGGTCATGACCTCATGACATTTCTAGGTCATCCAATTCTGTCAACTTCTGTTGTTGCCTTGAGCGAGAGTCACTTTATCTGTTTACTCAAGGAGTGACCTTATTCTTTAACTGACAACACTGTCCACATGCACAAGTGTTAGTTCGGTTTACAGTAGAAATATATATATAGTACATAGTATATAGGCAAAAATTAAGAATCCCATTGAACCTACTTTTTATTAATCCAATGTAAAAATAATATTAATAATAATGTGGAAAAAATTAACAACCGCTTTACTTAAATCTTAATGACAATTCTGAATAATTGATGTCTGTGGTTGTCCTGGTAAAGGGTGTCCTGCCAGAGGCATTCATCACAGCCGTAGATCAGATCGACTACACCTCTCCTGTTACCAAGATAAACGGTATGATTACAGATAATTTAACGCCTCATTTTTATTGAACTAAATGTGCATTTTCTCATTAAAAAAAACTGTTTGCAAGGCAGCAAAAGAAGAGTGTTGGTTCTGTGTAAATACTCCAGGAAGACTTGTCTGTATTTTGACACTCAGCAAGGAAACAAGACAAGACCAAACATAATTCATTATGCAATAGAAGCATGAAAGAATACCAGCTGGAATTAATTGTCGTTTCTTTTAAATGGTGAATATTCAGTCACTAATTTAATTGAAATGAATATGAATTCATAATTAACAAATAATTCAATAAGTTATACTAATTATAATTATAGTATTATAATAGAAAGTAAAGGCCTGGTTACACAGACAGGGCTTAGATTAAGGTTCAAAAACATGCTTTACTTAGAATAAAAAATGACTGGTGTGCATCTTGAGACAAAACAATGGCACTGACATATTTCAAGATATGTCGGTGCAAATTGCTTTCAGTTAAAACACATTAATGCATTTTAGTCTGGGACTAAGGTTTAAAGGCCCCCTGAAATATTGTTTTTGTTTAGCTTTTAGTATGAATATGTTAGCCTTAAAGGGGGGGTGAAACACTTAGTTTCACTCAATCTCATGTTAATCTTGAGTACTTATAGAGTAGTATTGCATCCTTCATATCTCCAAAAAGTCTTTAGTTTTATTATATTTATAAAAGAAAGACAGGCTGTACCGAGTCTTTCCGGAAAAAGCCAAGCGGGTGGAGGCGTGCCGTGTGGGCGGGAGCGCGCGAAGCTTTTGCGTGTGTTGTAAACAGACAGACTGGTGGTTTATGAGGACATGATTTATTTTTACAATAAACAAACTGACACCTACAGTGGCCAGCTAAACAAATGTATTTAAACACACAAACACACACCATACATCGCATGCTCCATCGATACATTAACTGTACGTGATCATGTTGTTTACTTGCTGTGCTTACACGCCGATAGTTAACAACACACAGACATTTGAAGCAGTTTTACTCACCGCCTGCGGTTCCAACGCACGACCGTGAACCTTTATCGTTGGGACTGGTCCATCTTTAAGTATTAGGCGATCTGCAAATCCGGCGTCGAACTGGGCCTATAACTATAACCGTCGAAATGAAGGGAACAAACAAGAACACTTGCACAACTCCGTTGCTGCTCTGGAAAAACAAAATCCATCCACAGGTCCCTTAACGCTGGGTTCTTTGGAAATTTGTGCAGTGTTGTCTTGCCCTGGCAACCAAAAACACACTTTTTTGGTGCCATTTTTTTTATTGCAGCGCAGCAGAGCCCAGCGCTCTGATCTCTCTGATCTCTCGCACGCACTAGGCTACAGCTGCGCGCGCGCCCTTCCGGGAGAAGTGCCTTAAGACCCGTATAAGGAAATTCCGCCCCACCTGACGTCACACAGAACCATACTCGAAAAAAACTTTCCGAAACTTGTGACAAACCGGAAGGAGTATTTTTGGAACAGAAATACTCCATTAAACTTACAACTTCAGTTTAGAAACTTTGTCCATGTTTAGCATGGGAACCCAACTCTTTAACAGTGTAAAAAACTCACTATGCATGAAACAGCATTTCACCCCCCCCTTTAAGGTTATGAATAAGCTGGTGTGTTCCAAACAATGACAAAATTCGCATTTAAGAGATATAAGCATAAGAACTTACAGTCTCGCACTTCCGCTAAAATGGATCACTGATTTCTATGACATCACCGCAGACTTCAGCTTCTCATCACATCTTCTGTCCAATCAAACGCTCTCTAGAATCTAAAGTGTCCCGCCCCCTATGATATAAATACCACCTGGCGAAAGCGACCGTTGACACGTTACAGAGCAATATGGGTTGGAGATGTGTGTTGCTCAAACGCTCAAGTTTCTGTTTTCCAACTGTACATTAGTTAAGAATGAAATGGCTAGAATTTATTCACACCTCTACTATTTATTTCAACGTATCATCAGCGCTGGGATTCGCTTCCATGGTGCTGTCAAGTACGACTTGCAGTCTGTGAGGAAAACATAATGCTATTGGCTATTTGAAAAGGGGAGGAGCCATTCGATATGTCCTTCCTTAGCTTCCTGTTTCAGTGGAAATTACGTCAACGCATCATACAAAGCTGCGTGTTATAAAGCACTTTAGTGGGCCTTTAAGCCTTGGCTGTGAAACCTGGGGACAAAATTTATAAAATACTAAACATCTCAGGCAGAAATTACATGTTAAGCATTTGGGTCTAAATAAGTTGCTGTTTGATATGTAGAACAAATTTGTAAGCAGAATATTTTAGGAATATAAACACTGTTGCCTTGCAAAAGCTGCTGATTCCCTTACAATAAATAGTTGATCGGGATTATCTGATCTCTGTTTTTGCAAATGCACAGTGGCTTTGGACAAGCTGCCTAATTTCTTGGCTGCTCCGAATAGTGCGGATGGGAAACCAGGTCCACATCATCAGTGTTCAATCCACCTGAACTGTGAGAGTGTGGAGGTTCTGGAGGAGGCCTACATGGAGGGCCTGCAGGGACGCCCATCCTCCAGGTCAGCAAAACCTGCAGTGCTGCATATAATGGAAAAACTAATATTTGCACATTACACACACATGAAGGCATCAGGATATGTGAATTTGCAAGCCACGATCAGGGTTTCACAGACAGCACATCTGTTGCTCTGGTTTCGGGGTTTATGGTGATGGTTTTCCATTCATTGCACCAAACCACAGCAATTTACATTATATCCTGATTCATCTTCTGGTGTTTTTGTTTAGGCCTATGATAGAAATGACCATTCCCTCAGTGCTAGATCCGACTCTAGCACCCCCCGGCTGTCATGTGGCGTCTCTCTTCATCCAGTTTACGCCATATTTGATGGAGGGTCGCCGCTCTTGGACCGACGAAGACAGGGAGAGATTTGCTGACACAAGTACCTAGTACCTTATTTGTATTCTTGTGTGCCGTTTGCTGGTACAGGCATGATAAGGATTGTGTATGTAAAAAGTCTCGGATGTCTTACATACAGTGTTGGAAAAAGTTACTTTTAAAGTAATGTGGTACAATATTACGCTACTCCTTAAATAAGTAACTAATTACGTTATTTAGTCCACATTCACACAGCTGCAGAATACAGTTCTCAATCCTGTATTTAAAGTAACACTAGGTAACTTTTCAACCTTCATAATATATTTCCAAGTCTCTTGTGATGGTACATCGACTTACAATAGGTTGAATGACACGTCTGCCATAGCCTAACGGGGTCTGTAGCGTTTTTAATCGTACTTTTAAACTTCATGGTTCGGGTAGTAACCAGAGCACAAAAAGAACTACAAAATTCGACTGCTTTACGGCATAGGCTACCTCACTTCCCCCAACACGTCTTCACATGCTGTTGGACTTGTAAGTATTGCTTATATTGTATATCACTCGGACAAGCTTTCACTCGTTGATGTGAGTTAAAAAGCACCTGGCGTTCTTGTTGATGAACAAGTCAACTTGGCTCAAGTTACCTCAGTAACTTAAACATCTTCGGAGGCTAGCTGTGCTTGTTCGATGTCCGACGATTTGTACCGCATTGTTTTTATTCCCCAATCGAACTCGTGTAACTGTCTGTCACGCGTTCTACCGTCCACAGCATTACTTGATAGACAAAAATAGGAGCATCAAACAGAAACAACTCGCTTACGGGGTGTGAGGCGCACATACAATACAGACTGCCGACAGTTATTAACAGGGCGCACGCAGCTCTTAAAGGGGACACACCTTATTTCCACTCGTTACAACTTCCACCCAACTGAACAGGAACCGGTATACAGGGTGGAGGGGATCAGGCCGTGAGTGAAGAGACTGCTCTGCGTGAGTGGTATTTACGACAGTAACGTTAAATACAAGTAGTCCACAGCGACTCTAGGGGTCGTTGTTTGACCAAAACGGAAATCCTACCTAGTGGGGCTTTAAGTCCTTAATATGGTTATGTTCACACTTCAGTTATATACGAGAGTGATAACTGCATTATATAACCGAATTCACACCCGAAAATTTTAAACTAGTTGTCTGTCATAAAAAGTTGCGTTTTCCGTACAGCGACTTAACTTTCTGCTTAACTTCCATAGTACGATGCATCGTTATTCGTTGAAGAAATCAAGCTTGTCACGACTGTTTTCCGAAACCGTATTTTCGCAAACCTGTGATGATGTCACCTAAATCTAAAGATGTCACTCAGACTGCCCAGACAGCAACATGGTGTCGGCCCAGATCCGGCCCACATCCGGTACGTGGATTTCACGTGTATCAGATGTGGGCCGGATCTGGGCCGACACTATGTTGCTGTCTGGGTGGTGGAGTAATAACTAATTTTAATCAACCTGTTAAGATAATTGTTACATGTGTGTCCTGAGTTTCCCCCGTCACTGTGTATTTGGTTTAGTCCTTTGTCTCAGTTTTCCCGCTCCTCGTTAGATTTCAGTTCCTTCACCTGTGTCTAGTTAATTTGCCCCAGCTGTGCCTTGTTTCCCCAATCTGTTCTCTGTGTATGTAAACCCTGTGTTCTCCCTCATTCCTTGTCCGTTCTCGTTTGTGTATGGTGTTTTGCTGTTTCCCGTGATCCTTATTTCATTATATTGAGTAAAGTATATTTGAATTGGACCTGTTGACTGCTGCCTCTTTATCTGCCTGCAACACACCCGTGACAGAAGAACGGACCACCCTAAAATGGACGATAGGGTAAGAATTGTCGTCCTGGTCGAGGAGAGGCAAAATCTCCTAGCCTATACCCATGGACGTTCGTTTGAGGGAACCCGTCTGGCCAGATTTCGCGGGATCCGTGGAGGCCGCAGTAGTGGCTGTGGTCGAGAGGAGTCCAGACACCACTCTCCCTTCACCATCGGTCCAGGAAAAGAGGAGGAGCTTATTGACTGGGACACAGAGCTTCCGCCTCTGATCCCGTTCAGCCCAGCCAAGCCTGCACCATTGGTTTCGTCCAGTCCAGCCAAGCCCTCACCGCAGGTTCTGTCCAGCCAATCCGAGCCTGAGCCCGTCGCCTGCCCGCCAGAGCCTGAGCCCGTCGCCTGCCCGCCAGAGCCTGAGCCCGTCGCCTGCCCGCCAGAGCCTGAGCCCGTCGCCTGCCCGCCAGAGCCTGAGCCCGTCGCCTGCCCGCCAGAGCCGCCTTCACTGCAGGTGCACGCCTACCCGCCAGAGACTAAGCACACCACACGTAAGTCCACTCAAGAGGACACTTCATTGATGGTGATGTCTGCGGCGATTTTGTGTGTGTGGGCTACACACACATCAGTTCTGGCCCATGCATCCAGCCCAGCCGAGCCCTCTCCGCTGGTCCCGTCCAGCCCTACAGAACATTCTCCGCTGGTCCCGGCCAGCCCTACAGAACCTTCTCCGCTGGTCCCGCCCAGCCCTACAGAGCCTTCTCCACTGGTCTCGTCCAGCACCCCAGAGCCTTCTCCGCTGGTCCCGTCCAGACCTACAGAGCCTTCTCCGCTGGTCCCATCCAGCCCTACAGAGCCTTCTCCGCTGGTCCCGTCCAGCCCTACAGAGCCTTCTCCACTGGTCCCGTCCAGCCCTACAGAGCCTTCTCCGCTGGTCTCGTCCAGCCCTACAGAGCCTTCTCCGCTGGTCCCGTCCAGCCCTACCAAGCCTTCTCTGCTGGTGCCGTCCAGCCCTCCCAAGCCTGTCACTCTCCCCAAGAAAATTTTGGGGGGGGATATAGGACCCCACCCTGGCCACCCGAAGGGGCGTCTCCACCCTGGCCACCCGAAGGGGCGTCTCCACCCTGGCCACCCGAAGGGGCGTCTCCACCCTGGCCACCCGAAGGGGCGTCTCCACCCTGGCCACCCGAAGGGGCGCCTGAAGGGGATTCTCCGCCAGGACCTCCCGAGGGGTGGTCTCCTACTCCCCCATGGCCCCCTGACCAGCCTGCATCGCCAGGACCGCCAGAGGGGTGGTCTCCTACTCCGCCATGGCCCCCTGATCAGCCTGCTCCGCCAGGACCGCCCGAGGGGTGGTTTTCCCGCTCCTCGTTAGATTTCAGTTCCTTCACCTGTGTCTAGTTAATTTGCCCCAGCTGTGCCTTGTTTCCCCAATCTGTTCTCTGTGTATGTAAACCCTGTGTTCTCCCTCATTCCTTGTCCGTTCTCGTTTGTGTATGGTGTTTTGCTGTTTTCCGTGATCCTTATTTGATTATATTGAGTAAAGTATATTTGAATTGGACCTGTTGACTGCTGCCTCTTTATCTGCCTGCAACACACCCGTGACAATAATAAGTATATCAGATAATAAGTATTTATGAAGTCCACATGTCATGCAAACTAGAAACTATATATGCTTCTAACCACAGGTCGAGAACTGTTTTATCAACCACACAACTTTGCGATATTGTTTGCGAATGTTAGTTAGAACTATGGTTTCAAGACCATATACAGAAGACCGGAAGACCGTATACAATACAGACAGTATTCAAGACACTATAAGTTGATTCACTATTCAATTCTCAAACCTGTAAGTAAATGCACTTTTCAATCCCAAAAACGGACAGTGTGAATGTTACATTTTATGGAAAGTAATGCATTAAATTGCTTGTGCTACTTTTTCTTTCTCACTCTCTTAAAGGCCTTGCAGATGTTTTTTTCTTTACTGAGTTCTTTTTTGCAAGTGTTTAATGCAGTAATGCCTAAACAGCCTAACATACACCTTCATTTTATTTTAAAACACATTTAGAATATTATTATATTCTGACAACTTAGAATATTTCCTGACCCATAGAACTACAGTATGCAGAGAACCAAAGACAGTCTCAAAAATGCGGTTTGAAATCTCCGGTGTTTCTGACGTCAACGTGTGATCGTCAACAAATGGATCTCTGTGCTGGTGTGAGTGAGTGAAGGCGGGGCTAATTTGCATATGCATAGGACCACATATACTAAATTAGTCAAGGGTGTAGAGTTACATTCAAGCTATATTAAGGCATGATGAATTTCTTTCAAGGAAAACACTTTTAAAAATGTCCTTTTGGTGATCATAGATGAGTTTTAAGAGATCGAATTATTGACTACAGGGAGACGGGTTATATTACATACTGTACAACTCTTTTTATTGAAAGTTGAAAGTCATATGTATTGTTACTTTTGTACTTTTTGTCTGAAAAAAAGTAATCTGATTACATAAAATGAAGTTACTTGTAATGCGTTAAAAAAAAATTCGCCACCAGGGGTCACTAACCTCTATCAATAGAGCCCCTTTCACACAGCGCGATGATCCCGGCAAATCGCCAGAACGCCTTCTGTGTGAACGCAAACCAACCCGGGATTGATACCGGCATCGATGCCGGGTTGAGGATCTAGTAACATTGCCGGAATCAGTCGCGGAACGTGCCCTGTGTGAACAAAAGTCAGGTCCAATGCCGTAAGGGGTGTGTCATAGTGATGACGCACGTGCCATCGCCCGACTCTGTTGCTCTTAGAAGAAACTTTGTGTTCATCATCAACAAAGAAAGAACGAAAAAATGTCTGCAAACTGGAACGAAGAGACCAGGAGCTCCTTACTATCCGCGCTGAAGCTGAGATCGCTCGCCAGCTTTGTGGAACGGTACGTGTGTGTACATGTTTTCGACGCGTACGTTACATGTCTCATCCTGACGTCATGTGTCTTTAGGGGATCTTTACGGAATGTGTGTGAATGCACTCACAGATCCCGGCAAATCACTGCCAGTGTGAATGAACCGTAATCAAACAATCCCGGGACAAATGCCGGCTCACGTTATCCATGTATTTTCCGGAATCTCTGTGTGAAAGGGGCTTAACAAAGACGTAGGTTGATGACAACTGAAATAAAAAATCTTTGGGAACTTTTGTGATATTGTAAGTACACAACTGCAGGAAATATATCAAGTGATTTTGGGATATTTTATTAAAAGATTTTTTTGTACATATTGTACCTTTAACCCCAACACTGTAATATATACACTACCGGTGAAAAGATTATAAGAAATTATTATTTTTAATGTTTTTGTAAGTCTCATGCTCACCAAGCATGCATATATATGATCAAAAATAGAGTAAAAATACAGTAAAATCACATGATCTTTCAAAAATATATATTATAAAATATAAAATTTATAATACAAGAACAGGATTTCTTGTCTAGATTCTATTTTCTGCATTTTAAAGACCGCCCCAACATTCCCACTCTGATAGGTGGGCATGAACTACCTACTTTTTAAACCCAGTGACACTGTTTGTGCTACCACAGTGGTATCACATGCCTTGAAGGAATTCGATCTTTGTTGTAATAGGTTCTTTGTTTCCCGTTTCACAGCATTCGACTGGGTTGAACGTTACGCACCTGGATTTAAAAAGTCAGTAGTGGGCAAAGACATCCTGACCCCTCCTGATCTTGAGAGGGTCTTTGGTCTCACTGGAGGGGTATGAACATATTTATTGAATTTAATAGACATTGACATGGACTTGTTATACATGTATTGTTTTGTTAGTAATTTTCACAATCATACAGAATTTAATAATATATAATAATATTGTCTTTACAATCTAAACGTGCTTGTCATATCATTCCAAACATTAATTACATGTACTTTTTTATGCAACAGAATATATTTCATGGCTCAATGTCTTTGGATCAGCTGTACCTGGCGAGACCTTTGCCCTCTGTCGCAGACTACCGCTCACCCATTAAAGGATTGTACTTATGTGGCAGTGGCAGCCATCCAGGTCTGTGCCTGAATAAATAAAAGCTTAAACAGTACGTATTGGGTTTAGAAATGTCATCAGTGTGATATCACGTATCATAAAACCAGGTCAGGTAAATGTTGAGCTTGACGTGCATGACCTCCCCTGTGTTCTCCAGCATTTATCTGAGCTTGTCTCATTCAGGTGGAGGTGTTATGGGTGCAGCCGGCTGGAATTCAGCTCTCAATGTTCTGGCAGATTTCAAGCGACTGTGATCTCGGCCTTCGATGAGGAATATCACTTTCCAATGGGATATTTCAATGAAAAGAGAGATGAAGACTAATGGTAAAGGGGTAGTTTACCCCAAAAATGTAAAGTTTGTCATCATTTACTCACCCTTATGTTGTTCCAAACCTGTATGAATTTCTTTCTTTTGTTGAACACAAAATAAGATATTTTAGAGAATGTTGGTAACCAGACAGTTGACGGCACCCATTGACATCCATAGTATTTTTTTCCCTGTATGGAAGTCAAAAGGTGCCTTCAACTGTCTGGTTACCAACATTCTTCAAAATCTCTTCTTTTTAGTGCAGCAGAAGGATGAAACTCATACAGGTTTGGAACAACTTAAGGGGGAGTAAATGATGACAGAATTTTCATTTTTGGGTGAACTATCCTTTTAAGTGTTGTTGACATTGTGTAATATTTTCTCTGTCTTGCACAGTTTTTGAAACACTCCAAAAATGTTACCCTATTCCATCAAATTTTTTAGTGAAATTTGAGATCATGTAGTCAATTATAATACATATAACTGACAAAAAGCTATGACATTGTTTTTATAATAACTTCAATTTTATAATAATAGATAATAAACTGATTTGGTGCTATGAAAGTAAAAGGTATTTGAAGCTTTATTGTTTTTTTCTTAATTCTGATCTGTGAAGCCAGTGATGCAGGACTACATACTTCATCTTAAATAAATGAATTCCATAAAATAATGCATGCCATTTCTCATACATCACAGAAGGCAGGCACGACTCTAGAAAAAACAAATATTCATTTAAGGCTATGTTCATTATAACTTTCTAACATGAGTACAACACTTCCTATTTCTACAGTATAAACAGTAGTATGTAAACTACACACAATATGCAAATGTACTGTATGCTTAAAATCCATACAGTACACATGCCAAATGTGCAGTAAACAACAGAGCACAAAGCGCAAAAGTAATTTCAAGTGTTATGAAAAGCTCAGCCATGATTTTTAACATCTCTTGATTAAATTGTTTGATTGATCTGCCAAAATCTACAACATAGTGAATTTAAAAATGTTTTTATTTTATTTTTATGGTAACTGGATTAAAGTCAGCATGAAACGCATGATGCAATGTTGTCTTCTTTCCTATTGTGACATATATCCGAGTGAAACGGCTTCTTTTTCAGAAAAAAAAAGTAGGCCAGGACTTGATTTTGCCCATTGGGGATTGATTGGATGGTTGTGGATTGTTGGTTGATCTCATGTGAGTGACAGGTTATCCCGCCAGTAAACACATCATCGCAGAAGTGATGTTGCTGAAAGAGGAAGGGGAAGTTATTTAAAGAATTACGAGGGCACTTAAAAAGTGCACGATTAAATCATCTATTAGGAAAAATGCCAACATTCCATAAAAATAAGAATTTTGATTTCATAATGACTTTAAGATGCAACTTAATGCTGGAAACTATGATGGAAATATCCAGACAGGATTCTGAAATTGAGTAGTTTTATGCCATAGTGTTAATATTTTTTACTATTTATTAATTGAACTCTGCAACACTTTACTGACACTTTTTTACTGTCGCTTCCGACACTGAGACTTCTACCTCAGTTTTCGTACTCAGGACTACTTACTATTCTTAATACTTTTTAAAAAATGTTTTACTACATTCCAACATTCTTCAAAATCTCTTCTTTTTAGTGCAGCAGAAGGATGAAACTCATACAGGTTTGGAACAACTCTTTATAGAATTTGTTACTGCCACTTAGGCCTATTACTGGTCTGCCTACGAAATAGCACGTCACATTATCCCAGTGCCCGCCACTTTGTGTTTATTTGTGGTTATGCTTACTATTTGTGTATGGTCCTGTTAATCTTACTGTAAGTCTGAGCACCGCCACAAGCATTTCAGTGCCTTGTGTCCACAGTGAAATTGTGCACATGGCAAATAAAATGCTCTTGACTTGACTAGTGAGAAGTGTGGCTCCAGGACACATGGCCCCTGCGGCCCTTTAAGACGCTTGTTCTGGGAGGCGCTTGAGTGCAGCACACCCGCCTGACGCTTCGCTCGACGCCCAGGAAGAGAAACAGCTGCATATCGCCACAAGTTTAAAGATGTCGACTCATTTGTTGTTTTAAGATGTATTCTGTCGTGTATATGTTCCTGTGGTGTTATTGAGGGTAATAATGCTGGATGGTTGGACTAATGAAGTTCAGTTTGGATTTCGGCCGGTTACTGGGGCTCAGCGGTGAGTTTCACGACTGCATGGAAACTTTGTTTCTGTCTGTCCGAGTTATAAAGTTAGTTTTTTCCACGAATCAGAGCGCAAAACGAAGGGCACAATCCTCTTATCTCGCCGTAACGCGCTGTAGTAACAGCGATATCTAATGTGAGTCAGATTTATATAGATAAAAGCCTATTAATAAAATAATGATACCACTTATGCAATTGTTGTTTAATATGTAACTGCGGTTGTCACCCGGCTAGTTTTTGTTTGTCGATGGTAATTCTGTCTAAACTTTGATATGGGTCAAATCCATATTTAATGTTTATTAGTATTACAAAGACTAACCAACGAACTCAAGTTAAACTTTGTTAGCCTAATCTCTCACATAATCTGTATTCATTTATTTACAGTTATGAATTAAAGAAATTAAATAATGTATACGTTTACCACAGGCGTTTGGCTTTTTATTTGAAACTAATTTAAATGCTAGAAATCACATGCAACAGGCCTGTGAATCACAGACACACTAAATGTGATTTTAACTGCTGTTGATTTCCTGTTTGAGTGTGTTTTTATTAAGAATAAACATTTTCAGACAAACCAATTCAGATGCATAGTTATAATTTGTAATGGTTTAGCATTCTTGTAAATATAAGCGCACAGGAGTTAAAGGCTGCTCAAGTCCTATGGCAAAAATTGCCTTTTCATACAATAATACACATAAAGGTTCTTCAATGTTACTTTAGGATAATCAACAATCCTTCTTATCAAAGACCATTTGGGGTTCCTGAGTTACCCATATGATTCTTTGGAGATTTAAACAAGTTCTTGATCTATGTTGGAAAATCCTAGCTGCATTTGGAACATGATCACTGGATCCTAGTTTTTGGAATGTGATAGCTGGTAGACCCATAGTGTGTGTGTGTGTGTGTGTGTGTGTGTGTGTATGTTTGTATATATATATATATATATATATATATATATATATATATATTATATATATATATATGAGGCACATAGATGCCTCATTAGCTGTTGGCCGGTATATGTAAGCCATTCTCCATATTGGAACGGTCAAAGCCGATTTGTGAACATTTGAGAGCAAGTTGACTGCTACCATAGTTAGATGAATGTATGAATATCTAAATCTGTAATAGACTTCAGCACTTTGTGAAACTTACACAAAACAAGACAAAGGCTTTGGCTAACATTACATTAAAAAGTTACCATAGTTTAAAAACCAATAATATTGAGTTAATACTTATAAAAACAGAAATCAACACATTCCCATATGTAAAAGTTTATTCAATTTCAAATCTCAGTGGTTTTTACAACCAGAGGTTGAGAAATTTTGTGGCAAATTTGAGTAATGACATCATCTGAAAAGATGGCCAGCCAATGATCAGATAGAAACCTCTTAATGTTCCAAAACACATCTACCAGTTTAGATATTTTTTTTTACCCTCATGTCGTTTCAAACCCGTAAAAAGTTCATAAAGAGATTGTAAAACTAATCCATTATGAATTTGAGCAGTTTAGTCCAAGTTATCTGAAGAGACTTGGATCAGTTTATGTGATAAACGGATTTAATTTAGGCTTTTATGCACATATAAACATTCATCAGCTCACACATCAGTTGTGATAAACGGAAGCTCAAGCGTGTTTGCTTGACATGCGAGAACTAATGACGTTCATTCTCGTGTTACGCATCAAGTTTGAGCTTCCAAAAGAGGTTTGTTCTGGTGTGTCAATCGTGTTCGGTTGAGCTACTGTTTATTTTTGCTGATCATGTTTATATGTGAATAAAAGTCTAAATTCAATCTGTTCAGCATATAAAACAATCGAGTCTTTTCAGAAAATTCATATGGATTAGTTTTGTGAGCGTCAAGTGTCAGTTTTGTAGCTGTCAATGAACGGACAGAAAGCTCTCAGATTTTAACAAAAAGATCTTCATTTGTGTTCCAAAGATGAACGAAACCCTTATGGGTTTGGAACGACATGAGGGTGAACAATTAATGACAGAATGTACATTTTTGGGTGTACTAACCCTTTAAACTGGATTCGTCAGACCAGAGTTTTGGTGTCTGGGCTATTTAAAGAACGAATACATGTCATGGATGGTTTCATAAAAAGCTAGAGATTTAATATTATTTAGGGAACTTGAAAAGCTTCCCCAATGACATCAGACGGTAAAGCCCCCTTGGCTTTTAATTGGAAACTTTGTTTTTCATTGAGTTTGTGTGTGTGTGCGCATTGCCATTACATGAAGTACTGCTAGTTTGTGTTGTCTAATATTGGGCTGTACTCAAAGTTGGTGGTAGAAATGTAAATATGCTTAAGAGCATGATCCATCATTGAATGCTGAAGTGTACAGTAAAATGAATTCACAGTAAAATGATCGGAGATGTGGAAGGTTGACAGGGTATCTACCAAGTAGCTTAAATAAACACATTGTTAATTGTAACACATCCTTACAGTCCCTTTCTGCATGCAAGTATTTACCTACTATTTGCAGTATAAATCAAGATTGTCCACTGCTGTTTTAATCAAATGGATTCAGCATTCTGACTGGTGGCAGTGAAAACCGTATCAGTGGGGATCTTTTGCATGGAACAGTTTGCATGATCCAAGGAAGACGTGACTAGCCAGGGGCCACATGCGGTTTCTGTATCTTACTAAGGTAAATCAGTTTTTTTCGACCGCCATTGACTCACGTCCATCGAAGTGTGAGATGAGTCACTAAAGGGAAGTTTGCTGGTCGATGCATCACTTCTCTGCAACCGCAGGACTCGTCTCAGATCACGGCCTTTTTCATTTGCATTTGCCTGAGATTTGTGGTGCTACTTTGGCTGTGATTTTATAACTGAAGGCAAACTGTGTGCATATCTTTGCTGTTTGAGAACACTTATGTGGGATATTAAGAGTGTTGTAATGGCTAATAGGAGCGGTTGAAGACACGGAAACCACATTTTTTTGAGCGCCTAATGTATCTTCACTTCTGCACCAAAGGAATCAGTTCACAAGCTTGTAAAGTTATGTCTCTTTCCGAAACAGGAATGTTATTGTTTGGCTAAGAAATGCCAAAAAAAAAAAAAAAGTGTGTTTATGTAGGTTTTCGGACATTGTGCAGATGGTTGCGAATTATGATCATCGAAACCCTGGGCTGAATCAAGGATAAAACTATCACTGAGCTATCATGAATCCCATAAAAGAAAACAAATCCTGAAAAATTAGTCTGAAAACCATTTGCTTAGATTAGCTAATGGCAAAATCCAAAAATCTGTCGTTGGACGATCTTCAGAGAAAGTATTGTTTTACTAGGCCGTTGTTTAAATGGCTTTCTTGTGGAATGTTTTGAGCTGTAGTTTATGTGAGGCTGTGTTGCCTGGAGAAATGTCTGCAAGGTCTAATTTTACCATTGCAGCAAGGAAACTTTAAGATAGCTGACAAATGAATTGCAATCCTGCAGGGCTTTAGGTCCCATGTTTGTTGAGGGAGTGTTTTTTTTTTCTTTTCCCACTGGTTTAGTTGGCTTTTCTGTGGCAGACATGTGAAATTAAAATCTTTGCACAGCTTGACCCGGCAAATGTTAAACAAAACCATCAGCAGTCAAGGTTAAAAATATATGACATAGACCTTAGTGGCTAATGCAATTGACCCTTCGCGTGGAGCTTGATTGACAGGTGTTCTAACCAATCATACTTCGCCATCCGCCATTTTGTCCGAAAAAGCAGCCAGTAGAGTTAGGAGGATTTGAACTTGGTAAAATGAATATACTGACGCCTTTCCGCGGTTAAAACAACATTACTTCTTATGTTCGTTCATGTTTATTTGATGCTATAAATGAACTAGAAGGAAGAGATGATCGGATCACGAGCAGCTTTGACGGATGCTCTACAGCGATCTGTCACGGCACATTAAAGAGCCCCAAAACGGTATTTATTGTTTAAATTTCTTTCAAAAAATGACCACATTTGAAAGCTGAGACTTTGTTTAATATGTTTAATATCAAAAGTAACCGAAAAGTAACCTGGTCTGTCCTGTCTGTCCGCGTGTTGTCAGTCTCCTCTCTGCTCCGCGATGTATTTTTCACTGTGTGAGAACATGGTGAGAGCGTGAGAGCGGCGTAGCTTGTCGGAACATAGCGACAGTAACTAAGGAGGGCGGGTCTTTGCGAAGGGTCAATTAGAGAAGCAAAAACCAAGACTTTATTGAGAGGAAAGTTTTCATGGGTTTGTAACAATTTGACTGAAATGTTATTTCATTGTCACAAATGAATGGGATTTTTTTATTGTGAGTGTGCCGTGAGCATTTGGAGTGAATAAAGAACGTACTCGGTTACTAACGTAACCTCGGTTCTCTCTAGAGAGGGAACGAGTACTGCGTAATATCTTACGCTATGGGGAAAACTCTTTTCCACGAGATATTGAAGCCAAAAATTATCCTTAATTTTTTATTAATGTAAAACGCTTTGCAGCAGCAAGCAGACATAGGCGAGACAGCTCGCGCGCCTATTGGCTGCCCTGCGGCAATAGCAGCAGCCTATCGAGAGAGGCTCTGCGTGACGTCACGACGAATGGGGGCCTTTCGCGCCCATATCGTCACGTCCCGCCAGAAAGGGCGTGGTCTCGCCCCATATCTAGGCTCGATAGCTGCTCTTACGTTGGTTTTCATCGCCGAAGCGAACCAGAGCGTATTCCAAGCACGGCAAGATACGCAGTACTCGTTCCCTCTCTAGAGAGAACCGAGGTTACGTTAGTAACCGAGTACGTTCTCTTACGAGAGTATCTCTCGTACTGCGTAATATCTTACGCTATGGGGAACACAATGCAACACGCCGTGCTGGTAGGGATCCAACACCAAAGTCCCAGGGGCCGAAGCCCGGGGCGCATATAGTGCATAATCACCATAAACTCACAGAGAGTGAGGGAAGAGAGGCTAGAAGCATCATTCCCTGTAAATAGCATCCGAAGGAGCTGATCATGTGACAAATAGACCATACCGTCAGGGTGAACATTCAGCCTGAACTGGGTGGCCACAAGTGTGTCGACATTTTAATGAGCTGCTGTACCGGTCAGTGAGCAATACGCAGGTCAAACTCAGTATCTGAGCCGCACAGCGGCAGATAGCACTGGACTTTATACCGCCAAAAGCTTAGCTTGCAAGGCGGGAACCTCCAGGTTATAGTATTTTATAAATGTAGACGGCGAGGCCCAGCCCGCGGCCATACAATATCTTGCAGGGTAACCCCGCTAGACCATGCCCACGAGGAGGCCATGCCTCCTGTGGAGTGCGCTCCAACACCCAAAGGGCACTGTAGGCCCTTAGAAGTGTAAGCCAGCGCTATGGCACCAACTATCCATCTGGATAGGCTCTGTTTCGAAGCGGCAAGTCCCTTAGCACGGCCGCCAAACGAAACAAAAAGCTGCTCAGTCTGTCTGAAACCAGACGAGCGGGACACATAAGCCCTTAGTGCCCTAACAGGGCAAAGGAGACTCGCGTCCTTCTCCTCATTGAGAACCGGAAGGGCAGACAGGGAAATCACCTGGGCCCTGAACGGTGTGTTGAGGTATTTTGGCACGTAGCCGTGCTTCGGTTTGAGTATGACCTTAGAGTCATTAGGTCCAAACTCCATGCATGACGCGCTCACTGAGAGCGCTTGCAAGTCCCCTACGCGCTTCACTGAAGCGAGAGCCATAAGAAACGCTGTCTTGAAGACAAGTGTTTCATGTCTGACGACTGGATTGGCTCGAATGGGGCACCTTTCATGGCCTCCAAGACCGTGGAAAGGTCCCATGTCGGGACTGAAGGGGGCCTGGGAGGGTTTAGCCTCCGAGCTCCTCCAAGGAAACGCACGACTAAGTCGTTCTTTCCTAGTGACTGGCCAGACACCGGGTTTACAAACGTTGCTATGGCCGCCACGTATACTTTGAGCGTGGAAGGGGTCCTGCCCTTATCCAGTAGCTCCTGAAGGAAGGAAAGCACTTCCGTAACCCCGCAGTCTACAGGTGAAAAACTCTGCGCTTGACACCAAGCAGAGAACACAGACCACTTCGAGGTGTAGAGCCGTCTGGTAGACGGGGCTCTAGCCTGCGCGATCGTGTTTAACACTCCCTCTGGGAGGTCAGCGGGTACCCGTTGATGGCCCCTGCGTGCAGGGACCACAAATCCGAGCGAGGATGCCAAATCGAGCCTCCCGCCTGAGAGAGGAGGTCTCTCCTCAACGGTAAAGGCCATGGGGCAGCGCTGGTCAGCTGCATCAGGACAGGGAACCACGACTGGTTTGTCCAGAGCGGAGCTATGAGTAGCACTGGGCATCCCTCCCTCCTGATTCGCTCCAACACCTGAGGCAGGAGTGAGACAGGGGGAAAAGCATATAGGGGGCGCGCGGGGCCAACATGGGCCAGCGCCTCCCGGCATTTCGAGAAGAATCTCGGGCAGTGAGCGTTTTCTTGGGACGCGAACAGGTCCACCTGCGCTTTGCCAAACGTTTCCCACAGCAGCTGGATCGTCTGCGGGTGCAGAGACCATTCTCCTGCTGGGACGTTGTTTCTGGACAGCCTGTGACCAGGCACATGCGCCGCTCTCAGCGAGAGCAGGTTGTGCTGAGCCCAGACCAGGAGGCGTTCCGTCAGCCTGTAAAGGTTTTGGGACCTGACGCCGCCCTGGTGATTTATGTACGCCACCACTGACATGTTGTCCGACCGGACCAATACGTGGTGGCCTTTTATCTGGGGACAGAAGCGCCGTAGCGCTTTGTCGACTGCTATTAATTCCAAGCAGTTTATGTGAAGGAGCTTCTCCCGTACTGACCATAGGCCAGCTAGCGGTCTGCCTTCGAGCAGCGCTCCCTGCCCCGAAGTGGAGGCGTCCGTAGACACCACCTTCACACTCGAGGGGATCCCCAGACTCACACCTGACTGATACCAGTCGGTTGCTTTCCATGGTTTCAGAGCCGAAATGCACTGAAGGTCGACCCTGAGGCGAAATAGACCTGCGGTCCACGCCCTGGGGGGAACTCATGCTTTTAGCCATAGCTGCAGTGGGCGCATGCGGAGCAGGCCCAACTGGAGTACGGAGGCTGCTGAGGCCATCAGACCCAGCATTTTCTGAAACCTTCTGAGCGGGACTATAGAGCCGTGGCGGAAGGATCTCGCGACGTGCTGAATATTCAATCCGCGCTCCGGTGACAGGCGTGCTGTCATGGATAGCGAGTCTAACACTGTTCCCAGAAAGGAAATTCTCCGACTGGGAGCAGTGAGCTTTTCGCCCAACTGACTGTAAGGCCCAGCTCCTCGAGGTGCTCGAGTAATGCGGCCCTGTGTTCTATGAGCTCCGTTCGTGAACGAGCTAGAATCAGCCAATCGTCCAAGTAGTTCAAAAACTCGCATGCCCCGAAGTCTCAGGGGGGCGAGGGCCGCGTCCATGCACTTCGTGAACGTACGGGGTGCTAGGGACAGGCTGAACGGCAGGACTGTGTATTGATATGCCTGGCCCTCGAAGGCGAATCTCAAGAATCGCCTGTGATGGGACGCTATTTGTATTTGAAAATAGGCGTCTTTCAGATCTATTGACATGAACCAGTCTCCTTGGCGCACTTGCGCGAGGATTTTCCTGGTCGTAAGCATTCTGAACTGGCGCTTCACAAGCGTTCTGTTCAGCAGTCGCAGATCTAGAATGGGTCTGAGCCCACCATCTTTTTTCGGTACCAGAAAATATCTGCTGTATAAGCCCCCTTCGCCCTGAGATAGAGGTTCTATAGCCCCTTTTCTCAGTAGTTTCGCTATCTCGGCTCGGAAGTAGATGAAACACTTCGCTTTACACCGTAGTTTCGACTCGCGCCGTATAACGGCGGGGGCGTCGAGCGAACTGTAGCGAACAGCCTCTCGTTATAGTGTTCAACACCCATTCTGATACCCCGGGAAGCCTTGACCACGCATCTGCGTGAATAGCTAGGGGTAGAATGAAATCTGGGCTCTGGCCGCGGCAGGACGGCGGCCGAGAGCCCCTGTGTACTGGGAACACAACACCGTGTTTACAGCGTTCGAGGCGGGGGGCGCGCTGATCACAGCGGGCAGCCTGGCCGCGCTCAGCTTCTCTATGGCGGGACGCGCAGAGAAAGCGAGCGGGGCGAATCCCGTGGGATTCGGCGCGTGTGAGGGAATGTGGGCACATTTACTACATGTGGGCACATTTACTACACTGAGAATACTGTCAGCTCGCGCCGACTAAATCACTGCTGTGTTTACAGCGTGCGAGGCGCGCGCTGATCACAGCTGGCAGCCTGGCCGCGCTCAGCTTCTCTGTGACGGGTTGTGCAGAGAAAACGAGCGGGGCGAATCCCGTGAGATTCGGAGTGTCTGTGAGAAATGCGGGCGCGAGACAGCGGGCACATTTTCAGCACGGAGAACACTCGGCTCGCGCCGACTGAATCAACGCTGTGCTCACAGCGTGCGAGGTGCGCGCTAATCACAGCGGGCAGCCTGGCCGCGCTCAGCTTCTCTGTGACGGGTTGTGCATAGAAAGCGAGCGGGGGTGAATCCCGTGGGATTCGGCGTGTCAGTGAGGAAATGCGGGACAGCGGGCACATTTACTGCACTGAGAACACTGTCGGCTCGCGCCGACTAAATGTGTGTTAGTTTCGTTTTTACAGAAACCAAGGGACACGCATCATGTAGTGTAAGCGGGCATTGTATGGGCGCGTTCACTACATTTTCTGCACAACCAACATGAGTTGGTTTTATTTGTGCTAGCCCTGCACCGTGGCGGGCTGTGTCTGGGTGTGGGAATGGGCACTGGGACGTGGGCATTCTTACAACACTCGTAACACCATCGGCCGTGGCCGGGACACCAGAAAATGCACTCTTTATTGGATTTATCTGGGTAGCCATAGAAACGGCTTTTGTGCGCAGGCAAGCGGGCTGAGACACCGGCTGCTTCACTGCGAAATACACTGGGACAGTCACAACGCATGGAACTGAACGAGCGAGAAGTTTTGGTGGAAATCCGGCCGCAGCGGGATCTGAACACCGTCACTTTCCTAGAGAGACTAGGAAGGCCTTGAGACCTCGGGCTTTACCTCAATCCTCGGCCGGGGCCCGCGCTGAGGGGGGCGGCGTCCAGCAGAGCGAGAGCGCGGTGTTTGATCTCGGGCCTGGCGGCGCTGCTAGTTAGCCGAAACGACGGCCTTTGTGCGCAGGCAAGCGGGCTGTGGAACCAGCTTGCTCACTGCGAAATACACGGGAACAGTCACATTGCTTGGAACTGAACGAGCGAGAAGTTTTGGTGGAAATCCGGCCGCAGCGGGAACTGAACACCGTCGCTTTCCTAGAGAGACTAGGAAGGCCTTGAGACCTCGGGCTTTATCTCAATCCTCGGCCGGGGCCCGCGCTGAGGGGGGGCGGCGTCCAGCAGAGCGAGAACGTCGAGGAACACGGAGCGCTCAGCTTCCGTCATCGATAGCGTTAGCCACAAATGTTTTCTCACCATTCAGGGGGGAAAGGCGCGGGTCTCGACTGTGACGGAGCTTCGTCTTTCCCGAGAAAGCGTCCGTCCAGCCTATTGCGCGTTAGTTGCGCGAGCGCCTTTCAGTCGAGGCCGATGTAATCCACGGCTTGAGAGAGCGACGCATCGGCTCAGTTTCAATGCCGTCTCCGGTAAGTTCGTCGAGCTCAAGTGCGGACGCTGCGGCAGACGGCGGCCACTGTCCGTCCGTGGGCGACTCGAGCGAAGCCGGCGAAGCTGGCGGGCGAACCGCGAGCTTTGGCGGGCTGGAAATAGCTCGGGCGCGCGCAGGGCGCGGCGCTTCTTGCGTCGCGGCGTCACGGCAGGCTGGGATGCGGGCTCGGATAACGCAGCTAGGCGAGTCCGCAGAGTCACCATAGGCAAACGTTCACAATGATGGCATCCGCCGTCAGCGAGCGCGATGGCCGCGTGATCCTCACCCAGGCAGGACACGCAGATGACATGGCGGTCCTCATCGCTGAGTGGGGCTCGGCAAGAACCACAGGAAGGCATCTTTAAAAAGACGCCGCTCTTTTAGAGGTGTGGAAAAAAAGGCAGATAATGCAATCACACACACTCTAAGCAGAGGAAAGGATATGTACGCCGGAAAGCGCAGCAGGTACGGCGGCTGAAGGCGGCGAGGCCAGCGACTCCAGGCTCGATGGCACGTCCCGCTGAAGGCTACAGGTCGACGGCGCGGCTTCTCACTCTGGATCCAGCGATGCGGGAGGCTTCGCTGAAGAGATGAAAATCAACGTAAGAGCAGCTATCGAGCCTAGATATGGGGCGAGACCACGCCCTTTTCTGGCGGGACGTGACGATATGGGCGCGAAAGGCCCCCATTCGTTGTGACGTCACGCAGAGCCTCTCTCGATAGGCTGCTGCTATTGCCGCAGGGCAGCCAATAGGCGCGCAAGCTGTCTCGCCTATGTCTGCTTGCTGCTGCAAAGCGTTTTAACATTAATAAAAAATTAAGGATAATTTTGGCTTCAATAAACTCGTGGAAAAGAGTTTTCCCATAGCGTAAGATATTACGCAGTACGAGAGATACTCTCGTAAGAGAAGCCGTGCTTCGGTTTGAGTATGACCTTAGAGTCATTAGGTCCAAACTCCATGCATGACGC
This sequence comes from Chrosomus eos, assembly GCA_036326025.1. NCBI lineage: Eukaryota > Metazoa > Chordata > Actinopteri > Cypriniformes > Leuciscidae > Chrosomus > Chrosomus eos. The sequence goes on along the minus strand of CM070833.1, from coordinate 28,780,260 downwards.
GCTCACTGAGAGCGCTTGCAAGTCCCCTACGCGCTTCACTGAAGCGAGAGCCATAAGAAACGCTGTCTTGAAGACAAGTGTTTCATGTCTGACGACTGGATTGGCTCGAATGGGGCACCTTTCATGGCCTCCAAGACCGTGGAAAGGTCCCATGTCGGGACTGAAGGGGGCCTGGGAGGGTTTAGCCTCCGAGCTCCTCCAAGGAAACGCACGACTAAGTCGTTCTTTCCTAGTGACTGGCCAGACACCGGGTTTACAAACGTTGCTATGGCCGCCACGTATACTTTGAGCGTGGAAGGGGTCCTGCCCTTATCCAGTAGCTCCTGAAGGAAGGAAAGCACTTCCGTAACCCCGCAGTCTACAGGTGAAAAACTCTGCGCTTGACACCAAGCAGAGAACACAGACCACTTCGAGGTGTAGAGCCGTCTGGTAGACGGGGCTCTAGCCTGCGCGATCGTGTTTAACACTCCCTCTGGGAGGTCAGCGGGTACCCGTTGATGGCCCCTGCGTGCAGGGACCACAAATCCGAGCGAGGATGCCAAATCGAGCCTCCCGCCTGAGAGAGGAGGTCTCTCCTCAACGGTAAAGGCCATGGGGCAGCGCTGGTCAGCTGCATCAGGACAGGGAACCACGACTGGTTTGTCCAGAGCGGAGCTATGAGTAGCACTGGGCATCCCTCCCTCCTGATTCGCTCCAACACCTGAGGCAGGAGTGAGACAGGGGGAAAAGCATATAGGGGGCGGCGGGGCCAACATGGGCCAGCGCCTCCCGGCATTTCGAGAAGAATCTCGGGCAGTGAGCGTTTTCTTGGGACGCGAACAGGTCCACCTGCGCTTTGCCAAACGTTTCCCACAGCAGCTGGATCGTCTGCGGGTGCAGAGACCATTCTCCTGCTGGGACGTTGTTTCTGGACAGCCTGTGACCAGGCACATGCGCCGCTCTCAGCGAGAGCAGGTTGTGCTGAGCCCAGACCAGGAGGCGTTCCGTCAGCCTGTAAAGGTTTTGGGACCTGACGCCGCCCTGGTGATTTATGTACGCCACCACTGACATGTTGTCCGACCGGACCAATACGTGGTGGCCTTTTATCTGGGGACAGAAGCGCCGTAGCGCTTTGTCGACTGCTATTAATTCCAAGCAGTTTATGTGAAGGAGCTTCTCCCGTACTGACCATAGGCCAGCTAGCGGTCTGCCTTCGAGCAGCGCTCCCTGCCCCGAAGTGGAGGCGTCCGTAGACACCACCTTCACACTCGAGGGGATCCCCAGACTCACACCTGACTGATACCAGTCGGTTGCTTTCCATGGTTTCAGAGCCGAAATGCACTGAAGGTCGACCCTGAGGCGAAATAGACCTGCGGTCCACGCCCTGGGGGGAACTCATGCTTTTAGCCATAGCTGCAGTGGGCGCATGCGGAGCAGGCCCAACTGGAGTACGGAGGCTGCTGAGGCCATCAGACCCAGCATTTTCTGAAACCTTCTGAGCGGGACTATAGAGCCGTGGCGGAAGGATCTCGCGACGTGCTGAATATTCAATCCGCGCTCCGGTGACAGGCGTGCTGTCATGGATAGCGAGTCTAACACTGTTCCCAGAAAGGAAATTCTCCGACTGGGGAGCAGTGAGCTTTTCGCCCAACTGACTGTAAGGCCCAGCTCCTCGAGGTGCTCGAGTAATGCGGCCCTGTGTTCTATGAGCTCCGTTCGTGAACGAGCTAGAATCAGCCAATCGTCCAAGTAGTTCAAAAACTCGCATGCCCCGAAGTCTCAGGGGGGGCGAGGGCCGCGTCCATGCACTTCGTGAACGTACGGGGTGCTAGGGACAGGCTGAACGGCAGGACTGTGTATTGATATGCCTGGCCCTCGAAGGCGAATCTCAAGAATCGCCTGTGATGGGACGCTATTTGTATTTGAAAATAGGCGTCTTTCAGATCTATTGACATGAACCAGTCTCCTTGGCGCACTTGCGCGAGGATTTTCCTGGTCGTAAGCATTCTGAACTGGCGCTTCACAAGCGTTCTGTTCAGCAGTCGCAGATCTAGAATGGGTCTGAGCCCACCATCTTTTTTCGGTACCAGAAAATATCTGCTGTATAAGCCCCCTTCGCCCTGAGATAGAGGTTCTATAGCCCCTTTTCTCAGTAGTTTCGCTATCTCGGCTCGGAAGTAGATGAAACACTTCGCTTTACACCGTAGTTTCGACTCGCGCCGTATAACGGCGGGGGCGTCGAGCGAACTGTAGCGAACAGCCTCTCGTTATAGTGTTCAACACCCATTCTGATACCCCGGGAAGCCTTGACCACGCATCTGCGTGAATAGCTAGGGGTAGAATGAAATCTGGGCTCTGGCCGCGGCAGGACGGCGGCCGAGAGCCCCTGTGTACTGGGAACACAACACCGTGTTTACAGCGTTCGAGGCGGGGGGCGCGCTGATCACAGCGGGCAGCCTGGCCGCGCTCAGCTTCTCTATGGCGGGACGCGCAGAGAAAGCGAGCGGGGCGAATCCCGTGGGATTCGGCGCGTGTGAGGGAATGTGGGCACATTTACTACATGTGGGCACATTTACTACACTGAGAATACTGTCAGCTCGCGCCGACTAAATCACTGCTGTGTTTACAGCGTGCGAGGCGCGCGCTGATCACAGCTGGCAGCCTGGCCGCGCTCAGCTTCTCTGTGACGGGTTGTGCAGAGAAAACGAGCGGGGGCGAATCCCGTGAGATTCGGAGTGTCTGTGAGAAATGCGGGCGCGAGACAGCGGGCACATTTTCAGCACGGAGAACACTCGGCTCGCGCCGACTGAATCAACGCTGTGCTCACAGCGTGCGAGGTGCGCGCTAATCACAGCGGGCAGCCTGGCCGCGCTCAGCTTCTCTGTGACGGGTTGTGCATAGAAAGCGAGCGGGGGTGAATCCCGTGGGATTCGGCGTGTCAGTGAGGAAATGCGGGACAGCGGGCACATTTACTGCACTGAGAACACTGTCGGCTCGCGCCGACTAAATGTGTGTTAGTTTCGTTTTTACAGAAACCAAGGGACACGCATCATGTAGTGTAAGCGGGCATTGTATGGGCGCGTTCACTACATTTTCTGCACAACCAACATGAGTTGGTTTTATTTGTGCTAGCCCTGCACCGTGGCGGGCTGTGTCTGGGTGTGGGAATGGGCACTGGGACGTGGGCATTCTTACAACACTCGTAACACCATCGGCCGTGGCCGGGACACCAGAAAATGCACTCTTTATTGGATTTATCTGGGTAGCCATAGAAACGGCTTTTGTGCGCAGGCAAGCGGGCTGAGACACCGGCTGCTTCACTGCGAAATACACTGGGACAGTCACAACGCATGGAACTGAACGAGCGAGAAGTTTTGGTGGAAATCCGGCCGCAGCGGGATCTGAACACCGTCACTTTCCTAGAGAGACTAGGAAGGCCTTGAGACCTCGGGCTTTACCTCAATCCTCGGCCGGGGCCCGCGCTGAGGGGGGCGGCGTCCAGCAGAGCGAGAGCGCGGTGTTTGATCTCGGGCCTGGCGGCGCTGCTAGTTAGCCGAAACGACGGCCTTTGTGCGCAGGCAAGCGGGCTGTGGAACCAGCTTGCTCACTGCGAAATACACTGGAACAGTCACATTGCTTGGAACTGAACGAGCGAGAAGTTTTGGTGGAAATCCGGCCGCAGCGGGAACTGAACACCGTCGCTTTCCTAGAGAGACTAGGAAGGCCTTGAGACCTCGGGCTTTATCTCAATCCTCGGCCGGGGCCCGCGCTGAGGGGGGCGGCGTCCAGCAGAGCGAGAACGTCGAGGAACACGGAGCGCTCAGCTTCCGTCATCTCGGATAGCGTTAGCCACAAATGTTTCTCACCATTCAGGGGGGAAAGGCGCGGGTCTCGACTGTGACGGAGCTTCGTCTTTCCCGAGAAAGCGTCCGTCCAGCCTATTGCGCGTTAGTTGCGCGAGCGCCTTTCAGTCGAGGCCGATGTAATCCACGGCTTGAGAGAGCGGACGCATCGGCTCAGTTTCAATGCCGTCTCCGGTAAGTTCGTCGAGCTCAAGTGCGGACGCGGCGGCAGACGGCGGCCACTGTCCGTCCGTGGGCGACTCGAGCGAAGCCGGCGAAGCTGGCGGGCGAACCGGCGAGCTTTGGCGGGCTGGAAATAGCTCGGGCGCGCGCCAGGGCGCGGCGCTTCTTGCGTCGCGGCGTCACGGCAGGCTGGGATGCGGGCTCGGATAACGCAGCTAGGCGAGTCCGCAGAGTCACCATAGGCAAACGTTCACAATGATGGCATCCGCCGTCAGCGAGCGCGATGGCCGCGTGATCCTCACCCAGGCAGGACACGCAGATGACATGGCGGTCCTCATCGCTGAGTGGGGCTCGGCAAGAACCACAGGAAGGCATCTTTAAAAAGACGCCGCTCTTTTAGAGGTGTGGGAAAAAAAGGCAGATAATGCAATCACACACACTCTAAGCAGAGGAAAGGATATGTACGCCGGAAAGCGCAGCAGGTACGGCGGCTGAAGGCGGCGAGGCCAGCGACTCCAGGCTCGATGGCACGTCCCGCTGAAGGCTACAGGTCGACGGCGCGGCTTCTCACTCTGGATCCAGCGATGCGGGAGGCTTCGCTGAAGAGATGAAAATCAACGTAAGAGCAGCTATCGAGCCTAGATATGGGGCGAGACCACGCCCTTTCTGGCGGGACGTGACGATATGGGCGCGAAAGGCCCCCATTCGTTGTGACGTCACGCAGAGCCTCTCTCGATAGGCTGCTGCTATTGCCGCAGGGCAGCCAATAGGCGCGCAAGCTGTCTCGCCTATGTCTGCTTGCTGCTGCAAAGCGTTTTACATTAATAAAAAATTAAGGATAATTTTTGGCTTCAATATCTCGTGGAAAAGAGTTTTCCCCATAGCGTAAGATATTACGCAGTACGAGAGATACTCTCGTAAGAGAACTAGGAAATGGTAAATGTTGGGATTTGAGAACATGATACAAAACAAGTGGCTTGTGTTGATTCCCTTTTCTGCATTATTGAACGTTATAATTCTCAAAAAGTGTGATTTTGGCGAAGGCTATAGTGATTCTCTTTGCTTGAATTGGGAGTTTGGACTTATGGATTTTTCTCTGGATCTTTCCACAGGCTCCAGTGATGAAAGGCCAGAGGAGATGGACACAGGTGCGCTCCCCGGGCAGAATGACCACATGCTTTCACAGGTACGAGAACACTGGGCTTTTTCATGAATTGTTACTTTAAATCAGAAATGAGAATGAGAAGTCAAAAGACCTGCATGTTTCCCTGTTGGTTTTGAATGAGCTTTTATATTTAATTAACTTAATTCAGGTATTTTATTAACTGTCTATATTTTTTACTATTCCTGATCGATTCATGCATAGCGACATGTATAGTGGCCTTAAAAGTGTATATGTAAAATGTAAGTAAGTGTGTGTTTTTATTTCTATATATACACGCACAGTATATTCAAACATGACATTTTAAATAAAATAAAAAAAATCAGTTTGAATGAATGATTCAATGACATTTCACTTGCTTCATTACTGGATGAACAGCATTTTAAAAATGAATGATTCAATGACACATAAAATTTTTTTAATAGTCACATGTCACCACCTAATGACGTAACAATACAATACAAAACAAACAAAAAATTCTTTTTTTTTTGAAGCACTAACTTACTTGCATAAGGTGATTTTTCTCTATTTTGACCGGTACTGTAGTGATCGGTGTTTATATCTGAACTATAATGTTTTAATATCCCATTATAAGATTTCTAGCAGAGGTTGCCAGGTTTAGATAAAAGGTTAGAGTTTTGCATTTTGTTAAAATATCAAAAGGATAAACAATGCAGATTTACTTTTTACAGCCATCTTTAATCATATTTGGGTCATTCTACAAAAACGTCCACTTTTGGTATGGCAAGAGGTCTTAAAATTTATTTATTTTTCTAACATTTAAACTTACACCACATTATTTGATTACCCTTTGACTTTATGAATACGCATAAATGACAGCTTAATGGTTTTTTATATTTTTTTGTGCATTTATTTAAAGACCGCATGTACCAAGGAGATTATGTTTTATTTATTTAAATCAGGTTTGTTAAAAGTGTGCTTGAATGAGGTTAGTTCGTTTCCGGCAACCTTGTATTTGCTATAACAATGAAAGTATTTGAAAACCAGTTAAAATCAAGTAATGATGCAATCCTTTAAATCTTAACTTTTGAGTGTAGCATAATTAAATGGATGTAAAATTATTATCATGTCACATATGACATTGTATTTAATGTGACAGAAAAAAAGACAGTAACACCAGTGACACAATGAATCACCAATGACATGCAAAAGACCAAATATCATTATTCTTCAACTATAATTAACTAGATGAGACTAAATTGTTACATTTGGCATATAATCTAAATTAATATCTTTGAATAAAGTTTATCTATAAATGGGAGTCACTGGTGTTACTGGTGTTACCCATAAGAAAGGTAACACCAGTGACAGTGACAATTTTCATGAAAAATTCATTTTACAAAATGGCTGCTGCAAAGTATCAAACCACATGTTGTCAATCATGGTATACTCCCTAAATGAAGTAGTTTAATCCATTTGTATTTTAATTAATTTTACAATTACCTAATAGTAAAGTAGGTCACACCAGTGACTTCAACTAAAGCTTCATATGAAATCATGAGACAAATGAGAATATTTATGATAACTGAAAAGAGACAGAGGATTTATTATGGGCCTTCCTTCATAGATATTCAGGAAACTGGAAGAAGGAAGTCAAGTGATGTCATCAGTGTGATTTTTATTTCAAAATAAGAGATTTTTGTTTAACGGTAACACCAGTGACACAACTCCAGGGGACCACTACTTTCATTATAAATTTTATAATATTGATTCTGCATTTAGTTTTTTTATGTCATTTACATAATATATTAGATAGTTATGTATACATTATTGTATTTTAAATGGTGTAAAAATCTGTTATTGACCTGAAAATAAAGCATTTTCCCTCTGTACATGACTGTGGGGACGAGCACTTCTGTGGTGCTTGGAATTCTATAAAATTAATAAAAAATAAAATATTGCCTCTTGATGGCTCAAGAAGGTGTAATTGTTCAAATAACATGTTTTATTTTCAAATGTAAAGAAATTGTAATTCTAAAGTGTTTTTTTAAGTGTAATATTTCTGTAATGGCTAGCGACAGAAAAATGGACATTTCCGTAGAATGACCCATTTGCCAAGGGGGCAAATAATTCAGACCAGCACTAATTGTGTGTGTGTGTGTGTGTGTGTGTGTGTGTGTGTGTGTGTGTGTGTGTGTGTGTGTGTGTGTGTGTGTATATAAACTCTGTATGTATTTAAACTGACAAAACTGACAGCAAAGACATTTTATGATACAATTAAAGGGTACCTATCATGGAATTTTGAAAATGACCTTTCATGTAGTGTGTAACATAGATCTAAGTGAACAAAAACATCCTGCAAAGTTTTAAATATGAAAGTTCACCGTATACAAAGTTATTATCTCTCAAAAGTAAGAGTCGACTCTGAGTCGCTGATATGAATCGATAGACAAACGATGCATTTTCTCTAACTTTCGTACGTCACTTGTACAAGTTATTTGAATTCGACACGCCCACTCAGTGCGCGCGCCGAGCAGACAGAGAAACCTGAACACCATCATGTCGACGAGACTCTGTTCTGAAGTGCGAATCAAAAGCAAACTTTTTTTTTCACTGCCCAGGGACAAGCATGTGAAGACTCAGTGGCTAGAGTTTATATACAACTATACCACACAAGTATAGCCACCTTGAGCTGTGTTAGCGTTATTTTAATGAGGATCGCTTCACAAACACAAATGCTTTCAAGCGTGGATTCGCAAGTCGCCTGATACTGAAGGAACGTTCAATACCAAGTTTATTTGGATCAGCTTCCTCCTCCGAATCACAACCTGTAAGTACTATTAATAATTGTTGCTTTTATGTGTGTGTGTGTGTGTGTGTGTGTGTGTGCGTGTGTGTGTGAGAGAGTGAGAGTTACGCTCAGCAGCTTCTAGGTCTCCAATGTCATTTTTTTTGTTTTTTGAAATATGTGAAATTATGTGAAGCGTATTGTAGTACTGCAGTGCTTTATCAATATGTTTAAGCTTTGGGCTAACGCAAAATATAACTGACTGCGTCATCTGACCAATCACCGCCGATTAGCGTCACGCAAAGGAGGGGTTTGGACAAATGAGTCGTCAAACGAATCATTAGGGAGTCGGTGAGCAAATCAGGTAAAAATAAATGCATATTATAAGACAACAAAAGTGTTTTTTGTCATTGCATGCATGTAAAACTGTTGTTGGGGACTCCCAGAACAACATTAGGAACATTTTAAATGCCATAATAGGTACCCTTTAAATTCTTTCTATACAAAGAATCCTAAAAGAAAAAAATGCATCCACATTTATTGGTTTCCACAAAATGTTTTCATTGTTTCTGTTATCAATATTGATAATACCAGTAATAAAGATGTTTGAGTAGCAAATCATTTATTTGAATGATTTCTGAAGGATAATGTGACACTGAAGACTGGAGTGATGATGCTGAAAAGCTTTCAGCTTTGACATCACAGGAATAAATTACATTGTAAAATTGTAATAATATTTCAAAACAATATAACTGTTTTTATTGTATTTTTTGATCAAATAAATGCAGCCTTTATGTGCATAAGAGACGACTTTCAAAAATGTAGAATGTGAATGAACTTTATCTTTTAGTCATGTCTCAACAAATCAGTTGGGTCAAGGTTGGGTCGGTGTGCTCCAAAGAGTTACTCCCAGGATATTCTTTGCAGTTGTTTTGAGGCCCTTTTGTTCAAAGGAACACTGTGTTATTTGGTGAATGCTTCACATTCATTGCTGAAACTTTGAAATGGTCTTATCTACCCATGATAGTGTGCATTCTTCTACAGACTGTATAATATCAGACATTGTTAGAGTTGTCTGCTCACACAAAACTGTTACTCTGTGGTCATCTTTAAGAATTTAAGCTTTGAGTTACATTTTATTTGGTTAACCACTCATAGTGAGCGCTAACACTGGCTTAAAACATTTGTGCTTTGTCAATCAGCGTATGGATTTATAGAGGCCAAAGTCCTCCACAGTGTTTTGGAACATTGTCAACCTTGTTTTAGCACCTACAACTAAAGAAGTCTTTCTCAAATAGGGTAAAATTCCTTTCTTAAACCGCTTTGACATCCCGTACTCTGAAACAGTTTGCTGCCATTTTGTTCAGTTTTTCTTTTCTGAAACAAAGTACCTGCATGTCTGTTTGTTCTCGATACCCTGTCTCATTTGGGTTTGTGTATGTTCTACAGGATGTCTTAAATGGTGAGGAGGGTCTTAGTGAGGAAGAGAAGGCCAGACGGAAAGCAGAGAGGCGCAAAGCCAAGAGGAAGGTGAGAGGAGAGAAACTTTGCCACACTAAGTATAAGAATGAATCACCTTTAACACAGAGTTTACTGTCAGGGCAGATCTATTATGCATTGTTTTTTTTTTTTCATTTTGTTCTTATTATGAACAGAGCCATAAATAAGATTGATGTTATTCCATGCATTGTGTTGCTGGCCAAAAAAAAAAAAAGTTTTTTTTTTTTTTTAGCGTCAACGGCAGCGGAAGAAACTAGAACGGGTAAAAAAGGATGAAAATACTGAACAGGTAAATCGAAACTTGTTTAATGGTTAGGATGGTGTGAGAGGGCTTTGACAAATGTGTTCCTTCTGCACTTTTTAAAAACATTTCTGCAGATCAGTGCATCTCATCTTTTCCTCTCTTTCAACCACGGTTATTGAGTATTTAAAAAAAAAGCATGTTAAAAGTAGTTACGTTTTTATTATGCAGTACATTATCAATTTTAAAACAATGGACCAATCAGAATGAACTGGGGGTGAGACGGTAATTTTTTTTTAAACTAATTTCCTTACACGTGTTTTTTTCTTAAATGTCTGATTCTCACCAAGTCTGCATCAAAAATACAGTAAAATAGTATTACCATTTAAAATAGCTCTTTTCTATTTTAAGATTTTACGGTGTAATTTATTCCTGTGATGATAAAGCTGAATTTTCCGTGTCACATGGTCCTTTAGAAATCTTTATAATATGCTGATTTGGTCCTCAAGATGAATTTCTTACCATCAATGTTGTGCTGCTTAAAGGATTAGTTCACTTTTTAAAAAAACTTTTGCTGATAATTTACTCTCCCCCATGTCATCCAAGATGTCCATGTCTTTCTTTCTTCAGTCGAAAAGAATTTAATGATTTTGATGAAAACATTCCAGGATTTTTCTCCATATAATGGACTTCAATAGTAGCCAAAACGGTTCAAGGTCCAAATGAGTTTCAGTGCAGCTTCAAATGACTTTAAACAATACCAGACGATGAATAAGGGTCTTATCTAGCGAAATGATGCGCCATTTCGAAAATAAATAAAACAGTTAAAGTTTTATTAGCACAAATGCTCGCCTTGCTCTGTCCTGAGATGCACGTTCGTGATTCTCCTGTTTGAACTCGTTCATCAAAATGAACAAATCTTTTTTTCGAGTCATTTTATTCATTCAACGAACGAAATGACTCGGAAAAAAGATTTGTTCATTTTGAACGAGTCTTTTTTCGAGTCATTTTGTTCATTCAACGAACGAAATGACTCGAAAAAAGATTAGTTCATTTTGATGAACAAGTTCGAACAGGAGAACAGAGCAAGGCGAGCATTTGTGCTAATAAAACTTTAACTGTTTTATTTATTTTCGAAATGGCGCATCGTTTCGCTAGATAAGACCCTTATTCATCGTCTGGTATGGTTTAAAGTCATTTGAAGCTGCACTGAAACTCATTTGGACCTTGAACTGTTTTGGCTACTATTGAAGTCCATTATATAGAGAAAAATCCTGGAATGTTTTCATCAAAATCATTCATTTCTTTTCGACTGAAGAAAGAAAGACACGGACATCTTGGATGACATGGGGGTGAGTAAATTATCAGCAAAAGTTTTTTAAAAAGTGAACTAATCCTTTAATATTTTAATGAAAACTGATACTTTTTTTATGATTTTTAAATATTATTGACCCCAAACTACTTAAAATGCATACAAATTGTATTGATCTTTAGCCTATATCTTAGAAGGCCAGACATTTGCATTGACACTGATGCCTTTAAAGGCAGCTTACTAGTTCTACAACAGAGGCTCTTTGTCTATTCTGTCATGATTTTTGTAACTTGAATATACTGTATATTTTATGTATACGCTCTATCAAAAATGTGAAATTTTAAAAATGTGATGTGATATTTCTTTTCTTTTCAGGAGGAGGATGAGAATGCTGGAGCTGATTCTGAACTCGACGAGTCTGAGGAGTCTGAGCCAGAGGAGGTGGAAGATATTGGTCTTTCAAAGGTGGAAGAGAAGCCAGTCGCTCCTCCAAGTAAAAGTCTTTCTGGACCTCCACTGGCTTCAGGGAACAAAAGCAACCGGCAGCCGACGGCCCGTTCTAGTGAGGAGGTATGAAAATGGAGACAACCATACTGCCAGAGTTTGCTGTTTGAATGTTTTATTGTTTAAATTGCTGAACTTTGATGCTGTTTCCTCATGTTCAGGACCCAGGGTGGGATGTGAACAGTGCTTTTGTTGCCAATGCTGTCAATCACATTCGACCCAAAGCGAAAAGTAAAGGAGCTCACAAATCGAAAGAGAACAAGGAAAATGAGAGCAGGACTGGAGAAGTGAGTATAAGTGTTTATTCAGTGTCCTGTGGTTTGTTGCCATCTGTGGGGCTGAACATACTCTTGTGGGTATTAATGTAGTTTAAAAATCTCGTAAGGTGCTGTCACTGTGGACTTATGACAGCTTTTATTATTTCAGCTGGTAGAGCTGCCACTGTTGTGACAGATTGCATGTTTCACCATACTATGCGTCTATCCAGCAAGCCCAGTTCATATTATGCTGGATGCACACTGCTCGATTTTTCACACATGCTACACATACAGTGAGTAGATTGCCAACAACTCTGTCTGGTCTACAAACTTCGTTTCATAACCACACAAATGGGAATTGATAGAGGAAATAGCATTAAATCACTTGTGGGATGGGTTCTTGTGCGAGACTGGATTTTTTTCTTGTTGAAATTATGAAAAAAAAGAAGAATATGAATGAGAGAATGGTTGCTTGCAGAAGCCATGATTGTAATGTTCTGTTGCAGATCTATGACTCCTCCCTGTGAACTTTCCCTTGCCCTGTATCTTGCTCTCTCATTGGCTGTAGGTCATCGCAGATCAAATTTCCAATCAAAACACATTTCACACTTCATGACTGAGTCGCAGAGACAGGTCCAGATATTTAGCAGGCTCCAAATATTTCAACAGTGTTTTCAGACTTTGATCATACACTACTCTATTGTCACTCACAAGAACAAGCCCTGTTGCATTAAAACAGACTTAAAACATGTAAAAAAAAATGTGTAGCAAACCAATGTGTTTCAGTTGATTTTGAAAATACTGCATGTAGTTTTGCACATGCCTTGTTCCTGTACAGTAGATGTCTTTTTTGTGATTGTTGTGAAATATTTAGTTAACGAACAACCCCAGAGGGTTAAATAACGCTGTTATTTACATTTGATTTGTTTTGTTTTTTAGTTTGTATACTCGTTCAAACATTTGGGAACAGAATCATTTTGGAGAAATGAAAATACTTTTATTTATCAAGTTTACATTAACCCTTTAAGACCGACGGGAGCTGTTTAAAAGCCTATAGAAACTGAAACAAATGGCTAGCTCAATCATTCTTTTTGCATACAAAACCAGAGATGTGGGCATGTTCAGATCAAACCTCCAACATGCCCATGTTGCGTTGTTTTCACCCTCTAATCAATCTGTACAAACTGCGTAATATGCGTTTACAAAAAAACAAAAACACACAAATGAATTGCACGTCTTTGCACACATGTTCTGTAGATCTGCGATTGATATTTACGTCTTCCGATGACTCATTGACGTATCACGTTCTGTGCACTATGACCCGCGGCTGTCACATGTTGTGACGTCACACGCTGCGTCATTTGACCATGCGTTTGACTCCCGTTTGACTCCCATTTGCTATATGTTCCTTATATCGTTATTGTCTTTTACCATTGCTTTATTTTATCATTTCTTTCTCCTTTAGACATTCACAAATACAAGGGCATTCACACACACACACACACACACACGCGCGCGAGCAGGGCGCGCGCACGCACACAGCGTTAGGTCTAAACGAAAGTACACGCCTTTTTTTTGAATGAGTATAAAAATGAGTGTATCTTAAAAACTAATTTATGTAAACAGTTCAAATAAATTCTGTATAGTTTTAAATTGTTTTATGCACGTTTTTCTCATTGACAAGTTTGAGGTTGACATTTATCCATTTTTTGTATTGAATAAAAATATGTAAAAAAAAAATATATATATTTTTTTCTTTTTGTTTATTGCACTTTTGAGATATTTATATAGTTACTATTGATTTATTACAAACATAGCTTCAAATTTAGAGTAGTTTTTTTGATTGTATGCATATGAAAATGCTCAATGACAGCACAGCATGTAAAATACAAAGATATGCTTTTGGAATTTTATGGCAGTCTAAAGGTTAAATTAATCAAAAGAGAAACTTGTTACAAAAGATTTATATCTCAAATAAATTCTGTTAAACTTTCTTCTCATAAAAGAATCCTGAAAAAAAGTATCATTGTTTCCACATTAACATTAATCAACACAACTGTTTTCAACACTGATAATAATACAAAATGTTTCTTGAGCAGCAAATCAGCATATTATAGTGATTTCTGAAGCATCATGTGACATTGATGCCAATGCCAATTTTCAGCATCATTACTCCAGTCTTCAATGGAATCAATTTAAAAAATATTAAAATATGATATTTTAAAGGGTCATGAATTGAAAATCAAATGTTCCTTGATCTTTTGACATACAAGAGGTCATTGTACTGTAAAATATCCTGTACATTTCAGAACTCAACCTGTTAGTCCAAAAATGGCTTAATCCAAGCTTCCAAAAGAATTGTTTCTGGTTGTCACATTATTACATCATAGTGTGATGAGACTGCTCTGCAGAACTCAATGCCTACTTCTACATCTTTGCCTCTTTAGCCCCGCCCACTGATTTGCAGTCATGTTGTAGTAAATACAAAACAGACCAAACACAGGAATGCGCTAGCAATCAATACAACTATAGTGATTTCTCTGAGAAGTACAAGAAGTGCCAAGTTGTGGAAAAACAGTCTTTGTAATGCCTTCCTTGTGATCCTTAACATTAAGGAAACGTGTATGAACCTTATTTTTAACAAAGTTCCAGTCAGATCCATTAAGACACGGTTCGTGTACACTTTATTTTACTTCGGATTCATTTATAAAGACTTTTCAGAGACTGAAAATAAAAGATGATGCAGTGATGACTACTGGATCAGACAGAAATTTCCCATAAGAATATCCAATAAGAAAGACAGTGTGAAAAACAATGGAACATTCATTCATAATTCTGTTTACACGAAACACTAAGTCTTCCTTTTGTCAACTTTAACTATAATACTTTATTTTATTACTTTATTTGCCACAAATATGACTTATGAACCATTTGTAATGCACTTAAATGTTTAACATTGTTGGCAAGTGTTTTTACTGTAAGTTTTGAGAGATTTTTCAACATCAAAGTTTTCAAAACGATTCCACTCGTTTAATGGCGGGACATTGAAATTTTAATATGCAAAACTGCTACCCAGTCTAGCAATGGGCGTTTACTTCCAAGCAAGGCCTAAACTAACTTTTTGACGCACCTGCCAATGGCCGGGGACTTAAGAAAATTAACGGCCATATATATATTTTTCCGGCCATGAAACCAAAATGTTAAATACCAGTGAAAATAGCCTCTTCTAAGTTAAAATGTTTTTTTTTTGTGATGTAAAAATCTCAATAACATAGGTGGACCTCAGAGAACATACATTTTTAAAAATGCAGTTCATGGCCAGTTTAAATTTGTAATAATATTTCACAGTACTGGAAAATGTTACTGTATTTTGGATCAAATAAATGCATTCTTTATGAACATAAGAAATGTATTTAAAAACATTGTACTATGGTAGTAAATTATGATTTGGGATGTGGTAATTATAATAAGTTATAATTATACAGTGAGTAGTAGACTATTAAAATTGAGATGCAGCCAATGCTTTTGAGTTATGTCACATTCTTCCTGATTTTGTCACACAGCAGAACTGTTTGTTCATACTTTTGGTATTTACATATTTGAATGCCTTTCATGCAGCTTTAAATGTTTCTTTTTTCGCTTTAACAAAATAGAGAAGTCAGTAATTTCAGTGGTAATCAGTAGCATGCCTATGCAATGCATGGACATTGTTGAAAATAACCCGTAATTAATATATTATCCTTGTATATTATTGAAATATATCATTAACCCACAATTAATATATTGTACTTTTTTTAACAGGTCATTGGCTTATCAGACGCTAAAACTAAAAGAAGTGCCTTACTAGTAGGTGTGTAATTCTTTGTCTTTCTCACACACATAAAACACATTACTTGTCAGATTAGAGAAAGTAGGTATGTCCAGTATGTGAATATTTTTTTTTGTAGTTCAGCCTAATATCATTATTTGCTTACTACTATGTTGTTTCAATCTTCTTTGGTTTCTTTCTTCCATGGAGCACAGAAACTTTGAAAAAGTCCTGGACACGCTTTGGAAAACGAATTAAATTTCATCAATTGGCATCAGAAGACCTTTGTGTTCTCCCAAGAAACTTTGGGTTTCCTCGCAAAACCTTGGCGTTCTCAGGAGAATCTTTGGGTTTCCTCAATGTATGCATTCTCCTGAGAAACTTTGTGTTTCCTCGCAAAATCTTTGAATTCCCCTGAGAAACTTTAGGTTTCCACGTGAAATCTTTGCGTTCTCTTGAGAAACTTTGGCTTTCCTCACAAAACCTTTGCGTTCGCCTGAGAAACCCTTTGCATTCTCTTGTGAAACTTTGGTTTCCTTGCAAAACCTTTGCATTCTCTTGTGAAACTTTGGGTTTCCTCGCAAAACCTTTGCGGTCTCCCGAGAAACTTTGGGTTTCCTCGCAAAACCTTTGCGTAATCCTGATAATCTTTAGGGTTCCTCGCAAAACCTTTGCGTTATCCTGAGAAACTTTGGGTGTTAGATGTGGCAGCCTTGGCAGTTCACCATGCTCCTGTGGCTGGCCAGTCGCTTGGGAGAAACGACCTTATCGTTCGTTTTCTCAAAGGAGCCAGGAGGTTGAACCCCCCCCAGGCCTCCCTCTATACCGGCGTGCCGTTCAAAACGCTACAGTCGGTTGATCTCAAGCCACTTTTGCTGAAGACTGCTCTGCTGCTGACTTTGGCATCAGTCAAGCGAGTGGGGGATTTGCAGGCGCTCTCTGTGAGCGACTCCTGCCTGGAATTTGGGATAAATGACTCAAGAGTCATTCTCACCCAAGGCACGGTTATGTACCTAAGATGCTCTCAACCCCGTTCAGAGCTCATTTTATTACATTATTATCACTTCCACCCTCAAAGAATGATGGGGAGACTAATCTACTTTGTCCCGTTAGGGCTCTAAAAATATACTTGGAGCATTATGCGTTTAGGCAGTTAGAACAGATCTTTGTTTGCTTTGGCGGCCGCACAAAGCAAAGACTATCCAGATGGATAGTGGACACCATCTAGCTGGCATACGCATCTGTGGGCCAGGTTTGTCCCATAGGCACTAAAGCAAATTCCACGAGAAGCATGTCCTCTTCGTGGGCTTGGTCCAGTTGTGTGCCAATTCAAGACATTTGTGCAGCGGCCGGCTGGTCCTCACCGACCACGTTGTCAATATTTTATAATCTGGAGGTACCTTGTCTGGAGGCCAGGGTCCTCTCAATATGATATTTAACCCGACGGTGTCTGGTTTTTATCTGTCTAGCATGTTACTGTCCATAAGCACAAGTAGTCCTAGGATGGTTATGAGCCCCAGTTTTTATTCATGAACCTGACTCTGTCTGGTTAGTGTCACTATACTGGGAGATTGATTATTGCTTGTTCTGTTGAGTCTCGGGGGTGTTCCCCAGGCTCCAGTTGATTTAGCCAGTTGCTAATGTGCGCGATTTACGTTGCGTCCCACTGCGTATTAGCTACGCAATACGAAGTGACCGTTGTCGAAAGGGAGCATACTCTGTTACTAACGTAACCTCGGTTCCCTGAGAGTAAAGGAACGAGTATTGCGTAGCCTGCCGCACTATTGCAATCTGTCAGGATGTGTCGCTTCAGTTGATTTAAACCTGATATTTTGGCCGAATTTAGCGATCTTTATACGCTTAGGCCACACCCATTTAGGAGTGCTCTGACATATTAAGCGCCAAGTCAGTTAATTGGGTCGCTCATCTGAGGCGCTCGGCCATGGGATGTGCAGTTGCCGCACCACAGCCAATGAGCAAGCTAGACGCTCTGCTGTTCACTGTGCAGCTGCTCTGCGTTTTAAATTATTGCTTCAATATTTTGAGGAAAAGGTGTTTCCCCCCAACTGCATATTAGCTACGCAATACTTGTTCCCTTACTCTCAGTGAACTGAGGTTACGTTAGTAACGAGTACGGTTTCTTCGTAAAACTTTTGCGTTCTCTCGAGAAACTTTGGGTTTCTTCGCAAACCCTTTGCTCTCTCCCGAGAAACTTTGGGTTTCCTCACAAAACCTTTGCGTTCTCCTGAGAATCTTTGTTTCCTCATGAAACCTTTGCGTTCTCCTGAGAAATAATGAATTTCCTTGTTTTGGTACCCAAGACAACTTTGAGACTTTCTGAGAAAAGCAAAGTTTCTCGGGTGAACGCAAAGGTAATGCGAGAAACTCGCAAAACCTTTGTGTTCTCCTGAGAAACTCTGGGTTCACCAAAAAATGGTGTTTGTTTGCCTTGTCTCAAAGTTTTCTTGGGGAACATCCAACTTTTGCAAGGAAATTCAAAGTTTCTCTGGGAAACTCAAAACATTTGCGAGACAACACAAAAGCATTGAAATATTTTTCCTCCAATCTCGTTCCTCTCCCTTCACCATGTCCCTTTAGGGGCTCCTTACTTACCTAAAGGGTCCTTACCTTGACAGCCCCAGTCCACATTCACTTTCATTATATGAAAAAGATATTCCAGGATGATCTTCTGAAATTGATACACTGTGTTCCATGGAAGAAATTCTGTTACAGTCAGTACAGGTTTGGAATGACATGAGGTTGAGTTGTTGACTTAATTTTGACTGTGTACTTTCACTATTGAGTTTCACAATTAATCATTTTTTAAACATTTGTGCTTTTATTCTTTACTAATGCAGTCTTGTCCTTATAAGTCTATGCTATTAAAATCTGCTAAGTCTATGTATTTTTCTAATCTAATTGTAAAAAACCACCATAGTTCTAAAGCCTTATTTTCTGTGTTAAATTCTGCTCTAAATCCCTCTGTAAATGTGATTTCAAATCCCTCAGTGTCATTATGTGAAGGTTTCTCTAGGTTTTTCTGTGAGAAGATCACCTCTCTAAGATTACAGTTACAACCATCTACTAATGTCGCACCTGAACTGTGGTGTTCTTTAGCCATATGGAGAAATTGACCATTTGAAACCTTCATTCGGCTCTCATGATGTTCCAATCGAATCAAAAATTTGTTTCCAAATATGGGGAGAAAGAACATGTTTGGTGTCCTTTCTGAATAAATGCTTGAGAACAGGGACTTTCCATGATAGCTTAAAACAAGCTACTGTTACACCTCTTCTCAAGAAACCTTTACTTGATGATAGGGATTTTAATAGTTTTTGACTATTAATATATATCTCGACACTTCCTTTTATTGCAAAAGCACTGGAGAAAAACGGTTCTCATTCAACTCCAGTCTTTTCTTAGCTTTAATCAATTTTTTTTAAAACTTTCTAGTCTGGCTTTAAGCCTCTGCACAGCAACGAGTCTGCTTTATTACGGGTTTCAAATGATATACTGTTAGCAACTGTCTCTGTGATCCTAATTCTGTTAGACCTAACCTCGTTTTGGATACAGTTGATCATAAAATTCTCTTATCCCGAATAGAATGTTCTGTGGGCATCCAGGGAACTGTCCTCAGGTGGTTTAAATCATATTTAACAAATAGAAGTTTCTCTGTTAGACTGGTTAATTTTTCTTCCTAGTCTGCTCAACTCTCCTGTGGAGTGCCGCAGGGTTCAATTCTCGCACCAATTCCTTTTTCCCTGTATTTACTTCCTCTGGGCTCTATTTTCAGAAAGCATGGTGTATCATTTCACTGCTAAGCAGATGATACCAACATTTATTTGCCTCTGAAATGCAACAAACATGCTGCTCTGAAGTAACTTTTTGCATGCCTAGATGAAGTGAAAATGTGTTTTGCTAAAAATATCTTATTTCTGAATTAATCTAAAACCGAGGTTATAGTCTACCCCCATGAAAACTTTAAGAACAGCAACATTGACCTGGATTACCTTTCTCCTTCTACTTCATCGTACATGAAGACCTTGGGTGTTTTATGGGATCACAACCTCAAATTTGACAAATAAATAAATGCGGTGATTAGCTCTTGTTTTTTTCCAGCTACGTCTTCTCTAAGATCAAATCCTCTCTCTGAGAAAACATTAGAGATTGCTATCCATGCGCTCGTCACATTGCATTTGGATTATTGCAACTCTCTCAACTATGGCATGCCCAAATATTCTATTGCTCGTCTCCAATTAGTACAGAACGCTGCTGCAAAATTCCCCAAAAGAAAACGTAAATTCGATTATGTTTCTCCCATCTTAAAATCACTGCATTGGCTACCTGTGCATTTTGGAATTGAGTTTAGAATTCTACTTTGTTTTTAAATCCTTAAATAATCTGGCACCGAACTATTTGTCTGAGCTTCTCTGTCCACACAACCCCACACGAAACCTCAGGTCAGGTGATAAGAGACTTTTGTCTGTCCCTAGATCATCTTCTCTTAAAACCTAATTTTTTTCTTTAGCTTTTAACTCACTGTGAGTTTGTTTTGAATGTGTTGTCTTTTTATCTTGTGTTATGTTCAGCACTTTGGTCAGCCAAGTCTGCTGTTTTTAAATGTGCTATGTAAATAAATGCAAACTTGATAAGTCTGTCTGTCTTTTCACTCCAGAAAAAGGGATTCGATTCGTTCAGGAGGGGCAGTACACACAAGCTGTTAGTCTGTTTACAGAGGCCATCAAATGTGACCCAAAAGACTACAGGTGAGTCTTTGATTTGACTGAAACCATATCACATGTATTGTGTTTTCATGAATTCACACTGATATTTTGGGACAGGTTTTTTGGGAATCGCTCCTACTGCTACTGTTGTCTGGAGCAGTACCCTCTGGCCCTCGCAGATGCTGAGAAGTCCATCCACATGGCTCCTGATTGGCCCAAAGGCTATTACCGTAGGGGAAGTGCACTTATGGGGCTTAAGGTGCGATCCATTGGCATATTTGTATTTTTCTCCATTTGGAGTGAATCTGCATTTAGGGTAGTATCAATAACTTTGCATTTGTGTTTGTTTGTAATAGAGGTACAGTGAAGCTGAGAAAGCCATGGAACAGGTGCTAAAACTAGATGGAGATTGTGAAGAAGCCGTCAATGACCTCTTGTACTCTAAAGTGCAACAACTTACGGTAAGGACTGGATCTCTTAGTTTATCTCAATTGGTATACCATTGAGCTATAAGTAAGGTTTTCGGATCGATTTCCATGGAACACACTACCAAACGTACTGATAAAATGTGTATTTTGAATGCACAAAGTTCATTGTCATGAGAAAGCACATAAAAGCTCAAGATAATGAGTCCTAAACCATTTACTTATTTTTGTTGTTTCTTTTTGGAACACCAATGGAAAAAATAAACATTTCAGTGTGACTCATCCAAATGTAATTTTTAGAGCTGCATAACTTTGGTTGGAATAAAAACAACTTTTGTTCCATGGAAGAAAATTAGTCAAACAGGTTTTAAATAACAATAGGATGAGTAAATCATTTTCATTTTTGAGGGAATTATTCCTTTGAACTTCCATTTTGAACAGGGTTAGCTTTAAAAATACTTATTTGGAAGCAAAAATAATGCAATCCAGGAATAATGCAAAAGAAACAAATATCATTTCGGGCTTTTTCTTTCCTTTCTTCTTATTAGGATTTTGGATATGATGAGGAGCAGAGTATTCAATTGCTGGAAAAATACAATACAGTGCAGGCTGTTGTTGCAGCGAAGGGTAAGAGCTCCTTGTCTTCCTGTCTGATTTTTCATTGAAATGAACCACTTGAGGGTGCTACTGCTACAAGCCAATTTAGTTGAAAAATAATGGGCTATGAATGACCAGAATTCACAGTATTCAAGTCATTTTATCACACACAGTAGGCCTACTGTAGAAACTGTTCTATTATATTACAATTTAAAATAATGTTTTCTGTTCTAATGTATTTTAAAATGTAATTTATTTCTGTGATGTCAAAGTTGAATTTTCACCATCATTACTTCAGCTACTCAATCATTACATTAATACATCATTACATCATTCAAAACATTTCTTATTATTAATGTTAATCAGTTGTTCTGTTTTTTAAAAATTTTTGGAAACCATGATAGAGTTTTTTTCAGGGTTCTTTGATGAATCAATTGTTCAAAAGTAAAACATTAATTTTGAAATGGAAATATTTTTTAATATTATAAAAGTCTTTACTTTTGATCAATTTAATGTGTCCTTGCTAAATACAAGTATCCATTTCATTAAAACATTGAATGGTAGTGTATTATGTTTTATACAGTACTGTGTATAGTATCATATACAAGTTATTTAGCCTGTAAATAATAATAAAAAGCTACTTTATTTAATTTATTTTCTCTTTTTATTTCAAACCTGATGGATATAAACCAAAAGATAATTATTCATAACAAATGAGTAATTAGTCTGGCTTTAATGCAAAATAAGCTTAACTTTTTGCAACTTGAGTACAACTAAATGTTTAAATCAATTGTTTTATTAATCAGTTGAAGTCTATATAATTGAGCATGTTACTCTGCCAACATAAACAACTAAACTCAGCAGTTAAATGGTAAATTTCTCATGACTAATTTGTCATGATGTTTTAAAAAAAATCTCTATTTTACAGCTTCAAATCAGGACGGTGCTCTCCTCCTGCCGAGGTAAGCTGATTGCAGTATTTATTTTCATATTTTTTTTTTATGTTGTTCTTTCCCTCTAATCCTATCTCCATATTTCTCTGTCTTTCTCTCACTCGCCTCCACAAGTCCTTGTAATTCCCTGTGGGTGGGCAACGTGACCACAGAACTGACAGAGAAACATCTGCGGGACCTGTTCAAATCGTGAGATCTGATGCTTTTGCAATATTTTAGTTCTAACATGATTTCCCATGAATTTGTTTTTAATTTTTGATAATGATGTTTGCCAGTTACGGAGAAATTGACAGCATTCGGATTCTGCATGAACGTTTCTGTGCATTTGTTAACTTTAAGAATGCCAACATGGCCTCCCGTGCAATGGAGAACCTCAATGTGAGTGAAACCCTTATAATAATTCATTTTTATTTATTGTTTGTTGTTGTTAGTATTATGTTGTTTGTAGTTGTTGTAGTAAAGCCATTTTTGATCCTGAGTTTGTTTAAAATACTATTACAAATAATAATAATGTAAACAAGCCTTTTTTGAGCTGTATATTTTATAAAAAAATTATTAGTAGTAGTTTGTATTTTAATCAAGCCATTTTTGAGCCCTTTGTATTATTTCTACTTGAATACGAAACCTTTTGTAAAACAGGGACATTTTATTGAGAATACCCGGCTAGTGGTTAGATATCCAGATCGACGGATTCAGAAAGTCCTCCCGACACCTGCCATTCAACAACCTGCAGGGGCTGCTGGGTAATTTAGTCTCTATGCTATTAAAGGGATATTTCACCCAAAAATGAAAATTCTGTCCTCATTTACTCCCTCATGTTGTTGCAAACCTGTACTATTTTATTTCTTCTGCTGAACACAAAAGAAGATTTTTTTTTTGAAGAATGTGTTTCAAAACAGTTGAGCGTCCCTATTGACTTCCATAGTATTTTCTTTTCTTTCCATACTATGGAAGTCAATGGGGCCCAATAACCATTTGGTTACACGTATTCTTCTATTTTTTTTTTTTTTTCTGTGTGTGTGTATACAGCAGATGAAAGAAATTCATACAGGTTTGGAACAACTTGAGGGTGACATGATGACAGAATTTTCATTTTTGGGTGAACCATCCATTTAATGAGAAAAGTAATTGAGATTTCAACAGTTTTAATATATTTTGATGCAGTTATTTTCTTCTTCAAGAAGATTTGAAAGAAATGTCCACACCAATCTGTACTACTTCCAGGCCAAGACGCAGAGGTCCTGTCAACGGAGATGAGTGTTACTTCTGGAGGACCACCGGCTGTCATTTTGGAGATAGGTGTCGCTACAAGCACATTCCCGATCATCGAGGCAAAGACTGGCAACCTTGAGTCAACACTTGCCTCCCTTCCTCTCCCTAAGAACTCTGGGAGTTGACTGCATGACTGTAGGGACTCTAATCTTCACTTTGATTATCTGTAGGTCAGGACCATCAGCATCTTACGAAAGCTCTCTTGATGCCAGAGCTCTATGAACCTCACGGGGTTTCAAAGCAGACGAGACTATGGGAAAAGTGGCTCTTTCGAGGTGAGGTTTGGGTGGTGCAGAGTGCCAGAGATTCGCTGCACCGCATCACCGTCTGCTGAGGTTTCTCTTCTCTCTTCCTGTGCCAACACCACCAAATCCCAAAGAAGAGCCGTTGATCTGGTCTGACATTTGAGTTCATCCTGAGAGAATGACTGTCACACTGCATTTGAGGTCACAAACCCTCAAAATGAGGATGGGAGAATCGTACCAAAGAATAATACTATGCCATATGCGGATTTTACGTTGAGAGAGAGAGAGAGAGAGAAAAGGGCATTCAGGGAAAATTAGCTTCTTAGTTTTGCGTGTGTGTTTTGATTTGATTCCACCACCTCAAACACACTCTAACTGTTCATGCATCATGTTTGTAGTCATTTCTAATCGGACTAAAGATGTTTTCCCGGCTACTTCTCTCAAACGGCCCTAAATTCAAGACCTGTGAGGGCATATCAGTATTGCAAAGGGTTAGAGCAATTGTTTGAATCTTTCACAAACTCATGATAAATTATTTTCAGTTCTCCTTTTTGATTTTCTTGCAGTCTTGCACTTTACTATGGTGGATGTTGTCTCCCCCTTCCCCTCCCCATGAGTAGATGTTTGATGAGTAGAGTCAGTCATGTTGCTAAAAGTATTGATGATTCGTGGTATTTTCTGATGGCGTGTCATTGTCATATAGATAATATTTACATTTATCTATAAATATGAACATGGTTTTACATTCATGTGATCACAAATGCAGGTTTCAGTTGTAGATTGTGTCATGCTGCTCCACACAATGCAGAAAATCTTGTGGTTTTCTATGTTTATTATGCAAGAGCTCTCAGACACAGGAAACTCTTGCCTTGCCTTTGGCACTTTTCATGCCGTCAGCTCAAAGTTGATCGGGCAGTTTTCATCATTTCCTCTTTTATTTAACGTTCTTGCTCTTGGTTCCGTGGAAGAGAAGGAAGTTGGCTGTTTGAGACTGTTCGTCATGTCTTCCAACTCATGACATATTTTTGTAGAACAGCATGCACATTTTTGTTTATATTATTAGAAGTATGATAATGATTTCATCAAGCAATATTCTCTTTGCAATGCATTTGAAAACTCGTATGACCTCGTTGTGCTGTTCTGACACACTTAACCAAAGAAACACTAATGTTTACCTAGTGTACCCCAGACAAACACATCTGCTACTTTTGTACATTACACTATTTAGGACTTTTTCCTCAGTTTTAAGGTAAGACTGCATAGGCTTTTTTTAGTCACACTAGTGCTGTTTTGCGCTTTAAACATCATTACTTTTGGTACCTTGACAGTCCAAAGTGCCTTAAAAGCATTTGCTTTCTTATCAGACGGGTTATTTTAGCATTAATGTTTAAGCTGAGGTCCCCCATGAACAACAAGGTGTTTTTTTTATTTTAGGCTGTGAGATAGGGGGACAAACTGAATAATAGCGAAGTTGCATATGTCTGTCACATTTGATTTGGGATTAAAGATTACAGCCGTGGTTCTCATTCTTGTTTTTAGTTTTTTTAATACCTTGTGTTCAAATAAATTAGTCTGACAGTGACAATTCCTCATTGTTTTGCTGCTCAAAGAGCAGTTAATAACTCAGTCATGTGTTAAATGACATTTATCACTAAAATGGAGGATTTTCTATGTCATTTTGCTTAAATCTTTAAGAGTTTTGCTGATCTCCACATTATGAAATTGATGGTCACGTTCTCAATTTTCTCTCTCTTCGTTCCTATTTTTAAGTCACATTCATGCTCCATATTCTAATCATGTTTTCTTTTTACCCCTATTTAGCACGGCAATGGAAATAAGTAATTGTAATAAAATGTATTGAAACTTGATTTTCTTCATCCTCTTTTTTGGGTGCAATTCAATAAGACTGAGTTTGTAGCTTGCTCCACAGTACAGTGAAAATAAATGCCATGTTCATGTTTAATTCAGCAATTGCTGAAAGTTAGTTAAACTTGTGGCAGTCTGAAGCTTCCATTTCATTCGCCTCGCACAGTATGCGTTTTTATACTACATCTGATTGGCCACTGGGATTCCCTGCAGAATTGTATTGTAACTTTTACAATAAGCATAATTCATCTATAATTAACATGAACTAGCAATGAGTAATACCTATACAACACTTATCACTCTTAATGTTAAAAGTACACTTTTACTTGTGGCCCTTTAGCGGTTAAAAAAACAAAATGCAGCATTTTGCAAAAGAACATTGTTCTGGTTGTGCTTTGGCTCAGTGTGACTGGGCAGATAAATATGGTTCACGGCACCTGTGAACACTTTTAAAACCAAACATTCATCTTAGCAGTTCATCCCTTAAAGTAAACCAAGTAACTTTTCCTCTTCGGTCGCCCTACTGGTTGGAAACGAAATTGTCCATTGCCGCTGTCGTAAATAATTTAGCCTACCGTCACACGCACGCTCGCTGTTTATCCAGCACCGGCTTTAGAATGAACGATTTCCACAGACAAGGTAGAGTAGGCCTATGTTACATGATTTCATGAAAGGATGATGTATTGCGACATCAGAAACGAAGAAAAATGAAATAATGACTATTGTAGCGCTTGACGTAAAGCAGTCGAATTTTGTAGTTCTTTTTGTGCACGGGTTCCTACCCGAAACCCGAAGTTACATAGTGCCAGTAAAAGCGATACAGACCACGTCAGGCTATGGCAGACGTGTCATTTAACTTATTTTAAGTCGATGTACCATCACAAAGGGTCTTGGAAATATATTAGGAAGGTTGAAAAACTACTTGGTGTTACTATAATAGCCAAAACAATGCTGATTCTCGTTTTATTACGAGCTCTGTCACGTTCGTTTGCTAGCA
Organism: Chrosomus eos; assembly: GCA_036326025.1. NCBI lineage: Eukaryota > Metazoa > Chordata > Actinopteri > Cypriniformes > Leuciscidae > Chrosomus > Chrosomus eos. The sequence continues at coordinate 28,753,644 of CM070833.1, read as the reverse complement.
GACTCTACTCTGCGTTTTTTTATATACTGTAATTTCAAAAATGTTAAACTTAAAAGTTATATCTGTTAACATTGTTTATGTTAGTTTACATTGCATTAACTAATGAACAAAAATTAATTAATGATGTAAAAAAAATATGGACTAGCCTACTGTTCAAATATGTTTTGGAGGAGCCTATGTTAGATTATTCAGCAATGATGCGTTAGATTTATCATAAGTTACAGAAAAGACATGCAACGATTTATATTTCAAATAAATTATGTTCTTTCGAGAATGCTGGAAGAAAATGTCATGACAAAGTCATAATAATAAAGAAATGTTTCACGAGCACCAAAACTCCAAATAGGACGATTTCTGAATGATCATGATTCAAATGACACTGAAGACTGGAGTAAATAGCTGCTGAAATTGTAGCTATGTCATCACTGGAATGTTACATTTTAAAATAAATAGCCCATTTACAAATATTTTAAATTGTATAATATCTCACAATATTGCACTTTTTACAGTATTTTTTGGTCAAATTAATACAGCCTTTGTGAGCTTCAGAGACTTACAAAATCTTACCAAAGTCAAACTTTTGAAAGTCTGTAAATGCAGGGTCCTCTTCCACCTTTGCATAACTCCAAAATCGAGTATATCAGTTGACACTAGGGGGAGTTCTTGCGCAGGATTCACAATACATTTTAAGTACACACACATAAAATAAGCTCCAATATCCAACATAAATCTTGATATAATTTCTGTAAATATCTAGCAGGCCTATCTTTAGAGCGTCAGACTATAAATATCCAAAATAACTGTAGCAACACAAAATGCTTTTCTTTCATCGGCAGCACTTAAAAGTGGCCTGTGGTTTGTGTGATCACAGGCGTTCCGTATGAGCACATTGCAAATGCGAATCATTAGAATCAGGGAAATTTCTACTGTGTCTAAAAGCAAGTTTCAACTCTATCAGGAAAAAAAAGGAATACTTATGCGACCTAGAGCATAACCAACCACCAGCCTGCTGTTGTGGCCTGGAGCCAGTGGTGTGTGGTCTGTATCTATTGTTTATGAAAGTCTTCTGATAATACAGTTGTTGGTTAGAGGCCTCCGTGCCCCAAGCCAGACCGTTCCAGGAAATGTGTTTTTCTTATACTAAATTGACATTTATTGAGCATTACGTGTAAAGCATGTAGGCTAATCGGTTAACTTGCATTTCAGTTGCATTGAGCAACGACCTCAATGAATACCCATTTATTTCATTCTATTTATTATTTTATTTTATTCGTTGCTCTTCTCAATAAAAATTAAAAGGCATTGTTTAAATTAAAGGCATCATGAAAACAAAATTTACCTAATTTACCCACTTATATGTTTTTATATTTGCTCTTGTTCTTATGGTTTATCAGCCTGAATCATGCACAATTAAAAAAAAGAGTCTGTCTTTATAATCTTTAATCAAAATATGATAACTTACAGTCCTGTGGCTGCCTCACAATTGTTCTTGTTAAATGTGTTTCTCTCTGAAATACAATAGATTATTGGATTATGAAAGTAAAATGGCTTCAGCTCAGATTGGTTTTTGAAAGAATTCGATGAGAAATATTTGGTTTCTTTTTGAGATTTCAGAATTTTGATTGCAGGCTTTAGAATCCTGGCAAACTTGAGAGAAGACATTCTTGAGATCTTTTTAGCTGAGTGTCAGTCATCTAAATTTTGAGATTTTAACCCCGCATTGGGCTGAGCCTATGTATTGAAATCTGTGGTCTCTTGTCAAGCATGGCAAACAAAAGTTTTATTAAAATTATGAATACATTGTATTATTTATTATCAAATGGCCTAGATAGCGCACAAATAACGCTCCTTTATAATCACTAAAAAGCTGTCAGTCATTCAATGAACACAATCTCACAAAGTTCCGTAATATTAATCAGTGAAGCTCTTATTTGTATAATGTCTACACTTTGTTAAGAGTTGATTGTCCATTGTCCTATGCCCTTTGTGCGTCACTGCCATGTTACTATTAAGAAAACGAGAGTATGGATATATATGCACGCATTAATAAAGATCTATTTGCTCAAAATGTGGTTTCCATTAGGGCCGTATATTCATCTAATATCACAGCCTTATGTCCGCTTTAACACATACTGTACTCTGTGACAGCCCGTGAAATGGGGCTGTGTGCATCCTATTTGAAAAGTTCAAGTGTTTATAAAAAAGACTGATAGGCCTATAGTAAAAAGTTCCCAAAATTTGGATTTCGGTTGGGCTGTAGTGAAATTGGCTGATGAAGCAATTCTTCATAGTTAAAAGGAGCAAAGGAACTAGGTTATAGTAGTAAGCTACATAAACTGGAAATTGTAACCCATGTTACTATAGTATATTTTTTCCCCTACTATGGTAGTCAATGGGGGCTGAGATTCTTCCAAATATCTTCCCTTGTGTTCAGCAGAACAAATATATTTATACAGGTTTGGAACTATTTGAGAGTTAAATGATGACATAATTTTAATTTTTATGCCTTGAAACATGCACCATAATTCAATGTGTTGATGTAATTTCCACTGAAACAGGAAGACAGGTCGGGACACATCGAACAGCTCCTCCCCTTTTTAAAATAGCCAATAGTGTTTAGTTTATATCACATCTCGGCCAGAGCCGTTGAGCTCTGTTAAGCTGCAGTTTCCTCCTAATCTCCTCCATATCGAATGGGTCCGATACATTTTCTGGTCCGCGCTGAATCGATCCGCTTTGTGTGTACGCGTGACACTAACATGAAACCAGACTTCATTCGCCCCTATGGAAAGTATACACTGTCTGAATCGTTCCCTATCCCCTATAGTGCACTATGTGCCATTTACCATGTACAAAACGTAAGTTTTGAATGCTTATATCTTCTAAATGTGAATTTTGTCATTGTTTTGAGCACACAGCTTATAGAAATCATAAGCATCATAGAAATGGCATCTACGCTAATATTATACGCTAATATACGCTAATATTAGTCTTCTGTTTATCCGAGGTTACCGCAGTCCGCCGTATCCAGTTTCTGATGAAGGACCTGCGCTGAGTGACGACAACGCATCTGAAGTGTCACTAGTCCCTCCTGTGAAGGCCTTTTCCTTTACTCTGTACAGATAATCGTTGTCGGATAATTCGGTTCAGTGCTACGCCGAAGCGAAAAATTCTGTATTATATTTAAGGTCAGACAAGTAGTTTGTTGAGGGTTGGTTTTGTAGGAAAGACTACATGCCTGCGCACATATATTCAAACGCGCATAACTCTTATACGAGTGCACGCCATCAGCGTTCTCACAGGTTTGTGTTTTTAAAGTTTGCATAGAGAGAATGTCTGTTAAATCAGTGTCTGTTAGCGGCCCCTAAGTTATAACTAATGATCGTTGCGACGGAAGTGAATCAATTAAATTACTTGAGCTGGAAATAACTTTATTCTAGAGCTGTCATAAACCCAAACAATCTCTGTTCTTTGATTTCCTATTATCACTGTAAAGCAGCTTTGGAATAATCTAAAAGGGCTATATAAATGAAGATGACTTGCCTTGACTTGATAGATGACAGTATGGCTAACATATTCATACTAAAAGCAAAACAACTCCAATTTTTTTTTATTTCATGGGGACTTTAAATGCGCAACTTCATATGGAAACCGAAACAATAGAAGCTATTTTAAAGTAGTGACATGATCTTCACTTTTTTTTTTTAAACAACTGAAATTGTGCTCTAGATTTGTCCCATCAGCAATATTGTAATTTACCACTTTGCTCTAAAGTCTGGCAGTACATTTAAAAAACAAACTCCAGTGCTTTATGCAGCGTTTCGTGAAAACCATGGCAGTATTTTCTCAGACAGTGGTGCCCTTCATGGACGTGCGAGGCTTAAGTTATGAAACTTGCGACTCATGAGAAGAGAGAGAAAACAGGAGGTGACGGTGGGGGTAAACCGGAGGAGGTGCTATAATTTGAAAAGGCAGTTGTTTATTGTTGAAGAGCATGTATTTATTTCATGACACCGCAAATTGTGGCTAAGGGCAGAGCCGGGTCTCGGTGGGTAATTACAGAGCTTGAGGCAGCGCCCCACCACAGCAGCGTCTCTTAAGAGCCTCTGCTTTCCCTTCACACACACACAAACACACACACATGCCATCTATGTCCATTAGACATACTGCACACACTTGCTGAGGAACCTCAGTTGCCTCAGCTAATGATGCTTCTACTAGCATTATATTATACTGTAAGTGAAGTATGCTAACAGTCAAAGTTTGGGTGCATTTGTCTGAATTTGTTTCTCATGGTCTTATAAACATTACTGTTTATGCTTTAAATGCTTGAAAGTAGATAGCAGACAAACGTTTGGGATCAGTAAAATTTTCAATAATACAATAAATGTCATCTCATATGCTCACCAAGGCTGCATTTAGTTGATCAGAAATACAGTAAAACAGTAGTATTGTAAAATATTATTTCACTTTAAACTGTTTCTATCTTCATATATTTTATAATGTAGACTAATGTATTCCTGTTTTTGCAAAGCTGAATTTTTAGCATTATTGGGTCACTCTAGTTTTCAGAGTCACATGATCCTTCAGAAATCATTCTAATGTGCAGATTTATACTGTTTTATATACTGTTATCTGTTTTATATATATCTTTTTTAGATAGCGAATATATATCTCAAAATGTTACTAAAGTCACAGTTGGTACTTTGTGACTCACAATGTAACTCTTTAATAAATTATCATGAAGTTGATTGAGTGAGTGACTTATTCGGGAATGACTTTACCATTATTATAAAATGTGGAAAAACACTAATAATAAGGAATGAGTGGGTGTGTCCAAACTTTTGGCTGCCAGTGTATGTCACGTATATATGCCACCCATGATGAGTCACATATAATGTATATATACTGTAGGTAGAAATAGCAATCTTGTTGATTTGAGGTGCTGATGTATATTTTTGGCTCTTTTTCTCTCTCGTCCAGTCAGTTGGCAAGATTTCTCTTTGATCCCCCCCTTCCTGTCTTGGTTTACCCAGTGGGAAGGACCTGCATTCAAGCACATAGTCACACCAACTTTGGCACAAAAACAACTAAATTGCTAGTTTTCAATTGACAGTGAATATGTGAACAGAGGTTGGGTAATTAAGGAAAATGTTAAATATTTTCTCTCGATGGTAGGGCATTTTTTCCCTGTGGGCGTTTTAAAATTTCTCTTGTTTGTTTCTAAATCTGTGCATGGAAGTTACGGTAATTGTTTCTGAGGTGCAGCCCACCTTGCGCACAGTTATGGATGTGATTTGCTAGAAATATGCCTGTGAATCTAAAACGGTCCTTCTGAGGTTTGTTAAAACTGAAATACACTATCAACAGAACATGCTAATTTTGTCACAAACTTTTCTCTCATGAAGCTCACAGACATGTAAACATTTAAAGTATGTACAAATAAAAACAAGTAGCTGTCCGGTTTATCTATAGAGTGACCAAACGAAGTGTGTATGAGGTGAAAATGAGTCTTGAGATATTTAAGACAATCCTTACTGTGGTTTAAAGAGAAGGATGTCTTGCTTTTTTGGTAGTGAGGTTTGTGGTCAGCTCACTGAAGAAACATCTACTATGTGGTTATGCAGCTTCTTTTAGTTACTTGGAATTGTGACACACAGAGTTATTTAGGACTCGAGATCTTCCTGTGGCTTCGTGTAACAAAGTTGGCCATAAAAAGTTATGAAACGTTAAAAAATGTCAAACGATGATAGCAACTTCTTATTTGATGCGTTACACAAAACCCTTTGTTAAATGTCATTTTTTTCATGAAAGTATAATAGAATGAAGTTCAGATGAGTCTCCTTGACAAAGCAACATGCGTATGCTCTATAACAAAAATAAACGCTATAGTCAAATAATTACAAATGCCTGGTTTATTTACTGAGTTTAGTATATCATAAGTTATTTAGAAGAAACGTGTATATGTATACACTCACAATAAAGTTTCAAAAGCTGCAGGGGCGCTGCATAAATGTTACATGTTAGAACCTTCTAAAAGGTAAATGTTCATATGAATGTATGTACTGTGTAAAATTGAGTGCAAATATACTACAAAGCGAACAACTGCTAATACATTCACAATTCTGCTGAAGAGGCATTGATGTGAAACACATTGAGATAAAGATGGAGACATCTGTGGGAGGGATGTAGAAGTGATGGGGAGAGAGAGGGAGGGAGGAGAGGGACAGAGTATGTTCAACTTTCTCCTTCATTCATTTTCCTACAGTCCGTGACTGACGTGACTTACGTGTGGCTGCCAGGTGAGTGAAATTTGACTTTTAACACTTTGGTGCGTCTGCTTGTGCTCCTAATAATATGATTGAATATGTGTTTCTTCTTCTTCTCTTAGTGCATGCTTTATGTTATAGTGGGTTTTATTAATTGATTCATGAATTAAGCCCAAGATTTCTGGCCACTTACCTGGATGAGGTTGAAATGTTAAGTGGATTTGATATACATTGATATCTTTTTGTATCTCTATGTGTCTCCATATAGAGATTGAGAAATAATAGTTTATTATTTCTGTTTGTTATTTGGATACTTATAAAATCATGTTTCTTTGGCCTACGTGGACAAGGTTACTGTTATCACATCTCTACTGAAACTTTTTGTCCATCTAACATGCCCCAATGCAACATGTCTGTAACTTGTCTACAAATCTGTTGGGTGAACCTCACTTAACCTGTTAAGAGCATGTCTTGAGTCATTAACTCCAAAATGAAAAAAGAAAGAAATCAGAAATAACATTTGGGGTATTAAAGGTGCGTCCCAATTCACTTACGTATGTGCTATTCTGACGTTTTATAAATAGTGCGACTAGTGTTTTCACACAAAGAAAAAGTGCACTTTAAATATCCTGAAGATGCACATAATTAACTGAAAAAGCAAAGGTTGGAATGTTGGACGCTTCACAGATTCACCTGACGCAGCTTTAGTTACGTAACGGAGGGGGAGGGGCTATCAGACCTCGTTGTTGATTGACAAAATAACCTTCATACACTACACGGTTGAGTACAACTATAGTTGCATAACATTTCATTCTGCACACTTCTGAAGTTGTGATTACAAGCTCATCGCATTCAAGTGTTTTGTTCATCGCATTCAAGGACGCCAGGTTTATTCGTGCCTATTTATTGGGAAAATTGTATTGAAGCTAAAATTATTTTTAGCTCCAATTAATTGACAACCATATAAACATTCACCATGCTATGTAGATAGTCAGCTTGCTGACAATTCTGGAATTTCAGTCAACTACGTCAAATTTCCGTTGTGTATAAAACATACAATATGCTTCAAATTGTTATAAATATGCAATACTTTAATGACAAGACAAGGTGATGTAGCTGTTGTAGAAAAAACAAATAAATAATTACAGTCAATGCACAAAAAGTTCTCCCCTCCGCCATGTTTGAAGTTTATGGCCCGCCCAACTCGTGAATTTGGGTGTTAAAATTATTCCCAAGCTTCCCAGTGATACGACTTGAGTGATCGTAATGTTAAATGTTTAACTAAAACTTGTATTTATGATAATTTTGATTGCACGTAAAGGCAGCATACATTTACAGTGTGTAAGTGCAGTGTTTAGTGCGTCATTCTGGATTTTTACATTTAAAAATGTAAAATAAAATGTATTTTTTATTTTATTAGTTTAGTTTGCAAAAAATCCTAATGGTCTTTAAATAGATTTGTCTTTATACAAAAAGTAATTTGGTACATTTTTGTTTTGATGTTGAAGTGAAATGTGGCATGCATATGCATTTTTTTCCAATTCGTCATTCGGTGGCTCTGAATTGTCAAAACGTGAGATCGTATTTATTTTTTAACGTGCGAAAATTTCTGACGAGAATTTCGGACTCGTGTGCAAGGACCTTTAATATTTACCATAATCTTATTAACGGGGATGTTTAATGTTCTTTTAAACTTCTTTTAAAAATTGCTTTTGCAAAACATGTTTAGACAAAGACTACAATCATATCAGTAGCTTAATAAAAGCAGTTTCATTTTACTTGTAGTGGGTCACCTCATGGAGACTGCCATTTTGAGATCACATGACCAGCCGAATAGTTACTACTCAATTTCTACCACTCACTAATATTACTTTTTATTTGATTTAGTAGTTAATTTACTAACATGGACCCCTGTTGTTTTCTATTCCAGAAGCCTCATCTGTGTGTTGTCATGATTCGCGCCATCTTTCCCTTGTGTGTTCTTACCTTCACACTCCTCTTTTTGTGCACGGATGCACGTCCCGAATCTCCTGTCCGGTCAAGGCGTGCTCCCGCTGCCAAAGTGCGACTGGCAGGTATCGGCCAAAGAGAAAACGAGGGACGAGTTGAAGTCCTGCACAACGGGACGTGGGGCACCGTTTGCGACGACGAGGTCGACATTAAACTCGCTAATGTGGTTTGCAGGGAACTGGGTTTCCAAAGTGGCATAACATGGGCGCACAGTGCCAAGTACGGAGAGGGAGAGGGTGAGTGAATTTCTCTATTAAAATACGTGTGGGTTATGAATCTCTTTTGACTCAAAAATTACGATTTTATCATCATTTACTCACATTCATTGTTGTCCCAAACCTGTATGCCTTTCTTTATTTAGAAAGATGTTTAGAAGAATGTCAGTGCTGCTCTTTTCCATACAATAAAAATGAATAATGAAAGCCGCCATGCTCCAAATTTGAGTTTTTGGGTGAACTATCCATTTAAGTATAGTCTGAATAGCTGAGGTTTAAGAGTAATCTCTGTTATTTTCACATGTAACTGTGGATTATGTGAAAGGCTTGAGCGCAATTGCGTATGAAGGCGCATTGGTGTTTTAAATAGCTGTTTCACACTAGTGCAAGTGCACAGAGCTACTGTTCTTTACATCGCCCAAATCGCTCCCTGTAATTTCACTTTAAGGCAGCTATAAAGACAGCCACTAACCCAAAGCATGTATAACACTTAGTTGGCAGGACAACGTTGTCATTAAAACTAAAACAAACCCTTCAGACAGCTTCACCAGAGCTCTTTTGTAATGCTTTTGTTGGTGAAACTTCTTTCCCATATTAAAGAAGTATTGTGTAAATGAAGTCTGCAGACTTTTGCTGTATACTTATGTACCTTTTCTTAAAAAAATGTATTTTATGACAATAATTGAGGTATTGGTAGTGTCTTGCTTAAAAGTACAGTAGTTCACCAATAAATTGTCAGTATTTACTGATCCTAATGTCGTTCCAAGCATTTATGACTTTCGTTTGAACACAAAATAAGTTTTAATAGTGGTTGCTTTATTTAACGATTTCAGACTGAAGCTTTAAACTTACATAAATGTCAAAAGAACCATAAATGTCTCACAGAAGTGGTCGTGCAACTTGTATGTTGTATTTCAAGTCTTCCAAGCAGATATGATAACTGTATGTTATGAACAGACCAAAATTGAAATCATTATTCAATGATAATCTTCTCCTTAAATGTTAATCAACTTGAGAACCATAGTCTGTTCTAAAGTCTGATACTAAAATGAATGATTCAGACCAGTTTTGAACTTGATGATTGATTCACTGAAAATATTTGACTTAAAAGAATGATTAGTTTACTTCTCTTATGAACATCGAAATATCAGGGTTTCCAGTGAATAACGACTTTAATTTTGATCTGTTTGTCACACAAAACGTATGAAATAGGGCTTCAGAAGACTTGTAATATATGAGTTGTATGAGCTAATTTTGTCATAATGTTTTTTTTTTTTTTTTTTAAATTCACCTTTTGTGTTGAAACGAGAGTTATTCAGGTTTGGAATGATATAATATTCCTCTTTGGGTGAACTGTTCCTTTAAAGTGCCTATATTATTCCTACTTTTGTTTCTGGGGTCTTAAATTATAGGTTTACATGCATCCAAGGTAAAATGGTGTCTGAAATGGTTTGATCAAGAGTCCGATGTCTCCAAGAGATTACTCTTCTCTGATTGGTCAAATGGCCCAGTCTGTTGTGTTTGGTCTACCACTTACAGCGCATGCTAGAAACAAAACGTCCTTTACCATATAATGATACCAGTAGTGATGTCATCGATTTTACCATATCAATTCGAGCCTGAGTCCACATACTACAGTGTTTGAGGGCAGATCAAAGTAGACGTTGTTTGTGGCAGCCAATGAGGACCAACGAATGGCGTTATGCAAATTTGTTACAAACTTACAGTACATAGGTTCAGGTAGGAAGTAAGGCCCTGCTTACACCTGATATTAAGATGCATTTTGGTTGATCGGATTCGGATCACAAGTGAATGATGCTGTTTACAAGTGTAAACAGGGTCTAAAACATTTTGGCTTGTCCACTTTCAACCACTTCCAGTGTTAGTCAAAAATGCATTTAACCACATTCCTTTTGTAGTGTAAACGCTCCTGTGGTTGAATGCTTTTGAACAGCCACAAAAGACCACTTTCTCTCCTTCTACTGACCAAATGCGTAAACATGGGAAGGATTGAAAACTTTTGTCAGCTGAAGACCCAAGTTTGGTTTAAAGATGAAAAATGTACCAAGCACAATGTTCTCTCACCATTTCTGATTTCTAATCACACGCTCACTGTGTTCGGCGTGAACTTATACGGCTATCCGAACAGAAACAAGTTGTTTCCCGTCGTCTCTGGTCACGTTCATATGTCAATTGTGCAAGCTTATTTTGTTCATTGGATCGAAAGATCTGAAAAAACACGTACATTTACCTGCCCATAGACCCACCCCTTGAAGAAATTAGGACAGAAGTGTTTGAAAGTGGAAAAAATAAAGATTAAAACAGCAGGTGTAAACGGGAATGTGTCTACTGATGATCCGATCAATCAAAACCCATGTTAGACAAACCCATCTTACCCACCCAAGACATTTTACATTCACAACCAGCTATATTACACACTGCATGAAAGGTAATATCCAATAACAGCATAATAAGGACATTTTAAGACCCATAACTGATGTTTTATTCATCTAGTGCTTTTGTAACCTGTAACATCTGCCACAGGCCCCATTTGGATGGATAATGTGAAGTGTGAAGGAACAGAGAAAACTCTGAAAGACTGCAAGTCGAACGGGTGGGGTGTTCATGACTGCAAACACACTGAGGATCTCGGGGTGGTCTGTAGTCCAGAGAGAAGGCTGGACCAAGTGCATCCTGGAGTCACCAGAAGAGGGCACACCATCGCTCTCAGACCAAACACAGTCACCTCCAACCGTTGGCAGGACATTTACTCCAGTTCAAGAACACATGCACATCTCAGGCAAGGCAATGGACATTCCCAGGATCATACCGGATGGGATCAATTGTCCAGACAGCAGTTTCATAATCCGGTAAACAGAGAATGAAGTAGATCTGAAATGCTTATGATTAACTCTAAACCAAATCCTGACCTTGACGTTTTACATTTAGATTTAGCTGAAAATTTAAAGAGTTTGTTCCAAACTTACTTTCCTTCTTTGTTGGAAAACAAAATAATACCTTTTAAAGAATATCCTACTTGGAATCTAGTGCACTTGTCCACTTTTTCCATTTTTATGCATGACACATGAATGAATACAGGGTTTGGATAAATATGAGGTAAGCAATGAGATGTTTCATTATTGGGGACACTTGCAGCTATGCTCATGAGAAAATGTTATGTTTTCAATCTTCCTCTAGTCTGCCAGTAGGGTGAGGATTGAGGAAGTCCGTCTCAAGCCAGTCTTGATGGTTATAAAGAGGCGCACTCTTGTCACGGAGGGTGTGGTGGAAGTAAAGCATGCTGGGAGATGGAGACAGGTGTGTGATAAAGGCTGGAGTTTGAATAGCAGCAGAGTTGTGTGTGGGATGCTTGGCTTTCCTGACGCGGAGCAGCCCAACATGAACACCTACAAGTGAGTCTTGCACTTCTAATGAAAAATACAACATGTGCACTGGCATTATTCTCTGAGGTTTTGGTTCCTGAGATAATTAGTATTATATTAAAATCCAACATTTAGAGCTAATTCCCTGTTATTGGATGATATTAGTTTTGTGAATTTCATTGTGTTAGTACAGGGTTTCCCAGCTTTTTGACTAATAATATAAAATCTAGCCAGACTGCAGCATATTCTGTCCAAAAACTGCCCACTTGGACAGGAAAAGACTGTCTGGTTCACATGTAGCAGAACTGTAGCAGCCAGCAACAGTTTTATTTATACATGCTTTTGAAGTAAGGATAAATACAGGTTAAATTTGGTCTCAGATTGATGTTGAATTAAAAATTCTAAATTTTAGGGTCTGTTTTATTTTTGAAAGTTTTTGAAGCCTCTTATGCTCAACAAGGCTGCATTTATTTAATAAAAAATACACAAAGTAATATTGTGTATTTTACACACACACACACACACACACACAAAGACACAATGTGCTATTCTATACACACACACACACACACACACACACAAAACACACAACACACACACACACACACACACACAAAACACACACACACCACACACACACACACAACACACCACACACACCAACATTTAGGGAAAAATTATACTCCTTAATAATTTCTTTTTTCAGTATAATTTAAGAAAAAAAAATTATAGAAAGACTGGTACATGTTATTCAAGGGATCCTATCTTTATTTCTTTTTTCCCCTGGTTTTGTTTGTTTTTTGATTTGCTGTGTTTGTTGGACCACACAGGATGTTGTGAGGATGATATTGGAAATAGAAAAAGTCTATTTCTAAGCACAAAAAGATGCATGTATATCTCTGCATGTAGTGGAAAGTGAAAGATTCACCTCTCTGTTGGTTGGAATAGCACATCTGATTCCCTTATCTCTGTTCCCCAGGCACCTTTCACAAACTCGAGCACTTAAGCAATGATTAAAAGATCTTTCAAACGTACTGATGCTATCTAGACGCCAGTGCTAGTGAAAGGAGCGGTCTGTTCTGAACGCTTAGATTTAAGTAAGAAGTCTAATATTCCTGCTGATTGTTATTGAGAAAGGACATCAGTTTAAAGCCTTCAAAGTGTCTGTTGTTGGAGAAAGAGTTTCAAGTTTGTTTAATGATTTTATTGACATTGTCACCCTTGACTTTCTCCTGCTTCCTTACAGAGTGTTTCCAACCAAGCTGTACTTTCACAGTCTTGTCTTTATTGATCAGTTATTTGAAGTATGTAAAGAGCAGATTACTGTTGGGAGTTTCTGTGCTATATTTCACCTTTTTGAACAATTTATTCTAAAAGAGCATATTTCTTGGAGCAATTATGTGCACATGTTTGTTGTCTTTACCTACATATCTACCCATCATCCTACCTTTTTACCTTTTTATTTATACTAAAATCTATCTATCTATCTATCTATCTATCTATCTATCTATCTATCATCTATCTATCTATCTATCTATCTATCTATCTATCTATCTATCTATCTATCTATCTATCTATCTATCTATCTATCTATCTATCTATCTATCTATCTATCTAGCTAGCTAAGTTTGTTTTCATTAATTCTCATGTATCTTTGTTTGCTATTCCCACCGCTCCTTTGTTACCATGGTTATCATTATGAGTTTGTTTGGTTCAGCTGTGTTCTATTAATCATCTTGTTATATATTATTGATCCCTCGCATTCATTCTCTGTCTGGTCTGTCTTATGATTATGCGTGATGGCACCGTCTGTTTACCTTTTGGATAGTTGTTATTTAACTCATGTTGGAACTTTATTCCTCTTATTCTATGGGGTGCAGCCTGGTGGGGCAGTGAACCCGAGGTTACCCCGTGAGTCAGTCGTAGAGCTCTTCTTCCTATCTGATTTTAGGGATAAATTGGGTCTATTGGAGACGTCCGAAACTGCGAAAGAACACAACAGACACAGTGTAATCACCATGGGAAAATCTCAGTGTTAAATTTTTATTTGGGGATTATTTTAATTTATTTTTATGTAAAGTACTTTGAATTATCATAGTGTATGAAATGTGCTATGTAAATAAACTTGCCTTGTCTTCATCTGTTTGCCTGCAACCACTTGTGACAGTCAGCCTGTCAATCACGTACTCGCCTACCTATCTTTTCACCTTCCAACCCCTATACCTACCTACTTTTTTAACCTACTTTACTTATCCATATATCCACCAACCAACTTGTTGTACTTGCCCATCTAAAGTATCTATCTACCTTCCTATATTTTCATCCAGCTTACTTGGATAATTATTTACTTAATTGCCTACATATATACCTTTTTTTACCTTCCTTTGTACTTACCTACCCACCTTTTTACCTGCCTAACTACTTATAAACCTATCCACATTATCCATATGCCTGCCTACATATTTTTGTCTCCTGCAACCTAGTTACCTACCTATCAATCTTTTTACCCTTCTAGTTATCTTCCTATCATTTACGTACCAACCTATCTTTTAACTATACCTACCTACCTACTTAGTCAACTTACCTACCTATCTACCTATTTTTTTACCCTCCTGTACCAACCTACTTTTCTACCTACCTATTTTTTACACTCCTACCAAACTACCTTTTATCTACCTCTCTACTTATTTTCATCCCCCACCTGTCTACCTACCTTCTTGTTTAACTAATTACTGTGCCTATCAATTACTTTCTACATATTTACCATTTTTAACTACCTACCATTACCTAAACTACTTATCCACCTATCCACCAAATCTACAATACTTGCCTACCTCCCTTCTTATTTTCTTCCCCTGCTTCCTACCTACCAACCAACCACCTTATTTGTCTGTTGCACAAGCACATTTTTATTTCATGACCATGCTGAGCAGTAAATGCATTTAACTCTGAGCAGGTTTTCTTAGTTTAGTTAATAATTTGGTTTTGATATAGATTTCCTAACAGTTACCACTTTTTGTTCTCATTTGTGTTCTCACTTCATTTTCATTATTGCCTTGTTTTGCTCCTCTTATAGGATGCTGTGGTGGTTCAGAGGCATTTTTTTGAGTTACCACACTCACAGCACAACTATTTTATTCCCATTGTGTGAATGGACTTTGTCCATGCTGGCATGCCATCCCATGCGCTCATTATAAAAAGCACCACCTTAATCTTATGGGTCTGCGGCCTCCAAGCTTTTTTAGGT
Source organism: Chrosomus eos (assembly GCA_036326025.1). Classification (NCBI taxonomy): domain Eukaryota; kingdom Metazoa; phylum Chordata; class Actinopteri; order Cypriniformes; family Leuciscidae; genus Chrosomus; species Chrosomus eos. The sequence goes on along the minus strand of CM070833.1, from coordinate 28,738,520 downwards.
TTGTGCTGGGGCGTTATAAGTGTTGTACGTGCTTTCTGCTGATGACTCTTCTACGGTCTGTCTGTTGCTGCATTACAAAATGCCCTCATAAATGTGCTTGAGCGTTGAGCAATTTTACATTTTTTATGCTCAAAAAAATAAAAATAAAAATTCTTACCCAGCAGATTAGATCGTTGACAGGTTTTTGTTATCTTTTTTTAAGGCTTTGTGCCCTTTTTCTTGAGAATCCTAATCTTGAGGTCACAGGAACACCTAAGCAAGCTTTTTGTTTATGCATGACTCAAAGACATGCCACAAACAGCAACTTGAAGAAGCTGTTTGAACTTAAATTAGAGCTTACAGAGCTAGCTGTGGCTTTTGTGGCTTACGTCCTAGAGAATCTCCATTTGGCTCTTCCTCGTCTGTGAGCGTGCCCAGTACCTGACCTCACCATGTATTACGTGCATTTTGTTAAGTCTCCAAAGAGCACCAGACTTGGCAGATGTACTGAAGAGCGATCCCTCCCACTCCCACTCAGCGTCTCAGAGATCGCGAGCCACCCCGCCCTGACACTGCTTCTTCTGGATCCTCAGCTGAAGATGCTGTAATTAAATGTTGTGTCCCTCAGAAGATTTCCACGTTTCTGGCGAGTAAGGGAAAGGCAGATTACAATTATAGCTGCACCCTGTAGGCTGCTGTGTCAGCAGGACACACTCTGTCACCGGGGAAACTGAAAGACTTAAACCACAATAAGGATCAAATATCCTTAGACGAGCATCTCAAGAAATGAAATACTATATTTTAATGGTTCGGGTTCTGTTCTTTCAGTCTAAAGCAGTGCCCCAGTCAGACTGTGTTCAGAAAGAAAAATCACTTCTTTATTTATGGAGTTTGTACTATAATATTTGGCTCAGTGTCATTTAAAGGATAATTCCGGTATTTAGCACTTTGAGTCTATTTTCTAGTTTGTTTTGGATGAACTAGAGTGGTGGACACAGAATTTTTTACGATTGGGTCCTGTCTCGTTTTTATGACTATTTTAGAATCGCCTCTGACCGCTTCAGAGTGGCTGTCTATGAGCATGGACAAACATGTCCTTAAAACAACCCTTAACGTTCGTTTTCAAAACTGTGCAACTCAACGAGTGGTTAGTGGTGTTCGTTGAAGATTAAAAACAAATATATCGGCGCAATGTATGATTTCAATCCGTGTTATTTGCTACTGTATAGTGGAACTATTTTTGCTGCTCTCAAAAAGTCAACCATCAAGTACTTACACATTTTAACTTTTCTAGAGATATAGCATCTCTAGAAAAGTTAAAATGTGTAAGTTTAGTCAACAGTACTTGATGGTTGACTGTATCAAAAGCCTTTTTAAGGTCTAAAAATACAGCTCATGGTTTCAATCATATTTATCAAACAGAATACAATGCGTTAATATAGATGGTGTTAAATCTCCTTCCCTTAGCAATCATGTTGGAGTTCCACAGGGCTCAATTCTCGGTCCTCTATTGTTCTCAATGTACATTAATGATCTTCCAGCTGCTTGTTTGGACTGTAATGTGCAGATGTATGCGGATGACGCTGTGATCTTCATTCATGGTAAAGATAAAAAGATAATAGCTACAAATCTTACAAATTCACTAATTAAGGTTCAAAACTGGCTAAATCAAATTTGTCTCACTCTTAATACCAAAAAAGACCGTTGTGATGATTACAAAAAAAAAACCCTGTGAAGCCAAATACTTTAAAAACTGAATGTAAGACACTCACTCTACAATCGCCAACAGAAAGTAGAACTTCAGTGTTTTTGGGAGGGGAGTGATTGGAGTTGGTAGCCCAGTTCAAGTACCTTGGGGTTATACTAGATTCAAACCTCACTTTCAAAAAGCACATACAAAAGGTAACCAATGCTATACAATTTAATTTACAAAATTACAAACAAATTAGGTCCTACATTAGTGATTTTATCCCATACGAATACTGCTTTACAGTTTGGTCTTTTGCTGGAGTTACTGCATTAAAACCCTTTAATCAACTATATAAAAAAAAACAGTTAAGGTATTTGACAGGAAACCACAGTCGTCTCACTTTTGTCCAATTCTTGAGAAGTATCAACTCTTAAATTTTGAAAATCAAATTTTTTTTTAAAAGTAGCTGTCTAATTTATAAATCTATGAATGGAATCACCCCACCACCCCTCGGGGATTTTATCAAAAAGAGAAATAGTGAGACTAGGACTAGATCATTTACCCGGGGGATTGTGAAGTACCATTTAGAAAATCTTTGTTTGCACAAAATGTCCTCTCTATTAAAGCCTGCACAAATTGGAATAGTATTCCAAAGGAAATTAGAGATAGCCCCACTTTTGTTTCATTTAAGAAACATCTTAAAAGATGGCTGAATAACAATCAAAGATGTACTCTTTTGGTATGAAGGTAGAATTTGATAGGTAGATTGATTTATATATTTATAATAAGCACTTTGGGATGTCTACGCACAGGCATTTATGTACTTTAAATGGATATTACAATAAATTCTTTATAAGGTATAGGAACTTTTTTAATTTTTTTAATTCCAGCTCCATATGTGTTGTGTTGATATGTATATTGTTCATTTGTTTTTTTGGTTTGTATTTGTCTATGTTTGGGACTACGGATGGAAATTAGCATTGTGCTAAATCTGGCGTATTTACGTTCAACTTTGATTGTACGTTCATGAATATGCATTGTCCCATATAAAAATAAAATTCAAATTCAAAATTCAATTCAAAATTTTTTCAGATACCTCACAACCGCGTATAAACTTCCGCTCGATATTTGAGTCTGAAGCGTTAGCACACTCCCGACCACTTGATGGCGACAACCACTCACGCTAGCCTTCTGAGAGACGGAGAACCGAGCGAAAAGACTACAACCAAATGTAAACAGACCCCTTTCTGTTTCCGGTTGCGCAGTAATATCAACGAGCAATGAGTCCTCCAACAGAAATCATGCGATTTTACAAAATACCAAATAAAACACGACAGAAACTGTATTTCGCTACGCTACTTGTTTTCGAACATCAACGAACACCACTAACCACTCGGTGAGTTGCACAGTTTTGAAAACGAACGTTAAGGGTTGTTTTACGGACATGTTTGTGCATGCTCATATGGCGCTTTTCCACTGCATGGTACGGTACGGTTCGGTTCGGTACGGCTCACTTGTGGTGCTTTTCCACTGCATGGTACGGTACGGTACGGTGCGCTTCGGCGAGCTTTAAATGGTACCTGATCTGTTGAGGTTCCAAGCGTACCGTACCGGTACTAAAATGTGACGTGAAACACTGCAGATCACTGATTGGTCAGACAGACAGAATCGTCACTACCAGCGTCATTGGATTTGCGACACGAGACCGCTATACAGAGTCATATAACCAGTAGACAACAGCCAACACGGTAGCACCTGTGTTTTACTTACTTGAAAAAAAAGAAGAGATCAACACTTTAAAAAGGAAATGGCTGAATCGTGGTCGAGGTGCAGACAATCCTCTCGTTGGTTGCCTAGGAGCGGGTCCAGCGAGAGCTGGATGGGGCAAAACAAAATGAAAAAGTGTTCCAAGAAGTAGCAGCTAGCTCAGCTCTTAGCCGCACACGGCTATCACCGGACCTACAAACAGTGTAACGATCAGTCCCACCCACTTTGAATGGGTACTAACTGCAGTGGAAAAGCAACCGAGCTAGCGAACCGAACAGTGCCGTACCGAGCCGAGTCGTACCACGCAGTGGAAAAGCAAAGCCGAACCGAACCGCTCCGCGCCGAATCGAACCGTACCGAACCGAACCGAGCGTACCATGCAGTGGAAAAGCGCCAATAGACAGCCACTCTGAAGCGGTCAGAGGCGATTATAAAATAGTCAAAAAGTCGAGGCAGGACCCATCGTTAAAATGCCTGTGTCCACCACTCTAGTTCATCCGAAACAAACTAGAAAATAGACTCAAAGTGCTAAATACCGGAATTATCCTTTAATTGCAGGATTTAAACTTATTTTAAACAAATTTTCAGTCCATTGAGAATCAGCTTTGAGGGTCAAGCACAATAATCTGTTTAGGCATTCAACATTCGGTGTTGTGGTGTAAGAGATTTTTCATTATTTTCATGTTGCATTATATCACATTTGTACAGGAGGAGCCACAATTATTTTTCTTCTAATCAAACGCGATGGCCAAATAATATGACCTGCACTAAGGAAATAATTTCTAAGGCAATTTAGTTTCATGTTTAGTTTCAAGTAGGCAAGTTTCACACTTTTTATATACATAAAAGGGGATTTTTAATAACAATCAACTCTGGAGACATAAAAAGTGGCTGGTGTTAAAGAAACCTTTTCATGAAAACTTGCAACTACTGTATTATGCCATGACTGTATTGGTCCTTATGATGTACTATAAGAATACAATCAATATTTCAGAGATTTGAGTGCCAGAGGGAGAGAGGGAGGTGAGGAGAGAGAGAGAGAGAGAGAGAGAGAGGAGAGAGAGGAGAGAGAGAGGAGAGAGAGAGAGGAGAGAGAGAGAGAGAGAGAGAGAGAGAGAGAGAGAGAGAGAGAGAGAGAGAGAGAGAGAGAGAGAGAGGAGAGAGAGAGAGAGAGAGAGGAGAGAGAAGAGAGAGAGAGAGAGAGAGAGAGAGAGAGGAGAGAGAGAGAGAGAGAGAGAGAGAGAGAGAGAGAGAGAGAGAGAGAGAGAGAGAGAGAGAGAGAGAGAGAGATTTGTGTGTATGTGTATAGACTAATGCTTAAAACAGTGGCATGTTTGTTGTCTCCAAACAGACCAGCTCTCACTATCATTAAGTTTTCTTGGTTCAGCAGTAAACCAAGGGTGGGACTCTTAGACTAATTACATGAACAGGTGGGTATTTCAGTGCCAGCCACTGTAAGACTGTATATATATATATATATATATATATATATTAGTTATTGTAAAGTATCTCTTCATGTTCAGAGAACTACATTTGATATATAAAAGGACAACTTAATATATAAATTATATGCGATTATTTTTTTGAATTTCAGCTGTAAATTATCATTTTGAAGATGGAGTTCTGTAGCTTTAGACACGAGTTACTAGAATGTTACTCTGCTACAGAATGTCATATGGTAGAAACATCCAGAATATTTTATGAGGTCATTAAACTGGAGATTCCACACAGCAGTTGACTTGTTTCTTTTCTGTTGACTGATATTATCTCTTTTTTATTCATAAGACGCTTCCGTCAGGAAAATGGGTTTATTAAAGCTGTATTGAATTTACATATTTTGAAAGTCCTTATTAAAGTAGACATTTGATAAACTATTTTGTGTGTGTAGTCAGAAAAACAGATTCAGCTAAATCAGAGTGAAATCCTTTTGGGTTATACCAGAATCTTTAATAATTACCACATTTATTTGGACAGACGGTGGATGATGACCGTGATTATATAATGCGTCACTGTGATGACAGGTGCATTAGAGGTCAGGTGTTCATGGGTGGATTCTCTCTCTCTCTCTCTCTCTCTCTCTCTCTCTCTCTCTCTCTCTCTCTCTCTCTCTCTCTCTCTCTCTCTCTCTCTCTCTCTCTTCTCTTTCTCTAGTTTGTCTAAGTTTGTTTTTTGGGAAGTCTTACTGTGCCCATTCCGGGATACCAAAATGCCAGTGGAAATATCTGTTTATAGAATGTACATATTTGAAAGCCAGTTTAGTGGTAGATTAAGTTAAAACATATGTTCTTTGATGTCTGTGGGCCATAGATTTGATTATTATAACAGCAATGTAAACAGATGAATCTTTAGTTTAAAGTATTTTGAATAAAGACACAATGGTAATGAACTGGTCAAGACCTGGAATAGTGAGTTTTTACTATAACTGACTCCTAACGACAAAATCTCATGTGGTTTATGGCTTTCTGTAAATTTATTTAGCCTTATTTCCAGTGTAATATGTTTTATATTATTAATTATATTTTTATATTATTAACAGCATCATGAATTGAATCACTTGTCAGATTTTTTCCAACATTTTTCTTTTTCATTTACAGAAAAATATGGGATAAAAAGGTCAAGGACTCAACAACAAGGTGAATTCAGTTTACTCTTCTTTTCCGAATATCTACATGCACACTAAAGCATATTTCTTTACGTCAGAACTAAGGGTGTCACGATTTCGATTTTAAATCGAAATCGATCGAAATTGACCCTTGCGTGGAGCTTGATTGACAGGTGTTCTAACCAATCATACTTCGCCATTCGCCATTTTGTCCAAAAAAGCAGCCAGTAGAGTTGGGAGGATTTGAACTTGGTAAAATGAATATACTGACGCCTTTCCGCGGTTAAAACAACATTACTTCTTATGTTCGTTCATGTTTATTTGATGCTATAAATGAACTAGAAGGAAGAGATGATCGGATCACGAGCAGCTTTGACGGATGCTCTACAGCGATCTGTCATGGCACATTAAAGAGCCCCAAAACGATATTTATTGTTTAAATTTCTTTCAAAAAATGACCACATTTGAAAGCTGAGACTTTGTTTAATATGTTTAATATCAAAAGTAACCGAAAAGTAACCTGGTCTGTCCTGTCTGTCTGCGTGTTGTCAGTCTCCTCTCTGCTCCGCGATGTATTTTTCACTGCGTGAGAACATGGTGAGAGCGTGAGAGCGGCGTAGCTTGTCGGAACATAGCGACAGTAACTAAGGAGGGCGGGTCTTTGCGAAGGGTCAATTAAGTAACAATCTCGATAATCGAATTCAAAAATGGAATCGTCGATACTGCCACGCCCCCATGTCACGTCCAGTCGGTTTGCAAAGCGGAAAAAAGCACGCGTGTTGAAGTGCTGCGAGTCCTCTACCTCAGCTAGAGCTATGGCTAGAGCCAGTCAAAAGATAGCATGGCTGCTGCAGATGCAGGAGACCCATCGACAGGACTTCTGACCTCCTCTTTCACTAAAGTCGCCGGTATGGGACAGTGGGAGTATTTCTGATTTCCAGTAAGTTATGTTGACAACGTTCACATTCGCGTTCAAAGTTCGCGCTTCAAAAAAGCCACAGTTTGCAAGCTCTGCTCATAGACTGTAAAAAAGGCTCTGCTACTGGATGTGCGTCAGACGCAGGGTCGGCGCTACGAGGGGGCCCCAGGGGGCCTGGCCCGGCCACCTGGGTCACTGTGCCCCCTCACCTCTAGTCCGCGCACCACCCTGCCTCAGAACGCGATTTCAGCCACTGAGACTCGGCAACAGGCACGCTACCACTGTGCCCTTTTATTCCTGACATATTATAATTAACTTAACTACATATATATTTTATATTTTAACTATAACTGTATATATATATATATAACTATTTGTAAATTAATTTAGTTTTACCATGATTAAATCAGCTTTGCAACCCGTAAATAAATACATCGATCCGCTGATTTTGTTTGAGTTCTTCAATGGTCAAATTGTAGATTATTTGCCAAGCGTGTCAGAGCTTGCGGTTGTTGTCAGAGGTTGTTGTTCTGTCTCATCAAAAACCCAATATGTTCATCATTGGTTGCAGTTTTTATCAAGCAGGGACACGTTTGTTTCCATTTTATTTTCTGATCTCACCGAATGAATAGAGTCTCCGTTACTGCGATAGATTGAAGTGCGTGTCCGAGTGCGCGAGTCACAAGAGAACACTATCCATGACTTTAGCCGCGTTTCCATTACCCTTCAAATTGCGCAAATTGAAATTGCGAATTGAAATTACGCTCAATGGGAACAGGTCAATTTCGCAAAAACTCCCATTTATCGCAAAAAAAAAGTGTTTGCTGAGCGCGCATGGCACGGAGGCACGGCCGCGAACACTTGCTTTTTCCTATCAACAGTAGAAACAACTTAAAATAGGCCTACTCTATAATTTCTGGTCATACAGAAAATAATAATACATTATTTGCAACTATGATTTTATTTGTGTAAACTCACAATAACAAGAAAACGTTGTGCTTTTGTAAAGTAAAGTAAAACAATCATGCGCGCTTTCATGATCTCCGTGAACTGGAGCGCGAGAGCTGAAACAAAGTATAGCCTATGTAGGCTAAAGCTTGAAGTGTCCACTTTAACAACAATTAAAATGCCTCGTTATTTTTTCAGACACATTTATTATCATTAGCTCACCTATACTCACCTAAATCACCTTTCTGTAGGCTGTGGTTCCAGAGACATAAATATGGCTCTTCTCATTCAGCACTGCGGGAAAAATATAATTTCCAGGTTCTAATTTGGCCTTAGAAAACCATTAAAATCGACTTTTTTTTCATATTAAGTTGGGAATATTTTAAATGTTTAATAAAGGGGCAAAAAGTCATAAACAAACATCTGAAATTTAGTCGATATATTAATATTTTTGCGCAGCATTTGTGTACAGTTCAAATAAAAAAAAAAATTGGTGTTCAACTTTGCATTTTAAAAAAACAACCACCGTTCATTTTTCGTTTTGCAATTACGGGTTAAATAAGGAAAAACGAATGGACACAAAATGTACACTGACCGTTTGGACAGAGTTCTTTATTAAATTCATAAAAGAAACAATAATTAGGCTACAGGAATACTGGATTCTAAACCTCAAAGAAATGCCGCAAGACCTCGGAGCAGAAATGAGAGAGAAACACCAGAAACTCCTTATGCCGTTCGCAGTAAGGGTCTTTCCCTGCCATTAATGCTTGGATAACACGTCTCATTCCATTAATAATAATGTCTAATGTGGTGGTGGCTGATAGACTATAAACCTACCCGTTGCCATGATGTTTTTGACTTATCGCGAGAGGAAAAAAGGGACGTTGTATCGTATAACATAATGGAAACGCGTCATTTCGCAATAATTTTTTATCGACATTTAGAAAAAAATCGCAAAAGTTTTGCGCAAATCTGTAATGGAAACGCGCCTACTGATAGCAGCGGCAACCAGCGCGCAGCTTGAGTTCAAAAACAAAACATTTTAGCGCTAGATCTCTTATTTAATAGCGAACTAAATTAATGCTCTGCTAGTTAACTGGAGATGTTTTATGTATTTGTATTTGGTGCATCCGTGCAATGTTTCAAAAACTGGTGGAGGACAATATATCGATCCTCAGAAAACCCCGCAAATTACGCCCCTGATGCAACGACTTCACTGGATCTAAACAAATCAAATCATAAAAAAAAAAAAAATAATAATAATTATAAGTAGGCCCCCCCAGTGACGCATCGAGGCCCCCTCATTCCGTATGTCCTGGCGCCGACCCTGGTCAGACGTCAGTGCGTGTACCATATTCTTCCACTTTTTAAATTAAAACTTTAAATTGACAAAAACAGCAGACTCAGAACAGTATAAATCTTTATACAATAAATCTTGCATGTCACAAATAACTTGGTTCTCCACCTCCACGAATGAGACGAGTGTCATTCATTTCCGCACCGAGTCTATTTTTGCTGCACGCGCCGACAGTTAAAGCGACAGCGCACAGTTCGTGGTCAAAATGAACATGACATGAAAATGTTGTAATTTCATCATAAATGCATTTAATTAAATTCTAAATTAAATACAAATTTTTTCACAGTCATGTTTGTACTTTAAGACCGAGGTAAAGCAAGGAAAACATAGATGTATCTGTTAAACCATGTTTGTTTTGTTGTGAACTTGAATGTCATCTTCTGTGAATAAGACTGCAGTTACAAAAGAGAAACTACATGGCAGGTTATTTTGCTTAAGTTTCTAATTGACTGAAGATATAAGTTATTGTAACATTATTTTGTTAATAAATGTTTTAAATTTGACAATGTAGTGTGGTCATATATTATATTACATAAAAGTCTAGTCTAAAAATGGCATCGCAAACTGTGCTTAAAAAAAATAAATGTAAAAATCGAGAATCGAATCGAACCGTGACCTTAGAATCGAAAATGGAATCGAATCGAGGATTTGGAGAATTGTGACACCCCTAGTCAGAACATCTTATTACTCTTAATTTAACTTAATATACTAATGCTCTTGTGAACTATGTTGTCTCCTAGATTGAATCAGATGACCAAGAAGAAGGGATTCTGGGTTGAGAAAGTACATTGTCTGGGTACAGAGCCCAGCCTAGCGGAGTGTCACGCCCAGCTGTCAATCCCACGAAGCCCCGCCCCCTGTAAGAACGGTCGCTATGCTGTGGTCCGCTGTGTCCCAGGACCGCAATTTGCTCGTATGTCCTCTGGCAGACCCCAGGCACCTCACCCTGTGCAGGTAATCTTTGAAACATTTACACTGTTCAGACTGCCAGCAAAAATCAGATTTTTTGCATATCCAGATTTTATCCAGATGAGTTTTTGAAAGTCTGGACAGGAGAAAAACACATGAAATCTGAATTTTTTAAACCTTTTTTAAACCACATTTGGAGGTGGTTTAACAGAATGTGTCTCAGTCTGGACACTCTGTCAACTCAAATCGGATTTCAAATAGTCTTTTGCATCACTCTTAATGTCCACTAAAATATTAAGCAGCATAATTTTGATCATTTTCAATATTGATAATAATAAATCTTAAAATCTGCATATTAAAATGATTTCTGAAGGATCATCCGACACTGAAGACTGGAGTAATGATGCTGAAAATTTAGCTTTGCCATCACATGAATAAATTACATTTTAAAATACATTAGAGTAGTAGTGAATTATAATAACATTTCATAATATGTTTTATTTTACTGTATTTTTGATCAAATAAATGCAACCTGGGTGAGCATAACAAACTTTTAAAAATGTGTACAGTTGTAATGTACTGTTTTGTCATGGGTTATAAACATATATTTAGGGTTAGGGTTAGCTATTAGAATAAGCATTGAAAAACAAAACATATTTTGTTGACCACTAATCTGAAGATTTGGGACGGCAGTCCCTCTGGTGCTTCTCAAACGTCTATTGTGGTTATAATAACCTGGTACTTTGGGACTGAGGTGGAAAAATATGATTTCCTGAAAGTAACCTTGTCAATCTCTTTTCTCCTCATAGCTGTCAGTGCGCCTGAAGTCAGGGCCACGTCTGGGAGAAGGCAGAGTGGAGGTTCTGCGCGAGGGGAAGTGGGGAACTGTGGTTGACCACCGGTGGGACCGTATCTCAGCCAGCGTGGTGTGCAGAGAGCTGGGCTTCGGCTCTGCCAAAGAGGCTCTTTCCGGAGCATACATGGGTCAAGGTGAGAATTACAGTAGTTTAAGCATAAAGAAATAGTTGACCCAAAAAAAATATTTGTTATTATTTACTTACCCTCATTCTGATCCCAGTTGGAACTACTTGAGGGTAAGTAAATGACAGATTTTTCATTTTTGGATGAACTATTCCTTTAAACTGCCAATATGGTGTTTTTGGGAAGAAGGTGATTCACAACTACAAACATGGTTATTATACTGAGCTTGCCACATGATTCCAACGAAAGTCTGAGTCTGAGCTTAATTGGAAAGCTCTGCTTATCTGTGGGATACGCCTGTCTGCAGCTGAATGAAAGCAGTCTATGACGTGACGTGAGGATATTTTACATTATGCAATATCACACTCTCCAGGCGCAAAGCATGAATGTACCATACGGCGATTCTTTAAGCCAAGGAACTTTCCCTGAACTTTCTCTGCCTCAGATCCACACTGCATGTGAGTTTATTTAAGAAGCTGACTGAGACAAAACTCAACGCTGATCTGTATTCCGAGCGGCATCTTTTCTCTTTGGCAGAGCAATTATCTCATCCGGTCAGAGTGAAGCGATGACAGTAGCAATTTATTGAAGACTTCCAGATATCGCACTGATGAAAAACACAGCCAATAATGTTGTGCAGATTTTGTTTTTTTAAAGGAAGGAAGTGAAATGACGTTCGACTCATAATGATGTTTTATCAGGTCCTACCATTCAAAGAACTGAAATGATGAAATGTTGATTTATGGATTATGATAATTTTAGGGGTATGTTACTTTAAAATATAAGCTGTCATGCACCAGTAGTGACTCATATGAAAGTACAGACTTGAAATTAACCTGTCTATGGTTGACTACTTTCATGTAATGAAAATAATCCAATCAAGGTTTTAATTTAACACTCGCCAAGTGCCAAATTCTTACTTGCCTGTTACTAGCTGATATTTTTTTTTAGGAATGGCAACTTCAAATTCAAAGCAACCAGTTAAAGGTGCTCCAAGCAATGTCGGGTGACGTCACTTCTTGTTGACGTTCGAAGTATTGTCAAACAAAACGGACGCTACCTAGACCCTCCCTCCTCCTCATCCGCGCACTAACACCCCAAACCCCACCCCCAAATCATCCTTGTTGGTTATTGGCTAGAACAGTTTGTTATGTTTCGTGGCGCGGGTTGCTACAGTTTGTTTTTGTTGCTTTTCATTTATACTTCTGCGTCGTTGTCCACGTAGACGCGCAATTACACATGCAGAGGGAGCATGTGAAACCCGAGGGAGGGGTTCTAACAGACCAATCACAGCGCTTGCGTCTGCGTAGAATTGACGCGTTGTTACATTTTTGGAGAGGTGCACGTCAGGGTACGCCGGAGGGTACGCGCGCTACTCACAGCCTACGCCGTATCTACGGCGTAAGTTCGACGCAGAAGTATAAATTGGGCTTTATAGGTATACTGATAGTTAACTAGTTAAACACTTGTAGCACATTTTTTAGTTTATGAAAGTACACTTTGAAGTATATTCTCAGCAAACTACTATTTTAGTAGTTTTATACTGCAAGTATAATTGTAAGCTTTCTTTATAACTTAAGTTATCATAATTATAGTTTACCATATATAATTGTTTCACTGAGTATACTACTATGTTCCTATTCGTATTCATTTTATACTTGGAATTTATTTGATCTTTTTAACTGTACTTTAAGAAGATCTAAAGTAAATTTCTATGTACACTACAGTGGACTACACACAAATTCATATACTCAGAATTAAGAACATGTATGTTTTCTTTGTTTGTAAATATTGATTTATAATTTAAGTGTAGAAGACAGTATATAAAACTGTGACAAAAGTATTTAATAGGTTACTCAATCAAAAGAGTAAACACAACTACAAGCCAAGTATTATTAGAAAACTTAAATTATAGGCTACTTTTGTGGATATCTCGATCAAAACATTGAGTAAAAGTACATGCCAAATATCTGTATAGGTCAAATATACTGAATTTGCTGTCATTAGAAGTCAAGGATACTTACATACTTCATGTTTTAAGTATATTTCTGATAAATACATAATGTTATTTTTAGTTTAAAGAAGTAATAGCAGTTCAAGTAGAAAACAGTTATTTTAAATTGTAATACTGTATTATTGTTTTTACTGTATTTTTGATTAAATAAATACAGCCTTTGTGAGCATAAATGACTTTAATATATCAAATTCTATGATTGCTATAAAGCAATCACAAAGAAAAACAGCTAAATCTCATTGTCATTGAGACAAAAATACATACATTTCAAATAAAATAAAAAAATGTAAATTATAGTTTAATGATGGTTAATACATATTTTTGGTTGCCACATTTTCTTAATCACCCTTCATCGGCAGGTTTGGCAAAAAGAAAAAGAAAAGAAGCTATTTTAGAAAGTGACTACTGATTTTTGAATTCACCCATTTGGATGTAAGACTACTTGAGATCAAAGCTTATGATTTCTGTCCGTCTATAGCGTCGAGGTCTTTAGGTATTTAGATGTCATGTATAATTTTCCCAGTGCAGCCGAGCCCACAAAAACATATAGTGAGTGAAAAGAGACACAAATTAGTGTTTCAATGACAGAACAGAGCTGGACTGTTTGGGACAAGCAGTAAAAATAGGAAATCTGTTGAGATGGGCTACATGTACCAGACTGTGGTTACCACATTTAGAAATGATCCTGAATAATGGTGTTGGTACAGTGCTTATTGCACTGCCAGATTTTCCAGACATTTAACATAACATAAAGGGATAGTTCACCCAAAAATGAAAATTCTGTCATCATTTACATCAGTTTGGGGTTGAACTATCCCTTAGTAGTGGAAACAAGTTTGAGAATTGGATGTCATTGTGGCTGCATTGTGGAGAACATTCTTTCTGTGGATTTTTTTGTTCAAAATGGTTTTATGGTGAACTTAGCATGAACCCTTTATGTAGATCTTTTATAAGATAATGTAGATCTTTTAAGGCCAATGCGGCGTGAAGCAACACATTCTGTTGAGGCGTTCTCTAAGTCTGACCTCCCAGTATGAAGTAAATGTGTAAGTAAACATGACTTCATGTTTTGAGATTTGTTTGAATGCAGTATCAGTTGGTTTTACTTCAGTCAGACACAATAGACAAGGGATTTAAAGTCAAGTTCACCGGTTCACTGGTGAGCACTGGGAAAACGTATAAGGTTATAATATATTTTTATATGCAGTACACACTGAGTTTTTCCTCTGGCTTTGAACTGATGCTGACATGCACTTGGCTAAGAGAAATATTTCTTATATAGCTATTTAATCTGCTCTTAAAATAGGGATTATAGTCATTCCATGAAAGGAAAACACCATTAATGCGGAATATATATATATGTTGTTTTATTTTAGGGAGAAGAAAATGTCCATTTTCTGTAAACCACACTCTAGTGAAACTATTCACTGCAGTCAGTCACAGAACCACTCCCTTTCCTACAGCCACTTCTGGAATACTTACTTATCTACTTGCATTTCTGTGCATACACGGTTTTATATTTATGATAAGATTTATATTTAAGTTAAAAAAAAAAAAACATTTATTTTAGCAAGGAAGCATTCAATTGATTAAAAGTAACCGTAAACCCAATCACAGTATAATATTCATAAATAAAAAAATTAAATGTCCACAAACGTATTCAGCACTGATAATAATAACAATAAATGTATTTTGAGCACCAAATCAGCATATTAGAATTATTTCTGAAGGATCATTTGACACTGTAGACTAGAGTAATGATGCTGAAAAATAATCTTTGCATCAGAGGAATAAAGTAAATATAGTGAAATACAAAACAGCTATTTTAGGTTGAAATAATATTTTTCAATATTACTGTATTTTTCTGTATTTTTGATTAAATAAATGCAGCCTTGGTGAGCATTAGAGGCTTACTTTCAAAACATTAACAATCTTAGTAACCCCAAACTTTTATGGTAGTGTATATTTATTTTATATATATATTATACAATATATCATTATTTATTTATATGTAGGCCTATATATATATATATATAAATATATATATATATATATATATATATATATATATATATATATATATATATATATATATATATATATATATATATATTTATATTATTTATATAGTAGCGCAGGACTGAGTTTTGATTGAGCCATTTGAGTCCAAATAATGTCATCATACTGTCTACTGGAGAAATTACATGAACAATTATTAGACGTATCTAATTTTTTCTGTAGTCAATCACTGGGTTTTTCAATGACTCTTAACTTTTACTTTTGGTCTCCACTCTTTGCTTAAATCCTTGATTATAATATTCTCTGTGAGGGAACATTTCCATCATCATCCTCATGGTTTTAGCCAATCTCTAGCAATTTGCTTCAAAAGCGAGGCCAAAGGGTGCTGTGTTTGCTTTTGTGCTCTATCATTTTTTTTTTTCGAAACTAAACAGCTGGTCATTATTTCATTGCTCTGTTAGAAATCTGTCTTTTTTGGATCAGTACGATCACCAAACTTAGCCGATAGCACATAATTACGTTTTTTCCACAGCAGTTCATACTGCTCTCTACTTCATTTACCCTGAATTTCCCCAGCATGTATTTCTGACATGGGGAAAAACTACTGTATATAATCACTCTTACACTAATGTTGCTCTGGTATATTTATGCTGCGGATTTCACATCCTTGTGAGATTCATATCTGAAGTTTTAGCACACTCACTGCTCACGTTGGACTCTGATTTGGACCGATGTTTTGACGTCACAGTAAACAAAGAGGGAAGTTAACTGTGACATTTTTATCAAGCTTTTCATCTCCATAGAACCTCAAGAATGTGATGATAATGATTTCACACGAACAAATCCACTCCTCAGTATCTGATCAGACTCATGTGTGGCCCTCTGGTGTGTGAGGGATTTTGCTTTAACACATCGTTTAGAAAGTCCCCGTTTTGGGGAATGTTACTTTTAGAAGTAATGTGTTACAATATTGCATTACTCCCTAAAAAGTATCTAATTGCGTTACTTAGTTATACGTTTTGCATCACCTTTTCTTATCTTTTTCATTTCAAAAGTGAAAGGAATAAGCCTCAGGTTGAAGGAAATGTACAGTAGAGGGCTCGGCTCAAACAAACCGTTCAGCTGTGATGCCATTCTGGATTGCAGAAGAAATAGGACGCAGTAGAAAGTTCGACACTTACCTCAGCAATACAAGCAAAAAAATAAAACACAAATGTGATGTTTATCTAAAATAGTTTTTGCTTATTAGTATTAGTATTGAATCATCGAAGGTCAGCAGCAGAGACATTGGTTAATAAAGCAATATTAAATTTCATAAAGTATATTTGTGTTTTTTAACATTTAATTATTGCAGGTTTGTAGAGTTTCTCTCAACATGGGGACAGGAGAGGTGTCCATTTATAAATGCGTTACTTGTCTGAGTAAGTAACTTAGAGATGACACATTTAAAAGTAATGTGTTACTTTACTAGTTACTTGAAAGTAATCTGATCACATAACCAGATTAATCACATTACTTTTAATGTGTTACCCCCTACACTGCCTAAACGAATGAATCCATTTACAACATGGTAATAATAATTGATATTATTCTTACATGGGCTGGATGAATTGTGACGATGCAAAGCTTATTTATCTGCCATTTTTATAACAATGAATTGTTCTGTTACTCAGTAATGATCCTCAATAGATTTGCATCAGTAAAGATCAAAGATTAGTTTGAGAAAGTGACAAATGGCAGCAGTTGGTCAGTAATGTTTTTTAAGGCGATTTTTGGAAAGGGTCGGTTAGAAAGTATCTAGTGTTCTCTGTGGCAGAAAGAACTCAAACAGGCCGGGTGTTTGTTATTTTGTTTTATATTTGAGACTTTTAGCTTGTGATTCCCCAGTGACATTTACTGTTTGTTTGTTTCTACAGGGACTGGGCCAATCCACATTAACTCTGTGCAGTGCACTGGGACAGAGCGCTCCATTTTGGATTGTTTCTTCCAGGAAGTCCCTCCCTGGACATTCAAACACAGCCAGGATGCTTCTGTCAAGTGCTATGTTCCTAAGACAGGCGTGGACACTACGGTGAGCAAAACGATCACAGGTTACTCTGATATATTTCAGATAGCTCCTATCAGTCATGTTATCTGCACAGTAGTCCCCCAAAATATTTGGACACTTAAAGTGTAGCTTTGTAGATTTTCAACCCGCTTTATATTGTTACAATGTCGGTTGGTAGTATATTAATAATGTCGACTTGTTCTCCATGTTAGAGAAATTATCGTTTATTTGTCAGGAAAACGACTTTTTACAGATCCAGACCTTTTGTGAAAACTACAGATACATTTTTTTGTATACCTGGCCACAGACAGTCTGATCAACAGATGGTTATTGGTATTGTATTACTATTTATTGTATTGTCGTACATTGTTGCATTATGGTAAAACTGGAACACTGACAACAGCTTTCTTACCTGTATGCGACAGTGTTTTGCCTTGGCGGGTTGGGCATTCTTTCAGTTTTTCCCCTCCGTTTGGCTTTAAACAGTGTTTGTGCTTATCAAGTTTGAAATGTTGACTACAAACATTGAGGCTTTACAAATTTTCCTCTCCGTATTTACGATTCTTTGCACCCTTACATTAGCCACGGCCTACAACACTGTGGAACTTTCACTGGAATCTGAAAATAACTCACTCCTACTAAATGTTTACTTCAATTCAATTCTTGCATCCGGGAGCAATACAAGTCAAGTGACTAAAAGTTTGCTAAAAAGTATTTACTACTAAAGTAAAGCGGTATTTGACTCTCGTAAGCAAATTCATAGCAGACTGGTGGGAGTGGCCTTGGTCGCCGACATGCCCCAGTGCATTATGGGTGTTAAAAGTTTTCTATAGTCAGTAAGAAGCAATTTTTGCATTTTGCCAGCGGTGAAGTACCCCTTTTGGCCACACTTAAAATGTCTTTGCGTTATATAATGTATAAATATACATTATTTAAAATGTCTTTGCATTTAGTGCATTAAATGACATTTATTTTAAATAAATATATAGACTTTGCTATTTTAATGTATTGGTAGTTATTCATTCCTGTATCTCAAACAGTAGAGCATGGCGCTGGCAACACCAAGGTCATGGGTTTCGTCTCCCAGGGAATACACAAACTGATAAATAGATAAGCTTTTAATGAAAGTTTCTGCCAACTACATGTAAATATGTACATTTAAATGCATTATGGCATTTATTTTAAATATACACACTTAATCCACTAAACATCACCTAGGAAAGTGAAGTTAGTTCTGAGAAAAGTTCTAGCATAATTTGTTTGCAAAAGTGTTTGTATATTCTTTGAGGCCACTGTATGTAGTTTTCACTCCTGTGAGCATGTTTGTGTTTCAGGTGCGGTTGGCAGGCGGCAGGGATTCGGCTGAGGGTCGTGTGGAAGTGCTCATGGAGGTGGGGGGCAGAACGCGTTGGGGGACGGTTTGTAGTGAAAACTGGGGAATAAATGAAGCTATGGTGGTGTGCAGGCAGCTGGGCTTTGGTTTCGCCTCACGTGCCCATCAGGTGAGACTCCTGAAGAATGTTGTTTTCCAGTAATCGCTCTGAATATGTTGCTTTGGTTGCCACAGTCTGTGTATTTGAGAGCTTCCTGTGCATGTTTAGAGGTTAGGATACTTCTGGGAAACATAAGTGTTATACAGTAGTTGTTTTGTGAAGATGAAAAGGTGGGACAGAAATAGTTGAGAACAGGAATCAAGGCAGTTATACTTTAATTTTACACGGTTTACCTTAATTCTATCTCTGTACTACATGTGCAGAACTAAACTGTTTTACAAAATCTCATAAAGAAATGTCCAGGTCATATCGCAACCCCAAATGAATGAATTAATGAATAAAGTTACAGTAGGGTTATTTAGATTCATTTTTCAGCATTCACTTCATTTAAAATGAATTGTTTTAAAACTGTAATGGAAATCATCTAATCTTTGTTCCCCCAAACAATATGCATTAAATAAATTCAGGATTAGTGTGTGTTTTCAGTTCAAATTTAGTATAATGTATACTATATTTTGGAGGAGAATTGGACAATTAATGTGATTCATAAGTTCTGGACCCATAAATAAGTAGCTTAACATTATCATGTAGATTTTAAGTTAAAATTAATATGAATTAATATAGGTGTGTGTGTGTATCCTAAGTCTTCTAGCTGTTCTTTCTTTCATTTTCTTTTGGTTAACTTGTTGGCTTCACCTTGTTACTTCACTTAACTAGTAAATAGTTACTAGCATACATGCAGTATTATCATATTAATTAAGTACAAATCATAATTATGTATAAATAAGTACTGTAGGAAGTGCTGAATTAAAATAGTTAAGATTATTCATAACTTGTGAAACTAGAGGGCATATCATCTTCCCAAAAGTCAACTACCTACCTACATAATGTGTTGCATTTTAAGCAAAGCATTCCATATGCAGACAAATAAGATTTGGCCTTCCTGTGTATTATAGGACACATATTATTGGCAAGGAGACCCTTCGGCAGAAGAAGTGACATTGAGTGGGACTCACTGTGTGGGAACAGAAATGTCCATTCAGCAGTGCCGTCGGAATACTCACGTCCACTGTCCTCGAGGAGGCGGGGCTAAAGCAGCAGGTGTCACCTGTTCTGAAAGTAAGTGATTGGAATGACAAAATCTGATGCATATAATATTTTTTTCTGCAGTGAATGATCCCAATGAATGAATCAACATCTTTGTTTTAGCGGCACCTGACCTAGTTTTGGATGCACAGCTGGTGCAGGAGAGCGCTTACCTGGAAGACAGGCCTCTGCACCTGCTCACCTGTGCTCATGAGGAGAACTGTCTCTCCTCCTCTGCCAGCCGTATGCAGTGGCCCTACGGACACCGCCGGCTTCTGCGGTTCTCCTCTCGTATCATGAACTTGGGCAGAGCCGACTTCCGTCCACGCTCCTCAAGAGAGTCCTGGACCTGGCACCAGTGCCACAGGTTAGGGTTACCTTCTTTCTTCTGTTTTAA
Source organism: Chrosomus eos (assembly GCA_036326025.1). NCBI lineage: Eukaryota > Metazoa > Chordata > Actinopteri > Cypriniformes > Leuciscidae > Chrosomus > Chrosomus eos. The sequence goes on along the minus strand of CM070833.1, from coordinate 28,718,312 downwards.
TGTCTTTACAGAATGAAACAGCAGCATGAGAGCTGCTGGGAAAACATAGTTTGGTCATCTTGTTTTATAAAAAGCTGCCCTTGCTGAGAATACAGTATGATGCATGAAGCAAACTGGACCCCAGGACCACGAAACATTTGCACACATGCTTCAGTGACAAAAACTCAGTCTTATCCATTAGCAATCCATTTAGCAATGACTACTTAAATTATTTTATTATTAAAGTTATTTTATTCTCTTCAGATTATTATTATTATTTATAATAATTTTATATTATAATTTTTACTTTTTCTTTCCTGTTTCACTTTTTATTTTCCTGTCTATCTATTACTTTGATTTCTTTTTATATTGTTTTTGTTGCATATTCTTTTAAATAGTTAAGTGATTTTAAAATTGATTTTTATATGCATTTTATATTTCATCTTTATCATGATGTAATCATTTCAGCAGTGGCGTGTAACGCAGTCGCTCCTACTAGCCACTTTGGTGGGTTGCATTTTATATATAATATATGCATTTTTAAATTGTAGTCTTTTAAAAGGGTATCTGAAATAATAAATAATAAACCACGTGCACCGAGATATAAGCCGAAAAACGTGCGCCTTTAACCGGACGTAACTCCCTGACCGTCTACAATAGACTGTATATAAGGAGAGAGGCTCGGGAGCACGCATGCACGTCACATCCGATGGATTTCGCGGTAAATCCGACCCGGAGCCTTCACATAGAAATAGGAATACTGGCCTTCAGAGGTAATAGCAAAACTCGACAAGTGGATCATTATAACGTGTGATTACAACCCCTTCACACACAGGCAATAAAAAAAGGATTCATTTTAGTAGAAAACTTACATATAGCACCTTTAAATTTAAGAAATTAAATGTCTTAAAAATTAAACAATTATTTTTCTTACTCTTTTTCATGGCAATGTAAAGTCTTATAAGTGCAGCATATCCATCCAGACATGTGGTGTAGTCAAGCGCAGTTTTCGATGTACAGTCCCAGTAAAGTACATTGATTACATCATGGTATCTTCTGCATCCTCCACAACTGGAACACTCAGAACCAGCTTTTGCATATATTCTTTTAATAACTCGGGCACTAAAATAATGCAGACAGCACATGAAACTAAACAATGTAGAAATAACCCTGACGTATGACAATCTTTTATTCTAGAAGAGTGTTAGTGGGTACATTTCCTTTCAGTTGAGTTCACTCAGTCATTTCAATGTGCAATGAAAGGAACGTCGACTCCTGTTTATAAAACCGGTCATGGGTGGTCAGAAGAAAGCTTGCCGTCATCTTTTAGATTAATTAGTTGCTTTGAGCACCTCCACTCCCTTTACATGTGTTCTGAAAATAATTGCAAACCCATTCTGTGGGAACAAGGCACTCTGTTGTGGAGGAGTTGTGGGCTTTGCGTGTTCACAGGCCAAACCTCTTTTATTAATCTTTTAAAAACACCAGAGAAGTTGGCATTTGAAAGCAGTCTATTCAGACGAGCTGAATAAACAACTCTGCAAGCGTAACCCTGTCAGCATAACAACAACTTCCTGTAAAGGGTGTTACCGTAGCAGCCAACACCTTCATGTATGAGCAGTGAGGTCATTAGACAGTGGTCCATAGTGAACCTTTGTTCTGCCCATGTTCACAAGCCAGCATGAAATATAAGTCAACTACAATTTTTACATATTCTGGAATAGAGTCAGGGAAAACTCCCGCCATGTTTCTAGGGTGTTGTGGGTGAGTGGTATCAAAGTCTCTATCAAGGAAACTCTGTTCACTCTGCGCCAATATTTGCCACGTCTGCGGGCAACTCTTGTAAGAGCAAGTCCTATCTCTAATTCAAAAACTGTTTGCTGAACTCCCAATTAAATACCATTTAAAATCAGCAACAAAATCTGACATGAACTGTCCCATAAATATTGTTTATTATGCTTAAAATGGCATTAAAAAAGCTTATTTTCCAGGCTTGACCAGCCAATGGACATGCAGTTCTAAACGTGCAATGAATTTACCAATTCGCTTTTGGCTCTTTTATTTAGAAGGCAACTCTTATTCTGCGATATTGTGCTTTGCACTTTCTTCAAGTATTATGAGTACACTATCTTTGTATATTTAAAGTCTTTGGTGGTATATAGCATAGGGCTGGAAGACAAAATCGATTCACCGACCGAACTATCACGATTCTAAAATCGATTGTTTTATTCCAGAATCTAAATAAATGCAAATTCAATTGCTTTAGTTTTGTCCTTCCTTGTAGATGAGGTTGACAGAAGTTAGCCAATTTCGTTCCAACAGAGGATGAAATGTGTCGTTATCTATGAGTGTTGAGTGACGTAATATCCCAAGTTGACGCGCGGAAGAGAAGTGAGCCCTTGCGCTACTCTGAGAGAGAGAGATAAGACAATAGAGCTGCACGATTCATCTTTAAAAGACTGTGATCTCGATTCAAACACCCACGCAATCTTTCAATTCGTCTGTCTATTGTACAAAAGTTTATTAGATCCATTTTGTAATGGAGTGTGATTTGTAATGATCTTATACAGTAGTATTGACAAAATCGTACAGTCAATACAAGACGTTTAAAGCTTACAGGCTTCTGCCCGCAGCGTCTTCTGGGATTTCGAACGGTTTGATTTTCTCAAGTTTGCATTCGATGCATTCTCAATATCGTCCTCGAACAAGTTGCATGATTTAAATGATATTTTATGTGCTTAGCATGAGCAGTGAAGTTATATACAGTACGGGCAATAGTAATTGTGGTTCTTGCCTTGACAATCACTTAATTATACAATGCTACTTGTACTTACATTCTTTTTTTTTTTTATTCAGGCATTATCACAGCATTGAAGTGTTCACGCATTATGACCTCCTCACACTCAACGGAAGCAGAGTGGCTGAAGGACACAAAGCCAGTTTCTGTCTGGAAGACACCTTCTGTCCTGAGGGTAAAAGACTAGTTACGTTAAACCATATAGTAACGCAAATTGGTTTACGAGAGCAAATTAAACTTTTTTTGTGTTTATCTCCAGGACTTCACAAACGCTTTTCATGCTACAATTATGGAGATCAAGGCATTTCAGTGGGTTGCTGGGACACGTACCGCCACGACATCGACTGCCAGTGGATAGACATCACCGATGTGAGACCTGGAGACTACATCATGCAGGTGAAATGATTCAGAACATCCGAACGGTGGAAGACGGGAGTCACGCACAAAACACTTTTCACTATTCTTCAAGAGTAGGTTCTCTTTTCAGGATGCAGTTTTTCCACTTTTTCTCTGTCATTAACTTTGGAAACGTGTTAATCATCCAAAACACTGTGGGCACTTCCTAAGCTGAGCTTCACATGCAGAACCAGCCAATCAAAGAGCCGCTTTAGGGGCCAATCAAGAGGCCTTTTATACATCCCAGTTGTAAAATATAGGTTGATGTGAAGCTTTGTTTTAATTACAGTGTACCTTCGTGCTCTGACCTTTTTGAAGATTTATTTGCTCGAAATGTCGCCATGATAGATTTGCATGTATTTTAAGCACGTTTGTCAGATGCTAATTACAAACCGGCATCGGGATGCTGCTATATATGGCACAGCAAGGAGCCGTGGTGATAGTCAAAAGGTCAGAGTTACCATCTCCATGTAGAATGATGCCAGCTATCTCATGCCAACCCCGTCTGAGCAAAGACGCTGTGTAAATGAAGCATCTATACTTCATGAACCAGACATACTTGCTCTTTCCTTGACTTGCTTGTCTTTAATTCTACACCAAAAATAACCCAATGCTAAGCTTTCCCTGCTGGAGGAGAAAAGCATGCTATATCCCCCTCTATTAGACATGGTCAATTACGTTCAGAGTAATTTAAGCTTGCCAGTTTTACAGGCGCTTTCTCACTCAAACATATGCTCAAACAGACCCAGATCTCTACAGTCCAGAGTTGCACACTATTAATAAAAGTGCAACAAAAAAAGATAAGTGAGACTTGAATGTGCTCACAGAATAATTAACTACTAGGAACAATATTTCAACAGTGTTGAAAATATAAGAACTGTTGTATCAGCGTTTAAGAAGTTCTCAAGCCTAGTAGGCATAATCACATTCAATTTCTAACTAACTGTTGCTCAAAGATGCTCTTTTGACTTCATACCCTGCTTACAGCATCTTTTTTGACTATTAAATCATTATATTGCGATTTTATAACAGTAATTTGAGAGTCTGGTTTGGTGGAGCAAATTTGTAAAGTGGTTTGAAGAGCAATCTGTTTGCATAACATTTCCTTACAAGCTCCACGTCCTCATTGTTTCTGCATGTCTGCAACTTTGAAACTTTTACAATGCCATAATGAAATGATACCAATAGTATTATTTCAGGCTGGCATTGTAAAAAATAAACGTCTATAATTTACGATAGAAGTCGATATTTTGATCATATTTTTTTCCCCAAGCACATTTTACTAATTCCAAACCCAATAACTACTTTATTTTTTTGTGTATAATCATTTATAAGTGATCTATAATTGTTAGCGAGTGTAAGTGTAAAACACCTTACATTTAGATGTGCATAATTATTGAGCAGGTTTTTTTTACAGGTAAAATGGTCCAAAAAAAGAGAATTAACTCATACTGAAAAGTCAAAATTATTAAATGCCCGTGGGAAGGATGCTATAGAAATTGCTAAATTAAAGAGATAGTTCACCCAAAAATGAAAATTTTGTCATCACTTACCATCAAGTTGGTCTAACCCTGTATGAGTTTCTTTCTTCTGTTGAGCACAAAAGAAGATATTTTAAAGCATGTTGGCGATTAAACATTTGACAGAAGCCATTGACTTCCATAGTAGGAAAAAAAAATACTATTGAAGTAATTTGTGTTTAACAAAAGAAAGAAATTCATACAGATTTGAAATAACATGAGGGTGAGTAAATGAGGACAACATTTTCATTTTTGGGTGAACTATCCCTTTAAGGCGTGTCCGTTGGAAAGAAATGCTCATTGGGGCAGCAAGGTCACAAAAAATATATTAATTTGAAAGATATTAACCCTATAGTCTCCAGTGCCACCATTTCCCAGAACTGCAAACCACCTGGAGTCTCTAGAATTACAAGGTGTAGAAGTACAAGTCCATAAACTGCTTTAAAAAAAAAAAAAAGAAAATAAATTTTCCAGAGGGAACCCAAGGTAGTTGGTCCTTTTGGGTTGCCCTACAAATTGACCTAATTACTGACCGGTTCTATTCATTCTTGTGTGTGTTTTGTCAGGTTGAGGTAAATCCGTCCCTGGATATGGCTGAATCAGACTTTATGAACAACGTTATGCGTTGTCGATGTAGATATGACGGACACAGAGTGTTTATGTACGGCTGCCATGCAGGTATGATCCCCATATCAATGAATGATTCACAACATGCATGTATGGTCAAGCGCTCTAGCATCTAAATTCCCTGTCTGATGCACTCTTCTTTCACAGGTGATGCCTACAGCGCTGAAATCGAGGATTTATTTGAACATCAGCGTCAGATCAGCAATAACTTCATCTGAGCCTATAGTAAAGATAGGTGAGAGGAGGGGATGGGTCCTGGAAATGTGGCTTTCTGGACAATAAACTGTGTGAAAGAGAAAGAGATCTTGTCAACTGATCTCTGAACAGTCTACCAGTAGCACCACAGTGGAAGAGATCTACTACATTTTTAAAGGGGTCATGACATGGATTTTTTTTATTGTTTTCATGTTTCTTGAGGTTCACTTATAATGTTAATAAAGTTTTCTTGCACACGCAAAAAACATATATATATATATATATATATATATATGTGCAGAAAAACAATTATTTTTCACCTTTATTCTGACCCTCTGTCTGAAATGGTCAGTTTTTAAGGGGCGGCTCCTTTAAGATTTGTCAGTAAATGGCCACTGTTATGATTGGCTAATGTCATTGCATAGGAAACAGTATCTATGTCCACATGCTATTACATGCGAGTAAGTGTTTTGAAAACTTGGTAACGCTTCCTTTTACAGTACAGTACTTACAGTGTACTTACCTAGAAAGTACTGGCTAATATAAGGTAAGTACATGGGTTAGGGGTAGGTTTAGGGGTAGGTTCAGGGTTAGTACCTAGTTATTACCCAGTAATTGTAATTACTAAAATAAGTACTGAGTATGTACATGGGTAACTGGACTGTAAAAGGAAGCGTTACCGAAAACTTTATCCACATAAAACCGTAATTTACAGCCAAATCATTATGAAATCAGTTACTTACGGTTTGTGCAGCTTCTGTCAATTTCAAAAATGTTGGCCGCTTCATCTTTCAACAGACGTTTCTTTACGAATGCTCCATTACAATGTGCCTCGTTTACTAAACAAAATGCTCCGGACAAACATATAGCCACTAAGCGACTGAACGCCAGTGGCTGGGGCCTATGGTGTGATGATGTATAACTATATCAATGTCTTCCTCTGGAGTCAGGCATATGCAAATGTATTTGCTTGTGTGATGCAACAAATCCCACAATATCCAAATGAGCCGTTTTTGGAGCTTGATTAAATAAATGCTTTATTTTTTAACTATGAAACTTGCAGGACTTTTTAATGGTAACAAGACCTCTTCTTAAAAGATCAAAGCAAATTTGATTTCTCATATCATGACCCCTTTAAATGGTTTTCTCCATGGAATTGAATTTAGTCTAGATGTTTGAAAATCAAGCGAAAGAATATAACTTTAGGATTAGTTCACCCTAAAATAAAAATTCTGTCATAATGTTTCTTAGTCTTTTGTATTTGACTTTCTTTTTTGAATAGCATACTGGTTGTTCTTTTCCAACCAGTTGCAGTCGTCAAAATTCCTTGAATAGCTTCAATTTCAATCTGACACATTACTTTGCATCGGAAGACATGGAATATACTTTTATAGTGCATTATTTGTCATTTTAGAGCTTGATAGTCACAGTCTTTTCCCACTTTCATTATACTCAAAAGAGTCGAATCCAATAATAAATGAAGTCAGAATATGTATTTTTGGGTGACCTGATGCTTTAGTTATTATCCACATAATTGTTTTAAGAGACTAAGTTGCAATTGTTGCGAGTTTAAAATAAAACAAGCAAAATTTGTAGTTCTTGGGACCATAAGACTATTAGAAAACAACTTTTTTTTTATTGTTGTCTACATGTACAACTATTTATTTCCTGGCATTATAGAATAATGAATATGTTGTTATAGAATAAATGCATCTGTATAATGTTTAATGTTTTATTACATTTACCCCCAATACATTTAATTACAATTTGATCTATTTTATATGACATCCAAATGCAGCGTGTTCATTTTTTCTGCTCATTTATGAGTTTTATATCTTCATGACTTTTATATCTTTAGTTTTATAACTTTAATTCTTCTGTTTGAGTTAAGCACTTTATTGATGAACCGTCAGTATTCTGGTAGAAATGGGTCATTCACTACCATATTTCAACACACATCTATTTGTTTGTTTGTTTGTTTGTTAACAAATTAAGTATTGTATACCTACTTTCCATTTTTGATAGACCTTTTCATTATTTTTCAGTGACTTTCACAAATCCTAAAAGATAAAGGATGCTGTATATGCTAAATATTAATTTATTTGATACATTGTTAAAAATAAAATTTCTGGATGAGAGTTTTATTAGTTTGACAATTCATAGTATTAATAAATGCTTGCTTAACGGTCGACTGCTTTAATAGTCATTTAACATCTTGGAGCTTTGATTTGTGGATGAATGGAACTTGTTTTCTTAGTCTACTTGTTTTGAAGCTTTTTTAACATCTATGAGTATAAAGGAGTATGTTGTCACAATGTCCTGAAAATAAAAAAGTAGTGTAAAGCATAAAATGGATGCTGGGAATACTATGAAGAGCTCACTAAAGCATTTAATGATGAGTTGCTTGAATAATATTTATGGGCCAGAGCATTATATAGTCTATAAATCGAAAAAGTAATATTTTTTAGCTGTACTGTATCAGTCTTTGTGTTTGTAATTATTTGCACAGTACAAGATGCTGTTAAACAATGGTTATTGTGCATGTAATGAACTGATATGTAATTTGTTCCTACTGTTTATCTCAAATCCTCATGTTATAATCCATAATGGTTGATTTCATAAACACACGAGTGATTTTTCTTAAGTGAATCATCTGTGCCCAATTTATGTGCATAGATATACTTTATGTATATTCCTTTTTCACGAAATACTGTTTTTGTAAGATCATAAATATGACTTATTCTGTGTACCTTTGCATTCACCATGTTTCTCTTGAACTGTTATTTTATCTATACTTGTATTTATGATTTGCATGTTACCATATGATCTTAATATTATTAGTGCATAAATTGATTTCAGTCCATAATTCACAGCAAACTTTTTTTATTAGCTTCTGGTGCTAATTGTGCACTTTTCTGGGAGTTTTTCATGGAGTAGTTATTGTAATTTGCAATACTCTCAGGGATGACACATGTGCATGTGTTCAAAATGATTTAAGATCACTTGGACAGCCAGGACACAAATAAATGGGAAAGTAATACCAAAATCATTCCAGAAACTCCCAACGTGATGTCAAACTCTTGTTACTGTTCTGTGATGAGTGTATAAGTGGTCAATGCAAACTGATCTCAAATGTGAATAAATATGGCGTATCAGGTCTCATTTAGCTACCTATACCTTTCTGCTCATTGTGTACCGTGATCCATTGCACATGGACTCCATTATCAATAAATGTGAGTTTGTGAAAGACTGTTTTGTTTTTAAATAACAATAAATGTAATGCATTTAAGTGGCTGCTTCAGATGAGGGGGAAAAAGTTGAAACAGTTGTAGCAAATAAGACGGCATAGATGGAAGCATTTTACTTTGACAAAGAAAATAAAATGTAGTAATAGTCATCATATTTTATAATTCTACTATATTGTAGTTGTAATTAATTATATAATCTCTGTAACTGTTATATAATCAGTTACCGGTATATAATAGTAAACACGACCAACTTTTATTTTATAAATTGATCAAAATTGACATTATAGTTGACCCAAAAATAAAAATTACCCCCTGAAGCCATCCTGGGTGTATATTACATTCTTCTAAAGACAAATACAATCAGAGTTATATTAAAAACTGTCCTGGCTTATCCAAGGTTTATACTGGGAGTGAATGGGTATATTTTTAGTATGGGTATAAGTCCATAAAAGTGCATCCATTCATGATAAAAGTGGGTTAATAAAGGGTGGTTAATAAAGGCCTTCTGAAGAGATGCGTTTGTGTAAGAAAAATATTCATATTTAAATCTTTATCGACTAAAATAACTAGTTTCTGGCAGTGAATGTGAAAATTGGAAGAGCCAGGACATTTTTTAATATAACTCCGATTGTATTCATCTGCAAGAATAATAATGGCTTCAAGGTGAGTAAATCATGGGATAATTTTCATTTTGGGGGGAACTATCGTTTTTAAAGACATTTATAATGTTACAAAATATATCTATTTCAAACAAATACTCTTCTTTTGAACTTCCTCTTTAAATAATCCTTAAATGCATCTCAGTTTTCAAAATAAAAACTGTTTTCAACATTCATGACATTTTTCTTAAAGGGGGGGTGAAACACTCAGTTTCACTTGAGCATTTGAGTACCTATAGAGTAGTATTGCATCATTCATATATCCAAAAAGTCTTTAGTTTTATTATATTTATAAAAGAAAGATAGGCTGTACCGAGTCTTTCCGGAAAAAAACGAGCGGGTGGAGGCGTGCCTTGTGGGTGGACTAAATAACCACGAGCGCGCGAAGCTTACGTTGAGAGCTTTTGGAAGCTCTGATATCCCAAAACAAAACATTGCTAACAATCAGATTCAGCCATACATTTTTGATCCCGAATCAGATCCCGAGGCTGAAATTGAAGACAATTGCAGCAGCAACGACTTCAGCAGGACGTCTCTAAGCGGTGTGTACTGGAACTGTATAACTTATATTTGCTTAGCAGTTTTTGTAAATGACTAATTTTCACTTTATGTCGTCGTACAAGGTGTACATGTGGGAAGTGTAGTTTTACATTAACTGTACGTGATCATGTCGTTTACTTGTTGTGCTTAATACACGGCGATAGTTAACAACTCACTAGTCTCGCGTAGCCAGACCTTCAGACTGACGGGTGAAGGTCTGGAATTCATAGCAGCTTTCTTTGGCCAAGGCCCGCCCATAAGGACGTTTGACCGACATGTCAAACAACCAATTACAGTTCGTTTCGTTCAGCGTCACGTTTCGGGGCGTGGAAATGTCCCCACAACAACAGACCAGCTTCCAAAAAGTCAGTCAGTATAGAAAATCAAAGAAGAAGAAAACCAGCAGTAAGTCATTGCTGATTACGTTTACTGATTACTACGTTTACTACGTTTAGCTGATCTTGATAAATTCTCATTGTCACTCATGTAAACACAACCGTTTTTCTTCCGCAATCACACGTCTGTGCTTTGTTTCCCGGCGGACCGAAAATAAACGCGACACTCGCCCCCCCCGGAAATCCGATAAAATTCAACCAATCGGATGACGACTTCGACATTCCTGAAGTGTTTCCAGTCAAGCGTACCATATGCATCAGACGTTTAGCCAACGTTCCGTGCGTGACGTCTGAGGCTGAGACTAACAACTCACAGACATTTGAAGCAGTTTTACTCACCGCCTGCAGTTCCAACGCACGACCGTAAACCTTTATCGTTGGGACTGCTCCATCCTTAAGCATTAGACGATCTGCAAATCCGGTGTCTAACTGGGCCTTGTTTATAAAACAATCACAGCCGATGACTTCCATAAAGCCGAGCACAGCGCTCTGATAGGCATAACGTTACTTCTCTCGCTCTAGGCTACAGCTGCGCGCGCGCCCTTCCGGGAGAATTGCCCTTAGGACCCGTATAAGGAAATTCAGGCCTAGCTGACTTCACACAGGCCCGTACTCGAAAAAAACATTCCGAAACTTGTGACAAACCGGAAGGAGTATTTTGAGAACAGAAATACTCAATCAAACGTACAACTTAATTTTTGAAACTTTGTCCATGTTTAGCATGGGGATCCAACTCTTTAATAGTGTAAAAAAATCACTATTCATGAAATAGTATTTCACCCCCCCTTTAAACATCAAATCAGCATTAGAATGATTTTGAAGGGTCATGTGACTATCACGAGTAATTATGCTGAAAATTCATTTAGCCCATTAATTTACACAACAGCGAAAATGTAAACTTTTTAGTACATCATTGTCATGAAGACTGGAGTAATTCTGCTGAAAATTCATTTTGGCCATTCATTTACACAACGACAGCGTTTTGGTGGCCTGGAAATGCTAACTATTCTGTCTCAATTCTGCACATGGCACAGATATAGGTGACACATTATATTTGATCAACAGATGTGTGACACTTTTATGAGAGCATATGGCAGTTCTACAGTCATTTGTGTATGGCTTTGTTATGTTCACTGGGAAAAAAACTGTTGTATCGAAGAGGAAAGCAATAAAACCAGTGCAGCTGAAGTCAATAATACGTTACGAGCTGTTATACATTCAGTTCCAGACTAGTTTATTTTGTTAAATCTGAACTCAATCATTATGAAAGTGTGTCAGGAAAAGCTAAGAAATAATATAATGGGCAATAATTTGTCCCATTTCATTTTTATCAAATTATGACATAACCACTCACTACCCTTGAAACCATACATCAGTCTTCAGACCACATCATATTCATGAAAACATATATATATTTTTAAATCAGGTCATAGTAATGCAATATTAAGATGATGTTGTTGAAAAGTGTCATGTTCTGGCTAATCTTCTTTATTTATTTGTATTTCATGTGTTAACACAGAATTATATATCTTTGTGAATTATATTTACTCTATTATTTCATAAAAATAAATGTTGGCTTATGATTTTCCTCTGCAAACATATTCAACTGTCATTATTTAGCCATACTGTATGCAGCCTTTGTGTTAAGTTTTGTTTTGTGTACTGTATGTGTGTGCATGTTTGAGTAAATTTGTCTGGTTCCTCACAGTTTTGCTCTGAAATTTACTGCCGAACATATGCATTTCTATGGGAGTATTGCCTGACAATTACAGTTATATATACAGCAGAAAATGAGAGCTGTTAAAAGCACTGATTATAGGGTGGGATCGGGACAGAGCCGTTTTTCTGCCCATGCCACAGAGACGAGCCAGGAGGCTTCCTCTGAGAGCTCCACAGACCCACACGGCACAGAGGGATTATGGGACGCGCAAGGACTGAATACTCTAAAGATGTGCTAATAACCTAGCATTGTTAGTATAGCTAGGTGGATTTTGCAACACCATTAGGGATCCAGCAGGGGGCGTGAGAAAGAAGAGAAGCTCTGTAAAAAGGTCTATAATGGCCCTGTCCCAAATGGCACCCTAAACACTCACTCGAACGAAATGTCAAAGTATCGCCGAGATATGTTTACCACAGTCCTAGTTTACTCATAAATTGAAAAAAATCCATTTTAAAACCCCATAATCTCAAGGGAACCTGTGACGTATTTTTCGTCCGGGTTTTGACGTCATCCCTACACCACTATTTGGGAAAGGGCCAGAATCTGATATTACCTATAAATATCAATGAATTTGGACACACTTTTTTTTTTTTTTTTTTTTTACATATTGGCTGTATATGTAGTAGGGAATTTGTTTGAATAAGTAATTACTATGTGACCGATAAACAAAATGTATGTTCTACATCGTATGAATGTTTGTAGTAAGAATTGAATCCAGACGTAATAAATTCGCCATGCCATGTCAACGTATCAGCTGCGTCGCCTCACTGACAGTAAAGTATCCATCAGATGCGCAATTCAGAAGTATGTGCCATTAGCTATTATTTTTTGCCTAAAATATACACTTAAAAATAAAGGTTCCAAAAAGGGGTTTCCGAAGTAATGCCATAGGAGAATGATTCTTCACTGAAGGATCTTTCAGTGAACAGTTCTATTCAGTGAACTATTTTTCTTAGTGTAAATAACGTTTTAATAATCCACAGAAATTTTTTCCACTATAAAGAACCTTTTGTGGAATGGAAAGGTTCCATGGACGATAAAGGTTCTTCATGGGACCATCAATGCCAATAAAGAACCTTTATTTTAAGAGTGAGTAGGGAAGTATGCATATTTGGATGTAGCCAATGATATCTGGATGCTGCTGTTTTTGAGCCAATCACATGAGCCATAAATTGCCATGTGACTAATCACTGGAAGAAAATGGCGGCCTGACAATGCTGGATTGTAGTGGTTAAATTAAGCTTTTCTCTCAAAATGCATCATTGCTTGAAGCTTTTCAACACAGTGTATGTTGTGGCCATAATAATGAATATCACCTACCAAAGTCCCATTACAGCTGCTGGTTCTTCAACCGATTCATTTTATTGTATATAAATAATGGTCATTGTCGAAGTGAGAAAATTAATTTGTCTCGGTGTACTGGCAGACTGGCACTAAAATAAGTAAAATAAATTAAGCAAATTATAAAATTAAATCTGTGATTTGTCTATATCTCTGCCTCAGTCATATATAAATAACAATTCACTTCTTTTGATGCTGAAGCAGTCATGTTGTTTTCAGGCGAAGGCTGGACGTCATCGATCACGCGCTTTTGGCAAAACGAATCAAGCTCCGATACTGCACTTTAATGTGAAATGTGATGTTTTTTTGACAAGCTGCGAGTTTCAGTGTCGAACGTAACATCACTGGATGGCACCAAACCAAAAGAACATGAATTGTCCCGAAACCTTATAATTGTCCCAAAACTGCATTTAAGCATATTGTGATCTCAATATGGCGGCCAGCATGAGGTGGGTATACACAACATCCTTCTGCAAAAACTCAATTTATCTTAAAAAAAGTATTTATCTTCACAATACATTTTTCAAAAGTACTCTTCTTTAAAACTTTTTTTATTTGGAAAAAAATAACAGATTAAGTGTTGTTCGGTCTGTGGTCTAAAAAGCATTAGCACTTAAGCAAACCGGTCAGGTCAGTGTCTGAATTATTTTTGGTCCCAGTTTTATTTATAGATTTTACTGGTAGTCCGAATGAAGAATTTTTGGGTGTAAATTACGTCACAGTTTACTTTATTTTGCTAGCCTCACTTACATTAATGAACTATAGTGTCCACCCACTACTGACTACTGCATCTTTCAAGTTACACCAAGCAAAATATATTTGAGTGTCTGGTGTGGATTGAGATCCACTGATTTAGAAAATTCTAGTGTATAATGATAATTATCCCTCGGAGCCACTTAAGACACTTCCCACAAGACACTTAACTTCTGGTTCCTTTCTTTTAGTTTGCTTTTACCATGGTTTAAAGTCATTGCTACAGGACTTGGTTTGCATACTGAGAATCAATTGCTGGTGATCTGACAGTCAGGCATAAATTAAAACTACGATTATTAAAAATATGTCTCCACCTAGTGGTCAATTATTCAAAATTCAAGCACCCGAGGGCAAGCAGAGATGCGTTGCGGTGGATGCACATGCCATGCATATTAACCCCTTAAATTAAACTAGATTGTTATATGTTATCAAGAAATGTACCTCCACAATGGGTATTTTTGTGGTTGTCAAAACAAACCTATGCAGTTGCTAAGGTGTTCAGAGTTATTGGTTTATTAAATCTAAACCATTCTTTGTTACCTTAAATTATGTTTGTCTCTGTAAAGCTGCTTTGAAACAATCTACATTGTTAAAAGCGCTATATAAATGAGGATGACTTGACGACTTATTTTCAGTGCATTGCTATGCAGTTAGAATGTTCTGCTTTGTTTCTAAATGGGTGTTCTAAAAAATATTCTGGTGTGACTAAATGTTCCCTAAAATGACAGATTTCATCACTATCACACATTTTGATACTTTATTTGAAAAGAATCTTGCGCAGAAATACCCAAATAGCCTACACAAGTGTAAAGAGACTAGTGGGTGGTATTTCCTTTAGTCACGGTCTGTCACCTCCAAAGCAGCAATATGAAATGACATATTCTCTTTCGCAGGCTTCCAAAAGTCCTGTCTCATAACCCTACTTCATCTCCGAACCTCACTCAGTGAAAGTTAATGGAAGCGGCAGCAGTGGAGAGATCTCCCCTTTAACCATCTCTCAAGTGTGAAACTGGTCCCTCTAGGGTCCTGTAGGAACACGTTTTGTATAGGCTGGGCTTAAACTTTGGAAACGTCACACTCTGTCTCCCTCCACTGGCCTGCATAATTGAAAGTGCCTATGCATGAAGATATAGCCAAGATGGCATATCGATGGCAAATTATTTCAAGGGCAGATTTCTTAGAAAAGGGCTTTTCAACTTAACACTTGATGTTAAAGGTGAAGTGTGCATTTTTTGATGCTAGAATACTTTTCCCAATTCCAATTTAATGTAAAAGACAAATTTAAAGAAGCAATTCATAAAGATATTGACCAGCCCAGTGAAGTTATGTGCCTAAGTTTGAGGAGAGAGCGTTTTGAGAATGCTGTTTGAAAAAGAATACATACACTCCCGGAGGGTTTGTACACTTGTAAAACTGCTTGTTAACGCTTGGCTGTTAATCTAATCAGCCAATCACATGGCAGCAACTCAATTATTTTAGGTATGTAGTCATGGTCAAGACTATCTGGTGAAGTTCAAACTGAGCATCAGATTGGGGAAGAAACATGATTTATGTGACTTTGAACATGGCATGGTGCCAGACGAACTGGTTTGAGTATTTCAGAAACTCCTGATCTACTGGGATTTCCAAGCACAACCATTCTAGGTGGTTTCTTTACAAAGAATAGCCCGTAAAAGAGAAGTCCAGTGAGCTGCAGTTCTCTATGAGAGAAAATGCCTTGTTGAATCCAGAGATCAGGGGAGAATGGCCAGACGGGTTCGAGATGATAGAAAGGCAACAGTAACTCATAACCATTACAACCGAGGTCTGCAGAAAAGCATCTCTAAACGCACAACATGTCGAACCTTGAAGCAGATGGACCACAGCAGCAGAAGAACACACCAGGTGCTACTCCTGTCAGCTAAGAACAGGGAACAACGCCATTTCACAAAGCTCAAATCATCTAAAACTGGTTTCTTGAACATGACAATGAGTTCACAATACTCAAATTGCCTCAACAGTCACCAGATCTCAATCCAACAGAGCACCATATGTGATGTGCTGGAACGGGAGATTCGCATCATGGATGTGCAGCCGACAAATCTGCAGCAACTGCGTGATGCTATCATTTTAATATGGACCAAAACCGCTGAGGAATGTTTGAAGCACCTTGTTAAATCTATGCCATGAAAATCAAAGGTAATCATTTAAAAGTAAACAAACAAGGATGCCAACTGAAGCCAGGAAATTAATCCAGGACGTTTCTACAGTTTACACATTCATCAGACATCTCAAGTTTATGATTTACTGTTATTGCCTTGTAATTTCCAGCTGTGCGTTTATGATTGAGAATTATGGAGCTGTCACTTAAACCATGAGAGGGTGGGGTCTTCTTAGCCCCTCCCCTGCTTTTTTTGAGATCCAGTTGTGTTCTGCCCTGCTGCCAGACTGACCTCTCCCACACTACAATAAAACTCATCACCACACAGCTTTAAAACCCTCCATCCTTGCCAAATGACTTAAATCAATATTTTATTGGTGGGATCCTGTCACTGCCCCCACAGGCCTCAGAGTACTCCTGCTGTTTCCTCTTCCTTTCAATTAACTTTGCAATGTGCCCACCAGCCCAAACATATTACAATTACAATAACTACACTGGGTACAAACATTATTATAACTCACTATACCAAAGGTCATTCAGGCCTAATAAGGTTTATCCCTTTATTATTATAGTTTCAGTCAAAAAATATCCTGTCCACAGACCATGCATAATCTGTTCACTGATTGTTTGGTGCATATCATGTATGCATATCATGTATGCATATCACAAAAATAGCTAGAGCAACTAATCACTGGGTTTACAAGATTTTGTGCATGACCCATGCAAGAATATAATATAATATATTTTTCTTATATAGGTCTACAAATAGGAACATTTCCAATTAAAGGTGCAGTAAGCGATTTTGAGAAACACTTTCCACGTCTCTCCACCGCTGGAAAGCTTTTCTAATTTTAACGTGGGTCTTGCCTGATCATAGCTCTTCTTTTTCCAGAGATATTTCTCTAATTTTTTCTCTTTTGTAATGTCTCTCAGCCAGCTCTCTTTCTACAGTCTTTCTTCAAATCTCCCTCCTGCTCACTCTCTCTCCTCTCTTATCATAAGTGGACACGCCCCCTACTGCTGATTGGCTACAAGTATGTTGTGGTGCTTTGTCCGTTCCACTTTCAACAGTGTTTCAGAGGGGCTGTTTACACGACACCATTTTCAACAAAAAACTTAAAACTGTTACTATGTGTTTTGGCCGTTCGTTTACACGACAAAAGCGTTTTGGGGGGCTGAAAACGCAGGTTTTTGAAACGGTCTCTGTGTAAACGATGACGTCATGCACATGCATATTACGTGTTCAGTCTATAGTGTCTCCCAGAAGAATACAGGGATTTAGTCGTTTTTGCGGATCCGTGTGAATGGGTATCGTTTTGGCAATGGTGTCGGTCTGTACGCGGAAAACTCAAAGGAAAAACTTTTCCATTTTAAGCATATCGTTGTCATGTAAACGTACCCTCAGAAATCGCTTAAGGGTATATACTGTATATTCTTGTTTATTTAACTTTAAAAACTTTAGCGTGCTATAAATAGCTCAAGCTGGCATTGTTTTATAGACACTGTGTAAAAGGAACCTGTTCTTGAAACCTAAATGTTTTAAGATGGGGATGATGCTATGTCTTCTATCCTGCAAGGATAAGCGTGCCCTCCTGACCAAGATAAAGTACTGTTGCCCTGCGTCTCAATTCATCTTAAGCACTGATAAGCTTAACTGTATGCAAACACTGAGCATAGTGACACATGGCTTCCTGCAGCCAGTATTTTCTGCATACCAACTAAACATTGAGCAGAAAGCCTCTGCAGGCTACTGTGAGCAGAGAGTGGAAAACAGCAGGTTTCCCTTCGGAAGGCTGCCCTTCAGTTTATGAGCTAGCATTTTACAAGCAAGCTGAAGATGACCTCTGACACTTTTCGTGGATGAATTAGTCATCTCTGCATATTAACCTGAAATAGAAGAAATTCAATTTGCTAAGAAGAAGGCTACAGGTCATCCACTCTCTTTTGTTCAGCACGGTTATATTTCTAAACTTAAATGACTGTATTTTTATAATTGAAAAAAAAAAAAAAAACATTACCTGTAATTACCTGACTAATTTATGAAATTATATCTGTAGTTTTGAAATGTAGATGCTTTGAGGGCATGGCACAATGGCTTGCACTGTGTCAGAATATACTCACTGAGCAAGAGGGTCGTTTGTCCAAACAAACTTTATTGGAGTGGGTGCTGGAAACAAACAGGTGATGCTATTGGTTGTGACAGTTGATGGATGGTTGAATGATGTAAATTAAAGTCTTTGTCTCACAGATGTGATGGTTGGCAGTCCAGTATAATGTGCAAATAATGTAAATGTAACCTCAGTATAATGATGGAGTATGGAGAGCAGGTTGGTAACGCTGTGGAGAAAGTACACTGGAGATCATACACGGACGATCTGGAGATCACAGAAATAGGTCCATATTGCTTGTTTAAGGCCAAACGCTGAGGGAACTGAGGTGGGGATTTGCAGGGAAGATGGGGATCAGGTGAGGGCAGGTCAGGAACATGAGGGATGATGGGAAATGTAGTGTGCTAAGGTGACTGGGCTGGTGACTGTAGTTCGTGACACACTGATTCCCTCATTTTAACTTTAGGAATAATCATACTAATGATTTTAACAAGCAGTCAACTGATTAATTTAAACTGCGGCAAATCCCCATAATCTAATGTGTTCTTAAACAAACAGATATCACGCAGGGGAAAAAACAGGCAAAATTTATGGCTGATGGAGTGGAATCCATCAAGATCAGGGAAATGTGTAATTAAAGCGAGGTTATGAGAGATGGACTCGAGTTCCCCTCCCTCGCTCCCCTTCCTTCCTCCTGCTGTCTTATTAATCTCCACTGTCGGTCTGTTGTTCTGATTATGGATGTCATACAGCAATAAAGCGAGTCGAGATCAATAATCCTGAAATTAAAAAATGAAAGTGAAGTTCCCCAGCAGGCCACACTGCTGCTGTTACGGTGCATGAATATTCACGTAGAGCAAAGCGAAGCAAAATACACACGGAAAGCTGATAATTCCCTGCAGGAGGTGCAGGTCGGGAGGCATCATTAATGATAGCATGCATAGTGGAAAATAATGATCAGATCCATTACCAGGTTCTGTCTGGTGGTATTATTTACATGTATCTTGTTTTTTTATGTTTCTGAAGTTTTGCACCTCTATTCTATTCTATTCTATTCTATTCTATTCTATTCTATCTATTCTTTCTTATTCTATCTATTCTGTAGGTTTATCAAATATTGAAATAGGTATACAGTCGATACTCTGTTTAAATCTGTTTTTATGACCTTATTTATTTATTGCCCATATTTAAAAGAACTAAATACGTTTGAAGGAAAAATTTGCAAAAGTAAAATCGATGTAATGTTTGATTTCTTGTCAATTTATTATGTATACTAGACGAAACTTGTAATGTATTAATTGCATGTCCTCTCACAAGAAACTTGTGCTGATATAAAAAGGTCAGCAAAGGTCTCTGTAGACACTCTTGCTTTTCTACTCATCTTCTGTGAAAGACAGAGATTACAATGATTCATCATTGTCATGGATTCCCTCCTCCAGACTTCACATCCCGGTATCCGTACGGATTTCTAGCCTGCTACCGCACCGCACTCCTCTTTCCCCGGAGATGGACATCATCCCCCGTTTCCTCTCCGAGACCTCTGCAAATCGATGGAAAATTAATTTGCAGGCATCAGTAGAGAGATGACATGCTAGAAAGTTCTTTACCTCACGCTGACAGCCCGCTTTGTCTAAACACAACAAGTTGTGTTTGGTTTAGCAGAGGGCGGGTCCATCGGTACGAGTTCCCATCAGTAATTGCACTGATTTATCTGTCCTGTCCTGCCTACATGGACATGAACAGTCCTGCACGTGAGCGAGTCTTCCAACATGTGCTATGTAAAAAGATTTTACGCACATACTTGAGCTCATACTTGAGAATTTGCAATAGTCTTTTTTTTTCCATAGCGCGACATATACAGTAAAGTAATCACACTTCATCACTGACTGGCGTTACTGTAACAGTAGTCAAATAGCTGGAACATTAAGCATTTATTTAAAAACGAATCACTTGAGATTAAATGTTATAATGTTTATTATTATTGTTATTATTATTACCAGTAATTAATTTAATTAATTTATCTTTATTTAACTGGGTGAACTCTATATTTTAGTTCACCCAGTTTACTCACCCTCAAGCCATCCTAGGTGTATATGACTTTCTTATTTCAGACGAACACAATCGGAGATGGTTATAAAAATGTCCTGGCTCTTCCAAGCTTATAATGGCAGTGAATGGAGGATGAGATTTTGAAGCCCAAAAACAGTGCATCAATCCATCATAAAAGTATTCCACATGGCTCTGGGGGGTTAATAAAGGCCTTCTGAAGCAGAGCGATGCGTTTATAAAGTATACTGCTGCCTTTACTGAGCAATATTGCGAACTGTGCCTTTGCGCCATCTGGTGTTGATTTCGCAAACAAACGTCACATGTGACTTGGTTGTATTTAACCAAGGGGGTAATCCATCGACCGGAAGTTGAAGCCTCGTGGGAGCCGCCATCTTGTAGCAGAACTTCACTTGCGGTAGCATTTCCATTGACTCTCATTCAGTTTGGCGTCACTTTGACAGCGAATAACTTTACATCTGAGGCGTTTAAAGACTCCATTTGTCCATTATTTATTTCTAAAGACACACTACAATGTATAAAGGGCTCCATTCCCTTCTATGTTACATTATGGCCCCGTAGAAACAGTTTTTGTAAAAATAGGCTAACGACTGCGTCATAACCACTCGACTCTCTGTCGCACAGTACAGGAATGACCATAAAGATAGGAGGAGAAGCTCGCAGGCAATCAATGCATTAACTTAATATGGCGTACTGGCGTTACATTTTAAAATAAATACTATAAAAAATACTTAGTCCTGCTCACTCACACCAGAGAACTCTTTGCTCAAGCTCGCCGTCTCTGCAAGATTAACGTTGGCAATTTTCACGCACAGCTACTAGAAGATTTATGTCTGTCAGACAGGTTGCTCACGTCAGCAAGCTTAGTTTGAGTCGGTTTGAGTCTGCGCGTCAAAAAATCGCTAAAAATGGGCTTCAACTGTCTCAACTGAGTTCCAATGAGATGGCTCTGTCCACTTCTTGTACTGTCTATGTATTTAACGGCCTGGCTTTGCGGTGGCGTTACACGCGGTGATAATAAGCATGTTGTTTGTCTACCTGTACATATCTGAGTGAAACGGCTTCAGAACGGGAAATAATTAGAGCGGGCCTTGATTTTGTCTTTGGGAAATGATTAGATAGTTGTGGTTTGCTATTGGTCGATCTAATATGAGTGACGGGTTGTCCCCCCCTCACGCCATAAACACGTCAACAGAGAAGAGATGTCATTACAGAGTGAGGGAAAGTTATAAAGTTAAGGGCACACAAATTTTAAATAAATAAAAATGACTTTCATGGATAAATAATTTATAATAAATACTGCAATACTCCTCCTTCATGAATAAAACAATACTTATTCCACTGGTCAGCAGCAAAACCTATTATTTTAAACATATTTGGTATTATTATATATAAAAAATGTATTGTGTTGGGCTTTGGTAAGGATTGCACAAACCAACAGATCCACAGAGTTAATCTTTTTGGGGCAATTGACTGTAAAAAAAAAATTAACCTATGAATAGCTTACTTATAGTATCTGCATATTAAGCTGTGATTGTATTAATATAGAACAAAAATGACACATCACCTTGAGGGCATTTCACACAAGGTTTATCTGTGATGCTGATGTGCTGAGACATCTGGAACATTTCTATTCGTCACCAGCTTGCCTGTGCCATGACTGTGGGAATCACTCTTTGATTTCTCTTATTGATTTGACAGATCCTCAGGCCACGAAGCACCGGCATGGAGAGCAGAGGCATAGTGATGATGGCCTTGTGTGTTTTATTTGCTCAACAAGCAGGATTTCAGGCAATATAGCCAATGCAACAAACACTGAAAAAAATAATTAGGAAAGTTAAGAAGCTTGTAGGCCAATGGCAGAAAACTTTCTTCATCCATTTATCAAGCGCATGATGGTATAACACTACAATGATAGATTCAGTGTTCAATGGAGCAGGTATCTCCCCTGAAATAATAAAGTATTTGTCAAAGACTATTTTTCAGATTTAGAGATAACTAACGGAACACACAGAAGAGGTTGCTATTTTGTAGCTTCACAAGACTAGGGCTGTCATGCACTCGTTTTTTGTATTGTTCAAATCCTGAACTTTTTTTCTTCAAATAATTCAAGAAAAATTCCAACTGGACATTGAGCAATCATAAAGCATTCTATGTATTTAAAAAATATTTTGACACATTCTCTTTGCCAGTTTGAAGGGGAAACTATAAAAAAAATAATTGGATATTTCAAAATGTCAAGTTTAATTCTATGTTATACTTGCCATTTCTTTATAATTAATTTTGGAATTCACTAGCGATTTATGAGAGAAAAGGATTTCTTAGATATGTATCAAAATAAAAATAGACTTCATTCCAAATAAAACTGAAACATTTGTTGGGACACATTAACCCTCCATTTCACAGACAAGGCTTAAGCTAGTCCTAAACAGTATTGTGCTGTTTTAATAGATATCGATAATAGATAATAAATATCTTACTGCAGTTTATTTTGTTTCAAGATGCACATCAGTTATGTTTTTTTCTAAGGCACGTTTATAAAAGCTTTTTAAATGTCCTATTTGAACTTAGGACTGATCCTGGCTTCATCTGTAAGCCCTGTCTGTGAAACCAGGCCTAGGATTAGAGAATATCCAAGAC
Organism: Chrosomus eos; assembly: GCA_036326025.1. Taxonomy (NCBI): domain Eukaryota; kingdom Metazoa; phylum Chordata; class Actinopteri; order Cypriniformes; family Leuciscidae; genus Chrosomus; species Chrosomus eos. The sequence continues at coordinate 28,695,187 of CM070833.1, read as the reverse complement.
ATGATGTGGTTTTGGAAGAATTTGTTAAAGGATGCATCGGATGCAAAATTCACTGGTGCAAAATTCACTTGTGTTTGCATATAAATGTGTCTTTGCAGTGTGTGGACACAACCACCATACAATGAAAAATTCACTCCTTTTTTTTAATCCTCAAAAAGTCTAAACACTCTCAATAATCAAGCCGAGCATATGATGTCATAATGTTTATGCTCCGCCCACAACCACTGACGGACTGTCCCGTATTAGCATATTTCTGCCCTCAGCCATTCGACACCCCCCACGGAAGAGAGGGGTGGGTGTGAGCAATTGCTTATTATCATTTAAACAGGTCACTGTGAACAGAGCTTTTTTTGAAGAGGTGTTGTTTTACACAACCATTGAGGAATTTTAACCAAAGTATTTTACAAACTTACATGAACACCCTAAAGAATCATACCAACTGGTGGAAAATGGGCATCCGATGACCCCTTTAAGGAATTTTACATACTCATATTAAAATGTCTGACTTTTGATTGCAGACATTAGTATTTTGGCACATACTGTAATAAATTTGAGACATTGAGATTTTGAAACTCTTTGAGATTACTGGAGTCTTTTCATTTTCTTCTTTTATTTATGAAAAATACTCCTCAGTGTTTGTTACTTTGAACCAAAGTCACCTCTCTGAGGTTTCGATGCAGTGCTGTCATATATTAAAATAATGTGCAGGGGGGGAAGTGTGTGTTGTTCTATTGTAGCTCCATCCCTCTGCTGGATACCACGAGTGAGCTCATTCAAAACTGTATATTCCCCTTATTTCCTGAGATCAGCTATAAAGAACAAACACTATTAAGCTCCCGATCAATATAGGGGACATCACCTCTGTTATCACACAGCAAAGTAGATTTATGCTCCATGCCATCGGAAAATAAATCACATATTCATACTTTAAATTAAAACAGTGAATGATGGTGTTTAGACAGAGAGTGGAAATAAATGGCAAATTAAATATTAGTGCAAGAGACAGGAATGAGTATTAAAAACAAGTCTGATTCCATTTTTGGAGTTTTGTGATGTTTGGCAATGAAAGGGCATTCCTCATTTCATAGGATGGTCCTCTTTGGAGTGCTTTACTTGCTGAAATACTATAAAATAAGAATTGAATCAGTGCTTTTTCATTAAGTAAAATGAAGGGCAAACAAGGTGAGCAAAATACATAAAGGGATTGTTCGCCATAAAACGAAAATTCTGACATTATTTACACACCACCATGTCGTTGTAAACCTGTATGAATTTCTGTCCTCCTTGTAACATTGGGTAAGGTAATTTTTTAAAGAATATCCTGGCCATACTTAAGTGACAAAAAGAACCATAAAAGTATCATAAAAGTATGTCTTATATTTCATGCCTTCATTCTGAAAAATGAAGCTGTTATTCAGTAAAGATCATCATCTCCATTGAACTGTTAACCAACACAACCTTTTCATTGAGTCACTGAGTTGAACCGTTTGAATCGTTTAGACAATTTTATGAATTGGATCAACTGATTAATTGAAAAAAAAAAATGTCTCAAAAGAATGATTCATCCACAAACCATGAATTCTGATGAACACACTATTGTCATGAGAGATATTTAGAAAATGTGATAAAAAAAAACTTTTTATTTAAATTTTAGGTGAACTGTTCCTTTAAATGAGTAGTTTGTTCAATTTATATACAATAGCTTGTGGTAGGTGACGTACACAAATCAAATACTTGAGTAAAATACAGATACCCTATTCAAATTATACTCCAATAAAAGTATTAAGTCCTCCTTTTAAATTTCACTTGAGTAAATGTGTAAAACAACTTTATTGTATGATTAAGGATATTGTGCTTTGGAATGAAGTCAAGTAAAAGTAAAAGTTTCCCAAAATAAAAGTCCTCAGATAAAGTGCAGATACTTGAAAAAATATTCTACTTCATATACTGTCCACCACTGCTTGTGAACAACACAATGTACTTAAATCACCTTCTGAAAATCAATCGCATCTCATTTAAACAAATGCATTCATTTCTTTTAGCTAGTTTAGTTGCAGCTTACAGTGCACTATTTAACTTAAAAGGCTTTGTCACATTTCCTGGTTTTGACCCAGTGGGACTCATTTTGCCAGTGATTCTTCTGTATAGATTCAGCCTGTAGTGTCATGCATTACGAGAGCCAATGATGATTGTGTGTTTGGGGAGAGCAGGAGACACACGGTGGCATCCATCTGCTGTTTGGTACACTGAAAACCCATGAGAATCTGCCAAGGACATTGTTTGTGCTGTCAGAAGAAGGTGATGCATGGATTTGCTAAAGGTTAAACCGAATACTAGAACCAAGCAGGTGCTTTTCTGGTTTTAAATCTCAAATTTATGCTAATCTACAGAGAACAAATCAAAATGGAGCAGATAAACCCTGCCGCAGAAAATCAGAACAGCAGTAAAGGACACTTTACACCACAAACTAACCCTGGGCTTGCTTATCAAAAGCAAGGTCAAATGGGGCACATGGGGGAAAGGGTTATGCAATGCATGCTACATCCAATCGCTGTGATCTAACTTTGAATTGGCGATGGGATCACATCAGGTGTCTTCAGAAAGGTAATTGGCTTCATTCAAGGATGGCTGAGCCATTGTGGATTGTTTCTTGTAAGGGTTGAGAAGTTCTTCTATGAGAAAGAATGGGTCTCGACATGTATGCTGTGCCTGTAGTGACAGATGATGTTGTGCAGGTCAAAGTGTACACTGAAGTGTAGAGCCAACAAATGAACAAAGAAATGCAAAGAAAGAAAGTACATCTGGGAGCCTTAATTGAAGTTTAATGAATTGAAAAGACTTGCTTTGTTCAGGGAACAAGATACTTAATCTGAGAATGTTACCAGTCTTCTCTGTTGTAAGTGATGCTCTTTTTATGTACTGAAATATATTATCATCCACATAATGTTAGCAGATTTGTGCCAAAAACAAAATCTAGATATTTAATTTAGTATTAAACAAACTATTTTCCATTCTCTATGTCCCTTAGTGTTAAAGGTATACTCCACTTTTTTTGGAAATAGGCTAATTTTACAACTCCCCCAGAGTTAAACAGTTGAGTTTTACCGTTTTTGAATCCATTCAGCCGATTTTCTGATATTTAGAAGAATATCAGTAACCAGACAGTTTCTGGTCTCATTGACTCCCATAGTATATATTTTTTCCTACTATGGAAGTCAATTGGACCAGAAACTGTCTGGTTACTGATATTCTTCTAAATATCAGAAAATCGGCTGAATGGATTCAAAAACGGTAAAACTCAACTGTTTAACTCTGGGGGAGTTGTAAAATGAGCCTATTTCCAAAAAAAGTGGAGTATCCCTTTAAACACCCTTTAAGACTCATGTCCCCTTATGAAAAACTGGGATTTTTACTTAAACCATTTGTTTGAGATTTACAGAAATACTGTTAACTTAAACATTAACTTAAAGTGGTTCCTAATGTTTTGCGTGGGGCTGTTTGGGGGTCTGTGTCCGAAATCACAAACTCTCTTGAGTAGGTACTTATTTTGAATAGCGACCACAAAAAAGTTTGTTTAGTATGAATGTGTGTAGAATGTAGTGTGTAGTGTGTGTAGAATGAATGTAATCTGGACATACTAAATTATGTAGTAATGCGTAATGTAGTACGTCAGTACTACCAGCGTCAGATGCGTTACTGCCATTCACAAATCCTCTCCTGTGGTCTCATGGAAAAGTAAAGTATCCATTGTATGCACACTTCAGAATCTCGGCGGAAGTAGTAGGTCATTTTTGCCTACTTTTTTATTAGTACTGTCAATTTGTATTTTTTCACCTTCCATATAGTAGGGATTAGGGAAGTATGCAATTTCGGAATCAGCCTAAGGGGCTGTTTACGTGACACCTTTTTCAACTAAAAACATAAAACTTTGTATGTGTTTTGGCTATTCGTTTACATGATGTTTTATTAACAAAGTTCAGAGGGGAGCAGGTGCAGATAATTAACCCAATCAGCACACGTGGAGTAATCAATCAGTAATCAACTCAGGACAAGATAAATAACAGCAGAACCCACCTTTGTTCCTTGACAGTTTATCAGCATCCCACCTCCACCCCATCTCCTCACTTTTAGTTCCATATCTAGATCTATCTACTCTTACCAACGGGGGGAGTACACTGGGTTCAGGCAGAAATTCCGAGCTCGGAGCCCTCCACCCGGACAGCACGCCAAGTACGCATAACCTTTACCATAATAGTTATATGTAGATGTGATCTCGCGAAACGACAACAGCATTTTGGAGGGCTGAAAACGCAAACTTTTGAAAACCGGTTTCAAAGTGCAAGTTTTTGAAAACGGTCTCCGTGTGAACAACAAAAACTTGAATCTCTGAAGACGATGACGTCATGCACATGCGTATCACGTGTTCAGTCTACACAGTTTCATCGTCATCTAGTATGGCCATCAGAATACAGGGTTTTTAGTAATTTTTTCGGATCCATGTGAATGGGGATAGTTTTGACAATGGTGTCGTTTGTACATGGAAACACAAGTATATTTTGTGTGATTTTGAGCTAAATTAAATATTATTTTGTTTTTGTGCAAGATGACAAAAGGCAAGACTTGGACTAGTGTTTAATTTGTGTTTTTATATTATTATTGAAAACCGTTTCCACTACTTTGGAGTTTTGGTTACCATTTTTGGTGAAAAGTGCAGCCTGCGTGTAGACTGAAGGTAAGTCATTGCTAGGTTAATAATTTGTTCTTTTATGCAAAAATCTATTACTTTACAAATGCCACTGGAATTATATTTTCTTTTTCTTGCATTTTCTATCAGTAGAACAGCTGCATTTTTCTAGCATGCTAACAACACGCGCTTGCTAGCATAAAATTTGCCACACAAACTGACAAAATTGGAGTGATGCGATAATGGCTGTACTGTAATGACAGACTGTACTTTATCCAATACATAATATCTGTCAGTCTGAATATGAGATGACTGGGAATCACTGACATGTGGGCAGTCATAATGTCTCAGGTTACGGCTGTAACCTATGTTCCCTGAGAACAGGGAATGAGACACTGGGTCAAGCACTATGGGGAAACGCCTTCGCCTTTGCGTGTCTGAAACGCTTATCTAACCACGGCAATCCTATTGGCTGGCGACAGCCTATGACATCATCACTAGTGCGACCTGGAAGTATATAAGGGGAGCCTGGAGAACATGTCAACAAGTTATTGTCTGAGGGGACTGTTCAGCAGGCATCACCGAGACAGGACGCAGTGTCTCTTTTCCTGTTCTCAGGGAACATAGGTTACAGTTGTAACCTGAGATGTTCCCTTTCAAAAGTGAACTTGCACTGCGTCAAGTGCTATGGGGAACAAGCTACCCTCACTGCCATGCTGAGGGGAGTGGATGCCAAATTATGGCTGTGACAAAAAACGTAAAAAAAAGGGGCAGTTACACTGAAATGCCAAAAACACCCCCCTTCGGGTCACAGTATTCCCTACGGCCACTGCACGAGCTTCAAGCTAAGCGAGGAAGTAACTTCACATGAAGGACTTGACCCCGAGCCAGTTCAAGGGCATGGATACCACTGCCCGAATTTAGAGGGGGGTTCCTTTAAAGGTGCCCTAGAATGTAAAATTGAATTTATTTGGCATAGTTAAATAACAAGAGTTCAGTACATGGACATGACATACAGTGTGTCTCAAACACCATTGTTTTCTCCTTCTTATTTAAATCTCGTTTTTGAAAAACACCCCTGAAAACAGGCGAATATCCACATAACACCGACTGTGACGCAACAGTCGGGATCATTAATATGTACACCTCCAAAAATTTGCATATGCCAGCCCATGTTCAATGCCAGGCGGAACTGCGCAGCCGAACCATCGGAAGTTCTGCAGGTGAAGAAACAAGCGAGGATCATAGTGAAAACGGCAGATAAATGTTATGTTCCAGGCTGTGCAGGGGATGTGAGGACTTTTCACACCATTAGTTTGCTTTGCCCATTTCACCACGGACTTATTTTCTAACCTGGGACAATATCAAGCAGGCTTCGCTCAGTGAATAAATTATATACAGAAAGCGATCAAAGAACAATCTTTCCACACAGCACGAGTTTATCTGGACTCTTGCCAAAATCATTATGAAATCAATGACGCTGTTACACTGCACAACAAAGCTGTTACTGTATTTACATCATCGTGTTTGCATTGGTGAAAGCATTAGAGAGAGTGCAGAAACTGCGTTGCAATGATAAGATCTTCAGTCTCGCGATCAACAGACTGTCATCTGCTTGCTCAATGCTCATCACAGCAACATTTTATGTGATGGAAATAGATTTAAATACTTTAAAAACATTTCACGATTCGTTAAAGGGATACTCCACCGGTTTTTCATAATAAACTATGTTATTCCCTTAACTAAGACGAGTTGATACATACCTCTCTCGTCTCAGTGCGTGCACTATATCTCTCTGTATTGCCGCAAAACTATGTTAGCACTTAGCTAGCACAGTGCATTAAATATGGGCCAAAAAGAGAAGTGACCAAACACTTCCTCGTTTTCCCTATTTAAACACAGTTACTCGAGTAGTGTAACTCGACCTAGGCTGGTGATACAAAATAAAACGTTGCGCTTTTCTATGCGTTTAAAATTGATGTAAATAACAGGGGGCAATATAGTCATCAATTTTAAACGCTTAGAAAATCACAACGTTTTATTTTGTGTCACCAGCCTAGGTCGAGTTACACTACTCGAGTAACTGTGTTTAGATAGGGAAAACGAGGAAGTGTTTGGTCACTTCTCTTTTTGGCCCATATTTAATGCACTGTGCTAGCTAAGTGCTAACATAGTTTTGGGGCAATACAGAGAAATATAGTGTACGCACTGAGACGAGAGAGGTATGTATCAACTCGTCTTAGTTAAGGGAATAACATAGTTTAATATGAAAAACCAGTGGAGTATCCCTTTAATCTCGATAGCTGTAATAGTAAAAACGTATAAAAGCTGTAGTAAAAGTATTCGAGAGAGTTTCACATGTAATACGTTGCTATTTCATATGCACGCATGTCAGCCAATCACAGCAGTGGCCGGTTCTCACAGCAGACACGCCCCTTCAAACAGAGTGTTCAAATCAGAGGCTAAAATCAGGCTAGGAAAAATGCCTTTTATTTCTAAATTATTTTTAGACTATTTTTTATCTAAAAAACATACTAACATTATAAGGGCAACCCAGGAAACATTATAAAATAATAAAATAACCCCATCTAGGGCACCTTTAATGGAATATGGCCAGGGAGTCCAAAGGAGTCCCGTTCAGTCACTTCCTGAGGGGGACATGAAGTCAACCCCACATGCCACCATTAATGACCTATCTTGCCAACAACCTGTCTGTTTCCTAAACAGAGTCTCTAACATATTTTGCGTCACTTGTGGAGGCATCCGATAAGGAGGACTGCAGATAGTGTCAGTGATCGCTCACAGACCGGATCACAGAGACGGGCATCCTGGAGAGTAGAACTCAGCATAGCACTTTTTAACCATTGCGAAGGAGGGGAGTAACTCTACTCGACCCTAGATCTACACAGTGCTTCACTGTGGAGGCTGGGCACTCTGAAGGGGACCCTAATAGGGGAGCACCTCCAGGTCTAGGGCTGATCTAACAGGGAGGCATTGTGAGAGTCCCTCAACCTTCCGACCAGACTTAGGGAGCTATATATTCATACAGAACGATCCTCAGATAAATTCTGGAACACTTTACTCAAAACCTGATAAGTATTGACCAGGCTCTGGGCTAAATTTTCCTTGCAATGCTAAGCATCCAACTCGTTGGAGATCAGCCTTTAAGGAGACCTGTCAAGGCCTTACTACTTGATAGCGGGACTGTTAGCAGTGCTAGACACAGAAGTCAGGTGCTCTCACAGACATCTCTGTGGGCCTGGTTATACTTATTTCAAATTGCCAACAGGCAGTGTACTCAGCAAAAATGCTATCGACCCTTTAAAGCAATCTTATGCTACCGCATTATCGAGGAGGCCTGCTGTAAGGCCTACAGCTTCGACTTTCACGGACGTCAGCCCAGGCATTGCTTTGTTCTCTAAACAGAGTCTCTAACACTATTTGCCTGATTAGTGGAGGCATCCGATATGGATGAGTGCAGAAAGTGTCAGTAAACACTCACAGACCGGATCATAGAGACGGAAATCCTGGAGAGTAGAACTCAGCATAGCGATTTCTAACCCTTGCAAACGAGGGAAGTGACTCCACTCGATCCTGGATCTACACAGTGCTTAAGAGCCCTGTGGAGGCTGGGCACTTTGAAGGGACCCTAATAAGGGGAGCGCCTCCAGCTCTAAAGTTTACATTGCCAACAGGCAGTGTACTCAGCAGAAGTGCTATCAACCCTTTAAAGCAAGGGGAGTACAATCTTATGCTACTGGACTACCGAGGAGGCCTACTGTAAGGCCTACAGCTTTGAATGTCACGGGCGTCAGCCCAGGCAATGCTTTGGCTCTAAGGGAACATACTCAACCATCCCAAGTGAGAGGGAGTAACTAATCTGTCTCTACCTGAGCCTGGCTGGAAAAGGGTGATACCATACAAGCTATGGGTAACAAAGTACTCTAAATAAAGACCCTAACAAAGGAAGTACTATCAGCATGACCCTGAGAAATGTATATCAGGGTCGAGTCCTATTATCTTGTATTTTACAAGACAGATTTTACATTCTCTACTAAACCCACGGAAATGGAGGCCACAATAAGTGGCCGAGAACATTCAACCTAATGACTTGAATTATTTTATTCAAAGGGCTCAGCGGAAAAAAATCCTTTATCAATTTTAAGGCCTAGCTGGATAAACTAGCTACAATACTCAGCTCTAAAGGGTGGAGGCCTGAGCATACTGCTTCTTACTTTCTAGAGAGACAAGGCCTGATAACACCCATGAGATATCTGCATGGGAGTACCCAGTACCCAGATCTGCACCCAGTAACACCACTAACATTTTTTATGCCTAGTGCAAAATGTGGGCCTTGCCTAGACGACTCTTGTAGTAAGAGGAGGCCAGTACTAGGAACAACTAGATTTACATGAATAAATTATCCTGATGGGCTCTAGCTCTAAGGAACCTACACTCAGATACTGAGAGGCTCAAGGCGAGAATGCTTAGCAAACCACCACCAATTGCCTAGTTACTAAGCCTAAGCCAAAAATCGAGGCAGCCCTGTGAGGGCTGACATACAAATATAAAGTGACTGAAGATCAGAGCTATAATCTCAACAACTCTCTAAAGTGAGAGGAGAACTGCTGCTCAAGTATAAGGTGGCTATCAAGGTGGCCCGAGGAGGGCCAACGCTTGATTTTGTAGCTTTATCTGGAGCTTCACAAAGCGGTGGCCTCAGTAGAACTCCTGATAGGGAAGAAGCCATCTCACACAAAAAATGTCTATTAGGTGCTCAGATGAATGGTGGCCTCACTAGAGAATTTTCCATACATCCAACCTGTTCACTACTACAGATTGGCATTACCGGTTATATAAGCCTAACGACTCTAACATAAGAGGAGGCCTATGGAAAGGGTATGCATAGCCCACCTGGGTCCAACTTCAGGGTCCTAATTTCACCATCCTATAAAAACCATATTTAACACCCTCCTAATACTTCCAAACAGGGAACCATGGCCTATCATTCAACCTTACTAAAAACTCACATAAAGGGAGAAGACCTAACAGAGCTCAACCTACTGCCCATAGAGCGATGGCCTAAAACGACATTCACAAAATGGAGGCCTATCACCATAAGAGCACAAAAGAGCACACTTACTACCAAATCCAAGGCCAACCCTACAGGAGGATTCCTGGAGGACAAGAGCTGGAGCTTTCCTAGCTGGAGCATTCCTACAGGAGGACAAGAGCTGGAGCTTTATGGCTGGAAAGACTGCTTCTTTTCAAAATCCTTGTTAAAGTGCGTTCCATAACACACAACAGCTTAACATACGCGGTGCAGAGTGGCTGTGAGGGTTTGGGTTGTATATCCTCTTCACCCTCATCAGCCATCTCCTGCTCTCTTGGGGATGGTTTGTTTTTATACACAGCAGAACACTCGCTGCTGGATGAGAGGATGTTAGTGACAACACACATCCTCATCCTGCAGCTCACTCTCGCGAGTCTCTGAAGGGCGTGAGAAATTAACAACTCTTTCAACCTCCCTCTGAAAAACCCCACAATTCTAGTCTCTGCTTTGCCTCAGCGCGAGTGGGACCTGAATCGCCTGGTTTCTTATTTACAGATGTCGGTCCCTCATCCCTCGAGAAGATAGCAGAAGAGAGTGGAGTTTTCTCAAGCGAAAAAACTCACAGTGGCACAAGCAGATCCATCAGGAACTAATCGTGCATGCTCTGAGCCCAAAAAATAACCCACAAGTTGTGTGTCATCAGTATCAATATCTTAGACATGGATGCACACACATCCTGAGCGTTTTTCACAAGCCATGATTACTTTTTTGAAGTTTCAGGTTAAAGCATAAAAACAAAACAGTCCCCTCAGACGAGAAACTTGTTGACATGTTCTCCAGGCTCCCCTTATATACTTCCGGGACGCACTAGTGATGATGTCATAGGCTGTCACTGGCCAATATGATTGCCGTGGTTAGATACGCGTTTCAACACTGGTTCATGCAAAGGCGTTTCCCCATAGCGCTTGACGCAGTGCGAGTTCCCTTTCGAAAGGGACTTAGCTTAGCCTGACTTCGTCATACTCATATTCTAGTCAGAACATGAGTCTGAAACTGCTCCATTGGGCTTTGATTATGAGGCGTGTCTTAACCGAACCAGGAAAAACAACAACTCTGCACTCAATTGGATAGACCTACAACCAATCAGAGGAACGCAGTAAGTGACGTATGTTGAGCAACGCATAGTTATCAACAGAACTCAACTGCACGAACTCTGGAAAAAGTATGAAAAAAATAACGAGTGTTAACGATCTTTGCCGGTGTTGAAAAAGAACTTAAGGATTCGCGGCGTAGGCCTACTTGCATGCAAACACGAAAAGCATTTTTGAAAGAAATACGTTTGAGGACGTAATGATTACGTTATTGGATGGATTATCTGTCCATCATCGTATAAAGCCCGCCCTGGCAATTTGATTGGTCCGACCATTTTTCGGCTGATCATAATTACTCCTCAATGGATCGAGTCCAGACCGAACTTCCCGACCAAAAAATGTTGTGGGCGGGGTTCGGGCTGGCATCCAGGCTAGACTTAGCTTAGTCCTTAGTCCAAAAATGCAAATTATTGACAGAGCTCTGTCAAAAACCTCTTGCTCTGAAATCTATCTGTAAAGTGGTGTATGCTTTCATTGTAAAATTATTTTTGATTTTGATTTAACCTCACTTAAAGATGTATTTTAGCCATAATTGTGAAATTGTACATTTTCAATGTTAGCTTGAGTTTTCTGTCTTGCTGAAAAGTTATGCTGGAGAACATTTTTTAAAGCAGTAAAAAAAAAAAGATTTAGAAGGTGGACTTCTGCCAACATCCTAAAGACAGCAGATGAGCCGTTACTTTTCTATAAATGGCATGGATCCATAAAATGTTCTCATAAAATGGTTATATGATCATAAGTCTAGCACTTTAATTAAGAAAATGGCTTTTCACATTTAAATAATATGCAAGAAAGCTTAATTCTCAAAGTAACAGATTATGTAAGTGCAATTGTTGTTAAAATATAAATAAATAAATATATTAAACATATTCAAATCGTGTCAAATTCCTCTTCTGTGTGTCAGACCAGTGCTTTTGAATTATTAAGTAGGAAGCCTCAGGTAAGCGTCATTCCGCACGCATAGCTCCGCCCTCCATCACAGTCATTGGCTGCCTCTTTAAAATATTCACCGCAGGGGCTTTTAATTGGATAGATTCTTACACAGCTGATTTCATAAAGCAAATTCTTGGGAAGTTGTGTAAAATCACTAAGACACATACTCAAGGTCCACAGGGAATCTCTTAATCTATGAGGAGGGAAGTCGTTTATGAGCGGCGCTGGACTTTCATTCATGTAAGTACGGGTGCTTTCATATCTGCCGCAGCGCTTTTGAAGTTAGAAGCGGCTCCTTTGATCTGATCTTTCATTGCGCATCTAATTAAATGTTCTCAGCCGATCAGATGAGATGTGATAACTGTATGGATAAAGGTTCGGGAGATCGCAAGAAAATAGTCAGTTTCTGGTCGATTTGCTTTTTCATTTTGCTTTATTTACAACTATTTTCACTTGTGCTGCTCATCGGACTTTTTAAACAGATATGAAACAACATCAATATAATGTTTTTCATTTGTTTATATCACCATTATTTTTGCTTTGCGTGTGTACTTTGATCATAATACTTATTATTAGTTTATTTTCAAACGTGATTTATTTTATTTATGGTTTTACAAAACCACATCATGAAACTTTATTCAATTCAATAGTTAAGGGCTCCTCCATCACCTTCATTTAAACCCAGATTTTTTTCTTTCTTTTTATCATCAGCTGTCTATTTTCTCTAAGTTTACTTTAAAGCAGTGTCTTGTCGTAAGAGGAAAGATGCTTGAGGGGCTGACTGTGCTGGTGTTTGTCGCAGTCCGATCAGAGTCCAGAAATGCTTGAATACACACTCAAGATGAGAGTAAAATAGACTATAATTTACGAGGTGAAGGTCACAGGCAAAAAATGCAAAGAAAGAGAGTTTATGGTTCAACATTATGAATTTCTATTGTATCATTTTATAATACAGATTTATAATACAGATTCAGAACTTTGATTCAATAGTTGTATGAAACATACCTGGGGAGATTTTCATAAAGATCATAATGCATATCATCTAACATCTCAGTTGTAACCGCAGTAACTGTATTGTGTGATAGCTGCAGTGAGATGGAGCTGATCGCATCATTTCTAGTCAAACTGCCTCTTCGAGATGCAGAGCTGGTGCAAGGACAGATTCACCTCTTCTTGTGGTTCCTCTGGCTGTCTTTGTCTGGATTTATGACCCCGTAGATATGAAGACTTTTTTAGTTTGGAGCACATCCAGCTCTCACCTCATCCGAGAAGCTTTTACATCATCATATTACGATGAGAGATGACAGTACATAAGGTACTCTCAGAGCAATGTTGTTCCACTGCCCTTATCCAGCCATTCGCAATGTTAAACACTAAATAAATTACAATAAAATGACATGTTTACTCTGCTTTTACTGTTTCTAGCCTGGCTGTTTTGCACTGAGTTATTAATATGAAAGGGGTAAATAATGCTATAATAGGAAAGAAGAACAAAGTGACAACCTCTGCTGAGGCCTTTAATCAGTCTGACTATGTACATTCCGTCATCAACACTCAAATTATCACTGTGCTCAAACCTTTGGTCCAGTAATATGACTAATACAATACTTATTTGTGTGCTTTGATTACACTTTCATCTCAAACAGAGGAGCATCTATTAAGACAACCTTAATCTAAATTAATTACATGGCTTTGATGTTAGAGTTCAATGGGTTGATTAGAGGAGTTGGGGCATGCATATTTTTTTAAATCGTTACTGCAAACACATACACTCATCTCTCTCCTCTTTGTGTTTCTCACCAGCTTGAGCATGTCATCTCTATTTCCTTGCCATATACTGCACAAATGCCATTGTCTGAATCCAGATTTTGTCTTCCCCTATACTCGGACAAATAAGTACATACAAATAGGGCCAAATGTAGTGTGTTAATATGAATGAACTTTCCATATTGATGTTTTATCTATTTTTCGAAATATTATTAGTGTTGTGTTTTAGGGTAAAAGTAAAAATCCGTAAATTAATGGATTATATCTTGGCAGCACATTACCGGTACCTTTATGTTGTTCTATTGATATTTTTCTTACAGCGTATAATTAACATTATTGTCATTGTTTACTCACACTTGTGTCATTTTAACCTGTATGGCTGACTTTCATATACAGTATGTGGAACACCGAAGGAGATCTTTAGTAGAATGTTCGAGCTGTTTTCTTACAATGAAATTAGATGAAGACCCGCACTGTCAAGCTCCAAAAAAGACTAAAAGCCACATTTTATTCCAAACCTTCTGAAACCAGAAAAATGATTACAAGTTATTACAGAATTTTCACTTTTGGACAGACTTATCCTTTTACAAATAGGGCTTTTTTGGTCTGGTTCTCAAGGGAGCACCTAGAGATGCTGTTTGGTACTCAAACTTTACGTGGCACACTTATCCTACACACTGTCATCATTTTCTTTTCTCTCAAACATGAGATGATGATGATGATGATGATTTTTTATTATTATTAATATTAAAGGGATATAAAAATACCCCATGATTTACTCACCCTCAAGCCATTCTTCTCTCAGACAAATACAATCGGAATTCTATAAAAAAATGTCCTGGTTCTTCCAAGCTTTGTAATGGCAGTTTATGTTTTGAAGTCCATCAAAGTTCATCCATTCATGATAAAAGTGCTCCACGCAGCACATGAGGGGTTAATAAAGGCCTTCTGAAGCGAAGCTATGAGTTCACATTAAAAAATATCCATATTTAAAACTTTATCGACTAAAATAGCTTCCGGCAGACAGCCGTACATATCGATTTATGGCGAAAGAGTAACCTTTGACATGACGCTTGAGGCATTGATGAACGCAGAAGCACAGAGAATGGCGCAAAACAAAACACCAGTCACGAATAAGAAGTCGAAAACGAGAATTTTCAAAGAGAAATGTCGGAGGAGCTTGAGTTTGTTACCCAGTCATGTTTGTTTGAAACGCGAGAGGCGTCAAAGCTTACGCTACTCCTACATCCTACGTCATACATCGACAAGTGTTACTCTTCTGGCGTAAGTCGACTCGCGTAGGCCATCTGCCGGAGGCTAGTTATTTTAGTCAATACAGTTTTAAATATGTATATTTTTCTTACACAAACGCATCACTTTTATTAACCCCCCAGGGCCGTGTGGATATCTTTTATCATAAATGGATGCACTTTTATAGACTTCAAAACATAGCCATTCACTGCCATTATAAAGCTTGGAAGAGCCTGGACATTTTTTTTATATTACTCCGATTGTATTTGTCTGAAAGAAGAATGTCATATACACTTAGGATGGCTTGAGAGTGAGTAAATCATGGGCTAATTAAAATTTTTGGTTGAACTATCCTTTTCTACACAGACAACAGCAGGAATATTGGCAGCTGTCACTTTAAGATCAAATGCATGGACCGAATATACTAACACACATCCGGTTTCTTTCTCAACTGTTCACATATGACATTAACGAGAGAATACTTGCCGAGACAGGTATTTTGACATAATTTTGACATAAGTTTATATGTCTGTTCAAGCGCAAGTAAATGCAAAAGTGACACAGAGATTTTGAAACTGATTTCTGTCTAAAAAAAAACCCTAGTCCTGAAGTTTTCAGACCATTTAACATTTGGTTTGTATGTGACGTAAAGCAGTGATATCTAAGTGGGTGAGTTGTTTACTTACTTTTTAATTAGTCTTCCCAACGGCATGATTTTGTTTATTCAGACCGATTCGCGAACACGCACGCAAAACAAGAGGCTGGAATTACAGCACGAACCAATCGTAACCAATCATATCCAATCATAGCGCGATGGAGGCATTGCCTCCTCTTACTTGACTTTCCCCATTCATTCTCAATTACCCCCTCCAAAAAGTCAATGGGCTCAGGAGGCAAGAGAGCCTCTGACTCCCACTACAGCTTTTTCTGCCAGCGTCGCTGTTGGACAGTATTACTTTAGAAAAACAAGTGATTTAAACATATTGTAATGTCATTTTTTGTATTGTTTTATTTTTGTAATTTTTATAATTTTCTCATCCCATTTTTTGAGGAGACACTCCCCCTTGCTTCCTTGGAGGAAACGCCCCTGAACATAGATAGACAGAAAGATCATGTCCTTCTCTGTCACATATGGATTTTGCCGTCCTAAATGTCTGTCTCATGTGCAGTGAAATGGCTTCTACTCTCAGATCCTAATTTGGTCCATTCTGACCTGTCACATGTCTGCAGTTTCTGTATTTATGTCTCTGTCCAGTGAGTGTAATGCTGGGAAGGTAATTGCCTCTTAACACTGTAGAAAGCAATTCAGTCTCCCAAAACTCAATGAAAGTGGAATATCTCGACTGTGTGGCTCAGTTCAGAATGTTTTACAGTTCCTCTGTCTTGAGTGAGTCATAACCTCAATGAAAGAGTTTTTCACAGATCAACAGGTAAGTATGATGGTGATGTTGTCATAGTTTCATTCTAGAGAGTGATTTATTCTTTATAAAACTTGATGAATTTCACAGATGACAATGTCGGTGTGGATATTACTACTCACTGTGGGTGTGTCTGGACTTTCCTGGGGTCAACGAACTGAACCCATGTTTGCCTCAGTAACTCAGAGTGTTTTCCCCCCGGACTATGATAATAACCCGACGCAGCTCAACTACGGCGTGGCTGTCACTGACGTGGATGGAGACGGAGATCTGGAGATGTTTGTCTCAGGGTGAGTGTTCTGGTCCTCTCGTGATTGGATTCCCAATCACATGGCAACTTTGGTCTACGTTTACTGTACGTACATTACGTTTCTTTAGAGAAAATACTTAATCAGCGTCTAGAAGTTATATGGTCCTTTTGTGTTGTTTGAGTGAACTTCATTTTTTTGGAATATTGACACAGAACAGATACTGGCCAATAACATTACCTCAGTTTGGGGCTTGAAAGTAATATTTTCTAGGAGAAACAGAAATGTCAAAGCAATTAATTGGGATTATTTGTAAACCATTTGTGAAATGGTTTAGATCTCAGCGGATTTATGTTGATGAAAATAGATGTAATTGGAGAGTTCAATGTTTTATTTGAATAGTACTCAAGACTAAAACGTAGTGCAACTGACAGAATTGTATCTCTAGGGAAACTAGAATTTGTTTTTTCTTCTATTAAATGAAGGCCGAGGTTGAATTGTGGGATTGCAGGTCAGTGAAATGCACCAACAAAGATGTGCCTTTTTGGAAACAGAAGACTAAATAAATGGAATATGGTTTTATAGTAATCCTTCAAGGCATGTTTTTCTTTGAGTTGAGTTTTTTTGAGAGAATGTATCTCGAATTAAGTTTACTTTTCCTATGCCAATGTCATTTTTTCTTGTTTTAAACATAAATCTAACAACAATCAGGCTTGAAGCAAAGAAGAAGAGAATAAGCCAATGATGTATATAATATAAAAATGTTTTTTAGTAAATCTTACTATATTTAATATTACATTTTCATTTTAAATATTTATATAATGCACAATTTATATAGTATTAAATATGTAAACACACAAGACATAACAACCGATTAAGAATTGTTGGCTACTTTGTTAGTCGATTTTAAATATTTCACTAATATGTATGCTCTACTTTCTTCTCTTTAGCTACAATGGCCCAAATCTGGTGTTAAAGTATGACAAGTTTAAGAAGAGGCTTTTAAACATTGCAGTTGACAACCGCAGTTCTCCATATTATGCACTCAGAGATCGACACGGCAATGCCATCGGAGTGACAGCATGTGACATAGATGGTGATGGCAGGGAGGAAATTTACGTCCTTAACACTAATAATGCCTTCTCAGGTATGAAACGGTTTCATGAACGAGGCACTGGAGATAATGGTCAAGTATATGGATGTTAGTTTCATGTAATTGTTCTTGTCATTTCATGCAGGTAGAGCAACGTACACTGACAAGCTCTTTAAGTTTCGTAACGGACGGTTTGAGGATCTCCTCAACGATGACATAAATGAACACAGAGATGTTGCCAATCGTGTGGCTGGCCGGTCAGTCGCATGTGTGGACAGAAAGGTAACACCTCTACTAAAGTTTGCGTTAAATGAAAGCTTTTGCCACTTCATCCTGAGTAAAACCAGCCACTCAATTAAAACCAGCCAGGTGGAAAAAGGAATCATTTGCATGTTTCCCTACAACATCCTTTAGATCATCTCAGATCAAGATTCCAATCGTTTTCAGGTATTTTTACATTGATTTTGAATGGAAGAGTCATGGGAAATTTGATAGTGCCATGGTTATCTGGTTTAAGTGGGTCATCAAGTGGTGACAAAAAACACATTGTGGTCTGCACAAACCATGTGTGTCTGTGTTACAAATGAACCAGAATCTGCAGTCAAAAATTAAAATTATTATTTTTTGAATGAGGGATGTCAAGCAACCTGCCCATCTTCCTAATTTGGCTTTCAAGTGACAGATGAATTAATAATACAAATGTGGATTTCTCCTCCCTTTTAAAAGTTTATAAGCTGATTTATTTTTCATTTTTACTTTAATGACATGTACATGGTCAGACATGTCTCATTTTTGTTTTAGAACCACTGCTGCAGTGAATATAAACTTTTCTGGTTATGCTCAGCTCTAAAACATTTCATAGATAAAGATTTGAAAAAAATGCTTTTTAGAAATCCAATAATCATGAATGACTGAAAATCATAAAAATTCCTTGGTCAAAATGTATGGGAAAAAAATGTGATTAGTAAGAGTTACTATATGTATTGATCATCAACAGAATTGCAATAGAGCAGCATGTTAAATCTGAGAGAAAGTGAGTTCTTGAGGGTGTTGAGTGTCTGTTTGCATCTCATTACTGATCGTTTCACCCTCACAGACTCAACATCTTCTACGGTCATCATTTACTGTCTGCCATCAGCGTTGAGTCCTGCCCCCCTCAGCCAACCAATGTTCATTTCCAGCGATCTGCGATATTTGTCTCTGACATTAAATCATGTGCTGTGATAATTAGAAAACTCAAGGTCTCATTTATTTCTTTTTGTAAGGAGACGTATTAGGTGGGAAGTGCAGCCTTAATTTGTCTCTCTGCACGCATGTTATCCGAGCTCCCACCGTCTGACCGCGCTCCACTGGTACCTAATCCCAGACGGCATGATGAATGGCCAAACATGTCAATGATTTGTATTTAGTCCAAAACACAATAAGCTGAACAGCATATTTTCGCAATTACTTCTGGACGCCATGCTGTTGTGTGGAGCCAGTCAGCAGTGAAGGATGCTCAGTAATCCTGGGGAAGAGCTGCGAGGGATTGAAATGGATTTTTTTTTACCCGCAGTCATTTGACTGGGCTGATAATAGTGAGACGATGCTGCTTAAAAGTATTTCACCAATGATTTCATGATTTAAATGATTTAGGATCAGGCTTATAATAGGTTTGGAAAGAAAAAATGAAAACAAAATGTGTTTGCTCTTCATGGAACTGAGTTGGCCGGGGAAAGAAATCGCCCTGTCATTGGATGCTATGCAGTCGATCCCCATAGTGACTTTGCAAAGTTGAAATTAACTGCTGATGCAGATAGTTGAGTTTGCCTAATTTATTCTCAACTACATTAAAGGTCACAGAGGTGTCAAATGTACTCTAATAGGTAATTCAGGAGACCTGTTACCACAACTTAAATAAATGCATGATTGCAAGTTAAAATAAAAAATAAAAAATAGAATTTATTGTTTTAAGTTGCAAATATTATTTTGTTGAGTTCTGTTGACATAATGTTGATAATTACATAAACTTAATATTTAAACTCAAATTTCTCCATAAATTAATTGGATATTTATTTATTATTTTATATGGATTTCTATTTGTCAGCATGCTTTGCATAGGACTAGATAAGGAGAATACATGTTGAAATTAAATGTTAATTTATTTGTTTTTAGTGAAGGGAAATACCTGTTAGTTTTTAATGCTGTTATGTTTGACATTTAAAAGAGTTTCTGTAATATTGAGGTTTTTGTGGTTACCATTGAAGAGTAGAGAAGGTAAACTCTACATTGACTATATAAGCAATGACTGTGCTAATGCCATGTGACAAATAATATCTGTCTTAATCATTAAATATGTTAAATAATTGATGTTAGCATGTGTTATGATAGCTGTTGATTTGAACTGGAATATATGAGATTAATTGGTTCCATGGCTACAACTCAAGGAGCAAATTTTGTGTATAAACAAAAATGTGTGTTAGAGCACAGTAAAAACAGTAATATTGTGAAATATTTTTTAAAAAAGCTGAATTTTCTGCATCATTACTTCAGTCTTCAGTGTCACGTGATCCTTTATTAAAATTATTAATTTGTGAATTTGGTCCTACCAGCCTACATAGCCTACTTTTCCAAATGACAGTTAGGCAGTGTCTCAAAGCATACTGTAGTCTACTGTATATACATATATACCCCCCCCCCCCGAATACATCATTGAAGAACATTGAAGTTTGTCTTTTTCTATAAATGCAAATGACAGCATCTGCCACCACAGTTGTA
The DNA here is from genome assembly GCA_036326025.1 of Chrosomus eos. Taxonomy (NCBI): domain Eukaryota; kingdom Metazoa; phylum Chordata; class Actinopteri; order Cypriniformes; family Leuciscidae; genus Chrosomus; species Chrosomus eos. The sequence goes on along the minus strand of CM070833.1, from coordinate 28,674,832 downwards.
GAATAAACCCTGTGTATTCCCTTCAGCTTCAGAGACGTTAATATTCAAATGCAATGTGTAGTTTTTCTCTGCTTGAAACTGAAGCAGTAATTTGTCACTTCAAAGTGGACTGGAAGACACATGGGCCTGTTTCTGTAGAGAGATGGATTGGTCCTTTCATTCGCCTATCTGCATGGGTTAGTGATTACCTGTATTATGTGCTTATTGAGGTTTTCTCCCCCAATAGCCAATAAAAAGGGCAACAATTTACAGTTGAGACTTTCTCAGTTTAAAATTGGTTTAATAGGGCTCAAATGCACTAAAACAGAGGTGCCCCTTAAATACCTGCACTTATGTGTGCATTTATTTATGCACAAATTAGGCTATTAAATATTGACTAAAACTCAATATTGGTCAAATAATGTGGTGTGGTAACTTTTCCTAAATAATTATTTTCAGTTCAATGAGTGGAAAGTCAATACACAAATGAGTTGGAACAAAATATTAATTAAAAATATTTCTCTTTTTTTATTGATAAACAGAGCAAGGACATTAAACCAAAGCAAATACATGGAAATCATGACATTAAAACCTAAAACTGCTAATACATACTGGGGCAGCATGCGTTTTAACTCCATTATGCTTTAATCTGTATTTTCTGACCTGAAGTGGAGGTTATGTAGAAACCAGAGAGCGTTTGACATTTTCATTGTTGTGCCTCATTAGGATTCTGGTCACGAGCTGCTGATATTTATACACTTATGTATATATTTCTTTATTTCACTATTTCCATGTTGGATCGTAGGTATCTTTATTGAAACTGTGTGCGTAAGTTCATTTGCTTGGCTACTTCACTGACTTCATGTCCACAGGGAATCTTTCTGATAATGGGGTGTGAAATTAATATCCAAGGGGAGGCAGTTGAAATATGTGTGTGGTGTGTGAGTATGTGTGCGTGTGTATGCTATATGAATGTATGAATGAGTGCTCCTACTTGTTTCTTATATGTTCTGTGATGATCACACTAAAAATGTCCCAGACTCAGACAGATGGACTTTCATGATATATATATATATATATATATATCATGAAAATTTGAATTAATACATGAACATAAATCATTTTAGTATTTACAGTAAAAATGTTACATTACAGTATGTCATCATTTAATTAATTATATCAGATTTTATTTAATTAAAGGGAACCCCAACTAGTGCGGAAAGTTGGCCTTATAAGATTAACATGGACGTCAGCTATAAAAAGGTGATACAAAAACACTCCAAATGTTTTTGATTTCATTAAAAAAAGACGAAAATCTGTTCACTCGTAGGCCGCCATAGCTATTTACATCTCAATGCATTCTGGGTAGTGACGTGTAAAGGTTGTAGCTAGCCAAGTTTTGACAGTAGCGAGATGAACACATCTGCTGTTCAGCCTTTTCAGTTTGAACCCAAGCGCACCGTAGGCTTAAATCAGGAGAATAACGTGGAAAACGATAGGCCTACTCAAGAGTTACATGAAAATGAAGATTATCAGATAGTTGAGGAAGTGAGAGTGGGGAAAACCAGATGGTGTCTGCGGCAGTTTGCCAATGCCAAGCGAGAACGAGAGCGTTTGCTGTAAAGAGCTCCACTTTTTGTCAGCAGCTGTCCAGGGTAGGCTAAGTATAGATCAGATAATCGTACTATCAGTTTAAATAATTTAATAAGTCATCTACCGCCATCGTTTGCTTTATTTTCCCTAAGCAGTCACTATGTTGAACGCATAGAAATACCCTCTCGGACCTTGTTCAAAATCCTGCGCGCCACAGAGCACCATTTACATTTTATATTAAATTTACATTTATTTATCTCAAATCATTTGTTAATGTAACCTTTAGCGCACCCCCTTTTGCAAGCATACATAGATTACATCATTTAAAACACTAATTGTATGAATTGCTAAGTTAATTTGGAAATTTTCAGGTATGTTCTATTTCTTCAGTAATGAAATCCATGATTAAGTGAATGAAAGAAACTAGAAATAACAACGAATTGTAATTTATTGTACAGTTAATTATGACAATTAAGAATTAATCATTAACCTTATTTATGTTTCGTCAAAATTATAATTCAAATATTTTTATTAAAATGGTTAACATTGATTTTTCTAATTTACAGATTTTTCTCAATTTATCATGATACATCATGCAAAATTTAAATGCTGTCAGTAGTTTTATATGTGACAACAAATACTGTTACGTTTTCTAGTGTTACAGCCGCTTCAATTGACTCTCTATAAGGCGCTCTTCAAAAGCAACTGTACGACAATAAATAAAAAGCATTTATTTCTCTGAATGTCATGGCATTTAACTCAGTCTATCGCAAATGTACTAAAAGTTGCTTAACCAATATGATTTGAAAAGCTCAAAATCACATATCAAAATTATGAGCACTATAGAAATCTGTCTGACACAGAATAAATAAGCATCTATTTCTTTCTTAAGATCTAAACCTAGCTTTGAACATATCTTTTTATAGAATTTAAAGTGTAGCTTTACTAGATTGCCAAACAATTAATAAAAAAACAATCTTATTTCATGTATTTTTCATGTTTTTTTGTTTCAATCAAGCCCACTACGAGTGAATAATGAATTCTAATTTGCTTATTACAGATACTGTCACTAGAAATGCATTTTAAAAAGCTCCAAGATAATAGTAAAATAAAAATTTAACTCGTTTTTGATTGTGTATGATCATTGAGTTTTTAATTATATATGATTCGATTTAAGATTTCGGGAAGTTTACGAAACAGTGGAGGTACAGAAAATGGATGAAACTATGGAAACTATGCAACTGCGTTGTAGAAACTAGAATTTAACTTACAGAAATCACATTTCATTATATAAATTTAATTGTTCAGTATGTTTAGTAAAGCATAAATCAAATAAAATGAAAATTAATGTAAAATATGCAAGAAAAGTCTAATAACGATTGTATTTAATTTTGTCAAAATAAACTTTTTAAAAATGGTTAAAAACACTTTGATTAATTTAAGGTAATTGCTTTTGTTTGTTGTCACGGAGCTCCAAATACTGTTCATCCACTTGTTTCTACTTTCTTACACATTCACAGTTTTCCTAAATTTTAATCACGGACATCTGCAGCATGATTGCACTCAACTACTGTCGACTGTTTTCTGCACTAACAAAGTTACTGTACGTCGTGCTCGTTCCCACAAGATTTCTCTACCTGGGGATTCCTTCTAAAGACTTACAGATACTAAATAAGCATTTTTTTCTGTGATTCCGGCCTCAATACATCACATTTGTAAAGGACATGGTTCACTCAGTAAACTTTGAAAAAGCTAAAATTCATCACATCGCACTTCATTTATCTGCATTGCTGAAATCTTGACTTGACAAACTTGTATTGTATACATCTTGCCTGTTCTATCTTATCATGGATTGAAAAGACCTTTGAACCAAAACTTATTATGAGGATTTCAAAGGGGCTCGGATACAGATCCCAAGTTGTAAATAATACGTCAATATATTATGTTTTTGTTATGTTTGGTTTCTCACTCCCCTGTGAGTGAATAATGAGCTTTCTCACAGATTTGCTTAGTGTGGCACGAGACTTCGACATAGAAAGCAGGAAAAATAGCTCCCAAAGATTAACAGTAAAATAAGCAATTTCACGGTTTTTGATTGTGATACTGATACAGATGAAGATGTTTCAGAGTTAGATGATGCTTCAGATTTAGAGGATGCTTCAGAGATTGAGGAAAAAGTTGTTGAAGATACAGAAAATGAATGAAACTAGGGAAACTATAGGGAACTAGGTCTTAGGAAACTAGTGAAAGTTAACTTAGGAACATTAAACATTTTCATTATACATCTAAATTTAATTGTTCAGTTATGATGTTCAAAGCATAAAATAAAAAAAAAAATTGAAAAAAATTTAAAATGTAAAATATATGCAAAAAAGTCAGTATACTGTTTATTTTCAAATTTTGTCAAAATAAAACTGTTTTAAAAAATGGTTAAAAAACATTTTCATGAATCACATTTTAAGATATAATTGTTTTGTAATGTTTGTGTCACGGAGCCATCCACGTCATCACTCCCATCCACTGCACCCGTTCATTACACCAGATCACAGTCACCTGAATTCTAATCACGGACACCTGCACGTCATGATTGCACTCACTACTTCAGTCACAGTTTCCTGCACCTCAGTGTCTGGTCTCGTCGCTCGACACTACAGACTCTACTTACCTGAGATTCCTTTCTGAAGAGACTTAGCAGTATTCCTGAAGATTGTCTTCGTTCATTGTCCTGTGATTCCCTGGCCCTCAAGTACATCAGCATTCTGTAAAGACATTGGTTCACCGTCAGTTAAGTGTTTGTCATCTCTGTTTATCACCATCGCACTCAAGTTATCCTGCATTGCTCACTCTGCACTTAAATAAACTTGTTATTTGCTTACATCTGCCTGGTCTACCTTTCTATGGATGTGACAGAAGACCAGACCAAAACAATGCAGAGCACGAGCACGGGGGCCGCGGATCCGTTCGCTGAGTTGGTGAATGCAGTTCGTCAATCACTTCCTCCACCACCTGCCACTTCTTAACCTGCTGCCTCTGCCAGTCCCATGGCCCGACCAGCGACATACTGCGGCGAGGCGGAGGATTGCAGCGGGTTTCTCCTTCAGTGCAATCTTCACTTCGAGATGCAACCTCATCTTTACCCCAACGATCGAGCGCGTATTGCGTTTATAATCTCCCTTCTCTCCGGTCGGGCTCTACAGTGGGCTCAGGCACTATGGCAAGAGGAAGTTCCCGTAACCAAGTCATTATCAGCATTTATTCGCCATTTCAAGGAAGTTTTTGGTCAATCAACATCTGCTCTAACCGTCCATGATCAGCTCTTTAAACTTCGACAAGGCACACGATCAGTGGGAGCCTATGCCCTGCAATTTCGCACACTCGCTGTGGCAAGCGGATGGAACGAAATGGCTCTCCTCACAGCCTATCGCCAAGGTCTAGATCCTGAAATTCGTTCTCTGATGGTTATACATGATGATAACATGGGGTTAGAGCACTTCATCCAGAAATCGATCCGAGTCTCCCAACGACTTACTGCATGCCCGTCATTCCCACCCGCTCTGCATCCTCCGCCTCAAGTACCATCTGCCGCCCCTCCAACACCAGAACCCATGCAAGTGGATTCTCAGCGACTAACACCCGCAGAGCGTCAAAGAAGATGGACTAATCGTCTGTGCTTGTACTGTGGAGGAGAAGGACATGTCATCTCCAATTGCCCAGTTCGACCTTCACGCCCAGCGGTGAGTACCATCCAACTTTCTCCCAAGATAGCATCTCTGACCCGTACTACTGTCTGCCTAGTAACATCCCGTTCTACTGTTCTAGCACAAGCTCTCATCGATTCCGGGTCGGCAAGCAACTTCATATCTCACAACCTCCTACAAAGGCTCAACGTCAAGAGAAGACGCTGTCCCCAGAACCTAGAGATTCACACCATCCTGGGTAAGCCGCTGGGTCGTGGGCGTATTTGTCATTTCTCCCCCACCATGACACTCCGCATAGGCTGCCTGCATTCCGAAGAAATCTCATTTCTGGTGTTGGAGGGATCCACCGCGGACATCATCCTGGGACGCCCATGGTTGCTCCAACACGAACCTCTGATAAACTGGGTTTCTGGGGAGATTCTCCAGTGGGGTACCTCCTGTCATCAGTCCTGTTTAAACCCCGTAGTCAAAGTTCCTCGTTCCTTTAATTCCAGTTTTCCCACTCCGTCTATAGCCGTCAATTCCACTACCATTGAGAGTCCAGAGTCTGACATGAAGATAGAGATTCCTCCAGAGTACCGGGCGTTCCAGGATGTGTTCAGCAAGCGGTTGGCAACGCAACTACCACCTCATCGGCCATGGGACTGTGCCATCGACCTGCTACCTGGGGCGACTTTACCCAAGGGTCGAGTCTATCCTCTGTCCATCCCGGAGCAGAAGGCCATGGAGGAGTACATCAAGGAGGCACCTCACCAGGATTTCATCTGTCCATCTACGTCCCCTGCCGCTTCCAGTTTCTTTTTTGTGGCGAAGAAGGACGGAGGCTTGCCGCCCTGCATCGACTATCGGACACTCAATTCACAGACCGTCAAGTACAGTTATCCCCTTCCTCTGGTCCCTTCAGCCCTAGAACAACTCCGTGGTGCCTGCATATTCTCCAAGCTAGACCTACGAAGCGCCTATAATTTAATTCGCATCCGTAAGGGGGACGAATGGAAGACGGCCTTTGTGACGCCCTCAGGGCACTATGAATACAGGGTTATGCCATATGGACTGTCCAATGCTCCTTCGGTTTTCCAAGGTTACATGAACGAAATTCTCAGAGACTTCCTCCAACAGTTTGTCATGGTATATATCGACGATATCCTGATATACTCCAAAAAGATCTCCGAACATCGAAACCACGTGAAGCAAGTTCTCCAACGCCTTAGGGAACAACAGCTCTATCTGAAACTAGAGAAATGTGAGTTCCACACTTCAACAGTTCACTTTCTCGGGTACATCATTGACAAACGAGGCATCCAGATGGACCAGAGGAAGGTGGACACAATCCGGACCTGGCCTCAACCAACAACCATCAAAGAACTACAGAGATTCCTTGGATTTGCTAATTTCTACCGCAGATTCATCCATAATTACAGTCTTCTCAGCTCTCCTTTGACTTCACTCCTCAAGACCCGGCCCAAGTCTCTGTCCTGGAACCCTGCAGCCACTACCGCCTTTGCCACTCTCAAGGACGCCTTCGTCACAGCACCCATCCTCATCCATCCGGATCCAGAATTACCATTCACAGTGGAGGTGGACGCTTCCTCCACAGGGGTGGGAGCGGTGCTTTCACAGCGGCAGGGGAACCCTCCTTTACTCCATCCATGTGCCTTCTACTCAAAGAAGCTGTCCCCGGCGGAGCAGAACTATGACATCGGCAACAGAGAGCTCCTCGCCATCAAGCTTGCATTAGAGGAGTGGAGACATTGGCTGGAGGGAGCCAAACACCGGTTTGAAGTCATCACAGATCATCGAAATCTAGAATATCTCAGAGAAGCTCGTCGCCTCAATCCACGTCAAGCCAGATGGTCCCTCTTCTTCACGAGGTTTGACTTCCTAGTTACTTACCGACCTGGGTATAAGAATTCCAAAGCTGATGCTCTCTCACGTCTCCATCAACCTGATCCAGAACCTACCAATCCTGAAACCGTCCTTCCTCCAGCCATGATAATCAGTCCCATCCTCTGGTCTATAGATGAAGATATTCGAATTGCAACTCAAGCCGAACCTGCTCCGCCGGGAGGTCCAGAAGGGTGCATCTACGTACCTACATCGTGCCGTTTATCCCTTCTGGACTCAGCTCACACCTCTCGGGCTCTGGACACCCAGGTAGCCAGCGAACCCTCTCGCTCCTTCGTCAACGCTACTGGTGGCCTACTATGGCCCAAGACATCTCCCGGTACCTCAAGGGTTGCTCAGTCTGTGCCATCACCAATACCCCCCGTCGACTACCCGCTGGCAAACTGGTCCCATTACCCATCCCTCATCGTCCGTGGTCCCATCTGGGAATAGATTTTATGACTGATCTTCCACCCTCAGAGTCCAATACCTGCATCTTCGTCATAGTCGACAGATTTTCCAAAGCCTGCAAGTTAATTCCTCTCCGTGGATTACCTACAGCCTTCGAAGCAGCCGAAGCACTCTTTCAGAACGTCTTCCGTCATTTCGGTCTCCCTGAGGATATAGTTTCCGACCGGGGTCCTCAATTCATCTCCCGTGTCTGGAAAGCCTTCTTCCGGCTCCTTGGGGTCTCCATCAGTTTATCATCTGGATATCATCCGCAAACCAATGGCCAGACTGAGCGCAAGATCCAAGAGATCGGGAGGTACTTGAGGTCATACTGCCACCAGAACCAAAACAGCTGGAACCGGTTCCTTCCCTGGGCGGAATATGCCCAGAATTCGCTCCGCCAGTCAACCACAGGACTCACGCCATTTCAATGCATCCTAGGATACCAGCCTCCTCTGTTTCCCTGGTCCGGTGAACCATCAGAGGTTCCAGCTGTTAATCACTGGTTCGAGCAGAGCGAGAGGGTGTGGGACTCAGCTCACATCCATCTACAACAGGCAGTGCGGAGACACACCACACAAGCCAATGTCAGAAGATCAGAGACACACCCAAATACCAACCTGGACAAAAGGTATGGTTGTCCACCCGAGATATCCGTCTTCGCCTGCCCTGTCGTAAGCTGAGTCCCCGCTACATAGGTCCATTTACCATCCAGAGGCAGCTCAACGACGTCACCTACCGGCTTAACCTACCTGCACAGTACCGTATTTCTCCATCCTTTCACGTTTCACTGTTAAAACCCTATTCTGAACCCTTGTCTCCTCCCCCCACAGAACCCGGTGAACCTGACGTGCCTCCTCCTCTTGAAGTCGCGGAAGAACTCATCTACAGGGTCCAATCCATCATCAACTCGCGACGACGGGGCAACCGACTGGAGTACCTGGTCGACTGGGAGGGGTACGGCCCAGAGGAGCGTTCCTGGGTGGCCCGTGATGACATTCTTGATCCCTCCTTGTTAACACAGTTCCATCAAGATCATCCCACTCGTCCTGCGCCCAGAGGTCGTGGTCGTCCCCGTCGTCGTAGTTTCCGGTCGTCTGGAGCCGACCGTGGAGGAGGGGGTACTGTCACGGAGCCATCCACGTCATCACTCCCGTCCACTGCACCCGTTCATTACACCAGATCACAGTCACCTGAATTCTAATAACGGACGCCTGCACGTCATGATTGCACTCACTACTTCAGTCACAGTTTCCTGCACCTCAGTGTCTGGTCTCGTCGCTCGACACTACAGACTCTACTTACCTGAGATTCCTTTCTGAAGAGACTTAGCAGTATTCCTGAAGATTGTCTTCGTTCATTGTCCTGTGATTCCCTGGCCATCAAGTTCATCAGCATTCTGTAAAGACATTGGTTCACCGTCAGTTAAGTGTTTGTCATCTCTGTTTATCACCATCGCACTCAAGTTATCCTGCATTGCTCACTCTGCACTTAAATAAACTTGTTATTTGCTTACATCTGCCTGGTCTACCTTTCTATGGATGTGACAGTTTGACAAATGTTGATATTAAAAGTTTACAGTTTATATCTAAATCTTTGTTGTTTTTCATAGTGTAATTTTTGAGGAATTGTATTGAATCCAATTAGGGTCAGTTTGACCCGGACCAGACGGGGTGTGCACAGAATTCGAACAGTGCACAAGGGTTAATCCCATAATGTCCTTAAACATAACAATATTGCTGGCCATAAACTGACATGCGCGTCCAGTGTGCGATTGAGAGTGAGGAGTTGTCGTCACGGTACAGAGCCTCTCTCCGCCATGTTGGTAGGATTCCCACGGCAAAACATGATTGTTTACGTGTTCTTAACTCGGTAGTAGAGAAGGTTCTCGCAATTCCGCACTATTTTACCATGCCTGGAAGTCACTGCTGCGTTAAAAAATGCTCCAGTACCTCACACGATACATATGGAAAACATAGGAACAATGGAATACAGTTTTTTAGGTTACCGAAATGGACACAGCATCAGGGAAAGCAAGTCTCTGACCTGACGACTCGACAAGGAGACACCGGATTGCTTGGTTGGCTGATGCCTTTAGTAAATACGATTTTCACTGTTTGCTGTGCCTTAACGAACGTGCAAAAGTGTTTGAGTGCCTTGTTCATTACTTTTTTATTTCTTTGAAATAAATGCTTGAAACAACTTGATATGGCTTAACAATATTTATTGAGAACTGAAATATTTTATTTATTTATTTTTTGGACAACATAAGTTTCATGGACAACATAAGTAATAATAATAAAATAATAATACTGTTATTAGTGCAAAAGAACAAATATCTTGATGCTGCTTCTCCAAATAGCGCTGTTTTGCGCTTGGTGTGAGCTTGTTCCTGTAAGGTCCCTTTTCTTTTGCCTTATCTTTTTGCATTGCTTTACTTTCTTCCTTTTTTTCTCGTATTCGTAGATCCGTCTCTGTCCTGCCAAAATAATAAATGCGCGAAAATTAAACCGCTCTGGAATGTTTAGTCACGTCTCTGTGAGGTTCAGAAGGCGTTGCCCCTGGTAACCGATAGCGTCTCCTACCATCATGGCCGACCGGCTCAGACCCCGCCCAAAACGGCACGTGACTCCTCACTCTCAATACCTCAAGTTGTCATAGATGCGGCGCGGTGCGGCGGTGCGCTGCGCTGCGCTTCTCGTCCGGACCGGTGTGCAACCCCTTTTACACTGAACAAAGTCAACACTATTCTGCTCATCTACCTCATGTACATTTTCAATCTTACAATTACAATATTAATAATTACCATTGCACTGAATTGCCTTGCACTACATATTTAAAATCTTAAATCTAAGACTATAAAGTTACTGACTATACTGGGCTCTTTACAGCAAACGCGGTCGTTCTCGCTTGGCATTTACAAGCAGTTTCCGCACAGACACCGTGTTATTCTCCTGATTTAAGCCTACGGTGTGCTCGGGTTCAAACTGAAAAGGCTGAACGGCAGACGTGTTCATCTCACTACTGTCAAAACTTAGCTAGCTAGCCGTTGGAAAAACAATAAACGAAGCTGCTACAGCGGCTAGGGTCAACCGACTACAACCATTACACGTCACTACCCAGAATGCATTGAGACGTAAATAACTATGGCGGCCTACGAGTGAACGCATTTTCGTCTTTTTTAAATAAAATCAAAAACATTTGGAGTGTTTTTGTATCACCTTTTTATAGCTGACGCCCACGTTAATCTTATAAGGCCAACTTTCCGCACTAGTCGGGGTTCCCTTTAAAAGTCCCTTTCACCATAACAGTGCAGAATGAATCACTATTGGATTGTGGAAATGTTTATGACATTCAGAGAATTTAAATTATACTGTGATGCATGTATATTCACTGTTTGACATGGTATTAAGAAATTATATATTGAGAGTGTGAAAAGGTTTAGTTGAAGTTAATATCGAGGTTATTAAAGGGTTAGTTCACCTGAAAATGAAAAACGTATCATCAGTATGTGAATACAAAAAAAGGGAGATCTGTAATCACCCTCATGTCGTTCCAAACCCATAAGACTTTAGTTCGAAAACTTCGAAACACAAATGAAGACATTTTAAATTAAATCTGAGAGATGTCTGTCCCTTCATTGACATTCTACGCAACTACCACTTTTTTGCTTCAAAAAGTTCATAAAGAGATTTGTAACGAGGTTAAATGTTATGGGAAGAAGGCCGGGGGATAATATGTGGTTAAACCGTGATTCGCCGGCGCCATCACTTGAATTTGTTCCTTAGCAAGGCAAATTATACTCAATCGTTTATTACTCTCATTTGAAACCGTAAAATGTATATTTTTATTTGTGTACATTCAAAATGACTACAAAATGTCATTCCTTTGAGAAATAAAGAAAACAACATGATACACTGCTTTAGCGCATCTCGGTCTCCCTGAACATCTTTCTGGCGCACATCAAAAATGAACTAAAATACAACGAATAGCCTTCTTGTCTCGCCTACTTTTCAAAGTCAACATTTATATTATTTAGACATTTAGATTAAACTGCATAATAAATGCCTAAGTCACTTAGGAATAAATCACAGCATACTTCATGATAAGAAATGTGACTTTACAGTCCAGAAAATAGGAAAATAGCAAATTATTTCACGGACCCCCTGGCACTTGAGAACTGCTGGTCTACACAGAAGAAAGTCTTGTCTAGGCTCTTCCTCAGTATGGGTTGTGTCGAGCCATTCGTTAGTCTGGTTCTTTGATGAGAAAAAGATGAAATGTAGTTGCAATAAACGCGTTAAGAATCCGCACAAATGCAGCAGCGGAGGACTATTATTCTGGTGAGCGGAACTGAGGAAGAACTGATGATGGAACAGTTTTATCTTTGGCTGACAACTCAGAGGAACAGAGGTTTCATTCCCGCCCACGTGTAGAAATCGAATATTCAATATTTTTATAAATTTTTCTACCTCAGAACGAATTTTTTTTTTTGGAAAAAAAATTAAAACGAAAAAGAAACTATTTTCAAATTTTTCTACTTTCAATATTAAATAATAAAAAAAAAACGACTGAACGAATGAAACACGGATTCAACACGTCGTTTCCTCTTTATGGGTTTGACAATTCATTCAGTAACATTAGGCAGTTTTGATTTATAAGCTGTTTAATGCTGATGATTACATTATTTTATGCATACGATTACACAGGATATCGCTCGTTTCTGCTTCTTCACATATGTTTTGATCAAGAGATTCAGTATTCTTTCAGAAGATGCTTAATAGCACCCCCTACCATATAACAATGAAAACACGGAAAGATTCCTTCAATGGCGGGAAGCGTTTTCTCACACTTGAGTCATGATAGAAATGTCCATCAATGGCAGGGAAAGAGTTAAGTCCACAGTGCCAGAAGTCACCCCAGAAACATTTGAATATTGTGTTAGCATAAAGTAGAATTGTGAGACATTTTCAAAAAGTTTAATGTATTGTATTTTTCATGAAATCGTCTCGGGCTACGACTGTAACCCTTGTTCCCTGAGAAGGGAACGAGACACTGCATCGATACGACACTTCGGGGAATGCCCCCAGCATATCGCGTCTGAAGCATGAATGAAACTATTCCAATCCTGATTGAAGTTACGTGATGATGTAACATGTGACAGCATACACGTTAGCTACAAAGGGATGCCGGCACACAACAGAGTTAGCTTTTGCAATGAAGAAAGTTGCTCCCAGGCAGGGGAAGGCGTGGCAAAGGTACGTGTCTCATGCAGTGTCTCGTTCCCTTCTCAGAGAACAAGGGTTACAGTCGTAACCTGAGACGTTCCCTTTTGAGGGAAATCGAACTGCATCGATACGACACTTTGGGGAACGACTACCCACTATGCCTATAGAATCTGATAAAAGTATGAGGGGCGGCCCATCCTGTTGGATCGCATCCTTCTTGGATCGGGCCCCTGAAAGGAGGGCTCTAGAGGACGCCATGCCTCTGGTTGAATGAGCCCTCATGGCCAAAGGTGAAGGCAAGCTGTGAACCTGATAGGTCATAGAGACAGCCTGAAAGGAACAGTTACTGATGGTCTGTTTGGATGCGGGAAGCCACTTCTTGGGCGACCCGAAGCACACCAGCAACTGGTCTGACTTCTGCCATGAAGAAGACATCTGGACATAAATCTTGAGAGCTCTGACAGGGCAGAGCAAATAAAGTCTTTCTTCATCCGCCGTCACATGAGGTGGAGGATGAAAAGCCTGCAGAACCGTAGGCCTTGCCACATTAGATGGCACTTTAGGCACACAGCCCAGCCTGGGATGCAAGACAGCCTTATTGTCGCCTGGCGCAAACTCCAAACACCCATGAGATATAGAGAGTGCCTGAAGATCTCCTACTCTCCTCAGAGAAGTAATGGCTTATAAAAAAGCTACCTTGAGGGAAAGATTCTTGGCCTTAGTCGACTCCAGAGGTTCGATAGAGGCCTCGACCAGCCCTTCGAGAACCACTGCCAGGTCCCATGTGAGAACTCTGGTAAGAGCCGCAGGTCGCATCCTCCAAGCTCCACGGAGGAAATATATACGACCAGCTGATGTCTCCCCAGAGACCAATCACCCAGAGAAGAGTGGAAAGCCAGAATGGCAGCCACGTACACCTTGAGTGTGGACCGTGTAAGACCAGCCGAGAAGTGATCTTGGAGGAGCTCCAGCACTGAAGCCAACTGGGCAGTTAACTGGGTCCACTTCACACTCTCTAAAACAAGTGGAAACACATTCCATTTTAGGACCAGTATACATACACAACCGTATGGTCTCAACCACTCAGGGGCCAGGCCCAAAATTTCCACAGGTCTGGTCGAGGGTGAATGTTGAGCCTCTGGCCTGTGGTAGGAGGTCCCTCCTCAGAGGGATCTGCCAAGACTGGCCTGCCAGCAGTGCTATGGTGTCTGAAACCATACTCGGGCTGGCCAGTACGGGGCTACTAGAAGTAGGCTGATCCCGTCTCGAAGGACCCTCTCCAGAACTCCCGGGAGCAGAGCGATCGGGCGAAAAGCGTACAGGCGTAGCCTCGGCCATGTCTGTACCATGGCATCTGGGACAGGAACCAAGGTTTCTTACATATGGACAGGGAACGAATGAATCTGCGCGTATCCCTGATCATACGGAATGGATTTAGGAAGTAGGACCTCTTTCCTGACGCCTTCCAGGCCTAAAGGACGGTCCTCAGATCCATCTTCTCAGGAGGCTGTGGGCGAGAGCGCCGCTTAGAGTCCCAATCTCTCTTAGGGGGACCTCTAGAAGCGACACTCTCCTTCTGTTCTGGATGGTAGGCTGAAGTAAAATATCTAACTTCTTAAAGTCAGATAATATTCCATCATTTTAATTCCTCAGACAGTATTATTTCACAGATCGCGTGTGTCCTTTTTATTGCAGACTCGTAATCTGCCTCAGCAAACGCAAGATTCGAGTTCACAATATATTAGGCTTTCATCTCTCGAGAAGAAAGTCAACAGGTGCGAGGCTGAAACACTCAAACGCACGGCTATGCGCACCAAGAAATGTCTCAATGAACACAGCCAGCCCCCTCAGGAGCTTACTGTGCATGCCTCGCATCCAAACAGTATCGCACTCACACACCGATTCTTTATTGCAGAGTAGACCCGTAATCTACACGCTGCCTCTGCAAACGCGAGATCCGAGCCACTTGATTCTGTATTTCAATGCCGACTTTAAATGTATGCGCTGCCTCAGCAAACGCGAGATCCGAGCCACTTGATTCTGTATTGCAATGCAGACCTTAAATCTATGCGCTGTCTCGGCAAACGCGAAATCCCAGTCACAGAATCTTTATTTGAAGTTCTTACGGGACAAACAACACCAAATAGGACAGACAGTTTGACACAGAACACATGCTGAAGAGCAAAAAGCTAACTCTGTTGTGTGCCGGCGTCCGTTTGTAGCTTCCGTGTATGCCGTTACATGTTACGGCATGACGTAACACAAATCAGGATTGGAATAGTTTAATTCATGCTTCAGACGCGCTACGCTGGGGGCATTCCCCAAAGTGTTGTATACGCAGTTTGAGTT
Organism: Chrosomus eos; assembly: GCA_036326025.1. NCBI lineage: Eukaryota > Metazoa > Chordata > Actinopteri > Cypriniformes > Leuciscidae > Chrosomus > Chrosomus eos. The sequence continues at coordinate 28,659,651 of CM070833.1, read as the reverse complement.
CCCTCGAAAGGGAACTATTATTATCTCTGTACACTTAATGCTTTTGTCTTGTTCTTTTTTTTTCAAGGGAACTGGTCGTTATTCCATCTACATTGCCAATTATGCCAGCGGGACTGTAGGTCCTCATGCTCTGATTGAAATGGATGAAAGTTCAAGTGACCTGTCCAAGGGAATCATTGCGCTGTCAAACGTGGCCGAGCAGGCTGGAGTCAACAAGTTCACAGGTGCATGTCCGCTTATTTATGAATGCGTGAGCGGGAGTGTGTAAGTGTATGATGATGTCAGACAGTGAATATATTACCCAGGACTCTTTAAAGGCCATGAGCTGTAGGATCCAGGTTTTTTGGCTTGTGGCTGATTTACAGTAGACCTCAGTGCTCATATCAGCTTTGAATCACTGAGTTATAGACAGTGTTTATCAGCTAAAGCAGCCAGTAATAGAGAGAACAGGGCCCTGGAAGGCAGCGCTGAATAAAGAGATGGAAGTTTTGGCCCACTCAGCTGTTTACTGCACTGAAAGTCATGTGAAGGCACAAGGACAAGTGAGCCGTATTTCAGCTCTGACTTACTCAATGAAGCAACCATTCCATTAATCTCTATGGGGAGAGCAGGGCTTCGGACGACTGTTCAAAGCTGTTTTGGGGGAGGCACTCTTGTATGAGCAAGAGTGAAATGTCACTGTAGCAACAAAATGAAGATATTCTCACCTCAGCATGGAGGATTCTGTCAAAACTTTGGCAAGCTTCACATATTATCACATGTTTGAATGACAAAACATGGAATGGCTTAAATCAAAATATGTTTTATTTCATTTATATTATAAATGACTTTTATTATAAATTATTTTATTTACATAAAATAACATATTGTCACATTTAAAAGACAAAAAAAATTTAATGGTTTTAACAGTAGTATGTTTTATAATTATTTATTAAGTTAAGTAAATTAAGCTTTTAAATGAATTTTATTTTATTTCATTCACATATTTCATTTTTTGTATATTTTACACTTCTCATATCATGATTAAATTACACAAAACATGGTATGGTTTCAACTGCAATATATTTTATTTCATTTCTACTATAAAAGTAGTTTTTATTTAATTTAATTTGATTTTATTTCTAACCATCTTCAACAATGTCACAAGTACTTAATCAGTACCTAATGCTACAATAATTTAATCAGTAATCTTGCACAAAAAAAAAAAAAAAGAAATCATAAAAGACCATAAAAGAAAGATTTGAGAGTAAGAGCCATAAAACCTGTTAATATGATGCTCAGATTTAGCATAAAGAAAAGCTTGGTAGAGCTGCTAATTATAGCCATTAAGGCATGGTTTTCTTTAAAGCTGTTTTGAAACATTGTGCATTGTGAAAAGTGTTATACAAATAAAATTGACTTTGAATTGAATTCAACTAGAGGTCAAAGCTGTAGAATAGTGATCGCCGGGCAAGATGTGTTGAAGGAAAGCTTTTTAAATGCACATGTTCACACTCCTTGTAATGTGATTATGGGCAGCCAGAGTCTGTGTCAGCAAAAGCAGCAGTGAGCAGTGGCTGGTGAAATGAGCTGGAAAGCCACTAACGATTTCTGCTGTGCTTTTGGTGATGATGGTCGTCTCTGCTTTGTGTTATAGGGGGACGGGGGGTCGTGGTCGGTCCGATCCTCAGTCAGACCCTACCTGATATATTCTGTGACAATGAGTACAGTCCTAACTTCCTGTTTCGCAACAACGGAGATGGTACCTTTACAGAAGTTGCGGCACAAGCGGGTAAGCAAGAGCTGTCACTTTTCTTTTTCTTGATGATTTTGTTGGTGAATTTGTTAACCTTTTACAGCAAATATGAAATTAAATATTAGCTTTTTTGTTGTTGCAGGGGTGGATGACCCAATGCAGCATGGCCGTGGAGTGGCGTTAGCCGATTTTAATCGAGATGGGAAAACAGACATTGTCTATGGAAACTGGAATGGGCCCCATCGTCTGTTTCTACAGCTCAGCAACAATCGCAAGCAAAGGTTTAAGGTGCAGATTTTAAAATCTCTATTTTCTTATGCTTTTAGCTGTAATGGAGGACACTAAAAGTTTATTACAGTGCTTGCGAGGCCTGAGACTTTAATGTTGTTCTCTAGCTGCTGTGCAAGCACTGGTATTTCCTTCAGGAAATGCAAATCTAGTTTTGTTTTTATCAGATGTGAATATATCTGAATGGTAGGCTTCATCTTTGTAATGCAGAACAAAACATGATCCCTACATTTTAAGCTGCATAATTAAATCCTTATGACATAAAAATGAGGATAAAATAATAACATCTGCTGTCTGAATAGAGTATTCAATTATTCTCTAATCATTGTTGTATTGTTTGCGCAGCAACCTGGCCTTCATTTCAGCTGGTAAAGCACAGTGATTGTAATTAGTCACAGTAAGATCGAAGACCCTCTTTTTTTCCTGAGACTCACACAGGACGTTTTATAATCTGCTGAGAGCTTGACTGAATCAAGTCTGAATGTTGTGATAAATGTCTGTTCATTTATTAATTTTTTGAATACAATACTGTTCAAAAGTTTGAAGTCAGTATTATTTCTGACAGAGATTAATACTTTTACTCAGAAAGGATGCATTAAATTGATTAAAATGGCAGTGCACGCTCACATCACAAGTCCCAACTTACCCCATATCCTCCTCTGGAGTCAGCAGCGGCTCAGGTCACTCCGCAACATTTACATTCTGGGCGAAGAATTTACATCCACATGTGGCTACTGGACGGGACACGGAAGACTGAAGTGGCCTACCACCAGCAGTGGTAGACAATAACACTCAAGCCAGAGCTCTCTCTGTCAGACGAGCTTATGCTTTGAAGTGGAGTCTGTTCACTGAGTGGTGCTATTGCTGTTAGGAAGACCCCGGAGATGCCTGATCGGTTCTGTGCTTTCATACCTGGAAGAAGGGCTGGCGCGGAGGCTGTCCCCTCCAACTTGATGGTGTATGTTGCCGCCATTGCAGCACATCACCGTGCAGTTGACGGTAAGTCACTAGGGAAGTTCTTTTCAGGGCGTGCCTTATCCCCTCCTGTTCCTCCTCTCCTTCTGGTCTGCAGAGAGCTCCCTTTGAGCCACTTGAGTCACTTGAGTCAGTTAAGCCTAAGATCTGGTCTCTAAAGACAGTGCTCCTGACCGCGCTCACTTCCATCAAGGGGGTGGGGACCTACAGGCATTTTCACTCAGCGAATCCTGTCTTGAGTTCGGGTCAGCTTCTTCTCACACCTTCCCGAGACCCCGGCCCAGATACGTGCCCAAAGTTCCCACCACTCCCTTTCGGGACCAGGTGGTGAACTTGCCAACGCTGCCTCCAGAGGAGGCAGACCGAGCCCTGGAATTGCTGTGTCCGGTTTACGTGGAATACATGTAGAGCTTCAGAAGCTCTGAGCAGCTCTTTGTCTAGTCAGCTTTGGAGGTCAGCAGTTGGGAAAGGCTGTCAAGCATAGGTTGGCCCACTGGAAAGTGGATGCCATTGCCTTGGCGTACCAATCCCAAGGCAAGCCGTGCCCCCTCGTAGTAGGGGCTCACTCCACTCAGAGGGTTGCCTTCTACTGGGCGTTAGAGCTGCGGGCTTGGCGACACCTAATAACTATCTATGGAGAGTAGAAAACTTTCTACAATCTCCATGTGGAGATGGTTTCTTCCCGTGTGTTGGGTACACACAGCTAATGTGCGGGAACGCTGGCTTGGTGTTTTGCTTGCAGCCCTATTCCCCTCTATGGGTGGGGATATGAGCGCCTTCTTGGCTCTCCAGGTAAGTTCCTCACTTGCTGAATCCTGAATTAAGTTCCTCCGAGCATCCTTCGGCAGTCAGATGCGGTGGAATCGTCCGATGCCAGGCCCAGTACTCAAGTACCTGTACTGGGCTAGATGTCCCATGTGTTGTGATTCCCCCTGGGTAATCCCATATGTGTATTCCACTGCACGGATTCCCTGTGGGTAAATCTGTGTATCTCCCTGTGCAGATTTTGCTCTGTCCTGCTATAGTAGTTCTGACTGTAGTAGGGCTGAAAAAATGGAATTGTAAACCGAAGCAATCTTCCTGTGAAATAACAATGTAAAGGAATAGCAGCTACGACTGTCTCCATGATAAGCCCTTTCCCTTCCATCACGTTGGTATGGACGACTATCATTCTGGGATTACGTGGCGCTCTGGCACACTCGTGATGACTCAACTGGAGCTTGGCATGTCAATTCCACTCTCTATCCTAAAAACAAAGTATAATAAGAAGCACAACATTGATAATAATGAAGTGTTGAATGATATTGATAATGTTGAAAATTCAGCAATAAATATATAAAATGTAAAGATATCAAAATAAAAACAGTTATTTTAAGTTTTAATAATTATATTTCACAATATTAATTTTATTTTGTTTTTCAAATAAATGTAGCCTTGGTGAGTAGAATATACTTTTGACACTGCCATCTGAGATGCAGAAGTCTTAAAGAATTACAATCTGCTCTCCTTAATCTTATTGTTGTCTAAGAGAAACATTTGTCCTATGAGGCCAATCAATTTGGAAGTCTGGAAATCTTGAACTAATGGTTTAATTAGGCTATGTAAGCAAGCTTTTCCTTAGTCAAGTCAAGTAAAGTCAAGTCATCCTCATTTATATAGCGCTTTTAACAATGTAGATTGTTTCAAAGCAGCTTTACAGAGACAAACATATAATTTAAAGGTTCTCTAAGCGATCCTGGGTGACATCACTTCTTGTTGACGTTCGAACTATTGTCAAACAAAACGGAGGCTAGCTAGACACTCCCTCCTCCTCATCCGCGCACTAACCCCTCAAACCCCACCCCCAAACCCTTCTTGTCGTTATTGGCTGGAACAGTTTGTTATGTTTCCTAGAGCGGGTCGCTAGAGTTTGTTTTTGTTGCCGTGTGTGGAGCCTGGGGTGTCCGCAGAGACCGCGTTTTTTTACAGTGTGTTCAGGGGACAGGCAGGCTGAGGCAGCTAGCGGATAGTAAGGAGATGTTTGCTGTATGTGACAAAAAATGTTTTGGCCTTAAAAACGCGTGACATCGCTTAGAGCACCTTTAACCCTCTGAGCCCGACGGCATCGTCGACGACGCCACACATCAGCTCCGAAAAATTATGATATAACTCGACGACAGATTTATCGATTTTCTTACCGTTTTTTTCCAGCAGAAAGCTAACGAGCTAGCCATCACGGGGGTGTCTTTGGTGTCTTTCTAGCCTTTACAGAAGGTTTTCTATCCAGCCTGGAACTTGTGCATCCTTTCGGAGTTTTTCAGCCATAAATCCAAACGTTTATATCCAACTTTGATACACTTGAAGTCCATAATTTATAAATATTCCGTCATATTTGCCGCTAGCTCGATGCTAGCTGCCATTTTGGATATCCACGTGATGGTTTTTGACCAATTACAGGCTGATCCGTCGTAAACATTGGGTGCGTCACTGGGTCATTGCGCTCTCTCCAAGGGAGGGAAGGAGAGAGACACGCAGGTTTCACAGAGAATCACAGAGAAATAGATCTAAATCGAGCGCTGCATGATGGATTTTCAGGAGAACAGAGCTTTTTGACAGATGAGGAACTAGATTACCAGGATAGACCCAGCTGAAGTGCCATTTTTTTATTTACTGAAAAAAGTATTATAGAAGTATAAAAGTATAAAAAGAATAGAATAAATAAAATAATAAATAAAATAAATAAAATATAAATGCAAAGCCTGTGATGTGGCCCTCTTTGTGATTGCTGATAGGAACTGTTTTGAGGCTTGGCACCAGTGAATTTCATGAAAACGCCTGGACTTCTTTTGGAAAAATGTAAATAGTTTTGGTTCTGTACAAGTTATAATGTTTATTCCTGTGCTCCAGGACTCCAAAGACATGAACAAACTGTTTTCCAGAGGAAATTTGCTTAGCTTTTATTTATTTGTGTGTGATTTCAATAAATATTTGAGTGATTCAATTTCCGATTTCCAATTTCCAATTTTCTTTTTTCATTTGTCTTTATGGTCCCATAACTTATTTTACATTCAGGTGACATCAATGTAACACAAATATGCTGAAAGTTCAATTTGTCCTGAAAAAAAAGAGGTGTGTCAATTGTCTGTGCACAAAAGGGTTGATGTTTTACAAGCTTTTTTAGTTAATAACACCAGACGGAAAATTTATTGTAAAAATACCCTTAGGTCTCTGAGGGTTAAGGTAACAAAGAATGGTTTGGTTTTATAGCGGTTCTTGAATATGTTGTTTCCAGCTAAAGTTAGTTTTGATTGATTCACTTCCGTCGAAATTATCATTTGTTATTAAATTAGGGGCCGCTACGACGACGGCGTTCTCTCTAAATAGACTTTAAACGCGAACCTGTGATAAACGATGATGGCGTTTACATGCGCGTTAAGAATTGATTCTATAGTTATGTGCGTTTGAATATATGTGTGCGCTGGTTCGTAATTCGCTACAAACCATGCCTAAACAAACTACTTGTCTTGCCTATAAATTTTGACGCAGAATTTTATTTTAGCAATTCGGCGTAGGGACCCGAAACCGGAATTTCATAGCGCTTTATCTGTAGAGTGGATTAGTGGACCCGTCCTTAGAAAAATAACACACACAAAGGAATGAACATAAAATTGTATCTATTTTCCAGCAATAGTAAGTCATGGAGCTCTGTTTTACCAGACTGTGTCAGACAATTGTGTGTATAAAACCTTCCTTGGCTTTAGTTTGATCCCAGTGTTAGTGCCAGTGATTGGCTTCTTTAGCACAGAGATAAATGTCAGCAGGAAGCTGTTTTATGGGGGTCAATTGTTGGGTTAATGTCTCATGGGAGAGCTTACAGAAGGATTTGTGCATCAGCGTAGGGTATTGTGACCTTTGCCATGTATAATTGCATTGTGATTAAGATGTTCTGTTATTCCATGTGGTAATTCAAACTTTTGCTGAACAAGGCCACCAGCTAGTGTAAGATTGGTTATAATAATAAGGCCGAACATCTATTATCTATCTATCTATCTATCTATCTATCTATCTATCTATCTATCTATCATTATCTATCTATCTATCTATCTATCTATCTATCTATCTATCTATCTATCTATCTATCTATCTGTCTGTCTGTCTGTCTGTCTGTCTGTCTGTCTGTCTATAGCCCCTTTCACACAGCACTTTGGACCCGGCAAATTGCCGGCAAATTGCCAGAACGCCTTCTGTGTGAACGCAAACACGACCCGGGATTGATGCCGGGATCGATCCCGGGTTGAGGACCTAGTAACATTGCCGTGTTCAGACCCGGAACGTGCGCTGTGTGAACAAAAGCCAGAACTAATGCCGTAAGGGGTGTGTCATGGTGATGACGCATGTGCCATCGCGCGACTCTGTTGCTCTTAGAAGAAATTTTGTGTTCGTCATCTACAAAGAAAGAACGAAAAAATGTCTGCAAACTGGAAAGAAGCAGATACAGGAGCTCCTCACAATCCGCGCCGAAGCTGCGATCGTTCGCCAGCTCTGTGGAAAGGTGCGCACGTGCACGTTTTCGACGCGTACTTTACACCTCTCATCCTGACGTCACGCGGCTTTCCGGGACATTAACGGGTTGTGTGTGAACGCACTCACAGATCCCGGCAAATCACTGGCAGTGTGAATGAACCGAAATCAAACAATCCCGGGACAAATGCTGGGTCACATTATCCGTGTATTTTCCGGAATCTCTGTGTGAAAGGGGCTTATCTGTCATTCTATCTTTCTATGAAAAACAATACCCGTCAGTCCATTCACCCGCCCATCTATCCATCTACGGGATGATCAGTATTGTATCATGCTCAATTGTACCTCCTCTTCTGGGTCCTGTCCAGAGATGGCCATCACCTCTCCTTCAACCAGACAGCAGAAGGTCACTTCATGGGCTTTCACCTGCAGGTTTTATGAGCCCTATAATTAAAATTGGGGTTAATACTTGAGAGAGTGCTGGCATGCTCAATAACTCTTCCATGACTCGTTGCTGTACTATTGAAGCGCGACGATAGCAGTTACTTTTTTTCTGCTCCCACTCCCTGAAGTTTTTAGACTGTGATTTACCTGCTGCTTAGATCTTTATGTCATCATAGATATCATACATCTGACTCTCCAAATATTAAAGCTGACATTCTCCTGTCAGAGAAGGGGGAAAAAACACATTCTTGTCCCAGTTTAATCTGTAGAGACAGATACTGTACATTATAAGTGAGCCATTATTTGGTGGATTAATCCCAAGTGTAAAGAATATAAACAGTTTGCTTCATAACTTTCGATCTCTGTAACAGGACATTGCCACACAGAAGTTTTCCATGCCATCTCCTGTTCGCACTGTCATCGTAGCTGACTTTGATAATGACAATGAACTGGAGGTTTTTTTCAACAACATTGCCTACAGAGGACCATCAGCCAACAGACTGTTTAGGTATGTATGTACAAAAATACTATGCTGGCATGCATGTGCTAGATCTTAGAGGAGATTTTTACCAGAATATACATAAAGATTGTTTCTACCATGTGAGTGAATGGTGAGAAAGTACTGTCAAGCTCCAAATAAAGTGCCTTTAAAAATACATAACAGTAGTCCATATGACTCTTGTGCTATATTAAAGTCTTCAGAAGTCTTTCAACAGCTTTGTCTGAGGGACAGACAGAAAGTTTTGGTCGTTAATCACTAACAGCATCTCTCCTTTATAGTTCTGAAATCTAATAAGGAATTTAGAAATATAGTGCACGTTTTTGTTGTTTTTGGAATGTTACATAAATAATAATAAAAAATAAACATTAAGTATAATCTCCAAGGGATCTTTTGTGTTATGCATCTAGACAATTGCCTGCTAGATCAACATGACCTCACAAAACAGTATTTTCATGTAACTTGCATTATTTCTTTAACATTTACATTGTAAGGTAGGAAATAATTATGGAAACTCTTTCTCTATTTTGAGGATTTGGTGGTAAGCCCAGGTGGCAGGGCAAGCCAGAAAGTCCAACCACACCAGACCACAAATACAACCCAGTCCAACCACAACTTTACCTGATGGGAAATTCCCCCTACATCCGACCTCTTTATGCGAGTGCTTTCTAATAAGACGACTGGATGTTGCATTAAACAGAACATTGTTAATTTGTTCCTAATCCCAAACTCAAACAATCTGGACCTTAGTTCTCAGAAAGCAAAGACTTAAGTTTTTGTATAAAGAAACCTCTTCGTTAGCATTATTAGTCATCAAATACAAAGTAGGAACTCCCAGCCCCAAAAATGTTTTAACTGAATTAATATTGCCGGGGTTTCATGAGCCTGTAAATGAATATCTCCTTTGAGACATGTTGTATAACATGCAGCTGACAAGGTACATTTGTCTTTGACTGTTCCATTGTGTGGAGCTCTCTCAAGCCAAAAGGCAAAGTGAGTAAGTAATTAATCTCTACCATGGCAGAGTTTCTCGGAGAGAACACGGAGATCCACAGATCGAGGAGCTGAACATCGGGGAGGCCGCGGAACCAGAGGGACGGGGAACCGGTATGAAGGGTTTGGCTCTTTTATTCCATCAAAATTTAAGACTGTTTATTTTGTAAATCCATTCCATGAGTTTTACAAAGCGTAACTTTTAGATTTTCCCCTTAAACTCGCTTCTTAATTAAAAAAATTGAGGAGCGTGTTCTGTCAAAAATGTATTAAAAAGACAATATTAAAGCTACAATAAGTAAGATTTTTGTTATAAAAAATCATTTGCACAATGTGATATATTTCCTGCAGCTGTGTACCTACAATATCGCAAAAGTTCCCAAAGATATTTAATTTCAGAGATATTCCAATTTTAAATAGTGGCTCGTCCATGTTCACTTGTCACCTGTCAATGACGTAATATATTCCTGCATATTCCTGATTTCCACTCGTACTGCCATAGCAAACTTGGCGACAGACGTGGACAACTGCGTTATGTCTAACGGCACGCTCACGCTGCTGTTGTTTCGTTCAAACATGGACCATGGGAAGCAGAGTTTGGGACAAAAGGAGAAATAAAACGAGGATCAATATCAGCGTGGCGTTTTCGAGATGTCGAAAGCTCCACGTCCGTGACAAACTTCGACTTGACAAAGACGCCATTCTTTCATGTACTTTATTAGACAGGTGAGCAAATGTACATAAAACTAGTCAATGTTATAGCTAGAATATGTTAGAATATGATCAGTATGTTATTCTAATGTTGATCTAGCTTAATGCTAGTCTCATACAGACAAACTAACACCTAGAGTAATATAACTTTTAACACACTTAAATGCAGTTTAGTGTGATAGTGTAGACCAAGTGAAACAGCGCTGCGTTACCTAACAAGTTTCATTCGTCTAATAAACTGACCTGTGTGAGTATTAATTCAGCACTTGCGGGTAGTTCAGTAGAATTAAATGTCCTTATTCCTTTATATATGAGGGACTTGCGTGTGGCACTGATATCTGTCTCTCATTAGCAATCGCGCCCTGATTCATACCACAGTCATGTGAAAAAACATCAATGTATTCACTCATCCATACACATTATTAGATCCATCAGCATGACGACAAGTTCCATAATTCTGCTTATGCGTTATCGACCTACACCTTTGTTATTGTAAGAGGTTAGAGACCCTTAGCGGTGTATTGTAGCTTTAATGTATTCACATTTGTGTTGTTTTACTGCATATCACCACATCATATTTCTTGTGTAAACTCTAATCCATCATGATGCATTTTGGACAGTATCAAAGGACCACCTACTTACTTGTCAATCTTCCACTGTGCTCTCAAAACAGTTTTTAACATTGAAAATAATAATAAATATTCCTTGAGCAGAAAATCAACATATTCAAATGATTTCTAAATAAGTAATGATGCTGCAAATTCAGCTTGCATCATAGGAATAAATTAAATTAGAAAATATATTAAAATAGATAAAAGTTTATTTAAATTGTAATAATATTTTGCTATATTAGTGTTTTACTGCATTGTAATCAAATAAATGCCGACCCCAAGCTTTTGAAGGGTAGTGTATATTAATTAGGCACTCTCGGTAATGAAGAGATGAGTTTTACGTGTGTTAGATTAACAAAACGCCTAAACTGTGCAGTTATTGAATGGTTCAGTGTGTCTTCAAACCTTAATCTTGGTTATCCTCTTTCTACCACTAGATGGCATTATAAATCCAGACTTCTATGTGACTGTAGTCATGAGTTGCACCCTGGTCATTTACTGACATTTGCAGTCACCACTCACAGCTGAATCATCATTATTAGAAAACCACAGTATTAATACTGAGAAGTTGGAACAACATTTGTTACAGCTGTGTCTGAGCAGAAGGATCTGTAATTTCAGGAGCAGCTGTGACTGATTTTGATGGAGATGGACAGCTGGATCTTCTGGTGACACATGGGGAAAGTGCTGCTCAACCCATTTCATTGTATCGAGTCACTCAGGTGAGAACATGGTTGAATCCGAAATTGCCCCCTATACCCTCATTCACTATACCCTACGTTAGTCTACTAATACAGTTCACTTGAAGGAGTGAATGAAAAAGAGTGAGTGAATTCGGACAGCTGTTGAGCATACATCGATTGTACACTCATTATTGCGGTCAATGTGGGATAGAATGAGTGCACTCAATAACATTCACAATGGTTTCGGACACCACTACAAATGGCTGCCCCCTCAAATAGTGCCCTATTTGAGGGTGTAGGGGGCGACTTCTTATTTGGAAAATCAGTGAAATCATTTATACTTGGTTTTATCAACTTTGTCTCAACTTTGCTTTCTAAAATTCCTTAGGAGAAGTGAAAGTACAGTATCTGCAAATAAAAGAGAATAGAGATACAGTATAACATGAATGTGGATAGCATAGATCAGATAATATGGTCTACAAAGAATGTGATAGAACTATTTGAATTCTTTTTGAAATCGTTGACAAAATATCTCCTTTTGATCTTGAGGAGAGACAATTGAGATATTTAAAGTCGGCGAATGTTGCGTTTGTCTTCCTTCTTCTTGCATTTTTGGTTCATTTTAACATCTGAAAGTTTATAACTTGTTGATTTCTCATTGCAGGGCTCAACTAATAAATGGCTCCGTGTGATTCCACGCACACAGTTTGGGGCTTTTGCCCGTGGGGCAAAGGTGATCGTCTACACCAAGAAAAACGGCCCTCACACACGCATTATAGACGGAGGATCAGGGTACTTGTGTGAGATGGAGCCAGTGGCTCACTTTGGACTAGGTATGTTTTTTTTTTCCACTCTCTTTCCCTAAAAAGTCTGCCTAAACAATCTTTGCGGGAAAATTACATTTTACAAGAAAGAAACAGCTATGAAAATGACCAGACCTGTAATATATCAGTTTCAAAAGTACATCCACCGTCTCGGAAATGTTCAGGGTCGCCGAGCAGCGGGAAAACAAAAATTCGCTCTGCTGACTCATTACAGAGAAACAATTATGATGTAACTCCAGGTCATGTTCAGTGGGGGGCTTCGGGTCTCAGTAACATTATCCTCCGTGTGGAGGCCGGCTCCTTAAATATCCTCATAGACTGGAGGCCCGGAGAGAAGCCTGCAGGTGCAGCAACCAGTGGCAGCGGACCGGGACCTTTTTCCCACGGCTCGGCCGTGTTACAGATGCTTCGAGGCACATGGCTTCATCTGGGAGCTCTCGGATGGATTTGTGGCAGAAATAGGCTGCCAGCTGGAAGCTCAAATTGTTCTGAATGTGCTGTGAAAAACAAAACGATAGCCATCAGTGGTCACAGGATCACCCTGAGGACTCGTAAATATGTGTGTACGTGTTCAGGCCTCTCATCAATGTTTCTATTAGTAAGAGTGTTTGTAAATTTATGTAAAATGTCTACACTATAAAGTAAATCCATAATAGAGTTTTTGGTATGAGATTATAAAAATCCGTTTTCTGCCTTAGATTATTTTGCTTTATTTCTTGCAATGGTGACTTTGTCTCATTTTATGACTTTATATCTTACAATTGCATTTTTTATTTTATCACGATTCCGACTGTATGTCACATTTGAGACTTTGTATCTCACAATGGGATTTTGGTTCTTTAAGTAACACCAAGTAGTTTTTCAACCTTCATAATATATTTCCAAGACCCTTGTGATGATGGTACATCGACTTAAAATAAGTTAAATGACTCGTCTGCCATAGCCTGACGTGGTCTGTATCGCTTTTACTGGCACTATGTAACTTCAGGTTTCGGGTAGGAACCCGTGCACAAAAAAGAACTACAAAATTCGACTGCTTTACGTCAAGCGCTACAATAGTCATTATTTCGTTTTTCTTTGTTTCTGATGTCGCAATACATCATCCTTTCATGAAATCATGTAACATACTCTACCTTGTCTGTGGACATTGTTCATTCTAAAGCCGGTGCTGGATAAACAGCGAGCGTGCGTGTGACGGTAGGATAAATTATTTACGACAGCGGCAATGGACAATTTCGTTTCCAACCAGTAGGGCGACCGAAGAGGAAAAGTTACTTGGTGTTACTTTTAATGAAGTTCCCAGTTATGTTTTGGATTAGTCATACTTTACAGTATGGTGTCACACATTTGTCACAAATGCATGTCTAAGAAATCCTAAAATTTTAAATGTACATTCATTCATTAAATACCATTGTACTTTTTGTTAGTGAACCTTTACAATAAGCTTTCATTAGTTAACTAAATTAGTTAACATGAAATACCAACTTCTGTCATGAAACTATAGATGGGCAGGCTGATGGGTCTTTAATGCAACCAACAAGCTAGTTCCTGTCACATCTGCAGCCAATGAGCTTTTTGCTCAAATTTAAATAGCTGGTTAGAGTTTGCTAAAGCAGTTTGCAGCATGCTTCAGAATCCCTCTAAAACCCTCCACCTTCCCCAGCTCCACCTGTATAGATCTGGTACAAGTAATTTTATATATGCTATTTGTGCGGCAGCAGCATGTCTTACATGTCACAGCAGCGTATGTTTGTATTGGCAGTAGCAAGTCCCTGTACTTGCTCTGCAGCGGCAACAATTATCTACAACGACAGAAATAATCAACAGCAGCAGCAATATCATCAGCAGGAGCAGTGTAGCAGATCTACTCCACCAATACCAAATACATTCACACTGCCATGCGTAAAAATCTTCCTGAGAGTGGTCATGATAGAACTAAAAATTAACAATATTTCTACAGCATTTATTAATCTTTGTTGATGTTAATCCCAGCATTTACTAATACATTTTTAAGATCAAAAGTTGTATCTGTTAACTTTACTTAACACACTGTGAACTAAGATGAACATGAGCCTTTTTATTAAAAGGTGCAGTAAGTGATTTTTGAAAAACGCAGTTGAAAGTGGGTCGGACCGAGCACCACAGCAAACTTATAGCCAATCAGCAGTAGGGGGCGGGTCCACTCATGATGTGGGGAGGAGAGATAGTGAGTTAGATGAATTTCATAGCCAAAAGGAGGGCTATGATAAGGCAAGAGCTTTAGGACCTATGCTAATATTAGAAAAGTTTTCCAGTGCTGGAGAGACCTGGGAAGGCCTAAAAAACGGCCTTTAGTGCTAAGGTTTGAGTTGTTTCTGCTCCATACGTGAGTAACATTGGTTTTTAGTGTCATGTCTGGAGCTTGTGTGGTGCGGATGAATATCAACAAACTCTTGTTTGTATATCATGTTAGTTAATGCATTAAATAATGTTAATAAATGAGATCTTATTGCAAAGAGTTACCCCTTTATTAAATAAAAACCCAACAGTGTCTTACGTGTTGGAGAAATGTCATGCTTTTTGTCTTAAAGAGACACCTGTGCCAGTCCGAGCCATGCCAGGAGCCCAGTGGATCTGTTTACCTAAGAAATGTCACTTTAATTAAGAACTGGGAAGGCAGTCAGCTTCTCTCCTGCTTGACTAAAGGCTATAATGGAAGGAAAGTCTAGAGCCCACCCTGTCCCTCCTCATCTTTGCTCCTTTGAACTTCTGCCTTCCTCCTCCACCACATTCATTTCTAATGGATGATCTCTCCATTCATGTTCACTATGACAGTCTCCTCTAACTGCCATGTTAATTGCTGTCCCGCTGTCTGTGAGAAAGTGTCTTTGACAATCAGATTGAAGTCAGTAAATGGATGCTGCTGTAAACCTTCTTAAATGAAGTGCTTTCCAACCACCGTGCCATTTATATGGCTCCTTATTTCATCCACTGAACAACAGACAGATTTCATCGGTCTGGCATATGAGAGCCTCATTGCTGTAATGCCTCAGTGTCTGCTATGCCAGAAACTCTCTGGCCTGTGAACCCCACACACCGGCAGTCATGAGAAACCGGTTTTGCCGACATCAAATGAGACGTATTCAAGCCTCGGTGCTCACGATGCTGCCCACAGCTGAGACTGAACACATTCTTGTGCATTTGTTTAAGAGTCTACATGGTATGTGCCAAACCAGAGCCTATTCCAACCTGGCTTTTGCCGAGAAACTTCTTGGGAGGGCCCTTTCTCCAGAATGGTATTTTTCCATGGAGAGCTGTACATTAAGAAAATAAATCATTCAATATGTCTCTTAAGCCTGAGGGGAAGTTATAAAGGCAGACTGTTTTGTAAAGTATTAAAAGGATTGCTTCTTTGCCGCCCTGACAGGGAAAGATGTGGCCACCAGTGTGGAAGTCTTCTGGCCAGATGGACATTCTGTGGCTAGGCCTCTGGAGCCCAGTGATATGAACAAAGTGATGGAGATCTATTACCCTGAGAATGAGGAGGAGGCGACCCCAGCGCTGGAGATCGAGGTACATACCTGTCATACTCATGTCAAGTCACCTCTATTTATATAGCACTCTTTGCAATACAGATTGTTTCAAAGCAGCTTTACAGTGATATACAGGAACATAATCAATGATGTAAACAGAATTCAATTCACTGTAAACCAGCTCTAAATAGATGACACTAAACAATCATTATTCAGTTTAGATCAGTTCATTCAGTGTTGATTCGGTTTGGTTCAAAAACTGTGCAAAGTTCATCAATATGGAATGAGTTCAATTCAGCTATAAAGCAGCTCTGGAGAAAACAATGTGTTCTTTCTTTCTTTGAAAAGTGTAATTGTTGTATTCAACAAATGCTCTTTATTTTCACAGTGTGGACCAGGATTTGAGGTCAACGAAAACGGACGTTGCACTGGTATGTATTTGAGCTCTGTGTGTTCTAACCTTACGTAAAGCCTAAATCCCATAATGGATTGCAACAAGGTGACAAAATGAAAGATGGTGGACAAAGCAAAAGTAATGTCAAATACAAAATATATAAATCAGCATGTTAGAATGGTTTATAGAGCACCATGTGACACTGAAGGCTGGATTAATGGCTACCGAATATTCAGATTTGCCATCAACGGAATACATGATGTTTAAAATATATTCAAATAGTTATTTTAAATTGTAATGATAGCTCACAATATTAGTGTATTTCTATATTTTTAATCAAATAAATTCAGCCTTGGTGAGCAAAAAGTAAAATTATAGAATTATTGCATATTTGACTTTTGATTTGAAGTTAGGAATAATTTTGCTCTTTTTTTTTAATGTTTTTCTTTTGCAAAAATAAAGGCAAAAAGCCCTAAAAATAAAATAAAGTGATTGGGTCTTTCGCTTAGCAACATACTAATGGCAAACGTTATTGAAATTGTGAGTCAGTTCTCATATTATATCATATCATATTATGTGATTCACAATGAAATCCCTGTTTGCATAATGTGGTGCAGAGTAGTCCAAATCAAACACTTGAGTTATGAATTTCCATTTCAGTTAGGATGTTGTCTTAATGGGAAGCTACATATGTGGGCAACAGACAGCATATGTAGCAGCAGGTGTTCGTACAGAAGCTGTGTCAGCCATCATTTATTTGATAGTAGAAGCTAAACTTGTAGAAGCGACTCCTATACTGATAACTATACTGACACATATAATGATAACTTGAAGCATCCACTTTCACAAGTAAATGTGGCTGTCACCATAGCATCATGTATCAGACCTCATATTTATTCCACTCCTCTTCACTCCCTAGACCGAGACGAGTGCACACAGTTCCCGTCTGTCTGTCCCTCTGAGCGCCCCGTCTGCACGAACACGTACGGGAGCTTCAAGTGCCGTGCAAACAAGAGGTGTAACCAGGGATACGAGCCTAATGATGAAGGGACAGCATGTGTAGGTGAGTTGAGACTAAAGCCAGGTGATCAGGGTGGGTTGATGCAAAAAGAAGCCTGAGAAAAGCTGTTTTCTCACATTTCACATAGATAGACTTTCACTTCAGCTTTGGGACTGGGGGTGTAGTTGAGAAAATACTAAGGGATTTACTAATAGCTTGCGCCAGCGGAAACCCTCTTTTGGCGTAATAAAACTACTTTCAGGATTTACAGAAGACAAGCAGTAAAAAATTAGCACTGAAAAGGCGTGGACAGTTTTGAGGCTGACCGTATTGCATATGCATTTGTAGGAGTTTCCCTTTCAGACACAAAATTTATGGGAGCAGAGTATTTAAATGAGGCGATTTACTAAGGTTTGCGCTAGTCAATTTATTGGTATTTGGCATTATTTACCACCCAAAAACAGCATGTCTTAAACCAGATGCTAATTGTGCTGCTATATGTAGATTGCGTTGAAGTCAGTGATTTTAATATAAACTAAAACATTTTTCACTTACAAGACCAAATGATGCAAATTAATTCTCTACTATCTCTATATTCTTATTTTGCGTAAGTCCTCCCAATTTCTCCTCTTATTTCTTCTCTTATTTCTCTTAAGTCCTCTTATTTCTAGTCCTCCCAATTAATTTTACGTTTAAAAGTTGGTGTTTTAGTTTATTTTAAACAATTTTCACTCAAAATTCACTAGCAAATTTCACAAAAATTTACAAAGGAACGGCAAGTAACAATGGATTACAATGAGTTATAGACTTTCCTATGTACAATTACTTGAAATATGTCAGGGTTTAATTTTAGTTTTAGTTGTTGCTCTGGTTTGTTGTGTTTATATCGTTAGTTACTTAGTTAGTTTGTTTGCCATGACCACGAGATCTCAATAATGTCTCAAAACTGTGCTCAGGTTTGCAAAGATATCAAAATCTGCATATTTCAATATGAACTCAAAACATTTCTAATACCAAATGAGGCAAATTCATTTTATAAACTATATATTCTTACTTTACATCAACTATTGTCTAATATTTTCCTATTTTCATTGCAATTAATTTTCAGTTGAAAATAATAAATGCACCTAAAAAAGGTATAGGATGTATTTGTAAGAGTTCTCTTACGAGAGTATCTCTCGTACTGCGTAATATCTTACGCTATGGGGAAAACTCTTTTCCTCGAGATATTGAAGCCAAAAATTATCCTTAATTTTAAACATGCAAAACGCTTTGCAGCAGCAAGCAGACAAGGGCGAGACGGCTCGCACGCCCATTGGCTGCCTTGCTGGAAAAGCTGCAGCCTATCGAGGTGAGGCACTGCGTGACGTAATGACGAATGGGGACGCTTCGCGCCCATTTCGTCATGTCCCGCCAGTAGAGGCGTGGTCTCGCCCTATAAATACCCCCTCGATAGCTGAATTTCCTCTGATTTTTCTACTCTTCACGCGAAGCTCACGCATCGCTGGATCCAGAGTGAGAAGCCGCGCCGTTGACTTGTAGCCTTATCAGCGGGACGTGCCATTCTGAAGTCGCTGGCCCAGCCGCCTTCAACCGCCGTACCTGCTGCGCTTTCCGGCGTACTATATCCTTTTACTCTGTGTGTGTGTGTGTGTTTGCTTACGTGACGCAACACCTATTCTCTGTTCTAAAAGAGCTGCGTCTTTTTAAAGATGCCTTTCTGTGGCTCGTGCAGCTCCCAACTCAGTGATGAGGACCGTCACGTCATCTGTGTGTCCTGCCTGGGTCATGAGCACGCAGCTATCGCGCTCGCGGATGGTGGATGCCCGCACTGCGAACTTCTGCCCATGGTGACTCTGAGGACTCGCCTGGCATCGTTCTCTGAGCCCGCGTCCCAGCCTTCTCTGCCGCGCCGCAAGAAGCGTCGCGCCCAGCGCGCTCCCGAGCCTTCTCCAGCCCGCCAAAGCTCGCCGGTTCGCCCGCCTGCTTCGCCGGCTTCACTTGAGTCGCTCCCGGACGGACAGCGCCCGCCGTCTGCCGCCGCTTCCGCTCCCGAGTTGGACGAACCCGCTGAGGTATGCTCTCTTGTGGCTTCTGATAGCGAGGATTGGGCGAGCTCTGTGGACCTCCCCCCCGCTGACATATCTAGCCAACCCTCTGGGAAGAGACCCGGCATTGAGGCTGAGCTGATGCGTCTGCTCACCCAGGCCGTGGAGTGCATCGGCCTCGAGTGGGAGGCGCCTGCTTTGCCGCCGCGCAACAGACTCGACGGGCGCTTTCTCAAGAAGGACGAAGCCCCGTCTAGGTCTAGGGCCGCCCCCTTCCTTCCTGAGCTCCACGACGAAGTCGCTAAGTCATGGACTGCCCCTTTCTCCGCCAGGATGCACACTTCCACCTCTGCGGCTTTTTCCTCTGTCGTCGGCGCGGGAGATAAGGGATATCTCTCCATTCCTCCTGTGGAGGCGGCGGTCTCGTCGCATCTCTGCCCGCCCTCTGCGGGACGGCGCGCGCAGACGACGCTTCCCTCTAAAGCCTGCCGGGTGACGTCATCGCTGCACGGGCGTGCTTACACAGCCGCTGGACAGGCGGTCTCAGCGCTGCATACTATGGCGATCTTGCAGATCTACCAGGCCGACCTTCTCCTTAAATTGGACGAGGAAGGGCCGGGCGCTGTCAGTGTGGCGGATTTACGAGGCGCTACGGACCTGGCTCTACGCGCCGCTAAAGCCGCTGCTCAGGCCATGGGGCGGAATATGGCCTCTCTCGCCGTTGCTGAGAGACATCTGTGGTTGACGCTGTCTGAGATGACGGAAGCTGAGCGCTCTGTATTCCTCGACGCGCCCATTTCCCCTGCGGGCCTCTTCGGATCTGCCGTCAAAGATTTCGCGGACAGATACTCTGAGGTGCAGAAGACTTCGCAGGCCATGAAGCACTTCCTTCCGAAGCGCTCGAGCTCCGCTGCAGGTCGCTCTAAGCAGCCGTCTGCTCGCAGCTCGCAGCCTCGGCCTGCATCGCCCACAGCCGCCGCTTCACAGCTCCGCCAGTCCCGGGATCAGAGACCGCGCTCTCGCTCTGCTGGACGCCGCCCCGCTCAGCGCGGGCCCCGGCCTAAGATTGAGCTCAAGCCCGAGGCCTCGAAGCTTTCCTAGCCACTCTAGGGAAGCGACGGTGTTCGGATCCCGCTGCGGCCGGTTCCCCACCGAAACGATTCGCTCGTTCAGTTCCTTGCGATGTGACTGTGCCAGTGTATTTAGCAGTGAAGCAGCCGGTGTCTCAGCCCGCTTGCCTGCACACAAAAGCCGTTTTCATGGCTACCCAGATAAATCCAATAAAGAGTGTATTTTCTGGTATACCGGCCACGGCCGATGGTGTTATGAGTGTTGTAAGAATGCCCACGCCCCAGTGCCCATTCCCACACCCAGACACAGCCCGCCACGGTGCGAGGCTAGCACACATAAATCTGACTCAGGTCGATTGTGCACACAATGTAGTGAATGCGCCCATACAATGCCCGCTCACGCTACATGCCGCGTGTCCCTTGGTTTCTGTAAAAACGAAACCAACACACGTTCTATCGGCTCCGACCGAAAGCGTGTACAGTGCAGTAGATGTGCCCGTAAGTTTGCGCCCACATCCCCCCGCAAGCACGCCAAATCCCACGGGATTCGCCCCGCTCACTCTCGCTGTGCGTCCCGCCATAGAGAATTTGAGCGCGGCCAGGCTGCCCGCTGTGTTCAGCGCGCCCCCCGCCTCGAACGCCGTGAACACGGCGTTGTGTTCCCAGGGTACCGGGGCTCTCGAGCCGTTGCCTCGTCACGGCCAGAGCCCGGTCTGCATTCTACCTCTAGCTATTCACGCAGAAGCGTGGTCAAAGCTACCCGGGGTATCAGACTGGGTGCTGAACACTATAAAGAGAGGCTACTCGCTACAATTCGCACGACGTCCCCGCCGTTATACGGCGCGCGTCGAGACTACGGTGAGAAGCGATGTATCTCATCTACTTCGAGCCGAGATAGCGAAACTGCTGAGCAAGGGGGCCATAGAGCCCCTTTCTCAGGATCAGAGCGAAGGGGGCTTATACAGCAGATATTTTCTGGTACCGAAAAAAGATGGGGGCTTCAGGCCCATTCTAGATCTGAGACAGCTGAACAAAGCGCTTGTGAAACGCCAGTTCAGGATGCTTACGACCAGGGGAATCCTCGCGCAAGTGCGCCAAGGGGACTGGTTTATGTCAATAGATCTGAAAGACGCCTATTTCCAAATACAAATAGCGTCCCATCACAGGCGATTCTTGAGATTCGCGTTCGAGGGCCAGGCATATCAATACACAGTCCTGCCGTTCGGCCTGTCCTTGGCACCCCGTACATTTACGAAGTGCATGGACGCGGCTCTCGCACCCCTGAGACTTCAGGGCATGCGAGTTATGAACTACTTGGACGATTGGCTGATTCTAGCTCGATCTCGGTCAGAGCTCATAGAACACAGGGCCACACTGCTCGAGCACCTCGAGAAGCTGGGCCTGACAGTCAACTGGGAAAAGAGCTCGCTGTGTCCCAGCCAGAGAATTTCTTTCCTGGGAACAGTGTTAGACTCGCTGTCCATGACGGCACGCCTGTCACCGGAGCGCGTACTAAGTATTCAGCGCGTCGCGGAATCCTTCCGCCACGGCTCTATAGTCCCGCTCAGACAGTTTCAGAAAATGCTGGGCCTGATGGCCGCAGCATCCTCTGTACTCCAGCTGGGCCTGCTTCGCATGCGCCCACTGCAGAGGTGGCTGAAACCACGGGTCCCGCCCCGGGCTTGGACCACGGGCCGGTGTTGCCTCAGGGTCGACCGATGGTGCGTTTCGGCCCTGGAACCCTGGAAAGTAACCAGCTGGTATCAGACTGGTGTGAGTCTGGGGACCGCCTCAAGGGTGAAAGTGGTGTCTACGGACGCCTCCACCACGGGGTGGGGAGCGCTGCTCGAGGGCAGACCGCTGGCTGGCCTATGGTCAGAGCGGGAGAAGCTCCTTCACATAAACTGCTTGGAAATGATAGCAGTCGACAAAGCGCTACGGCGTTTCCGTCCCCTGATAAAGGGCCACCACGTCTTGGTCCGGTCGGACAACACGTCAGTGGTGGCGTACATAAATCGCCAGGGTGGCGTCGGGTCCACACGCCTTTGCAGGCTGGCGGAACCCCTCTTGGTCTGGGCCCAGCGCAACCTCCTTTCTCTGAAAGCGGCGCATGTGCCTGGGCACCTGAATACAGGCTGTCCAGAGACAACGTCCCGACAGGAGAATGGTCGCTGCATCCGCAGACGGTCCAGCTGCTGTGGGAGACGTTTGGCAGAGCGCAGGTGGACCTGTTCGCGTCCCGCGAGAACGCTCACTGCCCAGTATTCTTCTCGAAAAGCAGGGACGCGCTGGCCCATACTTGGCCCAGCGGTCCCCTGTATGCTTTTCCCCCCGTCTCGCTCCTGCCTCAGGTGCTGGAGCGGATCAGGGAAAATGGATGCCCAGTGCTGCTTGTAGCTCCGCTCTGGACGAACCAGGTTTGGTTCCCGGTCCTGATGCGGCTGGCCAGCACTGCCCCGTGGCCTATACCATTGAGGAGAGATCTCCTCTCTCAGACAGAGGGCTCGATTTGGCATCCTCGCCCGGATCTGTGGTCCCTGCACGCATGGGCCATCAACGGGTACCCGCTAGCCTCCCGGAAGGAGTGCTAAACACGATCGCGCAGGCTAGAGCTCCGTCTACCAGACGGCTCTATGCCTCGAAATGGTCGGTGTTCTCTACTTGGTGTCGAGCCCGTGGCCTTGCACCTGTGGACTGCGGGGTTAAGGAAGTGCTTGCCTTCCTTCAGGAGCTGATGGATAAGGGTAGGACCCCATCCACGCTCAAAGTTTATGTGGCGGCCATAGCAACATTTGCTAAACCGGTGTGTGGCCAGTCACTGGGAAAAAACGACTTAGTCGTGCGTTTCCTACGAGGAGCCCGGAGGTTAAACCCTCCCAGGCCCCCTTCAGTCCCGGCTTGGGACCTTTCCACGGTCTTGGAGGCGCCCCGTTTGAGCCGATCCAGCTGTCGGACATGAAGCACCTGTCCCTTAAGACGGTGTTTCTATTGGCTCTCGCTTCAGTGAAGCGTGTAGGGGACTTGCAGGCGCTTTCTGTAAGCGCGTCATGTCTGGAGTTTGGGCCTAACGACTCAAAGGTCGTACTCAAACCGAGGCACGGCTACGTGCCGAAATCCCTCAATACACCGTTTAGGGCCCAGGTAATTTCCCTGTCTGCCCTTCCGGTTCTCAATGAGGAGAGGGACGCGAGTCTCCTTTGCCCTGTCAGGGCGTTAAGGGCTTATGTGTCCCGCTCGGCTGGTTTCAGACAGACCGAGCAGCTTTTCGTGTTGTTTGGCGGCCGTTCTAAGGGACTTGCCGCTTCAAAACAGAGCCTATCCAGATGGATAGTGGATGCCATAGCGCTGGCTTACACTTCCAAGGGCCTGCAGTGCCCATTGGGTGTCAAGGCGCACTCCACGAGAGGCGTGGCCTCGTCGTGGGCATGGTATAGCGGGGTCTCCCTGCAAGATATCTGTACGGCTGCGGGCTGGGCCTCGCCGTCTACATTTATCAAGTACTATAACCTGGAGGTGCCCGCCTTACAAGCTAAGCTTCTGGCGGTCTGAACTTCGGGCTTATCGGCCGCCATGCGGCTTATGTGTACCCCTACGGGTCTGTACCCCTACGGGACCTTTAAGAGGGAGTGATGCTTCTAGCCTCTCCTCCTCTACTCTGTGTGAGTTGTGGTGATTGTGCACTAGATGCGCCCCGGCCTTGGCCCTGGGACTCTGGTGTTGGATCCCTGTCCGCACGGCGTGTTGCATGGTGTTCCCCATAGCGTAAGATATTACGCAGTACGAGAGATACTATCGTAAGAGAACGTACTCGGTTACTAACGTAACCTCGGTTCTCTCTAGAGAGGGAACGAGTACTGCGTATCTTGCCGTGCTTGGAATACGCTCTGGTTCGCTTCGGCGTTGAAAAATCAGAGGAAATTCAGCTATCGAGGGGGTATTTATAGGGCGAGACCACGCCTCTACTGGCGGGACATGACGAAATGGGCGCGAAGCGTCCCCATTCGTCATTACGTCACGCAGTGCCTCACCTCGATAGGCTGCAGCTTTTCCAGCAAGGCAGCCAATGGGCGCGCGAGCCGTCTCGCCCTTATCTGCTTGCTGCTGCAAAGCGTTTTGCATGTTTAAAATTAAGGATAATTTTTGGCTTCAATATCTCGAGGAAAAGAGTTTTCCCCATAGCGTAAGATATTACGCAGTACTCGTTCCCTCTCTAGAGAGAACCGAGGTTACGTTAGTAACCGAGTACGTTTTCACTTAGAAAGTGCTAGTACATTTGACAAACAATTACAAAGAAATGGCGAGTAACATGTGACATTTTAAAGTAGAAAGAGTGAGATGGTATTTTCTTGTAAAATACTTCAAAAAAATATTTTTTAACAGTGTAGTTTGTTTAATTTATACAATTATTTGTGTAATTTTATACTCTTCCCTCTTCTCTACAGCTCAGGTGGCTTATTTTGGAGGAAACAGGTCCTCAGCCTCCAAACTCTTCCAGTCTTCTCTTTGGCCTCTACTAACTCTCTTCGCTCTCTTTACTGCTTGCTTTGGGGCATAAAGGGCAGTGCCTCCCCTCTCCTGACATCTCTGCCACCCTGCTTGGTCTCTGATTCTCTGCTTTCCTTTCGTTTCGCACTGAGGTGTTTGGACGTCAGCTGTAAACTGAACTCTTCATGGATCTGTCGCTCCTGCTATGTTGTCACTAACAGACCTGTATAAATAATGCTTCGCTTTCCAGTGGGGAACCACAAAAAATCCCTGTTTTTAGGACCGAACAAACATTCTGACTCCATCTAGATTGAGGGAAACTCAATGACCTTCATGTCCTTCAACTATGATGTGGGATAATATTGTAATTGATCTTTACAAAAGGCCGTGCGTGTCCCAGCGTGTTACAGGCACATAAACAGGCGATGAGTTCTAGCGCTTAAAGTCTCATGGGCAGCAACGTGTTTGCAGGTTTTTCAGGAGAGCATATGCCCATATCTGTTTCACGCAAGGTTACAATCCTTGTTCTCTGAATAATACATTCACATGAGATTTGTACCTTACACTTTTGACCCTCACCAGAACTCACGACTGCCCTCGGGATTGGTGCATGTTTTTGGCATGGATGAGTGTCGCAATGTTTCATTTAGCAAAATGTTGTTCAGATTTACACTCATATTTCACAGCAATCTAGCACAGACACATAGACCCAGATCTTGTCATGAGGTAAAACTTTATTATTTTTAATTTAAGCATACTGTTATAGAAGTTGTCAGGTTAAAGTTCACTCTTAAAAATAAAGGTTCCAAAAGTTTTTTTTTTTGTTTTTTTTTTTTTAGAAATGCCACAAAATATTTTTTTTTTAGTGAGCCTTTCAGTGAACAGTTCTTAAAAGAATAATTTTATGTGTTTATCATTTTAAGTGTGAAGAACATTTTAATACTATAAATAACCTTTTTTTACTTTAAAGAACCTTTTGTGGAATAGAAAGATTCCATGGATTTTGAAGGTTCTTCATAGAAACTTCGATGCCAATAAAGAACCTTTATTTTTAAGACTAGAGTATCTCAAGGTTTCATTTGAGTGTGTTGTTTTATTTTATATATTTTATTATATTTAGATTTTTTCATTGCTTTATTTATTTATTATTTTTTCATTGTTTTATTTATTTATGGCCATTACCATGGCCAAACATTTTTTATATATTATAAAGTTATAATATTTTAAAGCTCTGTAAAGAGATCTTCTCTACTAAAGTAAAACGTGCCCATTTGTCCAAAATATATGAAATGTAAAAACACCAGGAACTTCTGTGCAATGTTACAAGCCAAATAGTAGTTTTCTGTGGGAAATAGGTGGAAATTTAAAGGAATAGTTCACTCAAGCATGGAAATTGACATTACTTATCTTAATTTTGTTTCAAACCTGTATGCTGTTATTTTTTTCTGTACATGGTAAAGAATCTTCACACCTCGTTTGCTCTAAAAAGGATCCCAAAACCCATAAAAGCACCATAAAATAGTCTGCTTGTAGTCCATACAGTCTTCCTAGGCCATATGATAGTTTTATCTAAAGAACAGACCAAAGTTTAGGTCATTATTCAATGAAAATTTGTCTGTTTCTTACTCAATCTTGTAAGTGGCTTAAGAAGTCTTCAGGTCTTCATAAAAAGTCAAACGGAACACCTTTATGGTGTTTTGTTTTGAGTAAATATATGACAGAATTTTATATTTAGATGAACTAATTCTTTAGATCATTATTTACTGGTAGTGGTTTTGAATCCCTGTACCCCCCCCCCCCCCCCCAACCTATTTTTTTATAAATTGATTTAATTTTGCCCTTTTTCAACCCTAGTTATTGGAAAAATTACCGTTTGCTATGCAGAAGATTCACGAAAGGTTAATGAACCGTGTGGTTCAATGAAAAGGCATTTTAAAATGAAGAGCGAGCTCCGTTTGCATAGTCATTAGCTTTGGATGTAAATGTTATTTCCTACAGAATGTCCTTTACTGAAATGAGTCTGCTTAGACAGGATTTCATTTCATCCCTGTTGTTACAGAGTTCAGAATCCACATTCGTTGCATTTTTTTAAACATTGTGTGCTGTCATAACTCAGCTGCCTCAGAAACATTTGATATGAATCCACTGTGTTCTGGAGGTGTTAAATAACTTCTGAATTGACTCATAATGTGTGCATTGGCTAAAGACCCTTCAGTCTCTGGGGGTGCATAGATTCTCTTTATTTTATTACACTGTTCTAATGTTCCATGTCGAGTCTCACGTGAAACGTCAGATCTCACCTGAGCTGACAGATGCCACCTATAATTATTGTTGAAATGATAATAATATGTAGTTACAGAGTAGATTAAATCAAACTCACCTAAGTGTCATGGCTACAAGGAAAGGCACAGTGTAGAATCTCAAGAAATGCATGTTAAGGGATATGTTAAACTGATCAGTCTTCATATTTTCTGCCATAGCAATTTCTGTTGAAAATACCAGCATGAATTTCTATGCTAGTCCAGACTGGTTAGAGCTGTTTAACCAGCATGGGTTTCTTGTAAAAAAAAAGACTGGTTAAACCTGGTGGGCAGAACAGCATGCAAATCATGTGTTTTCAACAGGGTTGGCAAAGTACTGAATTATATAAAGAGCTGCACCTGATGGTAATGTCTCTTGTATGTAAAAATGGATTATTGGAAATAGCACACAAGTTTTTTTCTTAAAAAAAAAAAAAAAGGATGGCAATTTTGACAGGTTCGATCCAGTGAATCCAATGCATAGTGGCTCCATTCTTTTGCAGAATTCACTATAATTTGGGATCCATGTGTAAAATAAAGGCAAGATCTTTTTCTGTCTTGGTGTTTGTCTTGGTTTTTGACCATGAGCCTCCTAGACTGACTTTGGAAGGCTGTTTCCACCTTAAAGCAAAATATACAAAGCTAGAGTTGCAGAAATTACATTAATTCATTAGCGGCTTATTAGTTAGAAAGTTCAAAATAACTTTCAGTTAAAAATGAAACAGACATTTTATA
The DNA here is from genome assembly GCA_036326025.1 of Chrosomus eos. NCBI lineage: Eukaryota > Metazoa > Chordata > Actinopteri > Cypriniformes > Leuciscidae > Chrosomus > Chrosomus eos. Next base: position 28,631,844 of record CM070833.1, on the reverse strand, counting down.
TAGGCAAATTGATTAATTGTAATTAATCGCATCTAACATACGCTTGTGTTTATTTAAAGCTTCAGTCCGTAGTTTTTCCTGTGTCGCCATCTATGTTCAAAATCTGCAATTGCAGTTATTCGCAGAATTATCAACTTTACGTGGGTTGTGCCTCGGCACGGCACAGCGCGGATGAATCCAATGTTTTGAGGAGAATGTTAGTCACCGGGTGCCGGTGTGGATACTGTCATTCGGAATCACAGATTCTACTTTTTGGAAGTATGTCCAACATAATAATTTTGACCGGAAAAATCATCTGAACAAGTAACATCCACTTTTTGAAAAAAGCATTGCAGTAAATCACGCTGATTAAATCTAACGATCGCTCAAATTGTTAATGTTAACAGCATCAGCATTGCCTTGTTTTCGCATGGTCCCGGTTGCAGTCTCTTTTTTTCTGTAGCCACTTTCAAAAGGCAGATTCGAACTCTCGTCGATTGCGTCCAAAGTATGTGCAATACGTCTTACTCCCTATGCCACTGATGCTGATAGGTTACAGGTGTTTTTTGTACTTTAGTCTGGCCCAACCAGACATTGGTCGGCGGAGTTAGTGTAAATAACCTCAGCCAACAAGTCCGGCTATTTGCACTTAGTCTAAATAGACACTCCGGACTTTTAAAGGGTACCTATTATGGCATTTAAAATGTTCCTAATAATGTTCTGGGAGTCCCCAACAACAGTTTTACATGCATGCAATGACAAAAAACACTTTTGTTGTCTTATAATATGCATTTATTTTTACCTGATTTGCTCAGCGATTCCCAAATGATTCGTTTGACGACTCATTTTTCAAACCCCGCCTTTGCGTGACGCTAACCTGCCGTGATTGGTCAGACGACCCAGTCAGTTATTTTTCGCCTTAACCCAAAGCTTAAACATATTGATAAAGCACTGCAGTACTACAATACGCTCTATTCTTTATGACAACTCTAATAACAACGACAAACATTTTACATATTTCAAAACACACACACACACACACACAGCTTGGAGACCTAAGCTGCGAGAGCGTAACTGACACACACACACACACACACACACACACACACACACACACCACACACACACACACCACACACACACAGACACACCACCACACACACACACACACAGGAGACCTAAGCTGCGAGAGCGTAACTGACACACACACACACACACACACACACACACACACACACACACACACACACACACACACACACACACACACACACACACACACACACACACACCACACACACACACACCACATTGAGCATGCTACAAAACCCATTAAAAGCAACAATTATTAACAGTACTTACAGGTTGTAATTCGGAGGAGGAAGCCGATCCAAATAAACTTGCTACTAAACGTTCCTTCAGTATCAGGCGACTCGCGAATCCACACTTGAAAGCATTTATGTTTGTAACCTTCCTTCAGTATCAGCCGACTCGCGAATCCACACTTGAAAGCATTTATGTTTGTAACCTTCCTTCAGTATCAGCCGACTCGCGAATCCACACTTGAAAGCATTTATGTTTGTAAAGGAATCCTCATTAAAATAACGCGAACACAGCTCAAGGTGGCTACCTGTGTGGTATAGTTGTAAATATAAACTCTAGCCACTGATTCTTCACATGCTCGTCCCTGGGCAGTGAAAAAAAAGTTCGCTTTTAATTCGCACTTCAGAACAGCTCGTCGACATGTTGTTTTCACTGTTTTCTGGCGCGCGCAATGAGTGGGCGTGTCTTATTCAAATAATTTGTACAAGTGACGTACGAAAGTTAGAGAAAATGCATCGTTCGTCTATCGATTCATATCAGCGACTCAGAGTCGACTCTTACTTTTGAGAGACAATGGCCCTCATTTATCATTCTTGCGTAGAAACGGGCGTATATGTTGGCGTAAGATTATGCTTACACTCCTCTCACCGCCTGATGTATGAAGCTGTGCGTACCTTTGAAATCCTGGTGTACGCAATACCTGCCCTTGATAAATGCAGCGGCTGAAAACGATCGTCATTAGAATAACACGCCTCTAAATATTCAAGTCTCCGCTTCCCCCACGCCCTCATTTTACGCCATGGACACACGGAAGACGGCAAAGAAGAGAAACTTCTCCGACGTGGAGATCAAATGACCTATCACAATGCATTATTTTACAGCACGTGTTTTGAAACAATTAGCATTTAATATCGTATCATGTACAATAGTGATGATGATGTGATGTGGAGTAGCCTACCATTCATTCACATTAATAATTGCATGTCCATTTGTAATATTCTTATTCTTATTATTATTCGTGTTCGCATTTATGAGGAAAAAACAATGATAGGCCTACGGACATGAGCGCTCTAAAAGCGGCACTAAAATATATTTTAAAACTTTCACAGAGACATCAAACATAAAGCACAAAACCTTTCTTTAAAGTGAATTTCGTTTTGTATTAATTGTATCTTAATTTTAATCAATGTTTCGTCAACCAATAGGCCAACCTGGATTTAACAAATAGGAAAGTAAATAGCATATGATGTGAAACGGAGGACGCGTGAACTGAGCTCATCTCATAAATGAACCGAAACTCAGCGTATAAGATACCCTACTTGCCTCAGACATGTCTACTTTTAAACAGAACAATTCAAAACGAAAGAAAACAGACTGCAGACTGCTCTCCGCTTATGTAATCTGAAATGTGCATTTCTCTCTGGCGCGTTCACTACTGCGAAGATCGCGAGTCAGCATCTCAACTTCATCTTTGCAGCCGACACAAAGAAAACACTACTTTATTAATAAACAATTAAAATATCTCCTTGCTATATTTTACATATTCATAATCATTACTTTTGCCGGTTCTTTGTGACAGATTTTTACACTGAAGTTTATAATTAGCCTATGTTGTTGTTGTTGTTTTTTTGTCATATGTTTTAGTTTGTCAGTGCGTTTTGTGGTGTTAGGAATTGTGTTTCTGCGCATTTCCGCACTAACTCAAACGTGTGTACACCACCTCCTGAGCTGGCGTGGGATTTGAGCGTGCCGTACGCCAACGTCCATATTGATAAATCTCAAAGTCACCGTGGTTTTGGGTGTACGCCAGGTGTACGCTCGAAATTTGGTGTACGCACTTTTGATAAATAAGGGCCAATAACTCAGTATACGGTGAACTTTCATATTTAAAACTTTGCAGGATGTTTTCGTTCACTTAGATCTATGTTACACACTACATGAAAGGTAATTTTCAAAATTCCATGATAGGTACCCTTTAAATGTTGGTATGAATACTAATGATGAAGTGCCTTCAGGGATGCCTGGTTAAAGCTTGATTTGTAATGATTCTCACAAAACCACCCATTTTAAACAAAACAAATACATTCATGAACCGAGTGGTTTGTATGTTTATTTAGTGGCTCATCATCTCCAAAGCAAACACTAACTTCAGGTGTATGGAGGGGTCACATTGAAGAGAGCAGGTCTGTGTCTCAGACAGCGCTGGGTACATTGGGTTACCCGAGGCTGTTACAGCTCTCTTTCTTGTAGGGGCTCGCTTAGGTTTTCAGGACATATTTCAGATTTTCAGACTCCCAAGATAGCCCTAGAGATAAATACTGTAGATAAAGAAATATAATTAAAAAACGGAAAACTGGAGCGAGATCAAATCTCGGGAGAGGAAAGCAAACAGTCGTAGTCTGTCGAGATCGCTGTGTATTTGTTGTCTCTTAATGCAACATTAGACTCCAAAGGCTGGGTCTGGGTTTAAAAGGGTGAAGGGGGATGACAGGCACCACAAAGGTAGTAGCCATATCATCATGTTTTTTTTTAGGAATGACCTTTACCATGAATACATCTCTCTTTTATTCACATTGGGAGACCTGGTTTTGAGACAGTAGTAAAAAGTATGATTTAGTGTAAGTGAGTCATCTTCAACTGAATGGGTATATGGCCCTTTAATTCCAGTGAAAACAAGCTAGCCATGTTATCATATTAAATGTTTAAAATCGCATATGTGTGCTGTTTGGGTGTCCACATACTTTTGGCCATAATATATTTGATGAGTTTAGTGAAAGCAAGAATTGAGTCATATTCAAATTCAAATATATTATTAATCTCCTGCCCAGCTCTTCATTTCTCTCTTGCTTCAATACTGTGTTGCTCCGAAAAACTATCGTTGGGGTTGAGAAAGAGTGGAGAACTTAGATGTTGAAGGGAATGGGATTAAAATTGGTGCTGATAGCTTGTATTCTAGATGTAGGAATTCTGTTGCTCAGTTTGGGAGGTCTGAACATCACTGACTGCCATTGTTTGCTGCCATTGGCATTCCTCACATAGCAAATAGGCCAAACCAAAATGGCTCTTTCTCATAAATGAAGCTCTTGAGGACACTTGGCTATGATGGATTAAATAATTAAAACTTCTGGACTTTTTCTTCTACTTTTTGATCTTGGTTGATTTGTTTGAGGCATTTATCAAACACATTGGCTTGGATAAGTTCTGAACATGGATAGTTTTGGTCAGCTTTCAAGTAATTCTCTTGCTTGATGCTTTTTGATATTAATAATTCATATTTTAATTATAAAAAAAATGTAACTGATGATATTTATATTATTATACCATTTTACACTAGTTAAGATGAACATTTTTTTGCAATGTTTTTCAGTCTTTGTTTAGTGACAAAAATAACCTTTCAGCCACACACAGAGCAACATCTTCCTTAGGTCACCAAATGCTGTAGCTTTAAATTAGACCCTTACGGAGCTCCTAAAGGGACATGGTCATGGAAAAAATGGGAGATGGGAGGAAAATATATATTTCAATGCTTTTCATTTCTCACGGAAAAGTTTTGTGTTCCCCCGAGAAACTTTGCGTTCATTCAAAAAATTTTGCGTTCCCTCGAGAAACTTTGCGTTTGCTCGCAAATAACGTAATTCTTTCCCCGGCAGCCTCCGTTGTCAGCCTCCACCATCGTTTTTGATAATTTTCACACAAAAAAAACATGGCCACCAGAATATTTCGTTTTATGAATATCTGAACATGCAATATATCAAAAGTAAGAACAGAGCCTCTGCTTAAAAAAAACAACAACATTTTATTCTAGCTTCATGCATTCTTTTTTTTTATCAACACTTTAATGTGGGTAAGTTACATAAAAAAGCAACATTTTGATCAAAAAGCTGAGTAAATTGTGTTTTCTACAACATGTATTGGCAATGCTTTTATCACTTTGTGATCCGGATAGCTCTTTCAGAAGATACGTAATAGCGCCCCCTACCATATAACAGTTTAAACACGGAAAGCGGGAAAATTCCATCGATGGCGGGGAAGCGTTATGTCATCAATGACAGAAAAATCTGTCAATGGCGGTTTTGCGAGCAAATGCGATTATCCTGGGGGGAATGCAAACATTTTGCCAGCGAACACAAAGCTTCTTGGGGAAGGCAAAATATATGCTAGAGAGTGCAAAAGCATTGAAATATTTTTCCATCCATTTCATATATTTTTTTCCCCTTCACCTCGTCCCTTTAGGAGATCTATAGACCATTGCTAAATATATCTGACAACAAAGCTTATTGCAACAGCACATATTTAGATTCAGCGTACACTAGATATTACATCCTACAACAGACACCACACATTCAGTGCCTGTCTTTGAGGTTGAACACCATTAGCCAAAGCCAACAAGGTCGGCTCTTGAAAAGAGAGATCCAAATGCAGTCAAACAATAATATTTGCAGACACTAAATCCAGCCAGAAATGAAAGAGAAATGTCATGAAGACTCTATTGTGTTCATTCTGTCTTATGAAAGCTCTGTAGCCTGAGTGTTTAAATAATACATTAAATGTGCGATGAAGATTGAAAGGATCATGTTCACAATTAAACTGCCATGTAACAATCAGAAGCGTGAAGAATTGGAGTTTTCCCTCTGTTAGGATCTCATTCACACTGTGTACTGAGTGTAATCGGATCACAATTGGCCACATTAAAAGCCATGTGAAAATGACATATTGAGGTGAGATCACTGGATTTGAAGATGGCTTAAATGCAAATGTGTGTAGAGTTGCGTAACAAAAAATAATTGTCATTTGATTTTAAATGTAATGTATACATATAAAATGAATATTTAAAAAAAATAAAAACAATTTTTAAATTTCTAATAATATTTATAAATAATGTATTGTTAATAAAAAAATATTTCAGAAGATTTAAAGAACCAAAATCACACTGTATTTTTAAAGGGTTATTTCACCCAAAAATGAAAATATTGTCATTTATTCATCCTCAATGAGTTTGATCCTAATGAATTCAGTCATAAAGGTTTTGTTTATTCAGGCAAAAATTTGATTTCAGATCATTTATACTGAAAAACAAGGAGAACAAAAAAGAAATTGCAGTGCACTTCATTGGCTCATCTATGTGTTCCTGTCAGAAATTGAAAAAAAAAAAAAAAAACATTTCCCGGTAGTTTCAAAATGATTGTCACTTAATTTAAAGCAATCTTACAAGAGTGTATAACAACATCTGATCTATTTCACATCTATGATGACATCTGCTTCTCAGACAACAATAACTCTTTCAGCCTCTGCCTGCTTTATTCCTATTTCATTCCTCTTTTTGTTTTTAAAAGTCCAAAACGCAAAGCTGGCCTGTGTTCTAATGCCGGAGTGATTTTAATTTTCCCCTTGGTTGACAAAGAGGATGACGTTTGCTCTTTAAATGTGAAATCAACTGTATTTCAATAACTCTCTCTCTCTCTCTCTCTCATCTGCTGACCCTGACCTGCGTGTTTACTGCTGTGAGGAATATAAGTAAATACATGGAAAAACTCACACTGGCCTTGAATTCATTATACTGTAGCTGCTTAGTTTGTTGTCTTTTATCATTGTCCAAAACAATATGACTCTAGGGTTTTGAGTAACCTTACTTTAAATGACCATGCTATCGGTTTTTCCCTAGAGATGTTGCAGCAATAACAAAAATGTGTGAACGTCTGTGAACATAAAGGTGAAGTGTGTAATTTGTGCACTATAGCATCACAAAACAGAATTGCAAAAATGACTTTTTTTATATTAGTTGCCCAAACACTTCCTCATCACACACTCCTCATCAAAACAGAGCATTCCCCCCACTCCATAGCAGAATTTGCAGTGATCTAACTTTACAGTTTTTTTGTTTAAAGGTGCAGTAAACGATTGAACACTGTTGAAAGTGGATTAGACCGAGCACCACAACACACTTGTAGCCAATCAGCAGTAGAGGGCGGGTCCACTCATGATGGGGGAGGAGAGAGAGTGAGCAGGAGGGAAATTGGAAGAAAGACTGTAGAAAGAGAGATGGCTGAGAGACATTACAAAAGAGAAAAGATCAGAGGAATATAACTGGAAAAAGAAGAGCTAAGATCAGGGAAGTGCTTTATAACTTTTACTGTTAATGTGATAATGTTTTACAGAACCAATATATGCGGTTGTTGTAATGTTTCACATAGTCAAAGTTTTGCATTTACATGAGGTAAAGTTTAATTGCAATATTGTGAAATTACCATTATAATCCCACTTATTGTTTGTCTGGAGCTGGTGTGCTGCTGGCGACTAACAACAAATTCTAGCTTGATACTCTTGTGTACCTTTTCATCTATTGTTCTTTCTTGTCATTTCTTTGCCATCTTTCACACAGCATTATTTTGCTTGGTTTCAGCTATGATAAAGAGACAAACATTGCATGTTCGTGCATTTTGGGGGCGGAGCAACAATGGGAGGTGTGTGTTTGTTCGGGTTGCTTTTAAATAACAGTGTTTCTCAGAAATCGCTTACTGCATCTTTGAATGCAACATGTTTAAAAAATTGTACTGGATATGTAACACTGTTTCACCATGAAAGCTGTTAGAATTAATCTTAAAATTATTCTCAGAGAAACCATCCCAGACAGCAACAGTGTCGGCCCAGATCCGGCTCACATCTGGTATGTGTGGATTCCATGTGTACCAGATGTGGGCCGGGTCTGGCCCAACATATGTTGCAGACTGGGAAACATTTACTGTGGCATTTCAATTGTCGGATTTTTCCAAACAATCCTCATGGAGCAAATTATAATTTTTCGTCATCGTTGCCCAATTTTGACATAAATACTGAATACCAATTTTGAAATAAATACAATGACTTGTAAGTGATAAACAATGTATCAACTAAAACCTTATGAACCATCTACTAATTACCTATTTGTTATTATTTCATGATTTACAAATGTTTTTTAAGATAACACAACACGTAAATCGTTAGCATACCACTTATTAACAATTCATGAACATGTAGTCACATGTAGACTTAAAACTGAATCAACAAAACATTAATAAAATGTTAACATATCACTTATTAATAATTTATGGTTGTACAGTCATGTTTTGTAAGTATTTAACTCATTAATTAATAACTTATTAGTGACTTATTACTGAACTTTATTATAAAGTGTTAACCCATGTGAAAATCACAAGGCTTTCATATCAGCAGGTGAATCTGCTCTTTTGCACTAATATCCTGGAGGAAGAACAGACCCAATGCAAATGCCCTATAAAACTGAAGAACCAAAAGCAGCCTTGGGTTGCCAAAGTCATAACTCTAATCCTCCATCTCTGGCGTAGAACACTCGTCTGTCACATCAAGGGCAATACCATTTCCTCTCAAATAAGAATATATGACTTCTTCTCAAGCCAGTAATGCTGCTTAATGTCTTATGGGAGAGAATGACTTCTGGAGAGTGTGTGAGCTGGACCTTGAATTAGCCTGTTGAGATTGACCAAAATGATGAACCCATGTTTGTTAACCTAGCTCACATGCCCAGAAAACGGTCTGTTTTTATTTTAGAACTGTCTGTGTATGTGTATGTGTATGTGAAGGGGAAAAACTCATCTGATCTCCGTTTCCAGAGAAACAACAAAACATTTTATTTCTGTTGGCATTCTGTATAGAAGCAGAAAACAATACCTCTTTGCAGAATCCTGCTCACATCCAGACATTTTGGGAATAAATATATATTTAGTATATAAATGGTATAAAACTCTCTCTTGATACATTGAGTTCAACATAACAGTAATAAACAAACAGTAGAAGAAATACCTGCTACATTTATTTATATATATATATATAATATATATATATATATATATATATTATATATAATATATATATATATATATATATATATATATATTATATATATATATATACTCCATTTCAAGGTATATTAGTACAGATAATAAAACACATTTGTCTCTGTTGCAGCAATGAGCCAGATATTTTAAAATATTCCCAACAGACATATTAAAGGTAATGGAAAGTTATGCTTCAACATTAGGAAGACATGAACATGTTAGCTTTTTTTTGTTAAATAATTCTCCAGTGCTTTCTCTATACAATTGGTTCAAAACAATATAATATACAATACAAAACTAGTATTTACATTTTGCCATATCAAAGTACTTTTTAATACATATGTGATGTTTCTTTTTTTCCTATAACAGATGTGTAGACGATTTTCCATCTTACCTATGCTGACATACCCAATATTTGTTGATATAAATGAAAAGTGATTATTGTGGAAAACTCATGGCATGACGCTAGACACAGTGCCTGACACGTTATATGAATTATATACGACCTGTCCAAAATTGCAGGCTTGTCCATATAAACACAAGGTAATATATGTCTTTTTAATGTAACTTACATTTTTATGTCATGTTTTACTGATTTGTATGGATCAGCCCAGGGCTCTTTCAGACTAAATATTGCAAATATTGAAAGGCCCCGCATACTCCATCATTAGAGTCAAAATCAGTCGGTCAAACCATGCCAAGAAATATTTCAGATTTTCAGTCAGCTTTGTCAAAACGTAAAGGCCGTGGGTGAGAGAAGTTTGGCAGATTTACTTGTAAAATCTTTCCTGAGCAACTTGTCAAAAACATGCCTTTCCAGCCCAACAAACAGTCAACATGAAATCACAATGAAAATACACTTTCTTAACTCATGTACCACAATGTTATTGTGCATGATTCATCGCTTCTTGCAATTTCAAATACAATTGTAAAGCAAACCGGATCTATTGTATTCAATTCAATCAATCAATTCTCAAAGGTCCCACTGTAAACTGGTCTCAAAAATATATCATATGGCAGAAAAACAAAAGGGCTGTGAACAGGTTCACGGCTAATTCATAAACATCAAGAACATCTTCATCAAAAGAAAACTATAGACATTCACTCACTAATGACTTGAAGTCCACATGTAGACAAAGACTCTCATGCATTAATAGTGCAAGTCATGTACAATTTACAGAAGTGCTCGGTCCTGATAGATCAGCGCCAGGGTTGGTATCTCCACAGCAGTGAAACATGAAGGCAGCAAGCACAGGAGATCTATGAACGCTACAATACAGATCAGTTGAGTGGCTGTCAGAAATTAACTGAGGAGAAACCCTAGAGAAGCTCAAAGGTGGGTTATAGTAACTGTGGTGGGGAGCCGTTCATTAAAAAGGGGAAACAAATGTCATAAAATAATGAACAGGCAGTTAAAGGGACACTTCACCCATTTGCATCAAGCTTTGTATAGTTAGAAACCCAGTCATATTTTTGATTGGTCGTGCATTATTCGTTAATTTTGGGAAGAAATACTGATTTCAGTGTTGCAGTTCCAGCTTATAATGGTGTAAAAATCGTCATTTTGCGTCATTCTAAGCAGGAAGTCCTATATCTTTGTAGAGGGGTTAAGACTACAAACACTCGTTCCTCATTTTTCCAGGGGGTGGAACCCACTCACGCTACAGACCTATTGCAAATAAGTGGGTGGGACTTCAATTGCAGAAACTACAGTAAAAGAAATATCCGCCATCTTGTTTAGAAGCTAAGCTAACAGGCACTGTGGAGCCAGATGTGAAGTTATGACAATGGCGGAAGGTAATATGATATGGAAGAAGAGGATTTTGAAAGTCTGATACTCGAATCTGATGTTCGTGGCTACCTTTACGAGCCGAAATTCTTTGCAGCAGATGGACTCCATCTCTGTGTCCGTAGGCGCACAGTGAGAGCACAGGCACCACCAGTCCGCCCCAGCTCTAGCCAGTCCGGGCTACTCGTCAGCGACAGGCAGGTCTTCTGCCTCCTGTTCCTCCATCAGCCTCAGCTGCTCTTCGCTATATTGCGGCTCGTAAAGGTAGCCACGAACATCTGATTCAAGCATCAGACTTTCAAAATCCTCTTCTTCCATATCATATTGAGTACCTTCGCCATTGTCGTAACTTCACATCTGGCTCCACAGCGCTTGTTAGCTTAGCTTAGCAATAGAAACGAGGAGTAATTCACTAATGAGTTCGCCAACTAACTAGAAATTTTGTGTGAAATAAATTTCAAGCTCTGGTGGTAGCTAGTCTTGGAGAAGGAAATGTGATTTTTCTTATTGGTGGATACCTCATAGGTGGTGTTTGGATTAGTGGGAGTAGCTTGCTGAGCTGTGCAATGTGGTGCATTGTGGGAATTGTTGTCATCCATACAAATGAGCCCTAAAGTTACTTTCTGTCTTTCCTCGTTCAAGAAAGCACCAAATTCGAAATGTATGTTACATTTCGACTACATATATGACCGACTTTCAATAAAGATTAATGTTCCCACGGGTGAAATGCTCCTTTAAAGCGGTCAAATGTGAATCAAATTTACCTTGACATTTTGAGATAAAATAACTCAAAACTTTCTGCAGTCCAAAAAGAACATTTACTGAATGCTTCAGGATAAGGAAGATCAAATTCAACAGCTCAAACATGTTTAATGTACATTACAAATACATTAAACAGTTATGCCACTTTGCATGTGGTATTTCAGTGCAAAAAACGCCATTTGACTCCCTAACAATAATAAATTACATTTTATACCTCCTTATTATGTAAATTGGTCTTATTAGATACAGGTCATGTGCCTTACAGATAAACTCTATTTCCTGGCACAATTAATACTCGACCATTACTACCCACTTTTTACTTCAACAAACTCATAAACTGAAGGGAAGTCAATCATAGCAGATTGTTATTTCTTATAAGAGAATAATGAGCATGCATTCTTGCATGAATTATGTCTGAGAGTCTAGCAAATATGCTTAACATGAAACCAACAAGAGCAATGAAAAATCTCACAGCTCATTCTGAACAGCTGGTGAGTCAATCTCTTCTGAACCAGATCAGTCCAAATAAACTTTATCTAAGGAGCATTTACATGTTGGACCTCATCCTGTCTAAACTGGCTCTCTCGGCTCCCTGCACAAGCACAAAGCAGAGGTAGATTTTATCGTACAAAAAAATAATTACGAAAAAAATTATAAAGAAACATGCTGCCATTTGTTATTATCCTCCATGAGCAGAGGGGAGCAATGCCCGGTTTGGGCATATTATCAACGACACCACACACTGAACCTCTGAGTTGAGGTATGTGGTGGAACTAACAGAAGGAACATGAGCCTGGAGAGCTGCAAAGGGTCAAGACTGCCAGTGAACTGAGGCACTGCTGAATTTGGCCCTTGCGGAACATCAGGGGGATGAATAGAGAGAGCTCAGTCACTGTCCAAACTAAATAAGCACCAAAGCCCTGCTGGAAAATCCAGCTTAAGCTAGTTGCTATGTTTTGGAACCATCTTAGGCTATGTCTACATTAATACACTTTTATTTCAAAACGTTCATGGTCCACACTAGCATTTTCAAAAAGTTTCTCGTCCACACACTGAAACATCGGCCCAGATCAGATGTGGGTCGGATCTGGGCCGACACTATGTTGCTGTCCGGGACTGAGAGACCAGACATCATAAAGTTCTTATGCTATTTTTCTTGCATGATTATTTTATTTGCGAAACACACTTACTGGTGCGTTCAGGTCGCATTTAATCACCATTCCACATATTGACTAAAAGGCAACTTCCCTCATGTTTTGTTGCAGGACAGCAATTGCGTGTAATTTTTTGTCGTTTTTGCAGGAGTACCATTTAGTACCAAAGTACCATTTATCTTTAGCAACACTGTGAAAGTGAATAGCACAATCCAGGCCCATACCGGTATAAACATAGATATCTATAGGTACAATATGCATCACATGACTAAACATGCAATATCCTTTTAAAATACCTAAGATTTTACTGTTTACACAATAAAGTGAAAACTCTGTTTAATCAGGACAAAAACGCTGTCTCAGTGTGGACGAAAGGACCACACATAGAAAAAAATATGCATTTTTAAAACCTACCCAGATTAGTGTAGACATAGCCTACAGTTATCAGTTGGTCATGCCAGTATAAGGTTTCTTTTGGAACATGGTAAACCAGCTAATTGCCATCTTAGACTACCTAGAAACCAGCTATCATGTTGTTTCAAAACCTTCTTAACCTGATTTTCCAGTGCTAAGGCACAGTGAGAAATAAGTAGAGAGCACTCCAACCATTGCTAGCCCCCTTTATTTCATTATTGAGGACTCTGATCAACTTATATCCGTCACTTAATGGAAATGCAAAGGAGGTTGAATTAAATGAGATGGGGAAGGGGAGTTGTGTATGTGAGTTAAAGCTCCTGGCTTTGCGCTTGTTGTTTGGAAGAAGCGAGTGAGTGAGCAGTACCTGTACTTCCTCTCTCTCACTCAGTATTTAAAATCTGGTGCTCTCATGTTTCAACATGCGGATCTTGGGGAGCGTACAGACCCCCCTGTACCCGTACCCCTGGTGCTGCTCCTCCAGTCATTGAGCCGTGCTACTGGTCGGAGAACTTCCACTAGAGCTGGAGCTGGTGGAGCCACTGTCCTCGAAGATGGAGATTTCGATCTGGACGGCCACAGTCAAGGGTTACAATTTGCAATGTTGAAACATAACAGTGCTGGTATAAGAAATAGAAATACTGTATTAAAAATCTGGGAGTGGAGCGAGGCCGATGGAGCGAATGTTAAGGATAAAAGTAGGAGTGAAGACAATGGAAGATGAGAGAGTAGCAGGCCTGGGACTCATTTTTGTTTTATTATGTTTGCATGCGACAGTCGACTGTGGGGCTGCCGCTTACTTTCGTCTACTTTGTTTATTTTGTCATTACAGTTACACTCATCTTTTGCCCGTTCCTGCCTCCTTCTTCCCATATCTATGAACTTTATCGCAATCAGTATTCTTGTTTTTGTGGTCATATTTTAATTTGTGGACATTTGGGTAAATATATATCAAAGCTGTTGAACCTTTAAAAAAAATATCCAATAGCAGGTGGTGTCATGTTTACATTTATTGATTTGGCAGATGATTTAATCCAAAGTGACTTACATTGCATTCAAATTCATTTTATTACTTTATGTGATTGAACCCATTAAATAGTGTTTCTTAAACCCTACTGTTTCATACAAGATAACATGAAACAAACAAACAGTGCATTAGCGTTGCATCAGCAATGCAGACACATCCAGACGATCCAGAACATATACAATCCAGAACAACACATCATATCTAAGTACCATAGTCGTTTAAGCAACTGTATATGCTATTAAACATCACGTTTAGGTCTAGAGGTGTGTGTGTGTGTGTGTGTGTGTGTGTGTGTGTGTGTGTGTGTGTGTTGTGTGGTGTGTGTGTGTGAGTGAGTGGTGAGCAGTGTTCTAGGAGATGTTGGTGTCAATGGAAATGCAGTGAGAGGGGAAGCATTCCATGTCATCATTCATTCCATGTCATCACTAAGAATGTATGCACCCACCCCAAATCTTTTGGCAACTGAACTCAGTAAACTTTCGGTGTCCCTTAGGAATACGGAAGGGGTTCCATACCCTCACTTTATCCTTCTCCTGAAAAAACAAGGACAGCAAGTACCCTCACTTTATCCTTCTCCTGAAAAACAAGGAGAGCAAGTGTCCCGCTTATTATCAGTGTACTTTTTAATTTTGTGTTGCAGCCACGTAAGCCTTCCACGAACAGTCATGTCCGCTAATGACTGCACAGGAGAAGATAGCAAAATAGACAGTTTTGTGCGCATTTGGCTGCTATAGAGTAGCGGAACAGGTGAAGCACCGGTTGCAGCATGTGGAGTGGCACGATACACCTGTGAGAAGTTGGTTACCACAGATTTCTTTGGCATATTTTGATGGATGGCCATTTGGACAGTGTGTTTGAACACATGGTTGAACCTCTTTACAGCACCATTAGCTGTGGGGTGGTATAGATAGATGAACGGTGGTGACAAATATCCCTTCCTTCCAGACAAACAACGAAAGCAGCAGATTTAAACTGAACAACATTATCAGTAACTATACTCAATGGATTTCCATGGCGACTGAAGACTAGACTGAGTCCATTTGCTGTAATAGTCCGTTAAGGTTATAGCAAACCTGCAGTCAGATGCAGCAGTGTCAAATGGTCATTGAGCTGACACATGTAGCAGGAACGGACAGCATCATGAACCTGAGCATCCATTCCTGGCCACCAACAGAGATCACAAAGGTGTTGTTTGGCTTTCACCTCTCCCCGTTGTCCCTTGTGTGCTATGGAGACCAGTACAGACCAAAGATAAGCAGGAGCAATCAGCCGTCAGCCCCGAAAGATGAAGCTGTCCGTAACAGACAGTTCCAAAGGCAGTTTATAACACTGCGACAACTCAACGTCCATTCCCTTTGATGATGGAGGCCATCCAGTAGTAATCTGTGTACAAAGTTTGGTTAGAGCAGGACAAGAAGCACATGCAGCATCAACATCAGCAGCAGACAGAGAACCACAGGGGCCAGATAGAAAAGCAACAAATTCATCATCATCGGCAGGAGTTGGAGCAACAGCACCATCCGCAGGTCAAATGTGATAGATAATCAGCAGGGGGATTTTTAATCGCCTGTACTGTACATGTGATTCATCAAAAAGAAGAACCTCTGCTGATACATAATGACCAAAGAACAGCAGGTTGGTTTGCCGGAAGCGACACGCAGCTTCTAGTCGTGGTAAGACCGCTTAAAGTGCTTTGTCATGCATGTCATGCCCTTGGATGATAATGTTGTCCTCATAATGTGGTCATCATCTTCTGAAATAAATAATCATTAGCCAGGTCGATGGTAGAGAAAACAGTAGAAACCTTTAGAGCAGAGAGTGACAGACGGCAAAGTTTTGACGGTTCTATCCAGCTTTACGCATTGTATACAGTTTTTAGTACATCCAAACTCAGTTGACTCAGCAACAGTGCACTGAAAGACTGATCAACAACATGAATCATTAAGTCAGTACTGATGCCGAACTCACATGAAACAACTGTAAAACGTTATTGTGAGTCATGAGGCACCTGACAGCGTTTACGGAAGGTGTGGTGTTCAGCTACTATGTAAGCTTTTGGCACAAAGTAGGCTTTCAATGCATCCTGTCCATTCTTATACTGTACATCGTACCTGTATTAGGCAATGAGTAGAAAATCTGTTGTCCTTCTGTACTGAGGCAGTGAAGCAGTACTGCTCTCCGTCTTTTGTCTGGCCAGACAACCTCTGTGGGATCAGTAACCCCCAGATAATTTTCAAAAATCCACAGCCATGTGCTGAACGGAATAGCGGGCTCACAGGGGCAATGCTAGTCTCAGCCTCAGAAGTCACACCCACGGACTGTTGGTTGAACGTCTGATGCATATGGCACACAAAATGGAAAACTCTTCAGAAGTTTTAAAGTTGTCATTTTATTGATTGAATTCTACAGGATTTCCGGGAGACTTGTGTTCCACGTGTCTTTAACGGTCCGCCTGGAAACAGAGCCGCCGTGACGCCTAAACCCCTCAGGGATTTACAACTGTGACAACGAGCGCTTATCAGGATCAACTTAACACTGGATTTTCAAAAGTATGTGAAGTTTGTGGCTCCATTGCAGTAAACATGCACAACATTCTTGAATTAATCATTTATTAGATGCACGCAATCAGTCATAGGGATATTGACTTTACAATGGCACGCCCCTAAATATGACGAGGAACAAAACAAACTGAGATTGGTTGCTTTACATGTTGGTCAAACATTCTCTTGGGTGGTCCTTGGCCAGTGACAGTTCCAATGGAGTCCAGACCTTCTGCGGTCAGTCTGAAGAACTGGCTACACAAGACTTGGGCAAGGCAGGAAAAAACTTGTGAAAAGCATGTTAGCAACAGCCATCTTCATGACCAACGATAGCAAAAAACTAAAACAAATAAGAGCCTAATCCTTGTCACCAATTTGGGGTGTCTGGCAGGAGTTAGTAAGCAGCAATAAAGCACATGAGACAGGACTAGCAAACTTCATCCATCTTGTTTATTCTTTTGTTCTCACACACACACTATGTCATTACACAACACTTTTCAAAAAAATAGTCATAACAAATTCATAACGATTTTATAAAATTTATAAACAAAACATATACGCTCATGAGTTCAAGATCAATATTGTTGGTCTAATTTCCCAACGATAATTAAAATGAGTGCAATACTGTCCAAAGGTGTAAGGTCAATTTGATTTTTAAAAAAATTAATAATTCAAAATAAAAGAAGATAGATTCAGGGTTTCCACAAAAATATTAAGCAGCGCAACTGTTTCCAACATTGATAATAAAAATAAATGTTTCTTGAGCGGCAAATCAGCATATAAGAATGATTTCTGAAGGATCATGTGACACTGAAAACTGGAGTAATGATGCTGAAAATTCAGCTTTTCCATCACAATAATAAATTACATTTGAAAATAATATAGAAAACACATTTTTATAGTGCAAAGATATTTTACAATATTACTGTTTTTTTTTTTTTTTCGATTTTTACTGATGATAAATAAAAGTATCCTTGGTGAGCATAAGACACTTCTTCTATAAACATTTAAACAATCTTACCGAATCTTTACAGACTTTTTAACGGTAGTGCAATTCTGATAAATGTTTATTTTGCAAAGTACACCTAACCTCAAAGCTGACAGACATGCACTAAACGCCACAAGACTGCAATCTGGATCCTAAAATGGATTTAGATGAGAGTTGGACAGCAGCTGTTAAATGCATTCCCTCTCCACAAGAAAGTTAGACCTAATCAGATGTTGAGAATATGCAATATTTTGCAAACTCGGTAGCATAGCAATAATGGAATTTAACCCATCAACTGTTTCATTTAATTTAACTTGAAAATGTCTTTCCTGTGAGCTAAACCAAAGCCCTGCGATGAGTTACTGGTGGTCAGTGTGGTAGGAACTGAATGGCAGCTATTGTTTGCCCATTGCTCCTAAGGTGACAGCTGGTTGGAATCCGCAGGACTGTGAGCTGACGAAGGCCTGCCAAAGCCAGACGGGCCTGCAGTCAGTGGGAAGGAGAAGAACCAGGATTGCCAAGCTAGCTTGATGGTCCATTGGATAGATTTCCCAAAAGGATTCACCCACAATTATGGGATCCAAGAATAATATGTTCCTGGATGATCTTTTGAGGGTGCATTTACTGTCATACCTCAACAATACTGACATATATTAGACCTAGAGAGAGAGGAAACACACCCAGATCTCTCTACAGCAGGGTTTCCTAAAGTGTGGGCGCTGGTTGCTTGAAAGGCACTGACATTTCATTACATATGATAATTCTTTTTATACATATTCTGGAAAAAAGAAAAAAAGTTTAAGCCAAAATAATAATCAAAAGGGAATGGGTTGTCAAGGAAACTAGTAGGCTATTGGGGAACATGCTGTGTGTTGAGCCGGATATCTGCAAACTGACAAGTATTCAGCCATGCATCAAAATACTTGACTGGAGCAATGCAGCAACATCTCATTAGGTTAGTTGCTTAGAAACAATAAGGACTAGATCCCACTGACCCAACAAACATTTCTAACACTCCCATTATACCGGTTGGATTTATAATGTTGAGAATATCCATCATTTTCAAACTGCTTGAACAAACAGGTTTTACACACTGATCTGTTGTAATTTGGTGTTTGTCGAAGAACTAGTCCCAAGGTTGCATTTATTTGATCAAAATACAGTAAAACATTATATACAGTTATATTGTGAAATATCATTACAATTTAAAATAACTGAAATGTTTTCATTTTGAAATGTTTTATAATGGAGTTTTAAAACATGTTATGGCAAAGCTGAATTTTCAGCATCCTTA
Organism: Chrosomus eos; assembly: GCA_036326025.1. Taxonomy (NCBI): domain Eukaryota; kingdom Metazoa; phylum Chordata; class Actinopteri; order Cypriniformes; family Leuciscidae; genus Chrosomus; species Chrosomus eos. The sequence continues at coordinate 28,612,724 of CM070833.1, read as the reverse complement.
CTCCAGTCTTCGCTAGCTATGTTTTCATCCAAAGTTGCGAATTTAACTTACAGTATGTGCAAAATTGGAATATCACACAAAACATTTGCGAATAAAGCAATTACCATCCCAAGTGTTCAAGGGAACAAACTTGTCTGTAATAAAAATGGACTGAAAAGCCACTGTGGCTCTTTTTGTCCTACATCATAAATGCAGACAAAATGCAATAAACCTGTCATGTTATCTTGTGTTCGGATGCTTGGTGTTTGTGAACGCAATCATGTGAGACACTTTTGGGATCATTTTGGGACATTTTTATGGCTCCAGCATTTCAGATTGACCCAAATAACATTTGAGTTGCTGTGCAATGCGATTGGTCCGCTGATTAGTCCAGTAATCCAATCACATCCACTGTTGTGGATTTATTTACCAAATTTATTTATTTGGTAAATATGTTTCCAATGTAGTTTATGCGCATGTCTTCTTATCAGATTAAAAAATATTCTTATAACTTGTAATCTTATAATATAACTTGCCCAAACTTTAGAAATGGTAGTGTAACATTTTGGTTATGTATGTAACCCTGTTTCCTGAGGACATTACATCAGTGACTGATGAAATGGGGGTTTCACTTAGATGCCTATCACCTTCGAATTCTACTAAACGAGCCAATGGCAAGGAAATGGCATGGGTCTGCGGAATTTGCATAGCGCAAGTCCGCCCCACCGCGTGGATATAAAAGGAGGAGCGCTGGCAATCTTACCTGCTAAGGAGCCGTGACCGAACTTCAGGCTGCTCCAGTGGTACAGCAGTTGAGGCAGAGGGATGTAACCTCTCCGGCTGCACGATTCAGCTCTCCCGGGATGTGAATGGCTCGAAGCAACCTCAGATGCTTCTGACTCCATAGGAGGATATGGCGGGCGAGTTGCGACATACAGCGGGAGCGTGTATGCTACTGTCGCCGTGTTGTCTGAACGGACTAGTACGTGTTGGCCCTTGAGCAACGCTCGAAAGCTGTGCAGAGCCAAACGTACTGACAGCAACTCGAGTAAAGCAGTCCAAGCGGAGCGGCGTGGCCGACGCCATATGCCCCAGATGCCTCTGAAATGGTCATATGCTGCGTCCTGACAGAGGAGGAACGCTCCTGACAGAAAGCTTGTCTTTCCTGGCGACCTCCTCTGACAGGGGTCTGGCAACAGAGGGGGACGAGAGTGGCGAGGCGGAGCATCTGCGGCCTCTGGGGGCTCAGAGATGAGGTTATCATTTCTTTCATAAAATATTTTTAGGAGAGGCTCTGCAGCCACCTCCTGTAAAGAACCGCAACCCATCTCTGAGCTGCCCGTATCAGGAGCGCCGCTTCGCCTGACGTTTGGCAAGCTGCGGGGCTGGTACCGTTTGGGGTGCCTTCATGCGGCTACCTTCATGGCACGGCCATGGCACGTGAAGGCAGCAGCTGGCCGCCAGGGCAGAATTGTTTAATAGCCTCAGTCCGCTTCTGGGCGGCCGAGAACTGTTGGGCAAAGTCCTCGACCGCACCACCGAAGAGGCCAGCATGGGATATGGGGGTGTTGAGGAACTGGGTTCGCTCAGCCTCCTGCATATCAGCCAGGTTAAGCCAGAGGTGTCTTTCCTGTACCACACATGTGGACATCATTTGACCCAGGGAGCGTGCAGTCGCCTTTGTCGCCCATAGAGCGAGGTCGGTGGTGGCACGCAGCATTCCATGAGCCCTGGATCAGCCCTACCCGAATGCATGTTTGTGAGAACCCTGGCCTGGTTGACCTGGAGGATGGCCTTCACCACCAGAGTAGAAAAAAACCTACAGGCTTTGGAGGGGTGCTAAGGGTCACCACACCAGGTGTAGGCTCTCTGGGGATACAGTAGCATCGCCACAGAACGCTCCACCGGGGGGACCCCAGTGTACCCTTTGGCCACGGCCTCATCGAGGGCAGAGAAAGCGGAAGAGGCTGCTGAGCAGTCGCAAAAAGCCAAGGTCATGAAATCATGGAAGTCTTTCCATGATTTCATGACCTCTTCATGCATTTCCGGGAAAAAAGGAATCCAAAAACCAATCATCAAGCCTTGAGCACTCGGGACATGGCGGCTGTCCGGGAAAGCATGGCAGTCAGTTCTGGATCAGACTGGGGCAACGCTGGCACCCCCGAAGGAGGCACCACAGCCGAGTCTTCATCTTCAGATGACTCAAGCCCAACTTGTGATGCGGCGATAGACATGACGTCATCTGCCGAAGCGCCGAATGAAACGCTGGGCCTGTCACAAGACTGGCCAGCAACCTCATCCGGACTTCATCCGAGGAGAATTCGTCAGGTTGTTTCACACCATAAGCCTCAAATCACCCTGGCCACCAGCTAAAGTATCCCCTCTCGTGGAGGGAATAGATTGGGGTGTGGCAGAGGGGAATCTTGAGAGGGGTCATTGAGTCTCGATCGCAGCATTGCGATGATCATGTTCCCGCAATGAGAACATGACGCATCCACGTGATTGTGAGTGTGATTTAAGAGTGTGATTTAAGCCCACGCTCAGTTTTGTAGTTAATTATTTTGAGTCATTAAATAGAGTTATTAAAGTTATTAAAGAGTTATAAAAAAAGTTAAAAGAATGTAGATATTTGAGTTATTATTAAAAATACATACATCTCAAATAATATTTAATTAGGAAAATTTCATTAATTGCACCATTTGGGTTAAATGTGTACTGGAAGTAATCAGTTTGTTGTGATGCAACAAAACTAGATTGTTTCCTTTTTGATAATATTATTTTCCTTTTTGTTTATATCGATGTGAAATGTTATCCCAATAAATCCCACTGACGGATGTTCAGTTTGGATTGAAATATGAATCACTTCAAACTCCAGCTGTCAAACACTTTAAGTTGTTTGTCTTGACAAACTTCCCTATTCTTTAATCACACAGACAAAGTGTTTCCAATCAGGTCTGGCCTCTGGCAGCTTTTTGGTCTCACACAGTTTCCTAGCTGCAACTATGGTGCTGGAAAATGGAAAGAAATGCCTACAAAATAAGGACGATTTTCCTCTCTGCTTTATATCAACATATCAAAGTGTCACCTCTGCTGAAAGGCTGAAGGTGAAGCTATAGGATTTGTATAGTATGTAACTCTTATGAAAGTGTGACTTCCCACTTTGGAATGAATAGGAGGCACACAATCACAACAGTGTTTACTGATATCATGCTGTGCCAAAACAAATATAAACCATCTTGCTGTTTTTTGGGGAATATCATAAGTGAAAGGAAAACATGGCCATCATGAGAGAACAAAGTCTTTTCAGCAAACAAACAGAATAAGTCATCAAAGTTCACAACTAGATCATACTCAGCTGTTTGTGGAAGTGCCACTTCAAAAAAGCATAACATAAGACTGAAAACCATCCCAGACTGTTTACAAAGGATACCACTCTCATACCTCTCTCGATGGGGTCTGTGAGGAGCAAACCTCTGGGTGCATAGACCTTCTCATTTTGCTCCTGAATATACATGCTGATCTTTTTCAGTATCTGTGGGAGTCAGAGAAAGGACAGGAGTTAGGAGGACAAACAGAGGAAAAGAAAGGTTATCATAATTCCCTTACTAATCTAATTCCCTTATTCCCTATAGGCCAGTTCACACCAAGGCCGATAACTATAACAATAACAATATAGTTTTATAAATCGTTCTAAATAAAATAAATATTGTCCATATTTACTTAATACACTTTTCTGGTCTTTTTGTGCATGATTGAAACAACTTTCCTTGCTGGTTGACATCCCTCTTCACTTTTCATACGCCCCTTCAAAACACAGAAATTCCACAATCCGTTCAATTATGACAGATACAGTTACTCCCTAAATTTATTTTCTAATGGAATAGGTTAAATACATTTAAATATTTTTATAACTATTATTTTTAAATAATAATAAGTATTATTATTACTTTATAATGCCATATAGGCCATATAACGCCCTTGTACAAAGCCTTGATTTAATTTTTGAGGTTTCCAAGAATGTTAAAATACATTATTTTTTCACATATTTTACATTGCAGAACCTCTCTTCCCAAGTCTGTACAACTCAGGGGTGCATTTCCCAAAAGCATTGTTAGGCAACTATGGTCGCAAGTTCAGTTGTTATCAGCATAGTTCAACGAGTTACTGTTTCCCGAAACAATAGTTCAAATAAACATTCAAACTGCATTGCAAAGTTGTGTAGATGGAATGACAGCTCTTGACCTGTGGTTAGAACCATAGTTTCTTGTTTGTATGACGTGGACTCAATAAATATGTATTGTTACGTCCTACGTATGTCTAGGGGTCAGAACGTAACATAGTTAAGATTTTAAAGAGCAATAGTCAGGGCCCTGCCACAGCACCACAACAACGGAGTTCTTTTCAACAATTTTATTCAAAAAGATTAACAATAATTTACTCGAGAGTAAATTGGGAAGGAAACAAAGACTTCAGGAGGGGGCAATGCCAAAATAACAAACAAAAGTTTAATCTGCCTGGGGGAGTCAATTTCTTACTAAATCTCACAAAGAAAATACAAATAAATATCAGAAATGTACACTCTCTCCCTCCCTGACCACAAACCAGGAGAAAACAGGGCATAGCAAAATAAAAATGGCACCCACCTCCCTACAGTTCCCAGACAGTAAACAAAGCAAATAATCAGATAAATAACAGCTTAAATGATAAAGCAAAAAGGTATCGTCTCACAAATAAGCAACGGTGTGTGTGGCTCTAGTAATACACAATAAGCAACAGTTCTCTAGGCCAAAACAACAGAATACTAGCACAGTGTTGAACAGCTCTCAACAACAGGGCCGGGCAGGACACAGACCAAGCTCTGGAGAAAGGTTCTCTCTGAATGATAGTTCTGCTGGCTTTTATGCTGTGTCCCTCCTGGTTGATAAGCAGGTGCAGCTGGAGACGTAATCAGCTACCTGCCAGAGTGAAAAAGTGGGAGGAGCCAAAAGAGAGCAGGAGACACCAAAACAACAAAGAAAGCACACACAGATCACAGTACCATGTACTAGGGATGCACCGATACCGATACCAGTATCGGTATCGGGCCCGATACTGAGCTCATGTACTTGTACTCGTACTCGTAAAAATGCCCCGATACCATTTCTACTTGTCTTGATCGTCTACTGTCTTGTACTTTGAGAGACTCTCTCCGCACTGCTCTCCAAACTAAGAAATTATGGATTTGATCAACTGGTCTCTCAACGCAATTGACACCATCTTCTCGATGAGAAGCTTGGGTTCGGGGGAACCTGACTGCCCTGCCGGAACGTTCGCAGCTGGCTACACGATGGACGCGTGGGAGAGGTGGCGGGTCGTGTGTCTGGCGGCTCTTTCCGTGGAGGACATTGAAGATATCTACCTATTCGGAACCATGATAACAGGTTTTCTGCTGATTGGATCGGGTATTGCCCTGGTTTATCGAGGAATTAAGAAGACGGTGACAGCTGTCCAAAGCCCCACAAGGCTGCCCGTCATGATTGAAGCGGTGGGCAGAGCTGTCAGCACTCAGACTGTGACTATGAACCACTATATGGATAACATCATGGAGAAGCTCACAGCTTTGCAAAGGCAAATGGATCGTTTCGGAGACCAAAATGGACCAGGAGCTGTGTAAATCGGAATGCGGCTACCGTCCCAAGACCAAACAACCCCAATCTTATCTGCTTTCGGCCCCCCTCATCCAGCACTGGCCTTGGCCAAGGCCGCTGTTGGAACAACAACTCCCCCGGAAGAGCATTGCAGCGAGACGCTCTTGCGTTCCTTCCCCCACTCCCCACAGACACCTGCTGATTGTTGACTCTGTCTGGAACCTGATCAGGGTCGTCTCCATGGCAACTTGCTGTGTATCGCTATGACAATCCTGCGGACTTGAGGCACCTAGATTATGGTGCTGGCTTAGCGACTCTCTGCAGGCCTACACATACACGAACTCTTACATATATACAGATATGCAATCACCCCCCACCCCCCATCCCTCGCCTTCAACGCTTTGTACCACCAGTCTGACAGGCGGGTCTGTGACCAGCGCCGAAAATGGCTGCAGGCCGGATGGCTGCCTGCCTGTGCTGGGTCACCTCCATCCCCCACTCCCCTACCCTGTTGCAAGTCTTATGTGTTCATGTTGTACTGATATGTGCTAATGTTGCTGAGGTGTTTTTTACTGTTCCCAAACTGTACTCCTCACAGGAGCATAGTCTGGGGGTTGCCTTTTTTTTCTCCTCACCTCTCCTCATGTTATGCTGTATTTTCTTCCTCAATGCTCTGTCTTCCTGTCCTGTCTACCCCCTTGTCATATTGTATGTATGTTTGTATGGACAGGTTGATGGCTAATTTCGCTGGTACTTGTGACTAGTGACAATAAAGGCTACTACTACTACTACTACTACTATACCAACAACCGATACCAGGCAGCATGTGTACAGTGTCAGAAATTATAATGGGGATAAAAAAAGAAGGCTGTATATGAAATAAATGTATCTTATCAGTGGAATATTAAACAGAATATATTAACGCGTCGTCTATATAACTATATGTTGCGCAAGCTGATAAGAGAAAAACACGCAGAGGATTGAGCCCGCTACGACACAGACGCGCGAGCTGGTCGAGCGCATCCCTTTTTCACAGATGTCAGTGGAAAGTTTGTAGTTCAGTCGGATGTCAATGGCAAATCAAGTAAAACGAGGCATGTAGCTTATTAATAACGTTAACTGACGAGAGAGAGAGAGAGAGAGAGAGAGAGAGAGAGAGAGAGAGAGAGAGAGAGAGAGAGAGAGAGAGAGAGAGAGAGAGAGAGAGAGAGAGAGAGAGAGAGAGAGAGAGCACTTCTGTTGAATGCTGTTGATTGCGGATCATTCACTCAGCACGTGTTATTTGGATTAAAACTAAATCGTATATGTAAGTAAAACATGAACTGTTACCTTACTTATGTTTAACGAGTGGTTGCCTACATTATTACAGGACATTTGCAGGTCAAGAATTTCCATGAACTTCAAACATCCACAGTGCGCGCGCCCGAAAACCACCAGACAGCGCGCGAATACTGAATGGAAGTCTTTCACGCATTGCGCTTGTACGGACGAATTCACACAAAACTATGTAAAAACACATTGGCGAGTATCCTAGTAAAAGTCTGTTATATATATGAAGTGAACGTAGACAGTATAATTCAAATGGCGTCAGTGCGTTCGGCCTTAAAGGGGCGGCACTTTAATAAATCTGCTGCTGTGTTTTAATGTTAATCAAACAAAGGACAAATAAATTACTCTCTGCTCTTGGCTAAATAGGCTACCTCTATCAACTTTACAAAAAGATCCATATATATTTAATTTATGCAGTAATAAATATGCAGTGCATGAAATATATATTTGTTGAACTAATTAAGTTTAAATTTAATAAACAACTAATATGATTGATATTATTTTGGTTTCTCTACCCATACATTTAAAAATTACAAATGCATGAATTGAAAATTAATTGAAAATTAAAAATACAGGTATCGGTTACGGTATCGGTATCGGCGAGTACCAAAAATGAAAGTATCGGTATCGGACTCGGTCTGGAAAAAGTGGTATCGGTGCATCCCTACCATGTACTTCACAAAAATATACATCCTTTGACGTAACACCCCCACCCATAAGTTACAAACAATACCCTCAAAGAAATGTTTGTAAACTCATGAATTATTAATTTCCAATAACAGATTCATACTTGTTATTCACATCATCCTAGTTATCCACACTATATACTCTGGAAAGTGCATCGGCTACAATATTTTCTGAACCTTTTAGATGTTGAATGTCAAGGTTGTATTCTTGAATGATTAAAGACCAGCGCATTAGACGTTGGTTTGAGTTACACATTCTCCCAAGGAATACTAAGGGGTTGTGATCAGTGTAAACCACCACAGGATTACAATTACCACCCAAGTAAACCTCGAAGTGTTGCAATGCTAAGAGTAAGGCTAAAGCCTCTTTCTCAATAGTACTGTACTTCTGTTGACATTTGGTAAACTTCTTGGAGTAGTAACTCACAGGATGCTCTATACCGGCTGAGTCTTCTTGTAGCAGAACAGCACCTGCCCCTGCAGAACTCGCATCCACCTGCAACTTGAAGGGCAGAGTAAAACTTGGAGCAGAAAGGACGGGGGCATGGCATAACAGGTCTTTTGCAGCATTAAAGGCATTGTTACAAACATTACTCCACACAAATTTTCTGGAGGTACTCAGGAGATCTGTCAACGGGGCAACCACAGAAGCAAAGTTCTTACAGAAGCTCCTGTAGTAACCAGTCATACCCAGAAATCGTCTAAGTTCTTTTTTGTTACTAGGAATGGGAAAATTCAGTATGGCAGCAACTTTTTCTTCAACTGGCCTCACTTGTCCTTGGCCCACCTTTTTACCCAAATAGGTAACTACAGCCTTCGCAAATTCACATTTCATCAAGTTTAACGTCAATGACGCCTGGGACAACCTACTAAAAACTTGGTTAAGACTGTTTAAATGGCTTTCCCAACTATCTGAATAGATCACCACATCATCCAAATAGGCCTCACAGTTGGTCACTCCTGACAACACATGCTGCATTAGGCGTTGGAAGGTCGCAGGCGCATTTCGCATCCCGAATGCCATAACAATACTGTAGGAAGTTGTCAGGGGTAACAAAAGCAGAGATTTCTGAGGCTCGAGGCGTGAGTGGCACTTGCCAGTATCCTTTTAAAAGATCCAACTTGGTGACATAACGTGCAGAACCAACTCTGTCAACACAGTCTTCTATTTGAGGTAGAGGAAAAGAGTCTGGCTTGGTAACGTTATTAACCTTGCGGTAGTCAGTGCAAAAGCGAAAGGACGAGTCAGATTTAGGAACCAGCAAACATGGTGAACTCCAGGGGCTTTGGCTGGGAGCAGTAAAACCATGTTGCAACAAATATTCAACCTCTGATTTCATTACTTCCCGTTTATGTGGATTAACACGGTAAGGATGTTGCTTAATGGGCACCGCGTCACCTATGTCGATGTCGTGTGAGAGAACAGTAGTTTGACTGGGAACATCAGAAAACAAGATGGGATACCCATTTACCCATTTATTAACTCCACTATATCTGTGCGTTGGTCCTGAGGTAAGTGAGCAAGATACGAGTCCAAGGTACTCAGTACCGCAGAATTGTTTAGACACGTACCAGACATTCGGTCTTCCTTTTCAATCAGATTATCCTCTGATGGACAATATTCAGTAGACAACACTGTAGAAATAGCTGCAGACACAACATCAGAGACAGGGGTCTCATTTGAGGCTTCACTTGTGACATAAGCCTTCAACATATTCACATGACATACTCGACTTTTTCTTCTACGGTCTGGGGTTGAAATTACATAATCAGTGTCAGTAAGCCTTTTCTCAACCGCATAAGGACCTGTGAATTTAGCCTGTAATGCTGTCCCTGGGACCGGAAGTAGAACCAAAACTAAATTGTTGGGTCGAAAATTGCGCTCTACACATTTCCTGTCATAACGCAATTTCATCTTGGATTGTATAGATACCAGATGGGCTTTGGCTACATCACAGACCTTATGAAGGCGTTCACGAAAGTCACTCACGTAGTCCAGTACATTACTAGACACTGGGTTCTTTGATAATAACTGCTCACTTAGCAGTTTCAAGGGCCCACGAACAGTGTGTCCAAAAACAAGTTCTGCAGGGCTGAAACCCAACGACTCCTGCACAGTTTCTCTAGCTGCGAACATTAACAATGGCAAACCCTCAACCCAGTCTTTGCCGGTACTAAGACAATATGCACGTAGCATTGATTTCAGGGTTTGGTGAAAGCGTTCCAGCGCACCCTGGGATTCTGGATGGTATGCGCTGGAGAGTTTATGATCAACTCCTAACTCCTTCAATACTTGAGCAAACACTTTGGAAGTGAAGTTAGTACCTTGATCAGTCTGGATAATTTTAGGCAATCCAAACGTTGAGCAGAACTTAACTATCTCCTTCACCACCGCCTTAGCTTTGATAGTACGGAGCGGAACAGCTTCTGCGAACCGAGTTGCAGCACACATCAAAGTCAAAATATATTGATGCCCTGATTTTGATTTTGGTAACGGCCCAACACAATCCAAAATTAACCGTTCAAACGGCTCACCCACTATTGGAATCGGATGGAGGGGAGCAGGAGGTAAAGTCTGGTTCGGTTTACCCGCAAGTTGGCAGACGTGGCAACTCTTGCAAAATTTGGAAACACTAGACTTCAATCCTGGCCAAAAGAAGTACCGTAGTATGCGCTTGTAGGTTTTATTAACCCCCAGATGGCCAAAGAGTGGATGCTCATGAGCAAGCTGCAATACCTGAGAACGATAATCAGAAGGCAAGACAATTTGATAGACATTTAAAGCATCCCCATCCTTCTGTGGCTTCCAGCAACGCATTAGGACACCATCTTCCCAAATAAAAGCTATTCTATCATCGTGCGAGTCCTCTACCTGACCAGCAGCAACAATGCAGGGGGTTAGAGATTGGTCAGACTTTTGAGCAGCAATTAAGTGTTCTTTCAAATTTCAGAGCTGATGCTTCTAAGTCAGAGTTCATAGAATCATTAGGAACTAACTGTGGTTTAACAGAGTACACTCCAGAGGACTTTTTACTGGATTCAAAAATGAATCAGCAAGATTCACTGTTCCTTCCCACTTCCGTGCCTGAGCACGAGTTACTGCACAAGCAGGAAATACAGAAGGGAAACACACAACAATATCAGAGTCAGACAATATCTCTGGTGTATCAACAACAACTGGAGAGGGGAAAACCTTACCACCTGCCAAGTCATTCCCCAATATAAGGCTTACACCATCTACAGGCAGCTCAGTTCGCACACCAAGAGGAACCACACCTGTAACTAGATCAGACTTAAGATAAGCCATATGCACTGGCACTCTCACACATCCTAACTCAATTCCACCACCAACACATCAGTACCAGAATACGTTTCAGCAGAAAATGGTAAAACATCTGCTAAAATAAATGACTGTGTTGCACCCGTATCCCTCAGAATTGAGATAGACTTTCCCAGAGTCTCAGTACAAAGAGAAACAGAACCACTAAAGAGAAAGGGTTCATACCCAGTACCTTGAACCGGTATCGAAACATTTTTAGGGATTGCCACAGCCTGAGCAAAAGCTACACTTTTGGATTTCCCAGCAGCATTTTTCTGTTTCCATGCCTTACAATCATTAATCAAGTGGCCTGGATCCAAACAGTAGACGCAAGAACGTTTGTTACCGGAAGGTTTTACATCAGCTTTACGACTCTTATCTGCCATCTCCCTCACAGCATGGGAAGTTTCCTTCTCTAACTGCTCAGTATTAAAAAACTGACGTTTGGGCTGACGTGAAGATGGAAATACCGTCTTATGGGTGAGCACAAACTCGTCTGCTACCACAGCAGCTTCAGAGAGCGTGTTTACCTTCTGTTCATTCAGATTAACTACTACCAGCTCAGGGAGACAATTTTTAAACTCTTCCAACAAGATAAGTTCCTGCAACTGCTCAAAACTGGTGACTTTATTAGAGAGACACCACTTCTCAAAGAGTGTTTTTTTCTCTCTCGCAAACTCTACATATGTTTGTTTGCCTGTCTTCACTAGGTGTCGGAAGCGCTGATGGTAGGCTTCAGGAACCAATTCATACGCTCTCAATACTGCCGCTTTTACAATATCGTAATCGAGAGATTGCTCAATCGGAAGTGAAGAACAAACTTCCTGTGCCTTACCTACGAAATTGCACTGCAGAAGGAGCCCCCACATGTCTTTTGGCCATCCTAACTTTGCAGCAATACGTTCAAAAGTGGTGAAGTAACAATCTACTTCAGCTTCTCTAAAAGGTGGTACCAGCTTTACATACCTCACAACATTAAAGTTCGGCTGGGTATTGCCTACTTGATCATCATCGCTGACTAAGTTGGATCGTGAAGGTGAACTCTCAAACGTTGGTGAGGAGGGAGCTCACATGCGCAGAAGGGGAACAGGCTTCCTGCGCAAAACCTCAGCTTCTAATTCAAGAGTTTTTAGCTTAATGTCACGCTCTGCTTCTACCTCGACAGTACGGAGTTGTACTACCTTAATATCATGCTCTTGTCTTTTTAGCTCCAAGTCAAGCTCTTTTAACTTAACTGCCGTCATTGGATCTAATCGAGATTCAGCGGAAAGGGGTAAAACTGAAGCTAAAGTTTCTCCCTCTACCACCTTCTCCTCTAACACATCTAGTGGTGATTCAGCAGGTAAAATGCCTGTACTCACCAACTCACTATACAGTTCCTCCTTAATCACTTGTTTGGCAGCATCTCTGGACACAGTGACATTAAAGAATAGATAGATCAATATTCAATAGATCAAATTCCATTTTGACGCCTGCAGTCTGCCCTCACCCCAAAGCGTAAGTTCAACAACAAATAGCTTTGTAAAGAACAACTCTTAACTCTACAAATAATGGAATTCAAATATCCCGGATGAGCCCCCAAATATGTTACGTCCTACGTATGTCTAGGGGTTAGAACGTAACATAGTTAAGATTTTAAAGAGCAATAGTCAGGGCCCTGCCACAGCACCACAACAACGGAGTTCTTTTCAACAATTTTATTCAAAAAGATTAACAATAATTTACTTCGAGAGTAAATTGGGAAGGAAACAAAGACTTCAGGAGGGGGCAATGCCAAAACAACAAACAAAAGTTTAATCTGCCTGGGGGAGTCAATTTCTTACTAAATCTCACAAAGAAAATACAAATAAATATCAGAAATGTACACTCTCTCCCTCCCTGACCACAAACCAGGAGAAAACAGGGGATAGCAAAATAAAAATGGCACCCACCTCCCTACGGTTCCCAGACAGTAAACAAAGCAAATAATCAGATAAATAACAGCTTAAATGATAAAGCAAAAAGGTATCGTCTCACAAATAAGCAATGGTGTGTGTGGCTCCAGTAATACACAATAAGCAACAGTTCTCTAGGCCAAAACAAAGGAATACTAGCACAGTGTTGAACAGATCCACAACAAGGAACACAAAAGCTCTCAACAACAGGGCCGGGCAGGACACAGACCAAGCTCTGGAGAAAGGTTCTCTCTGAATTATAGTTCTGCTGGCTTTTATGCTGTGTCCCTCCTGGTTGATAAGCAGGTTCAGCTGGAGACGTAATCAGCTACCTGCCAGAGTGAAAAAGTGGGAGGAGCCAAAAGAGAGCAGGAGACACCAAAACAACAAAGAAAGCACACACAGATCACAGTACAATGTACTTCACAAAAATATATACGTCCTTGGACGTAACAGTATCTTGAGCCAAATAAGCAAGCTGACATTCATTACAATCTATATATTTCATTTATAATACATACATATGTCAAAGAATTAAAGCGTCATTTTTGAAGAGTGCACGTGTGCATAAGTGCTCTAGTACGTAAAACCGAGCCTATGATTGAAACTGGAAATGAAGCAAAATAACTGAGAAAAAAAAGAGAATTAGTCTTCAAATGCAATGTCAATAATTTATAGCAAAAAATCTAGCATTATTTTTTATCTAAAACAGATTAAAATTTGCGACAGTGCAGTTAAGGAAACATTCGTGACTAGCTAGCTGATTCTTCAATGATACTTATTTGATATGGTAGTTAAGCAGCTAGTTATCTTGTTGTACGGGAAATGCACCCCTGTTTAGTTCATGTCTCTATAAAGCCCCTTCTTCCGAAAAGTTCAGTGTGCTCTGATTGGACAGCTGGACCAGTGTATTGTGATTGGTAAACCACTCTTGAGTGTGTTTCAGAAATGTCACCATAACCAACATTTTCAACATAGTAATACCTACTAATGCAACTCAACCAGGTATCGCCCTCTTTTTTTTTTTTTTTTTTTTTTTTTTTTTTTGTGTATGCCTTGGAAGGGAACTTTTTTAATGAGGAATATTGTGATGTGATAATTCCCAGAAAAAAAATACAAAACTACAAAAAAGGTGTTTCAGGGAGGTCAGCAACAGTGCTTATTGATATTGAGAATAACTCCCTTTGGAGTGATTTTGTGCTTTGTAAATTTGCAGACCCCTTTCATTCTCGAACAGCAACACTATACAATAATGAATGTTAAAAATGTAAAAAAGCATAAATGGTCCTTTAAAAATAAATATAATTAGTTAATGGGTCATAACGTGTCAAATCATCCCCAGCTCAAATTTTTGATTTTGGTTCATATTTTTTTCTGTAGAAAGACAAACATGATGGATGTATATTTACTGAGTAATCCACTGTTTTGGAGCCAAATTACAGGGGGGTTAAAACAATACTTTAGAAAGACAGCAGCATCAACATTTTATTTTTGGACAGAGATTGGTACGTCTATTAATAAAATCTGTTGACTTTATCCATCTTTGTTGCATTATGTGCCAATGGTGACAGTTCAAAAATGTGAGAAAGCATTTCTTCTTTTTTTTTTCCCCCTCAAGTTTGCATGCCTGGCCTGCTCAATAATAATTAAAGGTATCTCAATATCCTTCTAGATTCTGGTTCTTAAAAAAACTTTCCTTTTAACCCTCTGAGGTCTAAGGTGTTTTTGGGGTCCTTGAGATGTTTTGACATGCCCTGACATTTGTGCTTTTTTCAGTTGCTTATAAACATATTAATGGCACATGTGTAATTACACTCTATTTAGCACAAACAGGGCTACCATAATATGTGAGCAACATGTATGTACATGTTTGTATTTTTGAGAGAATATTATTTATGCATGGTTATTGAAAAAACTAAAAATTAAAGTTTCTGAAATAAGGCCACAAAACACATATTGATTATTACTTCACAAGACTTTTGAAAGTTGTATCACATAGTCTAGAATATTTGCTCCAAAACTATGTGAGAATAATCCTGGCTACTCATTCAGATAAGTCAATAAAGTCTTTTAGAATGTGTATGATGTGTTTTGTGTAAGAAAGCTCTATGCGAAGAGGCGTGATCTCTCATTAGTATGTATGCATTTCACACCTGAGAAAGACAAAGACCCTCCCATAATGGCCCTATTAGGTGCTATCAGGCCCTATCATTATGAGGAGCCTTGCACAAAGAATGAGGAGATTTAAAAAAGAATGGCTTTTAGATTGTTTGGATTTATTTACAACACAACATAATCCAAAGATACACAACAAAGGACAAAAAAAAGCACATTAGTAAATGCACTGATCTAAAGACAGAGGCTTGAACAGTCACACAACATTGTCCCATTCCTGAAACATAGCACATACCTGTCATTTCCAAGGTGTTTGATTTTTCATTTTACCATGTTCATGTACAGTCTCCTGTGAATGTTGAAGTCAGCAGGACTCATCAGTGGCATCTCAAAAAAAACAAAAAAAAAAACACCTGTGAACATGCTGATATCAAGAGAAACTAAATGGCTGCATGACTTTGGCAGTGCATTGTAGATTTTTCTGGTTAAATTGTGATTTAATTATATATACAGTACACACACACACACACACACACACACACACACACACACACACACCACACACACACACACACACACACACACACACACACACACACACACACACACACACACACACACACACACACACACACACACACACACACACGCACAGACACACATACACACACACACATGTTTGTTTTTGTGACTTATGAGGACATTCCATAGGCGTAATGGTATTTATACTGGACAAACTATATATTCTATCCCCCTACACTGCCCCTGTCCCTAAACCTACCCCTTACAGGAGACATGCTGGATTTTAACATTTAAAAAAAAATGTTTTTTTGTTTTTTAAGCTGTTTGAAATATGAGGACGCTTGTAATACCAGTGTAATACCCATGTCATTATACACATTTGTGTCCTCATATATCACAAAAACAAGCACACACACACACACACACACACACACACACACACACACACACACACACACACACACACACACACACACACACACACACACACACACACACACACACACACACACACACACACACACACACACACACACACACACACACACACACACACACACACACACTGCTTAGAATAAGTGAACACACCCATGCTAAAGTTGACTAAAAAGAGGAATAAAAAGTCTTAATGCCTTAATTAAAAAAAATGAGGAAAACTCCAAGCTTTAGGGACATGAGTAATGTCCCTGAATTCTTTGTGAATGAATAATGTATCGCAAATAATTAAATGTTCTTCTTTAAAATACAGGGTGCATACGTCTGGACACTTCTATGTTAAATTCCCATAGAGGCAGGCAGATTTTTATTTTTAAAGGACAGTTATTTCATGGATTCGGGATACTATGCATCCTGATAAAGTTATCTTGGCCTTTAGAATTAAAATAGCCCCACATCATCACACACCCTTCACCATAGACATGGTTTTATTTCAGTTAGTTAATGATAATAACAATAGCCTAGCATGCGGCCTATAAATCGTTAAAAAGGAACACTTCAGTACACTAGAAAAAAATAAATGGATACGTTTACTTCAAATGTTTCCATTCGTTACAAACACAGTATTTAACAGTAAACATGTTTCTAAACATTATAATATTCACCATATTAGAGTAAACACTGATACTAGCCTAACATAAAGCTGTGTTTTATTAAACAAAAACATCCTCGTGTCGTACGTAACATACATTTCCTGCATGTCTAGGTTATAGTTCATATTTCAACATGTTTCTGTCGATTTCATAAATTTTAGTCTAGCAACAGTTCAACTGGAATTTCAAGTGTATGCAACAATAACACTAACTAATATAATTCATAATACATTTCTTACCTTACATCTTTCTTGTCTTCAAATCGCGTTCTTCTTCTTCTGATGTAACTAAATCCAATGTAAGCTCACTGCGTGTCTTCCGAACTCGAAGAAAAGCAGAGGACTGATGAAGTTTGGTGCTTTGTTTTTGAGGTAATGAGCATGTTCTTCTTCTTCTGATGTAACTAAATCCAATGTAAGCTCACTGCGTGTCTTCTAAACTCGACGAAAAGCAGAGGACTGATGAAGTTTGGTGCTTTGTTTTTGAGGTAATGAGTGCGTTCTTCTTCTTCTGATGTAACTAAATCCAATGTAAGCTCACTGCGTGTCTTCCGAACTCGACGAAAAGCAGAGGACTGATGTAGTTTGGTGCTTTGTTTTTGAGGTAATGAGCGCGTTCGCGTTCTTTTGTGGAGATTTGCATATCAGTCTCTTTTGCGGGCGTGTGCGTGGTCTAATAGTTTAATTCTATTTTTCTGCTATGTGAAAAAAATCTGCTAGCTGACCCAAGAGGGTTAAAGGAGTTCTCAGTGTGGCTTCATCAGTGAATTGGTAAATTGAGAAGGGAACGAGACGCTGCATCGAGAATCGACACACTGGGGAACGCCTTCAGAGTGACGCGTCTGAAGCCTGTATGGAACTAGTCCAATCTTGATTGGTGTTGCGTGATGACGTCACCCATGACATTGCATGTGACGCTGAAGCGGAAGCTATAAAAGGACACCGGAACATAACAGTGTCAGCTTTCAATTGGTCGAAGCAAGTCGTTCTCAGGAGCGCGAAAAACCCTCAGGGAACGAGGGTTACAGTCGTAACCCGAGACGTTCCCTTTCGAGGGAACTCGCGCTGCGTCGAGAATCGACACATTGGGGAACGAAATGCCCACTGCGCCACCCTGAGAGAATACGCCCTGGTATGAAGCAATCTGGCATACTCAAGACGAGAGAACTTGTGACCCCGGTATAGAGGGCACATCCAAACTGTAATGTTTTATGAAGGTGTTAGGGGAGGCCCAGCCTGCGGCATCACAGACCTCTTGAAGAGAAGCTCCTGACAGCAGAGCTTTAGAGGAAGCCACTCCTCTAGGCGAGTGGGCTCTTAGAAGAGGCGAAGGCAAACTGCGCGCCTCGCAAGCTGAAGATATAGCCTCTACTATCCATCTGTTGATAGTCTGCTTAGAAACAGGGGAACCCTTCTTAATTGACCCAAAACACACAAGAAGTTGATCCGACTTCCTCCAGCCCGAGGTTCTCTGAGCATAGACCTCCAGGCCTCGGACCGGGCACAATAAATGTTGCTTAGCTTGCCCATCCGACACATGCGGTGGAGGATGAAACGCCTGAAGAATTATAGACCGTGCCGCATTTGTAGGGCTGTCACTTTTGTGAAAAAATCCTGTTCGATTTTTGAGACATAAGTGTTCATTGAATCGATTGTAAAATCGATTTTCCGTGTCTAAAGACGTTTCCATTTTCAACACAAAAGATAGGCAAATCCACGGACAACTAACAGGCATTAGGACGAACGTAAAGAGTGCGCTTGAGACGCGCACAAGTCAGCAATATTCCTGATGCTTTATTGGCATGAAGTTTCGTGCACAATGACAAACAGGAGTGTTACATTCAGGGATTGAAATTAACACCCTCAACTCGCCAAATGCGGGTAAAAATGAACTTTGGAGGCTAACGCTGTCAAATCAAGAGGCGTGTGTCTATGTTTACTCACTTTCTTTGCTGTGGAAGTTCGTGTAAGCCAAATCTGTGTGGATTTAGCGCAAATACGCAACTCGTGAGTCCTCGTGATATTTTAAATACAGCATATTGCGCAGAATCTGCGCATTTCTGGCTTACTTGAACACACACACGTCACTAAGCAACGGCTCTGGCAACAAATAACGGAGCGCTTGTTCACTTGCCTTGAAGTAATAGCGAATATTAAAAAGCATTTGGTTAACAGAAAAGACACTATTATTTTCCAACATCCTACATGTTCTATTGATCTGTCCACCTAAAACACATTTTTGGTAAAAAAAAAAAAAAAAAAAGGCTGTTAAAATCGATTCCCTATTTTCGTTTCGATACTTGTTGTTGGTTGGTCCAATCTATTGTGCAATCGATTTTCGAACGTAAAGTGACAGCCCTATGCATTTGACGGCACCTTAGGCACATAGCCATGTCTAGGGTGGAGAATGGCCTCTACTCTGCCAGGAGCGAACTCGAGGCAAGAGGGAGCAACC
Source organism: Chrosomus eos (assembly GCA_036326025.1). Classification (NCBI taxonomy): domain Eukaryota; kingdom Metazoa; phylum Chordata; class Actinopteri; order Cypriniformes; family Leuciscidae; genus Chrosomus; species Chrosomus eos. The sequence goes on along the minus strand of CM070833.1, from coordinate 28,593,671 downwards.
GTTAAAGCCTGCAGGTCCCCAACTTTTTTGCGAGCAGGAAGGCTACTTTAAAGGACATGAATTTCTCAGACACCGCATCCAAGGGCTCGAAGGGTGCCAGGGACAACCCTTCTAAGGACCACTGTCAGGTCCCAAGAGGGAACTCTGGACTGGATGACAGGCCTCATCCTCCTAGCTCCACGAAGGAAACGTACAATAAGTGGGTGTCTCCCCAAAGTGCCCACCCCTAGAGGCGTGTGGAAGGCAGCTATGGCCGCCACATAGACCTTAAGCGTGGACGGGGAGAGCCCGTCAGAGAAGCGAATCTGGAGGAACTCCAGCACTGAAGCCAGCGGGCAGTTAACTGGGTCCAACTGATGTTCTCTGCACCATAAAATAAATACATTCCATTTTAATGCATACAGTTTCCTCGTGGAGGGGGCTCTAGAGTTTAAAATGGTCTCAACAACCTCGGTTGAGAGACCGGCATTTACGAGTTGGTCCCCCTCAGGGGCCAGACCCACAGCTTCCACAACTCCGGCTGAGGGTGAAATATTGTGCCCTCGGCCTGAGAAAGAAGGTCCCTCCTGATCGGAATTTGCCAAGGAGGGCCTGCCAGAAGAACCATGATGTCCGAAAACCATACTCGGCCGGCCAGTACGGGGCTACAAGGAGTAGGCTGATCCCGTACCGCCGGACCCTCTCTAGAACCCCTGGAAGCAGAGCAATCTGGGTAAAAGCGTACAGACGTAGCCTCGGCCACGTCTGCACCATGGCATCCAGTCCCAGGGGAGCTGGATGCGTAAGGGAGAATCAGAGTGGACAGTGAGAGTTCTCGTGAGTGGCAAATTGATCCACTTCGGCCTGTCCAAACTCCTTCCATATTAGCTCCACCGACTCTGGGTGGAGTCTCCAATCCCCGGGCCTCAGCCCCTGCCTCGACAGGATGTCTGCTCCCACATTGTTGTTCCCAGGGATAAACATCGCTCTGACTGAGAGAAGTTTGCCCTGGAACCACAGGAGGACCTGGTGCGCCAGTCTGCATAGAGGGCGCGCGATCTCAGGCCCCCCTGTCGATTTATTTAAGAGACCACTGACGTATTGTCTGTTGGTACAAGAAATGCTTCTCCTGAGAGAAGATGCTCCCTGAGGAGGGGCTCTAGAAGCGACGCTCTCCTTTTGCGCCTGTTTGTAGGCGCCAGCATTTTAATTCCTCAGAATTAAATGCAGCCATAAACACAGGATAAGTGAAGCACGGTCTGAATGGTAGGCTGAATTAAAATATCTAACTTTCTAACTTAAGTCAGATAATATTTCTTCATTTTAATTTCTTAAATTCAATGCAGCATAATTATCAGACAATACTGTTGTAATATGTGTTATACGGTCTCGTAATCAACACGCTGCCTCGGCAAACGCGAGATTCAAGCCGTTACAATATATTTGACTTTCATCCCTCGAGAAGAAAGTTAACAGGTGCGAGGCTGAAACCGACAACGCACGGATGTATGCGTCGAGATATTTCTCAATGAACACAGCCAGCACCCTCAGGAGCTGACTGTGAATGCCTCGCACCCAAACAGTATTATTTCACTAATCGTGTGTGTAACTTTATTGCAGTAGACTCGTAATCTACGTGCTGCCTCGGCAAACGCGAGATTCGAGCCGTTACAATATTTGACTTTCATCCCTCGAGAAGAAAGTTAATCAGTATTATTTCACAGATCGTGTGTATCTTTATTGCAATAGACCCGTAATCTACGCGCTGCCTCGGCAAACGCGAGATTCGAGTTGTTACAATATATTTGACTTTCATCCCTCGAGAAGAAAGTTAATAGGTGCGAGGCTGAAACATCCGAATTGCACGAATGTACTCGTCGAGATATTTCTCAATAAACACAGCCAGCACCCTCGGGAGCTGACTGTGAATGCCTCGCACCCAAACAGTATTAATATTTCACAGATCCTGTGTGTATATCTTTATTCACAATATGTTCACATTCACAATATGTTTGGCTTTCATCTCTCGAGAAGAAAGTCAACGGGTGCGAGGCTGAGACACCCTGAAACGCACGTTAACTGTGTACGTCGAGATATTTCTCAGTGAACACAGCCAGCACTCTCAGGAGCTGACCGTGCATGCGTCGCACCCACACAGTATCTTTATTGCAGTATACTAATAATCTGCTCGCTGCCTCGGCAGAATCTTTATTGCAGAGTAGACCAATCTACACGCTGCCTCGGCAAACGCAAGATCCGAGCCACTAGATTCTATATTGCAAAGCAGACAATTCTTAAAAGACAAACAACACCAAATTGGACAGACAGTTTGTACACAGAGCACTTGCTGAAGAGCAAAAAGCTGACGCTGTTATGTTCCGGTGTCCTTTTATAGCTTCCGCTTCACCGTCACATGCAACGTCACGGGTGACGTCATCACGCAACACCAATCAAGAGGCTTGTTTGAGATGAGCAAAATCTGTGCAGAACCGATCAACGGTGATCACCACGAGATGCATGCCGGTTAGAAATGTGTCCGAGAGCAGTCCGCCTTGCTCTGATGTCATGCTGATGTATGTCAAAAAACTCTCGCGACCGCAAGGCGCACATTTCGGATTCTGCAGTTGCGCACAGTTGCTCTCCACTGACTGCGCTGATCAAAAGCACGATGGGAAACGACTTGCTGACGACACAGCTTAATGCTCATTGGTTTAAACAACTGTGATATATTGTTCTCCTTTAAAATGTTTGAATGTTAAATCTCTGGTATCATGTTTTATGTGTGTAGTTACGTTATGTGTGAATAAACTCTCTGACAGTGCGATATGGGTTATGTGATGTAATTTTTATTAAAAAAAATATATATATATATATATAAAAAAACACATGTCTGTATATTAAAGAAAAAAATATTATAAACACCCAGGCTATTTGGAATGGAATTAAATAAGTACTTTGGGTGTCTTGTTCATTATATTTATTTTCATACAAAAGCAACAGAACTTAAATTACATCCAGTTTATTAGCAACACAGTGCACGAGCGTGAATCCCGCGATATCCGCCTTTGATCTCATAGGTGTCTGATCCACTGCGAGAAGAGAGATCGGTCCGTCTTGCCTGCGCTTTTTTTTCACTCCTCCCCTCACTGCAGCCGCCTACTCTCACCTACATTTCAGGTGAGGCAAGGCGCATCTCAAACAAGCCTGACGGTGCTGATCCACTTGTCCGTGCAACACTTCTGTCGCGCCACACTCTACTTTATTCCTATGGGTGACGTCACGCGACTTTGACGCGCCTGCAAAGCATTCCGGGAAGGCGGCGCTTCATTTGGAAAAATGCTGCGAGTCAAAAAGCTGGCCGATGCCCATCTTTATGCAAATTAATCCATCAAACGCGACACGTCTATCCAATAGAAGTATTCTCTTGAGGGTCATTTGTTCTAGACTGGCCGCTGGGTCAAAACCACACCCATAGCGGTAAACCTGAGGAACGCCCATCAACGTACAAATGTGGGGAGGCGTCGTGACACCACGCTTCAGTTGTGTCGACAAAAGTGGATCTGTACCGTAAGATTGGACTAGTTCCATACAGGCTTCAGACGCGTCACGCTGAAGGCGTTCCCAAATGTGTCGATTCTCGACGCAGCGCGAGTTCCCTCGAAAGGGAACCAAACGTTGCACACAGGCTGATACTTTTTTCATTTAAAAAAGAATATCTGAAGAACAGATAATGTTGAAACTATAAATGTATCTTGTTTTTTGCTATAAAGTCAATTGCATAGAACATACCTGTCTGAGTAAAATAAATAGTATTTTTCCAAAGTTTTATTTTTTCAAAGTTCCAAAAAAAGGCCCAAAAAACATTTATTGTCATTTATTGTCAAAACATTTATTATTATTGTCAACGTTGAAAGCAGTTTAATAATAATGCTACAATTATATGATATATTATTATATGATATATTATATTACATTTATAAAAGCATCAAAGTCATCTAACAGTAGCTTATTTAGGTTACTCAAGTTTATTTGTTTGTCTTTTCAAGTGAGCATTGCAAAGGCTGCCTGTGTTTCTCTATCCCAGTGGGATGAAACTGTGCATCACTTTGCTTCGCTTTGCTTTCCACTCTACAGAACCGGCCATGAAAATATGAGGAAAGAAAACGGATCTGTTCAGTGGAGTTCAGTGGCCATGAACAAACTTCAAGATGAGCAATGACTCACAGAAGTAAATCCAACACATGCTGCTAATATGATACTTGGCGCAACACAAGGTGAAATACATTTTTCCAGAACAAAGTGTACAAGCACACATTTATCCAAAAAAATGACATTCATTTATCATGATAAAAATTCCATGTAAATATAGAGGTAGGTCCAAAAGCATGAGACCACCAGTGGAAATGATTTTTCATTACAACTTATATCAGCATAATAAATTGAGTGGAAAGTTAAAGTGAAAAATTAACAGGAATGTCTCAGTGTCTGGTACTGTTGCCCTTTAGCTTGGCAGCAGCACTTAAGCTGCAGGAGCTTGCATTTACATGTACCAAACGTTTTTTTTTTTTTTCATTTGCATTTGCTTATTTCATTAGTCACTTAGAAATATTACAGAATGCTTAACTTTTTTTTATTTTACGTTATAACTTGAAAAACGATTCAAAATAAACAATAATTTTAAAAACCTTGAAACCTCCTGTTTATTTACAGATTTAAAGTGGTGGTATAATGCCCATTTAAAAATCTGAAAATCCGCTAGGGGCAGGTCCCAAAAGAGAGCAATATGCCCATAGACCCCCATGTTAAAATGTCCGTTTTCACAGCATAAATTCATGTTTTTACAGGTTGGTCCCTTTTACATGTTGGTTTTTTCTAACTCGTTAGTTTAGATCGTATTTAGATATAAAATGTATGACAAATAAGGGCGTGGTTAACTTTGATTGACAGCTTGATTGACAGCTGATAACGAGCTGCGCCGAGTGAAATTCCTGAAATTTGACGTCTCGGCCATGATCTAACAACACATCATACCACCTCTGTCTCCTTTCTGAAAAGATTTTCCAAGATGGCACCGTCCATACCCCCCATAAACGGCCTCAAAACCGTTCTTCAGAAAGTCTATGGGTGACGTCACAGACGCTTTGTCCATATTTTTACAGTCTAGGCTTGTGTCCTTAGCAGCTTCGGTTACCTCACACAGATATGCACTGAAAATGTCAAAAACGTTTAGCTTTTTATGTTCAAACCGGAGTTAGAAAGATGGAGATACTCAAGAAGAAGTGACAACATTTCTGAATGGTTAGTGGGTGAATTTATGTAGCTTACTGTATGTGTAGTTATCTTCTAGTCATTGATTAGTCATATTCTGACATGATAATCTATAAATCGTGTATCCGGGGCTGGGGTTTATGTACATTTTAGGGTAGGTGATGTCACTAACCCGGGAGGAATGTCGTGTAGTCCCTACCAGATGTTTGTTGTAGTCCTTAAAAAGCAATTTCTTTCAAAGAAAATCCCCCTTTGCTTTGAACTTTGAGTGCTGTAACTTTGCAGATGTTGTTTATGCTCAAACAGCAACATTACACACTAACTAAAGTTAGAAAAGTGATATCATAATCAACCACCCCTTAAATTGAATTTCAAATTGTCCACACACACACACACACACACACACACACACACACACACCACCACACACACACACACACACACACACACCACACACACACACACACACACAACACACCACACACTCCAACACACACACACACACACACACACACACACACACACACACACACGTTCATATATAATGCATTTTTATATTTTTTTTATATATTTTTTAAAATATTTTTTATACACACGCATTATTAAACTTTATTATTGTTTTAAGTTGACTTTACAGTAAAAGTGTGAAATGTACACTTTAAAATGTCCAACTAGTGTACCACAGGTTGAAAACTGCTGCTTCTGTACAGAATGAAAGGTCATTCTGTGATTTACCGTCTCGAGCCTAGACGTGTGACAGTGCAGCACGCTCTAAATCTTTGTCTCCACTGCCCTGACTTGTGTGTGCAATCACTCGTCTTTGATGAGGAAGATGCTATCATGCTAGCCCGGGGCATGAGGGAACTCATCCGTGTCCACTCATGTGTGGCCTCCTGTCAGCTGGAGCAACAAACAAAACTGCTCATCATGGGTGGGTGCAGTTTATCAGAGCTCGCCATTAAGGTGGGCATTTTTATAGGCTGGAGTTTACAAATAACTCTCTGAAAAAGCCTGATGTGACCTCAGAGTTGCGTAATGTGAACAGCGTCACTTTTCAAACATGTTAAAGCAGGAAGATGAATATAGTATGAGAGAGAGAGATAGAGCGGATGTAAAGTCCCTGCTATCTCAGTGCAGGTGATGCACACCTGTGTGGAGAAATTAGCTGCCCTTTGGAAGTACGCAAGAACTGAATGTCATGTTATGATTCGGTCAGGTTTGCCCATTGGTGGACAGGTGCTCGCCACAATGGAACTTTTGTCTAAGTAGGGCATAACCAAACATAGCATACCTTATCTCGACTTCGTTTGACTGCTATTCAAAGAAAGTGATTTCCATCTGCCTCATGCGAACGTGTGTGGTCAGATTTAAATGGGCCGGCACATCAAAAATGTTCAAACTTTCTAATGTTTTGTTTCTTTGTGAATCCTTGGGTGATCAGGCCTGAATGCTCTTCTTTGATCTTCAAAGGCGTCCATGGGTTGCCGTTGTTCTCAATCTTACATCTCAGAATTGGCATCTTGATAAATGTTGAGTGTATTGTAAATGAAACAGGAGAAGACTATCTCGATACCTTTTCATAGCGTGTCTCCATGCACAGGAAGATGATGTAGGCCGTAGCACAAGCCAGGCAGCCTTCCAGGTAGGACTGACCGCCAATCTTTTCAGCCTCTGCATAGTAGCAGTTGAGCGTCTTCATTGTTACTTCAAACAGGCTCCTCTCGATCTGTGCAAAACAGTCAGTTCAAACCAATGATGTTTTCATTGACGAACAACTATTATAAAGAAAAACATTATTCCAAAAAGTGCATTAAATGAAAAAAAAAAAGGTTTTGCAAAAATAAAAGTTGGTAAGAAGCCTCTTACAGTATGTTCACTAAGGCTACATTTAGTAAATATGGTAATATTGTTAAACATTATAACAATTTATAAAATAACTTTATTGTAAAAAAATAATTTATTCATATCGAAGACTAAAATTTACTGTTTAATGTTATTAAATGTGTACATGTTCTTGACAAGGAAACATAAGCAGCATAAACATATGCAACATATTTTTCTACCTTACAAGGAAGTTGAACATGGCTCAGTGGTCTATATAAGCTCAATCCTTACAGAAACCTAAAGGCATGAGGGGTTGAGAGGAAACAGAAACTGAGACCACCTCGCATGTAGCCTTATTCTTCTATGCCTGTTTCTCTTGATTCTCTCGTATGTCTGATACATGTATAAAAATAATAAATAATAAATCTCTTGGCAAAAGTCCAAGTATAACCTTCCGTTATTCAACTATAATGGGGAAAAGCATGATTTTCTAATCTACAATATGATGGAAAAGCTAAATTTTCAGCATCATTACTACAGTCTTTAGTCACATGATCCTTTAGAAATCATTCGAAAATGACGATTTGGTCCTCAAAAAAAAACATTTCTTATTATTTTCAATGTTAAAAACAGTTGTGCTGCTTAATATTTTTTTTGTGGAAAATATGCTTTTTTTTAAGATTCTAAAAAGTAAAAGTAAAAAACTTCAGAATTAGAATTATTTGAAATAGAACATTTTGTAAAAATGCAGTTATTTACCTTCACTTTTAATCAATTTAATGCATCCTTGCTGAATAAAAATGTATACAAAAAAAATCTTATTGACCCCAAACGTTTGAATGGTGGTATAAAATTGGGCAAATTGCTGAAGTGCTTTTGATGTGTAAACATGGATCGACTTGTGTCAATACAGTATATCCATCTCTATGACATCACAACCTTTACATTGACCTTTTCATTTTCAAAAGATCAAGGAAAGTTGGATTTGTCATTGTATGATCCCTTTAAGATCAATGCAGTCAAAAGTTTTAAGACAAAAGCAATGCCTCATGGGATGTCCGCCTACATAAAGGGCAGTAACACATCATATGCCGCCCCAAACCCTCATTTAAACTTACCCTGCTGTCCAGCTCTGCGGGAAACTTGGTCTGGAATTTGCAGATGGTGCTGTCACTGTAGTCTCTCTGAATGAAGACCTTGGTGGCCAGAGACGCACTGTGACGCAGCTCCTGGAGGTTGTGGAACTACAAAGAGACACAGAATAGACAGTGGGCTCAAATGCGGCACTCTTAAGCACGCGTCTGAAACTTAAAATGACAAATGGGGCAGTCACTATGCCATTGATATAACTAGATCCTTTTGTGTATCGTTTTATACATTTTCCATGTAAATTTTTACTTGCACTGTTAAATCATTTTACATGTGGATAAGAATGTCAGATTTGACACTTAAAATTGAGAGGGTCCGGGCAGTATGTCATTGTGTCAATTAATTTAATGATTTATGGTTTATATCTCTTCCAAGACACACAGAAAACCTACAGTATAAAATGATAGAGCCTGGACCTTCACCAAGAGTCTCAGTCTATCAAAATGAAAAACGGACAGGGGTCTCTGAAGCAATAATATTTTAAAATATGAAGGAACATGAATGCATGTTTATAAAATTGGGGCCAGAAAGAAGACAGAGCATCAATCAAAAGAAGGCAAAGAAACACTCAATGAGTTGTTTTAGGACTTTAAGTGTAAAACCCATCTTCAGCTCTGGAAACATCATAAATTTAGAGAGCCAAGAGAGAGAATGAAACCTCATGAATCCAAGACGCAAATGCAGCTCTAATGACCATTTGCTGTGTCCTCTTTCTCCTGATTTTCTAATTGACAATACAGTCAGACAGACATATTCCAGAACTCAGTCTATCTATAGTGGCTGGAGGAAAGAATGTTTCAGAAATTTTATTTTCAAATAAAATCTATGAATTAAGAACATACTTTCTTCGGGTTTTTACTGCAGTTCATGAAGCTTTCTGTAAGACACTGCAAACAATGCAATCAGTTTCTTCTTTCTTTCTTTTTCTTTCTTTTCTTTCTTTCTTTCTTTCTTTCTTTCTTTCTTCTTTCTTTCTTTCTTTCTTTCTTTCTTTCTTTCTTTCTTTCTTTCTTTCTTTCTTTCTTTCTTGACATTGTTTCCCCCTTATAAACAAATCCATATAACAGATCAAGATGTAAGACAAGGCTCACAGCTTTATTTTCAGCAAAAATGAATTGGCCTCACAGTTGCGGTCTCATTAGTATAATTGCTGAAAGCTTTGATGCCAAAAATAGGTCTATTGTTAATGCTCTATTGGTACCATGGTAAAGTTAACCTACTTTGTTTAGTGCTGAAACATACAGAAACAATTATAAAGGTTAAACGGTCCTTTACAGGTGTAAATAATGACTTCATGGTGACTTCACATGACTTCATTATGACACATACAGTATTCATGTGCATTCACAGAAAATAGTGTACAAAGATAATGGAAAAATCACTTCATATTAAAAAAAAAATCTTATTTTTTAAATTCACGCAGAAAGCAATACCATCAAATTGAAAAAAGGGACTGTTTAAAAATTTGACATTTCTTCAGTAGGCTATATCTCAATCAGGGGGCTGTGAGCCACTGATGGGTTTAAAAAAGTCTGTCATTAGTGTAAACCAAAAAAAACAAAACAGCACAAAGATTAGTCTATATAGAGTTATTTTACATTTAGGCCTAATTATTAAATTTCAGTCGAATACTACAGTTAGAAATTACTTTATTTGCAACTTTGTTAAAATGTATGTATCTATGCTGCACTATGCTTGAAATTAATGTATTTTTTCTTATTTTTTACTCTTATTTTTTTAACTGACTGTTCACTTGCCTTTAATAAAGTTTGAACTTTATTATTTAGACTAGTAATTTGTGTTAATGAGTTAGTAGTTAATTGGTATAAATATAGTTATGCCTACATGTACAGTAGTTATGTCAAGCTCAAAAATATTGTATTAGGTATTTGCTATTTGTGAGTAAAACCTTATCCTGTTATCAGTAAATACTGCAAAAGCCATGTAAATTCATTGGTCATTAAGAGTGTGAAACCTGAAAAAAATTCAGCTCTAAAAGCAACTAAAAGCAACCTCTGGGCAAGATTTCGCATATCAATAAATTGAACTACATGTTGTCATTATGACTTCACAATGCCTACCCACTGGAAAATATAAAAAGAAAGTCAAAATTAGCAACCAAAGCTTCATAAGGATGGATGTTAATGATAATTAGTCTTCATTGTTTCCACGACACACAAGCCTTTTAGTTCATGCCAAATGAGACGAGCCTAATTATCCCTGCACTCCTCCACGGAGGCATCGCTCAGGGAGAATCAGGTTGAAGACGCTCATAATAGCTGTTCTGCTGTCTGAAATCCCACAGCAGCTGTTAGCATTACCACAAGCAAGTGGCTTATCTGTCCACATGAGTGTCTACAGTTGGATATCTCCCAGAAGACATGATCATTTATTCACACTTGGGAGGTCATCTAAACTGTCATCTAAAAGTTATAAGCAGAGAAGTTTCATAGTAAGACTTTTGACTACTAAGTGCAATTTGCAGCTTATTCTGTTCAAGATCAGAAGTTCTGTCTGACCAACCTGAAAAGTGACCAATCACAGTTGGTTTGTTATATGTGCCATTTGGGTTTATCTTAAAATGCACATCCAAAAATGTAAATTCTGTCATAATTTACTGACCCTCATGTCATTCCGAACCAAGAAGAAAAAAGTCAAAAAGATGACGTCAAGTCAAAAGAATGTTGAAAAAACTATAAAGAAGATATTTTGAAGAATGTTGGTAAACAGACAGTTGATGGCACCCATTGACTTCCATAGTAGGAAAAAAATCTATGTAAGTCAATGGCTACAAGTCAACTGTTTGGTTACCAACACTTTTCAAAATGTCTTCTTTTGTGTTCAACAGAAGAAAGAAACTCATACAGGTTTGGAACAACATAAGGGTGAGTGAGCAAGCAAACTATGACGGAATTTTCACTTTTGGGTGAACTGTCCCTTTAAATCATCATTTACTCACCCTCAAGTTATTCCAAACCCGGAAGACTTTCATTCATATTCTGTAAACAAATGAAGATATTGTTAATACAATCTGAGACAGTTCTGTCCCTCCATTGACAGCTAAGCAACTTCCAATTTGACGCTTCAAAAAGTTCATAAAGAGATCGTAAAACAAATTTTAATGAATTGACCAGTTTAGACCAAATTTTCTGAAGAGACAAGATCGCTTAATATGATCAACAGATTGAACTTAGGCTTTTATTCACATATAAACAGAAGCTCAACTGTACTTGCTTGAAGCACGAGAACAAACCTCACTGTCTTATAGACGAGAATGAATGAACCTCAAACGTGCTGCGTAAAAACATAATAAACCTCATTGGTTCTTGCAGAAGCTCAAACGTACTGCGTAACACAAGAATAATCCTCACTGGTTCTTGCCGAAGATCACAAACGCTGTGTTAATTGAGAATGAACCTCATTGGTTCTTACTGAATCTCAAATGTGCTGCATAACCCAAGAATGAACCTCACAACTGATGTTAAGTTGAACCGAGTTGATGGACGTTTATACGTAATAAAAGCCTAAATTCAATCTGTTCATCATATAAAGCGATACTCTCTTTTTAAAGCGTCAAAGTGGTATTTGCGTAGACTGCCAATGAATGGAGACAGAAATTGCTCAGATTTTATAAAATAGATCTTAATTTATGTTCCGAAGATGAACAAAAGTCTTACGGGTTTGGAACGGCACGAGGGTGAGTAAATTATGACAGAATTTAAATTTTTGTGGGAACTTACCCTTTAACCAATGTGTATATTATTTCACTATTATTCCATAAATTAAATCAAAACAGTGAAATACAGAATATATTTGTCACGATTAGATACAAGGAAGACGGAGATGATTGAAAGAATAACAAGTTTGTTTAATCAATGACTCAGAAATACAGCCAACAGGTGAGACAGCGTGCAACACACAAACAATACTGGACTACTGGTGATTTACCCTATTTTGATCTCTACCGTAGATATTATATGAACTATAAACTTTTATTCCAGTACTTCTGCAATAATTTGGATTATTGTAACAGAAATAATGATACTGTGTGGTTGAAAAGATGCAGAGCTGTTTCAAACCTGAAAGTTTTAATAGACAGGCGAATTGTTGTCATTTAAGATTGCGTGGGTGTTTGAATCAAGACCGCTATCTTTTAACAATTAATCGTGCATCTCTATTCTGTATAGGGCCTATAACAACACACATTTTTTAGCCAATCCGATTGGAAGTGTCAATGTCTGCCAGATATTGCTATTTTTGTGTCCAATTGGCATCAGACAGTCAGTAAACGAACTGTCGGTGGTTAGTGGGCTTAAGCTGAGGCGAGGAAGAGAAACCATCCAGTTTCTGTAAGTCCTGAACTGTCAAAGTTAGCACTGCAGTAATTGGTGAATAAGTCTGAAAGGTGAGCAAGGGTACAGTGACTTTCCTGAAATGAGATCATTAGCATCATCGGCCATCACAACCCTCTGCAGAGAGATGGTCACGGCCAATTAAAATTCATCAGTTCAGGAAAAGGATGAATGTTAATGAAACGGCCTGTCCAGCAGAAACATCTGAGGAGTCAAAGGTTGATTCTAGATGCTGCCAACACGGAGACGTATTTCATAAGCAGCTGAGCAGATCTGCAGAGGCATATTAGGAAGAAAGATGTGTACCTTCAAGACTTCATAGGCTCTCGGGGCATTTCCTCTTCCTTCCTTTGTGAATGGGGAAGATGATTTTAAACAGATGTGACAGAGGCAGAACATTTCCAGCGCTCGGGTTTCTTCCCACAGAAAAAGAGAAATGATGATGTGCTCTCAAACCCTTGAGAGACACCGTAGAGGAAGCAAAAATATAGACTTGCTTCAGTTTAATATTGGTTTATAGGCCTGCATGTCATAAGTGAAGGACTCCAATCGACTGAGAGACAAAAAAAAAAAAAAAAAAAAAACACTATATTCTCCCCTGCAGGGCTGGGTGTTTAGCAATATTTTGTCTAATTACAGAGAGAAAGAGCAAGTCAGATTATGGCTCAGTTTTAAGCAGCACAAAAGGCACGGAAACCATTCAAATGCAATGTAATACATGTCAATCATGTCATGTTAGTACTCACTGATGAACAGGCCAGCTGCCCAAAATCCATGAACTCTTCACCGCTAGTGTACTGTAATACTGCATGTATCCATTTAGGTTCTTTATGTAGATCCACATAGACAAGAAACCTGTCAAAATGTGACCGTTTACATAAAACAGAAATGAAGGAAAACAAAGATGGTCTAAGCCAGTGTTTGAGGATTGAATCTCATGATATTTCAGAACAAATGAAAAACAAAAGAAATGATGCTTTTATGTATTTATATTTTTATTATTTATCAAATGTTTGCATTTTGGCAAACACACCAAAAAACAGTTTTTATTGGTGGTGAAAATGGACTATGGTGTAACGGTCACCAGCTAGAGTGCCCATGAGAGCCACCAGACTCCACATCAGACTATTGTCATTCCCTCATAAATTACAATTCCCATAACTCACTGCCCAGTATCATCATCCCTGATTGCATCCACCTGCGTCTCATTACCTTGTCAGTCTCAGCCTATTTAAACCATGTACACTCATTCATTCCCTGCAAAGTCTTGTATGTTGTTACACGGCCTCTCTGAGCATGCTCCCTGGTGCATGTCATGTCTCTTGGTTTTTGGATTTCTTGCCTGTTCCTTGGATTACTCTTTTGCCCGTGTTCCCTGCCTTGTTGTGTTTGTTATTTTTTGTACTGACTACCCGGTGTTTATGACATCTGCCTGTTTTCGACTACGATTGTGGATTACCCTTTCAATTAAACTGCATTTGGATTCTTAACCTTCGTGTCTCGGAGCAGTTAATCTGTGTGTGATGTGTGGTTTTATATAGGTTGTTGACAGTTATGCCTAATTAAATGAGGTTGGGGAAAAACACAATGAAAAAAAAAAAGTCCCACAAATCTTTCTATAATGTGTGCATTTACTGTTCAATAGTTTGTGGTCAGTACGAGTCATATTATAATGATTTTTGAAGGATAATGTGACACTGAAAACTGGAGTAATGATGCTAAGAATTCAGCTTTGCCATCACAGGAATAAATTAAATGTTTTAATATGTTAAAATAGAAAACAGGTATTATAAATCGTAGTAATATTTTTACACTTGAGCATAAGGGACCTCCTTAAAAAACATGAGAAAAATCCAATTAAAAACCAAAACATTTGAACAATAAGTATAATATGTAAATGTGTTAATATATATATATATATATATATATATATATATATAATATATATTATATATATATATATATATATATATATATATATATATATATATATATATATATATATATTCTAAATACAAATTCCTTCATAATTTACTCACCCTTAAGATGTTTTAAATCTGTATGAATTCTTTCTTCTGCTGAACACAAAAAATATTTTGAAGTATGTCGGTAACTAAACAGTTGATGGGCCTCATTGACTTCTATAGTATGGAGAAAACAATATAATATGGGGGTCAGTGGGGACCAGAAACTGTTTGGTTACAGTTTTGGTGGAAACTGTTTTGGTTCCAAACTACTTTGGAACAACTTTTTTTTTTTTTTTGTACTTTATGCACAAACGGATCAATAAACATTTGCTGTCTTTCGTACAGATGCCTTTATCAAATACTCTGATCTTAAGCACATTCTGTTATTCATGTTAATTGACCCTTCGCGTGGAGCTTGATTGACAGGTGTTCTAACCAATCATACTTCGCCATCCGCCATTTTGTCCGAAAAAGCAGCCAGTAGAGTTAGGAGGATTTGAACTTGGTAAAATGAATATACTGACGCCTTTCCGCGGTTAAAACAACATTACTTCTTATGTTCGTTCATGTTTATTTGATGCTATAAATGAACTAGAAGGAAGAGATGATCGGATCACGAGCAGCTTTGACGGATGCTCTACAGCGATCTGTCACGGCACATTAAAGAGCCCCAAAACGGTATTTATTGTTTAAATTTCTTTCAAAAAATGACCACATTTGAAAGCTGAGACTTTGTTTAATATGTTTAATATCAAAAGTAACCGAAAAGTAACCTGGTCTGTCCTGTCTGTCCGCGTGTTGTCAGTCTCCTCTCTGCTTCGCGATGTATTTTTCACTGCGTGAGAACATGGTGAGAGCATGAGAGCGGCGTAGCTTGTCGGAACATAGCGACAGTAAGGAGGGCGGGTCTTTGCGAAGGGTCAATTAAATACCAGGAGATTATAAACTGACTTTCCCGTCCCCCAAGAGATTTGCTTTTTAATCGAATGCGGCTGCCTTTTGAAGCTTGTTTATTATGTGAATGATTGTCATACCAAACAGATTTTCACATATAAATCAGCTGAACAACTCAGGCAAAAAATAAACTGGAATTGCTTTGAATAAGCATTAAGTACAGAATATTATTTGGAGTCATAAAAATATCCTAATCTCATTGCAGTAGAAAACAAAATAGCAAACCAAATGAAATGGCATACATTTAAAAGAAAGATAGCACAAGTACATACTTTACAAGCAAAAACATATATTTAATATTATAAAGCTAGCTACATACTGTTCAAAAGGAAGTATCTGACTGCTAAAAGTCTATAATCTGGAAAAGAGTCAATTTTTGTCAAGTATTATTATTCTAAGCACCATTATGAAATCTTATTATTGCATAATTGTGCAGGTTACATTCAGATTGTTAACTTTTAACTGACATCCTCACCTTTGCTAAACATCTGGCACCTACCAGAGACTGAACAGAAGGAGAACATTGCAACGATTCATACGATTCATTGAGAGTAAACAGTGCATGGATGCCATGCCTTAAAAAATAAAGCAGCTCTTGGAAGGACAGTATGTTGTTCTCTAAACGCTACCAGAGATGCTGAGTGCACATGGCCTCAGGGTCACATGAAACAAATTACAGGTTGCTTTAGCTGTGACACTTTAAAAGGGCTGTTACACAGTAGAACTGCTCTCTGTCGTGCTAGTTAATTTCTTCGCTTGTCCACCCTCTCTCGCTCCTTTTTTCTAGATGCAAATATCTTTTCATCAAGCGTTCAGTTAGTCTTATAATTGTAAAACTGTTCCAGATCAGCATAATTTTCCTGGTTAGGTTAATTCAGTTCAATATGAGCAATATGACTGCTATACTGAAACACTGTTTTACAATCTTGTTCTGTCATGTTCATTCACTTCTAATTAACTCAAGATATTCTGGAGATCACAGTTAACAAGTAACACAAGTAAAAATAGTTCATTGAGTTGTGTATAATTAATTGGGATTGGCACAGGGTGCAAGTGTGTAACCGGAGACGGCTGTGTTTGTATCTGTGTGGATTTACTTAGCTATACTTGGGGGATAAAACTATTCCCAGACGTTTGCTAATTCAGACGAAAGCTTCATTTCATTGCTCTAAATAATTTAAATAAATGAATAAATAAAATAATAATAGTAAATGGGTTATGTTTCATTTTTTCTAAATTATATAGGGTGTAACGTTACATTTACATGCCCCGCTCTCAAAAGTTCTTGACTTGGTTGCTATCTGAACTCTTGTTTTGGGTTGGTGTATAGATCTCTCTCTCTCTCTCTCTCTCTCTCTCTCTCTCTCTCTCTCTCTCTCTCTCTCTCTCTCTCTCTCAATTCAATTCAATTCAATTCAATTCAAAGGGGCTTTATTGGCATGAAAGTTTTTGAAACAATGTTGCCAAAGCATACAAAATATACAAATAAAATGTATATATTATATATATACATACACATATAACAAAAAAACATTTAACACAATGTTTGGATATATTTGTGTGTGTGTGTGTGTGTGTGTGTGTGTGTGTGGTGTGTGTGTGTGTGTGTGTGTGTGTGTGTGTGTGTGTGTGTGGTGTGTGTCGGTCACTCATTGCCCCTCAGGTTGTGGCATGTTTGTACATATTGGGCAGCAAGATAAGTTTTGTCTCCTTCTCCCAGGAGAAACTTTAATTTAGAAATTTCATTCAGGTCTTTGAAATTTGGGATTATATAGTTAAATTTGTTAAAGTAATGGTTTCTTGTGTCTTTGAACGCTTCACATTGTAGGAGAAAGTGCATCTCTGTCTCAACCTCACCTGTCAAACAGTGATCACACGTTCTGTTCTCTTTTGGTTGCCATGATTTTTTGTGTCTTCCTGTTTCGATTGCCAGTTTGTGATCGCTGAGCCTGTACCTGGTTAGGATCTGTCTCTGCTTTCTATCTCTGACAGTAGAGAGATATTCTGCTAATTTATAATCTCTTTTTAGGGTCAGATAACATTCTAGTCTACTTTGGCTTTTACTTTCTTCTTTCCAATGTTCCAGATAGGTTTCTTTGCATTGTGCTATGATTGGCTTTACTCTGATTGGTGTTTGGAGGGCAGTGTTGTTCTGAGGCTTGACTCTGATTGGTGTTTGGAAGGCAGTGTTGTTCTGAGGCTGCTCAGACGGTCTCTGACGTGGGGCAGTTTGTCTCAGTACAGATTGACATAGGGGACTCTTTTCTGGGCTCAGCTCCTGGGTTCGGAGGGCCTTGGAGTGAAGTGTGTCTGGGGGGCTGGATTTCAGGTGGTTAAAAAAGTTGAGTGTTCTCTTTTGGATGTTAATGATCAGTGGGTATCTGCCTAATTCTGCTCTGCATGCATTTGTTGGTGTGTTTCTGTGTACGTGTAGAATGTATCTGCAAAATTCTGCATGAAGAGATTCTGTTGGGTGTTTGTCCCAACGGGTATAGCTCTGATGACTGAGTGGACCCCATATTTCACTACCGTACAGCGCAATGGGCTGGATGACACTGTCAAATATTTTAAGCCAGATTTTAATTGGAATTTGGAAGTTATAGAATTTTCTCTTAATTGCATGTATAGCTCTTCGAGCTTTTTCTTTTAGTGCATTCACTGCCATGTTGAAACTCCCTGATGCTGATATGGTTATACCAAGGTAGGTATAGCTCATACTGTGTTCAATGACATCATTATTAATGGTGAATTGATGTTTGTTCTCCTGACATCTTGGGCGTTTTTGGAAGATCATGATATTAGTTTTCTTCATATTTACAGCCAGAGCCCAGTTCTGACAGTACTTTTCTACTATGTCTAGCTGTTGCTGTAATCCTTGTTTAGTAGGAGACAGTAGAAGGAGATCGTCAGCATAAAACAGGGACTTCACCTCTCTATCTAGAAGGGAGAGGCCAGGAGCAGCACATTGATCTAACTCAACAGCAAGCTCATTGATGTACATATTAAATAATGTTGGACTTAGATTGCAACCCTGCCGAACACCTCTTCTCTGGGTGAAGAAATCCGTTTGTTTGTTGCCAATTTTAACAGCACACTTATTTTCTAAATACATAGATTTAACTAGATCATACGTTTTGCCCCCTATACCACACTGTAGAAGTCTGTAAAAGAGACCTTCATGCCAAATAGAATCAAAAGCTTTTCTGAAATCAATGAAACAAGAGAATATTTTACCATTTTTAGTTTGGTGTACATGTTTATCAATTAATGTGTGTAAGGTATATATATGATCAGTGGTGCGGTGTTTTGGGAGGAAACCAATCTGACTTTTACTTAAGATGGAGTGTTCCTCAATGAAATCTAGCATTCTTTTATTAAGAATGCTACAGAATAGTTTGCCTAGACAGCTGCTGACAGAGATGCCACGGTAGTTATTAGGGTCTGATTTGTCCCCACTCTTATGAATGGGGGAAATGAGCCCTTTGCACCAGATGTCAGGAAAACATCCTGACTGTAGAACAATATTGAACAGCTTTAACACTGCAGTCTGCATCTCTGGGGTGCTGCATTTGAGCATCTCGTTTTTAATGCTGTCTGGACCACAAGCTTTCCTCGGCTGGAGAGATTTTGTCTGTGTGATCAATTCTTCCCAAGTAATTGGAGAATCAAGAGGGTTTTGGTTGTCTTTAATTGTTTGTTCTAATGTTTGGAGTTTTTCTTTTATAAAATTTTGTTCTGGTCTAATTTGTTTAATTGGTATGTCTTTGTAAAGGTTTTCAAAATGTGTTTTCCAGATATCACCATTTTGAATGGGTAATGCTTGTTGTTGTTTTGTGTTGAACTTGTTCCACATATTCCAGAATTGATCTTGATTAATGGCGTTTTCAATATCTTCAAGTTTCATGTGGGTATAATTTTGTTTTTTGTTCCTAATTGTACATTTGTATTTATTTAAAATTTCATTGTATCTAATGCGTAAGGCCAGGTTGTTTGGTTGGCGGTGTTTTTTCATTTGCTATAATTCTAAGTTCCTTTCTGATGGTCTTGCATTCTTTATCAAACCATTTCTCGACATTTTGTTTTCTAATAGGCTTATGTTTCTGTTTTATGAGGTCAGCTCTGATAGCTGCCTTATGGAATATCGTGTTGATGTCATCAATCGCCTTGTTCACACCGTTTTTGGTAGGGGCATATTGAGTTTGGTCATATGTGAATATGTCATTCATCAGATCAGGTGATTTCAAAGCCATGATGAGTTTGTCTCCACTGTCTAGGGCCCATCTGTAGCCAGGATTTAACTCATACAGCTTACTGGGTTCTTTTGTTTTGGGATTTAATTGATCTGGGAGTTTAAAGAACAGATTAATTTGGTTGTGGTCTGAAAGTGGGGATTGCTGTCTGACAGTGAATGCACTGATAGTTGAGGGGTCCATGTCAGTGATTGCATAGTCTACTACACTAGATCCATGAGCTGAGGAGTAGGTGAATCTCCCTAAAGAGTCCCCTCTGAACCTACCATTAACTATGTACAGGCCTAAAGCCCGACAGAGATGCACTATCTCCCTGCCACTTTGATTTATTTCACAATCAAGGTTGTTCCGATGGGTGATGGTTGGTGTGGTAAATAGGGGGGCCTGATCAAATGCATGGTTGTGGCTCTGTGGGTCGATGACATCAGGTTCAATTCCTGTTCGTGCATTCAGATCGCCAGTTAGAAGAACATTTCCCTGGGCCTGGAAGTAGGCGATTTCTGAATGGAGAGTATCAAAAATATCTTCTTCAAAATAAGGAGAGTCAACTGGGGTATATATATTGCACATAGATAGAGATCTCTATCAGTAATGCCAAGGGTTTGATCTATTCTCAACCAAACATGGGATTTACCCTGTTTTACTGTTGAGATCTGACTGCATAGATCTCCTTTGTACCACACCAAGATCCCCCCCGATGTTCTGCCCTTACGTATGTTTTTAAATTTTATAGAGGGCACCATGATTTCGTTATATCCTGAGGGACAGTGAATGAGTGAATCATTTTTACACCATGTTTCTGTCAATATAATTAAGTCAACATCTTTTATAGATTTAATGAATTCAGGTTTTCACTCTTCAGCTCAAATGTCGAGGAGTGGAGACCCTGGATATTCCAACAGCTTATATGTAATGAGCGCATTAAAAACAAACAAAATGAACCCATATAGTAGGACAAAAAAAAAAAAAAAAAAAAAAAAAAAAACCTTCAACTATCTATCCATTTATAATACTAAATAAATATTTAAAAATTATAAATATTACCATTATACTCATTTCTACCATTGTTATTATTACTATTACTAACTAAATATATATCAATGTTCTGTTACCCAAATGGTAAAGTGTTTTGTGTATGTATATCTTAGCTGGGCAGAAGTCGGGTACATAGAGTTTGCAGCATCTTCCTGATGTCTCCCAGCTCAGAGGCAGCAGGGGGTGGGGCTGTGGCAGGGGGCGGGGCTGTGGCAGGGGGCGGGGCTACAACTGAAGAATAACTCCTTTGCTGTGGGTGGGGAGGCAGGTCGGATACAGGTGCTGTTGCGTAGCTCTGCTGTCGATGTTGTAAAAGAGGACGGTGGGAAGGGATTAAGGAGGGGGAAAGTAGCCTTCTCTGGTTGTGTTCCACCATGGTTAGGTGGTGGGCGGGTGGGGAGGTCCAGGCTGAGCTGTTGTGCCTCCTGGCAGCAGGGGGGATGATCCTGGGGTGGTGGGGAGGAGGAGGTCTGGGATGATCACTGAAGCGTGTAGTTGAGAAGAGGATAGAAGGTCTGCGTCCTAGGGCCGTGTCTTTGAGAGTCTTCGCAAAGATCTTCACCTTCTCTTTGTGGAGATGGAGTCCATCATAGAGGTCCCAGATGCCAATGGTTGGGTGGAGGGCCAGGTGGACATTGGGTAAGGTGGCACATCCTCTTCTGATCTCCATATTAATGTCATGGATGGCATGAGGCGGGATGTCTGTCCTAGGCAGCAGGGTGGAGATCACAATGGGGTGTCAGGAAATTCCTTACTGGCCTTCTCTGCCATCTTCTTCACTGCCTCAGCAGTACCTTTCCGGAGGCTGTGCAGATCATTTGTTCCTGTGTGGATCACCAGGCATTGAGGGCTCCTGAGGGTCTCCTTTTTTAACAGCTTCATTGCCTGGCCTGTGGTGCTGCAGCGTTTAGAAAGCACTTTCTTACCAGGAAATAGCTTGTTTGTGTCCAGGAATTTCCCATTTGAGTCAACCAGTAGGACCACTTGTGGGGCTTGTTCTTCAGGCTGGGTGGAGGCAGGCTGTGATGGGCAGAGCTGGTTGTTGGCAGCTGGCAGTGTAGGTGTAGAAGGAGCTGCCAGGGTGTTGTTGGACTGGGTGTAGAGCAGAGATGGAGGTACAGAGACAGAGCAAGGCTTTGGGACACTGGCAGGGAGAGTCTGTGTCTCTGTAGTTGTCAGGATTTCTGAGAGTTGCTCTGTCAGGTGTTGGACCTGCCTGGTGAAGCTCCTTTCTCTGTTCTCAGCATCTTCTTTTACTTTGGCCATTTGAGTATGAAGTATCCTGTTCTCCTGCTTCAGTGCCTCTATACTCCCTCTAAGGTCAGATGCCAATGACTGGTTGTCTCTTTTGAGCTGTTGGAGCTCCTCTTGAATCTGCTGCACAGTGGTGTTTTGGGGCTCACACAGCCTGGCCTGGGTCAGCTCTTTAAATTCAGCAAAGTCCAGCTCTAATAGGGCCATACTCTCCTTTAGCCTGTTGGTAGAGGTGGCAGGTGTAGGAGGGGCAGAGATGGACAAGGTGGTGGGGTTTTCTGTCTCATCATCTTCACTGTCAGTGTGAACAATCATCCTCTTGGTGTTCACCTCTGTTTTTAACAGAGAGAATGCATCTTCAAAGGACTCCAGGTTGGCTTCGTTCCCCTGGACCATGACCTTTCCTTTGGTGTAGTATGTGATGGTGAGAAGGGGGTCTTCCTTGTCCAGGTGTTCATCTTTGCAGATCTTTAATCTGCCCCCTGAGCCGATGCCTTCACTGGATACATATGGGTAGTTGTTTGACACGGTATCTTTCCAGATGTAGATGGAATCAGTGAAGAATATGAGGTTATTTTTCTTTCTTCCATTCTTTTGTTGGGCATAGTCAGTGAAGAGGATCTCTGGGTTTTCCCGTAGTGTCTTCTCCTTGTGTTTCTCTCTAGCTGCTGCACTTTTACATTTGACAGGGTATTCAACCTCTCTGCTGGGAGCTTTGCTGTGCTTAAATGCCTTCTGACCCGTTTCCATGGTGACCACTTGTTTACTCCAAACAGGTGGCTAGGCTACTTTGTTGTTTATAAGACTTCAAAACACAGTTATTTCTTGTTCTTTCTTATTTTCTTCTTTGTCTTTGTTAAATATCTCTTCTGTTATCTCTTCTGTTATTGTTTAGCTCAGTTTATTTAGTTTCTTAGGCAGTCAGTAGCCCAGTCAGCTGATGACAACAAGCTGAAACAGTTGACAGTTCCCTAGCTTACAGTTTAGCTAGTTGTTTTGATTTAAAATTAAAATCAAGATATTCACTTATTTCATTTA
The DNA here is from genome assembly GCA_036326025.1 of Chrosomus eos. Classification (NCBI taxonomy): domain Eukaryota; kingdom Metazoa; phylum Chordata; class Actinopteri; order Cypriniformes; family Leuciscidae; genus Chrosomus; species Chrosomus eos. The sequence goes on along the minus strand of CM070833.1, from coordinate 28,570,601 downwards.
AATCTTCTGTTTTGCAGGTTATTAAATGTACCTCTTCTTTAGAGTCCTCTGTGGAGGGTATTTGAAGGCTTTTTTTTCAGAAATGTCCCACTCTTTAGGTCCAAGTTGATGAAAATATTCAGGAGCTCATTTTGATGCAGCTTCTTCTCTGAATTTCTCTCTCTCTCTCTCTCTCTCTCTCTCTCTCTCTCCTCTCTCTCTCCTCTCTCTCTCTCTCTCTCTCTCTCTCTCTCTCTCTCTCTCTCTCTCTCTCTCTCTCTCTCTCTCTCTCTCTCTCTCTCTGGCCCCTCTCTCTCTCTCTCTCTCTCTCTCTCTCTGGCCCCAGGCCCAAACGCAACAAATCAATGTTGGGACTGGGAGTGTTTTGTTGTGGCCCCTAAAAACATTTTGGAGTCTCATCTATAGATAAATAGCAAGCAATCCTCTAAAGACAGCTCTGCATAAAAACAGAAACACATTACACATCAGTTGTCACAGTAGCCCCAGAACATAAAACAGCATCATTTATTTTAAGGATTAACTGAACTTGATTTGAGGTGCTTGTCAAAGAAACAACTACAGATTCATCTGAAGACGCCTCAGAGTTCACTGAATGCTAAACTGACCAGTGAAGCGGAGGAAAGGCACTCGGAGCATTCTTGGAACATTCCAATGACTCATTACAATATGCTTAAATGAAAAAGAGCCTGATGTAGGACAACAAGACCACAAGATGCCCAGAGCAAGTGCATGACAACTCTTCTTGTGACAGCAAAAAATATTTTTCCCCAGTGGATATTGGCTAGGTGAGAGTCAGCAATCAGTTTTAATAACCTAGTAAAGGTTGTGTCCCTGAATACATTACAAACTGTGGAATCTCATTGTGTATTCTCACAGGAGGGAGTTGCCTACCTTTTGAATAAATCTGTAAACAAGATGGCTGAGTTAACAGGAAGTGCATGCAATCTAAACAGATGCCTAAATATAAACCATTTATTATGCAGTTTGGATAGGATTTGATTATGCATTAAGGATAAAGGGCAGCTATACAGACATTATTCTTAAAGAGAGAAAATTGATCTGGAAGGTATGCCAATAAAACAGGAGAAAGGAGATGTTGATGCTTCTGCATATTAAAAAATAATGACTTTTTCATTTATGAAGAAGTGATGCTTAGCCATGCATAATATGATGCTAAACAGCTAAAGTATTGCAAATGGTTGTCAGGGCAATGCTGTGCGGGTGCTAACAGTGTGTGGTCAGTGAGGGAATTTTTAGGAGGCTGATATGTGAAACAGTATTGATTAAAATCAATACAATTTTGCAGAGTTCTCAATTTTTTTTTAAATAAATTACTAATAAATAAAATTATGATATCTTACATTCTATTGATAATGAATGAGTTGTTATAATCCTCCAATCAGCAACAGTGGTCAATACAGTAGGGCAAATCAACAAAATAAATTGAGCACCACCAACAGAGCAAAATGTACACATGAAAGAAGTTATACTCCATCTAACATCTACACACCAATGCATATAAAGATCTTCATTCATTTGGATTTCATCGCTATTTTGCCTAAACATTTTTCTTCCACAGTTGTCCACAGGTAAGCTTGAAAACGCATTATTGAACCTGGAAGCTAATTGGCTTGAATGATTACCAATGATAGTTGCGTTCTGTATTCTGATTGGTCAGATGCTGTACTGTATGTCTCCTCAACTTTTTGTTTTACATGTTGGCCTATTATCGCGGTTAGCGTTTATGAACAATGCAAACCATATGTAGGCAACCTAATCATATTTAATTTACATTTTTATGCATCTGAGTCACGAACATCTGTTGATAAACTGATTAAAGAAAATGGTTGACTTTAGGTGTGTCTTAAATTAGCGAAAACTGCAATTAAAATACACACAGATGATGCATTTTTAATATATAACCTTGCCAAGACAGCAAAAGCGGTTCAACCAATCAGAATATAGAGTCAATCGCTGCTTTCACCTGTAGGCTACACAGTAAAACACGTTGGGTTATTTTTAACCCAACATTATTAAGTGAGTAGCGACGTGTGCGCTTTTAAATAACATATGGTTATTTGACATATGGCTAAAAGACATAATGGTTGTTGCATTATGGTTTAAATGTAAGGCATAATGTTGAAAAATAAACCCGTGATCACTGTATCACTTGACTATTTATTTTTCTATCCATTTGTACATGGCTATTTACCAAATAAATAGCCACGAAATACTTAGAGTTCAAATAATTGTATCAACTTACATGGAGAGACCGGAGATAGAAACGCAGGATTCCCCGATCAATATTCAGTTTCACTGGTTCAGTTAATCGTAAATAGGCTATATGAATGGTGCAATGACCAATAAGAACCAAGTATTCAAGAGAGCCGCAAAATGATTACTTTTACTTTATCATCTGTTGGATTATTCAGTAAGTATATTTGTGTCTCTGTCCAGGGTGCTGAATAATACATCAGTCCGTCTGTGTCATTCACTCTTTCTTATGTAGATCCTCTGCCTTTGACCACAAAATAGTGATGCTTCACTTTTGGCTGATTTCAATGGAAAACTATCATGTCGACGAAATCAGCCTTTAAATAAACAACGTCTCCATTTCTTAATTGGTTTCTTTGAACATGTCTTATCTAAAGCGTTTACATGAAACGTCGTGATTCAACCCCACAGCAGGTGTCAAAATAACTTCACACAAACGATACGAATGAAACGGACCCGCTCTCCTGTCTGTTTCACGCATGCAGCTCAAATGAACATGTTATTGATTCTTACCTCTGTCGCCATGATGCCTGAGACGGTGGTGGATGTGTGGGGGATCTGTCCCGGTGCTGAAATCCTCTCCACTCGTGGGACAGTAACGGACGGTGAGATGAACGCACAGGAGAGGGTGGAGTAGCGTCCTACTGATGGAGGAGGAGTGACTAGTACAGATGTGCTTCACTTCATGCATGTAGAAACAATATGTTCGTAAGAGAATCCGAGGACACAAACACTGGGGTAAAAAAAAAATGTTTCATCAATAAAAATGTTTTTTATTTTTTTTCTTGAGATGTTTTTAGTGCCTATAATGGGTGTTCAGCAGAACATTTAACAATATAAGAATGACTTGTCCCACTTTATATTAGGTGTCTTTAACTATATTTACTACTAATAATAATAATTGTTAGGTACAGTGTACTTATTGTGTCGATGTTCTATTGCAAAAAACAATGTTGTTTAATCAAATAAAAATTTGTTCAAGGATTGTTGGTCAGCCTCTAGATAAGTTATATGGTTTAGTTTATTACAACAATTTGTTGAGGTTGCCGGGTTATTCACTCAAAATTGAAAATTATCCTGTAATTTACTCACTAGTGTATTGACTTTCATCTTTCAGTCGAACAGAATCAAAGTTTATTTGAAAAAATATCCGGGCTCTTCCCAGCTTTATAATGGGAGTGAATGGTAACTTAGATTTTGAAGATCAAAAAAGTGCATCCATCCATTATAAAAGTAATCCATATGGCTCCCGGGGGTTAAAGGATTAGTTCACTTTTAAAAAAAAAAATTGCTGATAATTTACTCACCCTCATGTCATCCAAGATGTCCATGTCTTTCTTTCTTCAGTCGAAAAGAAATTAAGGTTTTTGATGAAAACATTCCAGGATTTTTCTCCATATAATGGACTTCAATGGGATCCAAATGGTTCAAGGTCCAAATGACAGTTTCAGTGCAGCTTCAAAGGGCTTTAAACGATACCAGACGACGAATAAGGGTCTTATCTAGCGAAACGATTGGTCATTTTCAAAAATAAATTAAAAAGTTTAAGTTTTATAAGCATACATGCTCGCCTTGATAGTCTCTGACCTCAATTAGGTCCTGCAAAATGAGTTCGTATTATTACCATCAAACCGGAGGTACAAGGCATAGATTTATATGGGCCGCTATACGTAAGTCATCCACCATATTGGAGCGGTCCGTGAACATTAGAGAGCGAGGTTATTGAGCGCCTCTGCAACCGTAGTTAGATGGATGTATGAATAGAATATCTATATATTTAATATAAATTATGTATACCCTCCATCGGCTCCACCATGGTTGTGATCCTTCCCTCTGGACCCATCACCTCTCAGCCAAGCCACTCTTCTTCGCCTTGTAATCTGCCTGCCTTCTCCAGCCCTTCACCCACTCCTGTTTCCTGCCCTTCGCCTTCGATGGGTGCAGAGGGAAGGATCACGACCCATGGTGGAGCCGACGGAGGGAGGAGCCATGGAGGCTGAAGGCCAGGAGGTCTGGCGGAACGGGTGAATTGATGGGCCATGGCGGAGATGAAGGAGGTAGAAGCCAAGGTTGAGCCAGTGTACTTATGGGCCGATGAGGAATCCTGGACGTGGTGGATGGAGTCGGATCCAGGGCATCCACTGTCCATGATGGCGCTGCGGACTGGAAGGAGGCGGGAGAGGGAGGTTGGGTGGGAACTCAGGTACAGACTCCGGTACGACAGACTCCGGTACGACAGACTCAGGAGTAGCAGCGGCCATCTCCGCTGAGGGCTCGGGCGGCGGGGGGGGCGAGGCGGTGACCATCATTGCAGAGGGATCGGACAGCCATCTTTGTCGAGGGCTCTGAAGTGGCAACGGCCAATTTTGGGACGAGGCTCTGGAATGGAGGCGGCCATCTGGGGACGAGGCTTTGGAATGGAGGCGGCCATCTGGGGATGAGGCTCTGGAATGGCGGCTGCCATCTTGGGACGAGGCTCTGGAATGGCGGGATGCAGGAAGGGTGGTCTCAGCAGGACGAGACTCTAGAAATGTGGTCTGGCGGGGTGAGACTCAGGATCGGGCGTGGCGGCGGCCATCTTGGCTGTTCGCGCTGACATCAGCAGTGGATCTGTCATGATGGATATCAGTCTTGGACGCTCAGAGATCTTGTGGCAGGCCTGATGGCTGGCATGACATGAAGATTCTCAGGCTGGGCAGCCATGACATGAAGCTCAGGCTTGGCAGGCTTGACGTGAAGACATTCAGGTGGTGCTGTGATTTCGATGGCTGCTGGTGGTTGTTTTCTGGATCGGGACACAATGCTCACCAAACACCTGCCGATGGCTTCCATCCAGTTCAGTCCATCTGTGTTTGGGAGGTCGGTGGCCTGGTGGAAATTGGCCCCGATCCAGAAAAGCAGCTTGAGGGTTTCGTCATTGAGGGGGCTAGTGACGGCTCGATGAATAAAGTTCTCCGCAAAGGAAAAAGAAACCGTGCTCTCTTGAGCAATAGAGACAAATATAGCCCAGTCGTCCACATGGGCTGGTCCGATCTTCTGTAACTCTGTGGTTCTCTCAGGAACAGGCAGGAGACTCACTTTGATGGAACAAACTTACATTTTTAATAGACAGGTAAGCAGGTTTGAGCAAAACATTACACATCACAAAGATCGGACAAACACTGACTGAACTGAAGGAACTTAAATGCAAACACAGATGATGATAATTAAGTGAACACAGGTGACACAGATGAACCAATAATGACAGTGATACAGACATGTGGCAAGTGAAGACAAGCAGACAAGTCCAATGAAAACAAACTAAACAGAACACAACTGTGACACCAAGGGGTTATGCAATACAGGTGACAGATTAAAGTATTCACAATCTACGGTATGCATGTAGATAGAGGGCTGTACTGTATAAATAGGGATGGACTGATGTTGCTGTGTCTGATGTAAATCCAAGTAAAGGTATATTTCATTTTAATTTAATGAACAAATAACATTCCATTTGAAATAAAATTATGACAGATTTATGGTGTGCTGGCATTTCCCTGGCTCTGTTTGTTTCAAAAATATCTTTCTCTGGCAATCATTGCGATGGCTCAGCCTGAGTCATACATGCATGAAACAGACTGCATAATTCACAGGGAAAGCAAAAACACTTAAAAATGTATTGAATGTGCTGCTGATGTTTGGACGCTCCTGGGCTTTGACCAGTAGCCTATGTGGACTGGAGAGCAGTCATGTTTTAACCATGAGCATGTTTAATAATACACATTGCAAGGTGCAGACAGTGTATGTATGTTAAAGGGATAGTTCACCATAAATAAAATAAAATAAAATAAAAAAATACTCACCCTCATGTTGTTCCAAACCTGTGAGAGTTTTTTTCTTCTGTTGAACAAAAGTGAAGATATTTTAAAGAATGTTGGTAACCAGAGAGTCGACTTCCATATTACTATTTTATTTTCCTAGTCAATGGATGACAAAATGTTCATTTTTGGGTGAACTTTCTCTTTAATATTAGTGCTGACTGAACAATTCTAGAGAGAAATCTGCACTGTGTAAGACTGCTGGTGTTGGAAAGCACACTTACTTAAAGAAATAAGATTTTCTTGAACAAAACACACTCATACTCACTCCAAACAGTCTGAGCATGTCATGTTTTGATAGCCGAAACTCAGAGATAGCTAATTTGAATCACTTTGGACAGAGAACTATACCATCTGCTCCTGTCTCTGACTGAAGACTGTATCTGCACGCTACATAATCATAGCAAAATAACTTTGCCTTGCATCCAAACAGCAAAACAATTTGCATTACAGGGCCACGTGGGCTGACATAATCAAAAAAGCTTATTGCCTAAAGCGTGCACGTATTCGCACACACGTTCACCGAATCGGGCATGATATATCCGGGAAAAGACAGAGGAAGTGTATACTACACTAATCACAGCTTATTTGATAAGACAGCAAAACGCCTTTGGGAATGTGAGATAATAAGGTCAAATTGGAACAAAGATGCACAACGTGGGAAGCAAAGCTGCTTTATTTAATTTACAAATTGTTTTCTCCAATATTGAAGGAGATTATAAATGCAGTTATTTAAAGCATTTTTCATGTATAAAAGCTTTTTTGATTTACATTTTTTTTCCTGAATGGAAATAGAATTGGAAAGCATGACGAAGTAAGAGCATTCACTTATTCTTCATACTCTAAATTGTGTGAATGGAAATCCAGAGGAATGCCTACGAAGGGGAATCTTCCTCTTGTTTTTCATCTAGGCCAAAAACGTCTTGTGCAGATGCCACCATCCCTTGGCACAGAAGCGTCTTGTCTCACAGGGGGGGAAACGGGAAAGAGAAAAGAGGGTTTGATCCACGATATGAATAAAACATTAAAACGTCTTTGTTTATTGTGTCTTTTTATAGAGGTGTTAAAAATAAAGTGTGTAATCCCACTGTGCCTCCTTACTAACATTGCAGAAAGGGAGCTATAAATAGAACTCCCTAAATAGATGCACACAGGCACCTTTTATAAGAGATTTCTATAGCAGCCAAACAATACTGTGCAGCACATCTTCATGCCATCCTACATTGGATAAAACATTAAAGGTACACTATGTAACTTTTTTTCCATTACATCATCAATCCTTCTTTCAAAACATGTCTCACCCTGACTCACTATAGTAAGCCTATTATTATATTTTTTACCTGTCGGGGTGTTTTTTGCAGGAAATTGAGTACATACGTCACTCTCCTGTGCGTGTCTTGACGGAGCGCAATAAATCACACATGGAGCACACCGTATCTCAAAAACCATAAAGCACACTATTTGAACAGAAGAGACTCTGCTGGTAAAAAGTGAACGAAACAGAGCGCGTAATAAAACGAGAATCAACATTGGTTTTTCAGAGATGGCGAAAACTGAGGATGAGGATGATTTGAAATGTAAAATTCCATTTTAATTACTCAACATAATTAATTGAACATTATTTATATGAACAGATAAATTGACATATGTAGGTCTCTTACAGAGTTTATTGTAAAACATTATCTATTGTGAAGGGTCATATTCATCCGCACAGTCACAAAGAAGGGAAGAACAACCAAAACAATGTTCTTCACTCTATCTATCCATTCATTCATCCATCCATTTTTTCTTCTCAGAATGGAATGCATCATGAAATCTGATAAAACATGCTGATTTCTGAGAAAATATGGTAGTCTGCACAAAGAAGTTCACATGCGGTCCCATTTTCTTATATGATTAGTGACTTAAAAATACTGCAAACACTAAATCTAATGGCATTACATTTCTGTAATAGCTTTTTTTTTTGTTGTTTTTTCAAAATCCTAAATCCCTCTGTTTTTGTCCAGGTTGAAATTTAAATATGAACCCCAGATTTTCAAAGTGAACTCAGACTTTGGACCAGGGGCGTGTCTAGAAGGGGGGCACGGGGTGGCACTGGCCCCCCCTGGAATATGATTGGCCCCCCCTGGTGCCCCCCCCAACATCATTGGGCTAGATTTACTGTCAACCTGACAATGCCCAACGCCATTGGATCAGAGCGCTGTCAATCACTGCTTGATTTGCGATTCGCAAAGCGGAATCACAGGTCCGCGTTTTTCAAACAGTTGGAGGAGAGAGAGAGAGATCGACACGTCATTGTTTATGGTACATACACACTCACACTCAATTACAGTATATATTTTGAAATATCGCACCGTATGTTAGTCTGATTACTTTCATGTGTGACTGATCAAGCCAGTAACGTTAGATCAGCTAACGTAACTTCGGCAGACTGAATAGAGATGACTTGTCAGTGTTATTCCGCGGCAGCGCACACGACCTAAAAAATCTATTTTTATACATTTTTAATAGTTTACTTTATCTGTTGTTTTAAAGACTAATGGCAATAAATATCTATAGTGGCGTAGGGCGAGGGCGTGGTGTGCTTGAAAGCAGCTGTTGATGATGCGTTCAACCCGAGTTCGAATCCGCCTTTTGCCGAACTCTCTCTTCTCCCTTTTCCCAACACAGATGTAAAATGTATAGCCTATACCACAAAGGTCTCTAGCGTTATATTTTGCCAACGAACTAAAATAAAAACCGTGATATGGCTTTGTGCCTTTACAGAACAGCACAAGACCGCATTCTGCTGCGTGATTTAAAGAAAAGTGTGCACTTTGCTCACGCGATCAGCATGGTGTTTTGGTGTTTTCTCCAAAATAAAAGCTCAAAGGTTTATTTCTTGCAAGTGAAGAAATTAGGACAAAAGTATTGTAATTTTCCTATATTATAGTGTAATGTAAAATATATTTTTGAAATATTCATTTCCATATACAGTACATTTATAGGCGATATTTATTTTACCTAATAGGAATAATTATATAAATCAGCATTATTATAATAATTGTTTGGCATCCTAAAACACCAGTGACGATGTAATGTAGACTGAGACTCTATATCATAACTAAAAAGATGTTTGAGCCCTCTTTAATGTCCAGGTACAAGTCAATGCTTTTCCTTTGTTCAATGTCACAGTTCATGGGTAAAGCTCTTAATTTTGAGCTCTCAAAGTGCACCAGATTGATGCATTTAACCTTAAAATGTACAAATTTTTCTTGTGGGGAGAATGCCCCCGAACACCCCTAGCGGGACAGAGGTCCACCCAACATAGTTTTACAAAATCCTATGGGAAAGAACAATAATTTAAAGGCTTTAAAGCCTAGGTTAGATGACTATTGACTATTAAAGCCTAGGTGATGTTTTTATTTATTTATAAGAACAAAACTGTGTGGTCCAATACATGTAAAATACAAAATAATTTTCAGGCTCTTGTTCAGTACCACATTTAATACCATCTATATTAGGGCACTGGATATTGCAAAGATTTTTTAAATCGCGTTTAATATTTTCTAAACAAGTATTTATTTCTAGTTTAATTTTCTAGCTGATTTCCCATGGGCCCCCCCTAACTGGTTCTTGGTCCCCCCTGTGCCCCCCCATTTATAAAATCCTAGAATCGCCCTGCTTTGGACCCCACTGTACAAACTCTCTTGGAAGTGTCTAAGGACAACGAGAAAACAGAAACAGAACAAAATCAGATTCCTTTTTTATCTAACCACCTGGAATGATCTTTGGATCGCACTAAAATCTCTGTAGGATCCTCAGGCATATTCAGATGGAGAAACGTGTGAGAAAAAAGTATTGCAACACTTCACAGGCCATGGAACTATTGACTTTGGTGCGTGAAGTGCATTCCTATGTTGTTTCCATTCTCTTGGCATATTGCTTATGAAATCTGGCATTTCTTTTGGTAATGTTAGACTGGTGTTGACATGTACGGCCAGTGTTAGTGTCTTGTAGTCAGGGGCATTATCATGACAAAACACAGCTATTGATTTGAAAGATAGATCACCAAATGTCTGTGTTAGGACGTAGGAATAAGTCAAAGACATTTGGTGTATATATATGTATAGTGCATTTGCTGATACTATGATGCATGGAAAAGAAACTGTCATCAGTCTCAGTGAGTTTCATACATTTATAGTTCGAGTGTGGTAATTTTATGATGCAAGTTTAGCACTGCTGCAGTTAATATTACAGATTCCCCTGCATTATGTTGACTATTAGGGACAAGAAAATTTATTATTTGTCAAATTCGAATGACGTTTTAGTAATTTATGACAGTATGAGTTGATTGATCGATCATTAATCTAGTAAATGATTCACTGAATGCTGTGGTAATATAAAAACACTCACCCAACAGCATACTTTTACTTTTAATTCTTTTGAGCCTAACTCCTTGTCAAATTAAAATTTTATAGTTGTATAAATCACATGTGATGGTATTTTGTACAGATATGGCCAAACGTGCAGCCTACCAATAACATTAGAGCAACAGCACTAAGAATGCCCACAAGCAACTCGCAGTACAGAGACTAGCGACTTACAGTGACAAAGTCGCTGGTGGTGTGAACGCGGCTTGACCATGTCACGTGTTCTCCTCGGCGCATAACTTGCTTTTTATGTTTATATCCTTATCTGTAAATGTTAGAAAGTCCCACACGCATTTCTATTCAGCATATTAACAAGCAATATTGTTAAACTTTAGTGTTCAGTGAACGAGTGCTTGTGGGCGCATGCGGGTCAAACAGGCGACTTACACATTTTGCTAACATATTTTTTTGTTACAAATTAAGTTGTAGGTTTAATTCTACATGTAACACAAGTTATTATATTTATGAGTGCAGTAGTATATGCCTATTGTTGGTATAGATCATTAAACTAATATAATTAATTACGCTACTAGTGCAGAGTAAATCGTGTTCCTCGTGTTAGTCGGTTTACGTTCTGCTTTAAAATAGTAAACAATCCGTTGATTTTAGGTTTAGATTGTGATGTTTGTATTTTAACACTTTTTTTTTGTTCATATGTATAGGGCCTATAAAGCATAGATACATTCGCTATATTTGTTTTCATAGACTATATTACACTTATATTCTACTTTATATCATTTGTTTGAAGGACGGCTTTTTGCAGGATGTGGAATAAAATTGTTTATGCACTATACAAACATAAATGGTTGTAATTCAAGAATGCTTTGGAATATAGACCTAACTTTGGTCTTGTTTTAAAGAAAACAATCAGCAGATTATTACTGAAGTGAATGCACTTCAAAAAATTAAAGTATGAAAAAGTTATGGAAGTTATAATTTACAGTAATTCAAATATACTTTATTAATATATTTTTTTAATATAAAATAAATATTTTACAAAATATGTTTTACTATAAAATTACTATAAAATGAAAGCTATATATTTAACCAAGTTGTGTTCCAAATTTAAAGTTGATATCACAAAAATTTAAGTTCCCATGAGATTTTGTTTAGGCGTTATACCAAAAATAGCCACCGGGTGCCATTGAATTCCATTGAATTTAATTGTATGCATTCTGCCATAACAAATTAATAAATTTCTATCCAAATATCACTTCTGTCACTAAATATGGAACCTTGAGACTCAGACCTTTCTGACAATATGTGTTTTGTCAAGATTAGAAAAGGTTTTGATAATAAATTATGATAGATGATGCCCAAAAGGGGAGGGGCCTAATAAAAAAATACAGTTTCTATGGTAACGCAACGTCCAATTTCAAAACGGTTTTCACAGGATGAATTTTGAGTTCGTAAGCTTTCAAATGATATCTAATTTATGATAACTACTAAAATATGTGATATAATAATAATAAAAAAAATATATATATATATAATATATATTATACTTTTTAGAGGACTTCTTACTTTACTTTTTAAAATATAATTTTATCTTTTTTTATTGACAAATACTAGATTATGTCTTATTATGAACTTTTAGCACTAAAAACCAAAGTTTCAATTATTAAAAGTGTGTGCGTCGACTTTTTGTGACAAAGGTCAGAAACTCCTGTAATGACGTCGATTTTTTGAGGCGCACTCTTGTCATAAATTCATATATTACTGTTCATTCGTAATTTGTAAGAAAAAAACAACGCTAAAATATCTATTTAGGAGACTTAGACCTTTCCAACGATATATAGTTTGTCATGACTAGATTAGGATTTAATAGTAATATAGTGAAGTAAATTTAGATTGCCCGTATACGGGCAAGTGACAGTTAAGGGGTTAAAATAAAGGATAAAAATATATATATTTTTTTAAAAAATATTTTTTTGTATATAATAATGTTTAGTTTTTACATCCGATTAATCGAAAAAATAATCAACAGATTAATCGATTATGAAAATAATCGCTAGTAATTTAACTTTCTGCATAGCTGTCCAGACTGGACAAACTCAAAATTGTAGACAGCATGAAAGTGTGTGGCCAATCAAATGATGCTGTCCAGCACATTTACGGTTTGCTCAAGTTCAGGAAAACCTAAAAATCGCCCCTTTACCATGCACATATGCCTTGTCAGATTTCTTAGGAGTCATATGCTCCAATGTAAGGGGACATTTTCAGATTTTTGCAAGTCTGTGCAATTACTATTTATGTGTTTGTGTGTGTGTGCAAATGATCTGTATGTCTGTGCTACAGGACTGGTCAGGCTCTTTGCCACATTAAATATCCTTCGCCTGTTGACTTAACAACAGGAGGAGACGACTGGAATGTGATCAGTGTTCCGTTCCAAGAACACAGGAAATGAGAATTCTGAAAACACAGATATAAATATTATTAAGTTTGAATTGTTAGACAAGCAAATAAAACATTATCAAAGTCAACACAGAGGTCAAGTGAACTTTGTCACTTTTACCCAGATGTACTGGATATGTGACAGAACTTGATAAGGCATGTGGTATTGCTTCATCAATGCATTTGACAACACAATATACACATGATATCAAATTACTCTGGCTGTTAACCCTCTGAGGTCTGAGCTGTTTTGGGGCTCTTTCGGTGTTTTGGTATGCCCTGACATTTGTGCTTATTTCAGCTACTTAAAACATACCATTTGCCAACATATAAATTTGCTGTATTCAGCACAAACTCTGCTACAATAATATGTGAGCAAAATTGATGTACTTGTTTGCATTTTATAGAAAAAAAATAATATGCGTGGTTAGTACGTTTTGGAAAAAAAAATGTCACTGCAATAAGGCCATTTAACACATAATGAATAGTTGAAAACAATACTGTTGAGTTACTATTCTTGTAGGCTAGAATTTTTACTTCAAAATGAAGTGAAAATCATTCTGACCACTCTTTCAGAAACATCAATATAACGATTTGAATTTCTTACATCAGTTTTTGGGTCAGCAGTGCTGTATGCGTGGGAGTGTTAATGCCCATGAATATTAATGTGATTTACACCTGGGAAGACTAAAGACACTCCCCCAATGGCTAATGGGCCATCAAGGTGCTTTGAGGCAGCCTGAACAAAGAATGATTCACTGGTGAACAAAAAGTTAAAAAGAACAGCATTTATTCAAAATAGAATTTACGTTCTTTCCTAAGAATGTAAAGACTTAAAGTCATTACTATCACTTAACACATCCTTTCAAAAAAACAAACATAAAAATACCAAACTTGTTTTTTTTATAAAAAAATTATTTTTATTCAAAGAATACTAAAAAAAAACTACCGCAGGTTTAAAAAACTGTTTGAATAGACTCATGGGCGAATGCGAGTCTACAGAGCTCAGTTGCGGTCCAGTTTCCCGTGCAGGAAGAAATCGCAGTGTCTGTGGAACCATGTCAACATCGGTCTCTGTTTTCCATGACAGCGTGGACTGCATGTTGCTCGTCTGCTTGTTTGCCTTGGCTCTCTTCGGAACTGGTGCTTGGACATTGTCACATCTGTTATAAAAAAAGAAGAAAGAAAAAGTGTGAGCATGCTGAAAAGACAATCAAAGAAACTGTATTATTATCATTATCAATCACTAATTACCATGGATTTAAAAAAGACATATTTGTAATTTCACACAAGAATGGGAACTTTTACATTATGACGATGTAAACACAATTAGGCTACATTTCATCTGTAAAATATTACGTCTATGCACTTACTCAGTATTATTCTCGATCGCACTGAGAACTGAACGACACCTGCGTGTCCCTCTGCGAGGTGCTGGAGAAGGAGAACGTGATGCAGCCAATTTCCTAAAAAACAAAACAAAATAACTGTTAGCATACATTATGTATACAACAGAGTTATTGAATATTCTGTACTGAATATGCATCTGTTACTGAATATTCTATATAGGTATTATTGTTTTTTTTGTATTATGTTTTGTTATTGAGTGTTAAAGCTGCCGTGACAATATAATTTCCTGCAAAGGATCAATAAAGTATCAACAACAACAACAACATCTGTTGATGGCCCATATAGAATGCATGCTGATAACACAATCAAAGAAACTATTATTATTACGCTTATCAATCACTAATTACCATGGATTAATTTCACACAATAATAGGAACTTTTACATTATGACGATGTAAACGATATTACGTCTATGCACTTACTCAGTATTATTCTCGATCGCACTGAGAACTGAACGAGACCTGCGTGTCCCTCTGCGAGGTGCTGGAGAAGGAGAGCATGATGCCACATTCCTAAAAACAAAACAAAATAACTGTTAGCATACATTATGTATACAACAGAGTATCTGTTGATGGCCCATATAGAACGCACGCATTTATTATGTACACTCAATGAACGGATCGTTCGCGATCGACACATCGCTACATTTCAAACATTTACACCTGTATTCACAGTGCATAAGGCAGTAAGCATGATAATTAGTGTCATAGGCTAACTAAAACTGAACATTTGCGAGTATCTATGGCCCATATAGACAGCACGCATTTAGGGATAGGCTACACAATGAACGGATTGTTCGCAAAAAAAGCACATTAGTAAAACACACTGATCTAAAGACAGAGACTTGGACAGTCACACAGCTTTGTGCCATTCCTAAAACATATAGGTTACATACCTGTCATCTCCAAGGTGTTTGATTTTTCACCATGTTCATGTACAGAGACTCACGTGAATGTCAGCTGGACTCATCAGTGCTGGTCCCTGTAAAAACCTTTTTTAGAAAACAAAAAAACAGCTGTGAACATGCTGATATTAGGAGAAACTATTTTAGATTTGTCTGGTTCAAATTATGAAATTTACTAAATACATACATATACTACATATATGAACTCCCAATATATGTTGTGCCTTGTAGTTGTAGGCATATGTAGGGCTGCATGAAATAATAACAATAGCCTGTAGCAGCTAGGCAGCCTATAAATCACTAAAAAGTTCAGTAACACTACATTAGAGAAAACTATATGGATTATCATGTTACTTAAAACGTTTCCATTCGTTACAACGTTATGAGATGAGATTGCTGGAGTAAAACCATAAAGCCTAATGATTGGTTTGTTTTGCTTTTCAAACCCACAGCGCGCGTGACTCAAACTCAGCGCGTGCAAACATTTACTGAATGCGATCGAGCCGGACCAAACTATGAAACGTATATTATATAACGTTTCATAGTTTTTTGGTCCGGCTCGATCGCATATTCTTACATAATTATACATACCTTCGTGTGAGCAGATATCCACAAACACAATAAACACAAGTCTAAACATAATATTCACAATCATACGAGCCTTCTGTATCGTGCTGTTTAATTATCAAACATATGTTTTTATGTATATACATTTAGCATTAGGCTTCATGTTTTACTCCAATCACATTTCATAACGTACATTTTAGTCTGGCACCAGTTTAACTAGTAGCTACAAGTTTATGCAACAATAACATGCTGCTAACATGCTACTAACAAAGACATGTCTTACCTTATAAATCCTTCTTATAATCAAATTGTGTTCTTCTAACTCGTCTGATGTAAATCCAAGATAAACAGCACAGCACACGTGAAGAGCAGGACTGAAGACTGAAGTCGCGGATTATCTGTTTTGAGGTCGTTAACAGTTTGCGTTCCTCCACATGGCTCATTAGTATGCGAGCAGCTGTTGCGCGCGGGCGTGGTCACATTAACTTTAATGAGGTCAGGCTGGAGAAACTGTACGTCCTTGCTTTCATACGAATTACTTAAACAGAGAATATTTGTTTTTGATATGATTTACATCATTTAAAAATAGAGACTCAAAGTGTTGTAAAGACATATGTTTCATGTCACAGTGACAAGTATTAGCTGAGTTACAGGTCATGTTCTGTCGCGTTTCAGAATGAGCTTTACATTTAGAGAGACGGCAGAACGCGCATCATGTTCATTTTCTTTATTTTACGAAAAACACAACATTTTGTTTTTATTATGAGTGTACACAAATAAAAGAAGACATTTAACAGTTTTGAATGATGTATAACACTTACATGTAAGATCAAAATCAACAGAGTAATTTGAGTCTCTTTTGCACTGATGAGAAAAAAAGTGAGCAGATCACGGCCGCGTGACGGCCGACCCCAGAGGGTTAAAAGGTTTTAGAGAAATATGATGATTAAATGTTTCTCCTAAATTCCAATGACAACACTTTGGAGTTTGTGAGTGAATATGTGATTAAAGTCTTTGTTTGATAAATGGGATTTGATTACTTAAAGTCAAATCTGGCAGAATATACCAGTGTTGCTAAAGTGCAAGATGAAAAGAGAGAAATAAGGAGTAGTAGAAATATGAGATATTAGAATTGTCATGGACTTCTTGTCATTAGCTGTGTCTCTCAAATGACGCTCTATACACTAGGCACTTATACACTATGTACTTTTGCACTATGTACTATGTACTCAACCATGTAGTGTATGAACTTTATACGTTTTTTTTTTTTTTTGTCTTTCAACATCAGAGTCAGATAGCTCCTCCCCCTCCACTACATTATTAAAGCTGCAACAGTTGAGTGCATGAAGTGTCCAACGTTCCACACTTAGTTTTTTTCGGTTAAATAAGTGCATCATCCGGGTACTTATAGTAATCAAGTCAAGTCACCTTTATTTATATAGCGCTTTTTACAATACACATTGTTTCAAAGCAGCTTTACAGAGATAACAGGAAAATAATGTTGTAATAGTATTGTTAAATTCAAAATTAATTGTTAAATGTCCCTAACTAAGCAAGCCAAAAGCCAATGGCGACAAAGGCGAAGAGAGGCGAAAAAGGCAACAGTGGCAAGGAACCAAAACTCCATCAGGTGACAGAATGGAGAGAAAAACCTTGGGAGAACCCAGGCTCAGTCAAGGGGCCAGTCCTCCTTTGGCCAACGAACGAACAGTGTATGATTATGATTTAGGCAGTATAATAGGTCAGAAGTCAGATGGGATCAGAACTTTCACGATATTTATCCAGTTCATCTGGTTAGGGGTCGGGGTACACTCTTTCTTTTTCGAATTTTCAGTGTGAATGTACTACTCACACTATTTATACTACAACATGGCATAGAATAGTGTCTTGATTTGGGACGCACCTATTGTGTCAACAATCACAAACATGTCGTATTACCATAAGGAACAGGATTGGGCTTGTGGATTTTTACACTACAATGACACATGATATAAATTACCATTCAAAAATTTGGTGTCAGTAAGATTTCTTTTGTTGTTGTTGAAAGAAAAACTTTTATTCAGGCACATTAAATTGATTAGAAATGATAGTTTATAATCTTGCAAAATATAATAATTAGAGACGCGTTTCTTGAGCAGAATACCAGCATGCTAACATTATTTCCGAAGGATCATGTGACACTGAAGACTGCAGTAATTTTAAAATATATTACATTTATTTTAGATAGTAATAACATTTAACAATATTTCTGTTCTTATTATATTTTTGATCAAAGAAATGCAGCATTGGTGAGCATAAGTGACTTCTTTCAAAAACATTAAAGAAGCTTACACCTCAAACTTTTGAAAGGTAGTGTGTACTGTATATATACACACATATAGTTACTCAGCAACAAAATTACATTCACATGTGTTTTCGTATTGCAATCTTAACAAAATTTAAAACTTCAATTGAGTCATACTTCTAAAAGAAAATAAATATACACAGAGAAAGTGTTTATATGATCTCATGGTGTGCTTTTTGTCTATAGAGAAATTAGACATTTCTGTCATGACAACTGACAAGAGTGTTTGGCATGGTAATGGACATGACAATGTTGATATGTTTGGTATTGGCGGAATAGATTTGCTACGCTGCTGCTGCTTCTATTGCTGCTGCTGTAGGTGCTGCTGCTGCGGCAGCGGAGCAGGGACTGACACATTACTGTGAGCAAGTAAGACAGACTGTTGCTGTGAAATGTACTTGAATTAACCGTAGCAGATCTATACAAGTGGAGCTGGGGAAGGTGGAGGGTTTCTGAAAGTGTGCTGCAAACTGCTACACTAAATGCTGCAGCGAGCTCATTGGCTACAGGAATCAATCAGCTGTGAGAGAATGATGCGATTGTAAGCAGATTGAGTTAAGGACCTATCAGCCTGTGCCACCTAGAGTTTCATGACATAACTTTATATTTCATCATTTGCTTCAGATAGTATTGCCCACACAATCATGTGGCCGAGTTGTCTAATGATTTTTGGGGCATTTTATAAAGGTCTAATAGGAATTTTGGCAAGCAAATTGAATGACGGCTGTAAACAAAGTCTGCATTTAAAGGGGTCATGACATGGATTTTTTTTTAACAAATTATTTTAATGTTCCTTGAGATTTACTTATAATGTTAACTGTTTCCCTGCCATTGATGGAATTTTCCACCATTTCTGAGGCAATGCTCACTCACCATTGATAGAATTTTTCCAGCTTTCCATGTTTTCACTGTTATATATAGCGAGCGCTTATGCATCTTTTGAAAGGGTATGAATCTCCTGATCAAAACACAGGTGAAAAAGAAGCAGAAACAAGCCACAGCAAATGTAATCAGATTCATATGTAAAATAACATGATCCATCAACATTAAACAGCATGTATCAAAACTGCCTAACTTTACCAAATTAAATGTCAACCCAGGGCAAGTTATAAGACTGCAAGCATTGGGAGTGTTGATGGACTCGATCTACTCCATCTATATTTTAGACCTCATTTTGAACCCAATCCAGACTTAGTCTTTGACAATAACGCAATTTTCTCAGCTTTCTGAGAAAGCTCAACTTTTTGCTTTTTTTGAAAATTACCCACATTCAAATGTTGATTTAAAAAAGGAATGCATGAAGCTATATAAAAAGGTTTTGTTTGTTTGATATATTGCATGTTCAGAACAACAAAATTTTACTTTTGCAATGGAACTTTTGTGAAAATTATTTTAAAAAAAAGCTGCGGCACTGGCTGACAACGTTTCTTAAAACAAAACGGATAGCGGCGAAGGAGTTAAAGTTTTTTACACAAAAAACAACAGTGAGTGTAGGTAAATGTCAGCCATTAAGCGACTGAATGCTAGTGGGCGGGGTCTATGGTGAAATGATATTGACCTTTCGTTTTGCATTTGCCTGTGTGATGTAACAAATCTTGCAATATCCAAATGAGCCATTTTTGGAGCTTGATTAAAAAAATCTTTGTCTGAGGAGGACGCTTTAAGCTATTACACTTAAAGGATGTTTTAATAGGACAAAGACCATATGTCAAAACAAGGCAACATATGATTTCTTATATCATGACCCCTTTAACAGACAGTGAAAATTATCTTGGCCAGAAAAAAAAAAAAATCAAAATTACATCTACTGTGACTGAAAAAAAAAAAAAAAAAAATGACCTGTGAATTCTTTCTGCATAGAAGAGTTGTAGATGGTGAGACAAAGTTGAGGCATCATAAAACTAAAGGCCTTTCACAAGCCCCTGCGGCCCATTTAAAAGAGAACCCGAAGACTAACTGAACTCACATGGCGATTTAGGCCTGAGGAAAGGGTTTAGATCAGAACATCTCCAAACTTGTGTGCAGACAGACATCACAGCTCAAAAATATTTCAGTGCAACTCATATTTCCGTTGCTATGTTCTCAGTGATAATGATAATTGCTATTGGTTTGAAACTCAAAATAAAAATGCGTCCATAAGTAGAATATTGAGCAAATAATTTGTGTAAAATGACATTACAAAAGCCAACACGAGCACACACACACGGTTTAGTGATTAAAATCATGCTAATAGCTGGAAAGACAACAACAATGTGGTTAACGAAATGACTAATGCTGTTTTGATGAGTTTAGCCGTGGTTTAGCTGTGTTGGGACGCTATTGTGTTTGCTGCGGGTTTTGGCGTGCCGAACGGCTTCTTGTCTGTTTCTGATTAATCAAAACCGATGACTTCAGTACTCTGTCCATTTATGTTCTCAGACCACAATCTTCTCATGGATGGAAGTTTATGAAATGGCTCAGTTTTTGTTGAGATGGATTTTTTTACGCTTCATTATATAACACATCTTTTATCAATTACATATAAAGGACACAAATAATTATTAGGATAAAAGCACATTCAGGGTGCTGCCTTTTCATCAGATTTCTTTTTTTCTTTTCTTTGAAATACCAAGGCTCAATTTTACAGTAGAATGGACACATTTGTGTCTCCAAGCTTCTCAGTCTATAGTTCTACATCTATGTGGCACATGGTAGTTCAAAAGTTGTTCACTCGACACTGAGATACATTTATTAAAACAGCCCTTGCTTTCATTGCAAGTAAAATTGCAGCATGAACTTGAGTCATAAGTTATTCAGGTTTTGGACAGCATAAGGATAAGAAAATAAATTGAATTAATGAAATTTCAGGTAATATATTCCTTTAAAACAAAAGCAAATCTATATTCAGAACTCAATTTTTCTTTCAAACGTCTTGGTATATCTGTTAGAATGATTTTGTAGCATGTGTCTCTATCAGTGGTATCACCTCTGCAGGACAGACACCTCTGTTACAGAAATCTGGCCATACTTTCTGTATTATGATCTGTAAATTGGCTCCTCTAAAAGCCAGTGCACCCCCAGGCTCCTTTTAGATTAAGAAATCATTATTTCATCAGGAGGCCATTTGTGCCAAATGCAGTTCACATGCAACACCACGGAACAATACCCTCGGCAGAACATACTATAAATCAGTCAAAAACTGGAGTATATGCACTGAGGCATCAATGCCAACCTGGTAAAGATCACACAAGTGTTCACAAAAGTGTGTGTGTTTTGGCAAGTCTTTTTTAATTCCACAGCAAGTTACTGTACATCTTACCCCAAAATAAAAAAAAAATCTAATTATTTATTCAACTTCATGTTGTTCCACATACAATTTTCTTCTGTAGAGATGTTCGACTTTCCAATGACCGTTAACGAGAAAAAATTCTATAGCAGATTCTTTAGCAGAAAATATTCTATATAATCTTAAAGGCTTCTTAAAGGGTTCAGATATTTGTATATAGAACATTTTAGGGGTTTCTATCTGGATTGAAAATGTTCTTATATAATATTTAGGCATAAATGGTTCTTTAAAATTGAGTCAAGAACCCTATAGATTCTACATAGAATTTTTTTTTTCTAAGAGATGCACTCTGAATATTTGAAAAGCTTAGGATCCATACGTTTTCTTAATTTTTAAAAGAAATTCATACTTTTATTCAGTAATGATGCATTCAATTGATTAAAACTAACATAGATATTTTGTAACATTATAAATGTCTTTACTATTTCAAATAAATTTATATTTTTACACTTTGCTTTTAGTGTCTCCCAACAGTTGAGAAATTACACGCTATTACAGGTCTCAGGAAGCCATAATAATATGGATGTCACAAATGCAGGTGCACAATTCTGAGATATTCTGCCCAAAATTTGAACATGAACACAGTGTATCAACAATAGCATCATTAATTTCCTGTCATCATATGGCAGGGCCGTCATATGGCAGGACAGATGGACATGCCCTCCAGGCAAAAATTGCGGACTGTGCTTATCCTGACACAACAATGGCGGGTTTCCACCATCCCACATGGGCACTCTGGCATGTGTGATATTTTCTGTTTAACAAGTCAGTGTGTCAGAGCCACGGTTTGTCCAGTTATATATATATATATATATATATTTATGCCAGCAGTGACATAAGAGCAACATGACAAAACCCAGGAAGTCATATAAAAAAAGTGCAGATCAAATGACGGGCACAGAGAGGCCTGGAGATTGGTCTATGAGAACAGCACCCTCAAGTGGACTAAAACTATGATAACAAGCTTAACAGCCAACAGTAAATCACATGCATGTTTAAAGTCCCCCTATAGTTATTAATTGCATCCCTTAAAACTCATCTTTGATCACCAAAATGACTTAAAGGGTACCTATCATGGAATTTTGAAAATTACCTTTCATGTAGTGTGTAACATAGATCTAAGTGAACAAAAACATCCTGCAAAGTTTTAAATATGAAAGTTAACCGTATACAAAGTTATTGTCTCTCAAAAGTAAGAGTCGACTCTGAGTCGCTGATATGAATCGATAGACAAAGGATGCTTTCTCTCTAGCTTTCGTACGTCACTTGTACAAGTTATTTGAATTCGACACGCCCACTCAGTGCGCGCGCCGAGCAGACAGAGAAACCTGACAACATCATGTCGACGAGACTCTGTTCTGAAGTGCGAATCAAAAGCAAACTTTTTTTTTTCACTGCCCAGGGACAAGCATGTGAAGACTCAGTGGCTAGAGTTTATATTTACAACTGTACCCGTCCCGAACCTTCTGTGTGTTCACGTCATTTTAATGACGATCGCTTCACAAACACAAATGCTTTCAAGTGTGGATTCGTGAGTCGGCTGATATAGGAAGGTTCAATACCAAGTTTATTTAGATCAGCTTCCTCCTCCGAATCACAACCTGTAAGTACTATTAATAATTGTTGCTTTTATGTGTGTGTGTGTGTGTGTGTGTGTGTGTGTGTGTGTGGTGCGTGCGTGCGTGCGTGCGTGTGTGTGTGTGTGTGTGAGAGAGAGTGAGAGTTACGCTCAGCAGCTTCTAGGTCTCCAATGTCATTTTTTTTGTTTTTTGAAATATGTGAAATTATGTGAAGCGTATTGTAGTACTGCAGTGCTTTATCAATATGTTTAAGCTTTGGGCTAACACAAAATATAACTGACTGCGTCATCTGACCAATCACCGCCGATTAGCGTCACGCAAAGGAGGGGTTTGGACAAATGAGTCGTCAAACGAATCATTAGGGAGTTGGTGAGCAAATCCAGTAGCACCTCATTGCAGTACACGAGATCCGGGGGGCGGAGTCGGATCCAGATTAAGGGGTGGGGTTGGGTAGGTTTAGGGGTGGGTTTAGGGATCAGGGGGTGGAGCTGGGTAGGTTTAGGGGTGGGTTTAGGGATAAGGGGGTGGAGCTGGGTAGGTTTAGGTATGTAAGGTGGGAGGAGTTGGATCTAGATCCGACTCCTCCCTGTGGATTTCATCTTCTGCAGTGAGGACCATCTCAGCAAATCAGGTAAAAATAAATGCATATTATAAGACAACAAAAGTGTTTCTTGTCATTGCATGCATGTAAAACTGTTGTTGGGGAGTCCCAGAACATTATTAGGAACATTTTAAATGCCATAATCGGTACCCTTTAAACTTTTTTTTTTTCTTAAAATAGCTTGAATATAATTCTACACAATTGCCTCGTTTATGCCATTCTATGAATATGAACATTAGCCCCACCTCCACTCACTCACACAAGTTCAGTGACATGATTGGTTAAAGGTGGGTTATGTGATTCTCTTTTTCGTAATTTTTTTTTTAAATAACTTGAAATCCTATTCCTAACCCACTTACAGCCACTGAGTTAGAAGCACTGAAATGAAAATTAAGCAATTTAATCATCTGTGGAACGGGCAGGACTTGAAAAACTCCAGCCAATCATTTCCAAGACCACCTAGAATAATTGGACAGTAAGTTCGTCAAATGGTTGTACCACACCCCCCTCCCCCCAGTGCGTGTGACCCCCGTCGTGCGCATACTCAAAGCTTGTGACGCATGCGCATCTCGTCAGAAAAGTCGGTTCCATGATTAGTAGTAAATCGTCATTACAATCTCTTCCGCATCTGAGTTTTCGCTCGTGCATGATTGCGCGTCCATGTTCTTCGAATGGGTGGAGTCAGGGCCAGCGTTGGAGGAAAGAAGGTAGGACCATTTGAATTGTATATTTTCAAAATCTGCCGGTCTTTTTCCAAATCACATACCCCACCTTTAAGGTAGCTTGTGACGTCATAAACACCAGTTATTTCAAACTGCGTTTTTGAGACTGTCTTTGGTTCACTGCATTTTTAAGGAGAAAATACTCAGCAATGGTGTTGACTTATGAATTTGCACATGGTTTGTCTTAAAGCATATTAAAAACATAAACATAGAAATAACATTAAAAACTTGATTTTCACCACAGGGAAACTTTAAAGGTTCCTTAGGGCATGTTTTGCTAACTTCAGTATAGATCAAAACCTGCCCTGTAAAGACATTTCATCTAATCTGAATGTGTAATTATTTATTTATTTATTTTTTGGTTCCAAGAGGGCTGTCACAGAGATAGCTATAAGCTGGCATGACATCCATTTTATACGTGGTCAAAAAATAAATAAATAAATTAATTAATTTCTTGACTGCATTAAAATCTGGCTCTGGATTTTATTCAAATATTGTGCTACAACCTCAGTAACTAAACATATTTATCTAATGCACTTATTTGTTTTAAATCACTGTCAATAATGCATACAATGATTTCAATGTAATAAGCAAATAATATGATACATGGTTGATAACATAATAATGGTACATTTTAAAAGATGGAAATCCAATCAGGCTTCAGAAAAAAAACAAAAAAAACTTGGGGCAAGGAGGTTTGAGAGAAGTTAAAATTGTGAGAATGCAACATGTGTTTATTAAAATCTTTATCACTGTGAATCTCCTGAGCGGCCAGTCTATGAATAGAGGTCTTCATGCATGCAACATGAAGGTTGTAACCATAGACTGTAAAAAAGAATGGATGTAGTGTGCGTGACGTCACCCGTAGGTTTCTGAAGAACATTTTTGAAGCCTAAAGTGGGCGGGGCCAACCGTCGCCATCTTGGCACCGCGTCATCTCTCGTCACTCACGGATAAAATAAAATGGGAAAAGAGACGGGCCGTGGGTGGAGCTGAGGTGCTGAGTGACAGCTGATTAAAGAAGTAAAGCCAACAGTTCAAGTTCATGTTTTTGTCCTTCGAAATACTAATAATTAAAAGACGTAACTACAAGTGAGACTATGTGTGTGATGTGATTTAAATGGACAATGTGTATCGTGATGCATTATTATTGTGCTAGTTAAAAATGTATTATCATGCAGTAACTTACAATATTGCTCTGTGCGTGTGACAGTGTCAGTGTCATACATGTCAGTCAGCGCGGCATCGCACATCAAGTTCGTAAAGAGCTCTATTCAGTCCATTTTTAAATCTGATTTTGGCCGCCTCTCAATTTCTCAGATGGGTTAAACCAAAGATATTACCAGAAGTTCAAGTAAATGCATTAGAAATCCGCGCTCATTCAAGGGTGCATCTATAGGCCTTATTCTAGGGTGACCAACTGTCCTGTTTTCCCAGGACATGTCCTGTTTTCATATAACAATATAACAAATTTCTATCCATAACATAGGCATAACCTACTTTAAATGTATTGAAATTAATAAGGTATCTTTGAGTAAACTTCGAGTATAATTTGAGTAGGCCTATCTGTTTGCCGGGCCGAGTGTCCTGTTTTTTGGTAATCAAAATATGGTCACCCTACCGCAAACACCGGAAGTAGCTAACCGCGGCCATATTGTTGACATGACATCTGTCCTGCCCCTAGCCGCACGCAGATTTGAGTTGAGGTGAGCAGTAGCCTAATGGCTTCATCTAGTCGGTATCAAGAGAAGATAAGCTTGATGGTGTGGACCATATCAAATAGACCCAATAGCCTCAAGTAAAGACCCGTCCTTATTGCCAGCCGTAACTTATCCGGATATTTATAACGTTAACTATCTCGTTCATACAGTATCCGCATAACGTTACACTTCGCAGGGTTCCAGACTAACTCTTACAAGGATCGTTGTAACAAAATAACACAGTATCACACAAGCACTAATTCCCTACCTAGTATCAATGAGGCATATATCAATAACGTTACCTGTGGTAAAATGATGGGAACAGACTTTGCTGTGGGGAGTTGGCAGTTTAGCCTATTTATCCTAGCTAGTCTCTGGCTCAACTCCTCTGTCTCACTCCCTTCACGTTTTCTGACAGTCGGTATCGCATAAAAACTAACTCCAGGGTTCTTATTGCTGTTGTTAGAACAGCAGTGTATTACACAACACACCATCGCGCTGTTTTAAAAAAAAATACAGCCATAATACCATGGATAATACTGACGCTGCCTCTCTTGTCAATTGACCCTTCGCAAAGACCCGCCCTCCTTAGTTACTGTCGCTATGTTCCGACAAGCTACACCGCTCTCACGCTCTCACCATGTTCTCACGCAGTGAAACATACATCGCGGAGCAGAGAGGAGACTGACAACACGCGGACAGACAGGACAGACCAGGTTACTTTTCGGTTACTTTTGATATTAAACATATTAAACAAAGTCTCAGCTTTCAAATGTGGTCATTTTTTGAAAGAAATTTAAACAATAAATACCGTTTTGGGGCTTTTTAATGTGCCGTGACAGGTTGCTGTAGAGCATCAGTTAAAGCTGCTCGTGATCCGATCATCTCTTCCTTCTAGTTCATTTATAGCATCAAATAAACATGAACGAACATAAGAAGTAATGTTGTTTTAACCGCGGAAAGGCGTCAGTATATTCATTTTACCAAGTTCAAATCCTCCTAACTCTACTGGCTGCTTTTTCGTACAAAATGGCGGATGGCGAAGTATGATTGGTTAGAACACCTGTCAATCAAGCTCCACGCGAAGGGTCAATTGACAGACTGACAGATGTCAACAAAATGGCCGCAGCGAACATTGATGACGCAGATCGAATAACAACTATTGCATGGACGGAGAGA
This sequence comes from Chrosomus eos, assembly GCA_036326025.1. Lineage (NCBI taxonomy): Eukaryota > Metazoa > Chordata > Actinopteri > Cypriniformes > Leuciscidae > Chrosomus > Chrosomus eos. Next base: position 28,543,332 of record CM070833.1, on the reverse strand, counting down.
AAGCATTGACACCTACAGGATATCATCTGACGGTACTTTTATTTAAGACTAAAAAGTTAAATAAGCATATCTGTTCCGTGAGAGCATCAGGACCGCATAATGAGTGTAGTCTCTCTATATAGACGTTTTAAAATCTAACCAAAAAGCAACGAAATTGTCAGACATCCATTAGTGCATGCGAGGAAAAAAACTGGAAATAAAGCTGGTTGTTCTCTCCATACTCGACAACGAAGGAATCCAACAACGGCATGGGTGAAGGTATAATGCGTGTATTAAATTGTATGAAATAATTCAGAAAAAAGCACAAACACGGCAGAGATGGCAAGTACAGCAGCTGCTGCGCTAACAGACAGCAGACAAACGGCAGTTACAGCAGTCTCAATCCACCTGCCACTCAAGTAGCCACGCCCTTAATTATGCAGAACTTTAAGGCTTAATATAATTTAAACGGATGAGTTGTAAAATAATTCACCCCCCTCACAGTTGTCATGAAGGGCAAAATTAGCTATATAGACCAAAACCACGTTTTGCTCCAGGCTGTAAACATATTTTTTTCTGCTGTAAAGTTGGGCATTTTAACATGGGGGAGATACAGATTTGACTCACTTTTGCAGCCTGCCTCAAGCGGCCAGACGATGAATTGCAGTTTAATTCACTTCCGTGTTGGTTTCAAGAGAGAGACGGGGAGGTTGCCGCTTGGTTGTAACCCCTGCGTTCTGCCCTGGAACACATCCAAACTGCCTGCTTAACCTGGGGCGACTAACAGACAGAATTATTAATCTCATTCAGGCTAGGAGAGATTGCCTAAGTAAAAAAAAAACACTCATTGTTATATAATGTATAAGTTCAAGCTAATATTCCCAAAGCAGGGGAGTTAAATTGCACCTACATATATATCTGTATATGTCTATCTGTATATGCTGATTCTTTGGAATTTATACTGTATACAGTATAAATTCCAAAGAATCAGCATATACAGCTGTAACTAAACTAAATGTACTAGTTTTTAATCATTACTAATTAACGCTGTCATTTTAACCAGTTAGTTAATTATTTTTTAAATAAATCATGTGATAAAAGAAATGAAACACAATTGATCATGTTCCCTGACTCATATGTAAAATCTGCAATTATGGTCTAAAGTACAAACTTTCACAGGAACTTGAAATAGCTCCTTCAAGCAGCAAAAGCTTTAGAAATGTGTGCTTAATGACACCCAAGGGACATCCATAATCTTTGTGTGGATCACATACGTTCAGCCCTCAAGGGGGCTGGATGCGTTCACCGTTACAAGTTCACAGTGAAAAAGCTCTGATCATGCTTTGCCCTTTTCTTGAGAAAGGAGGGGCAACACGGTGGATCATATCGTGGGGTGCACAGGTCAAGCTGGCAGAGGAGGTACAGCCAATGCAATGGAGAGGGGCTTTGCTTTAAAGGAGGAGGCTCCTTAACCGGCTCGGGTGATCTGCTGAATCCGGTAGCCCATTTTTTGGTATCTTCCAATCCAACGGAGAGCATGTTGCTGAAAGCATTTAGCTCTGAGGAGCTTGACGTGGTAGAAGAGGCCTGAAGTGTTAGTAGAGCCATCTCCTTCCGTCAGCCCCCCATATGGGGAATTGTTTGCCTGGGCACGGCCAGTTTTAACTTGACCTAGTCATGCAAAGTCACTCACGGTAGACTCGACAAGTAATTTCTGGTGGGCCATGATCATCCCTTCCCCATGAGGCTTCCATTTCCTTTTTTACCGAAGACATATTCAGCACTTTCCTTTGCCAAATGTGAATTACCCATGCGGGTGGAAATATGTGCAGATGTCCCCTGTAGAAGAGATACTGGTTAGCTATCTCTTGCAGACTGAGGCATCGTAATTGATGGCACAATGGCTGTTTTGGAGGCATATCAAGCTGACCTACCGAGAGATATGGATCAGGGGCAGGTATTTTCTCCTAAAGTGGTTGTTGAATTACGCCACACCACAGACTTGGCCCTCGTTGCCACCAAACAGAAAATGGTGGCCATGGTAATTAGGGAGAGGCATCTTTGGATGAACCCCCTCCTTGTTGCTCGGATTTCACCCTCTGGACTCTTTGGCACTTCCGTCGAGACAATAGTGGGGAAGAGGTAAAGGTGCATTCAGTGGCCTCATCAGCCTCCAGGTTGCCCACCTTCTCACCCCTGTGGATTTATTACGGCGTGGGGATGCGCATTCAACGAGGGGTGTGTACTATCACGATCTCCAATCACCAGTCCAGTCTCTAGCACTATATTTCCCAGAATCCCTCTTGGCTCCAACCTTCACACACTTCTTCACCCGCACACCTGTCACCAATCACTTCCCTCATCAGCACGACATAAAAGCACACACCTCAGTTCACTGTGTTTTAGCCTTGCACGAGGAAAGTCTCTCCTATGTTCTCCCAACAATTCTAGTTTTCCAACGACTATATTCATAAGTAAATCCTTGTGTTTTCTCTGTGTGTTTCCCTTGTGGATTTCTACCTGTGATACCTATTCCAGCGCTGTGAAATTGAGGTGTGTGTTCCGTCTTCCTGCATCATTTCCTCCCTGAATAACATTTAAGAAAAAGAGGCTATTACTTTCTTCATTTTCCCGGTCATCATCTATTCACTGCTACTCACCTGATCACTGTGTGTCCACAATTTAAACGTGTAAGTTAATAAATAATATTGCCTGCTTTACGTCACGGCCACCAGCTCAGTCACCATCTAACAGTACATTTCCCATCATCCTTCATTCTGCTCACCTGCACGGAATCACCAGGCTCAACCCTCACTCAGTCAAACCGATCGTCATCATCTGAATATTAAACACCACCAGCTGTCCCCCATCACCTCAGCACCAGTTAAAAGGAATTGCCACACACGAACATTGTCTAGTCTTCTGAGAGACACAGACTTAGCCAAAAGGATTGAATTATTATTATTATTTTTAGTTTTTTTTTTTAGTTTTTTTTTTTAGTAAAGTTCCTATATCTCCTGAATCACACTCCAGCCCAGTCGGTAGTGGTAATGCACCGTTAAGTTGGTTTGCCAACCGCCATAAACAAAAACAAAAGAAGAAGAAGAAGAACATTGTCTAGTCTCATCTTACTCGGACTGTATCCATTTGGATTATCTCTTACCTGTAGTATACCTACCTTCTCCTCGTTCCTGGTCCCAGTCTCCAGTTCCTCGTTCTCCTGCATTATCCATGTGTTCATTCTGCAAAGATAAAAATAATCTGTTTCCATCAGTGACTGTTTAAAGCAGTGGTCACCAACCTTTTCGAGCCTAAGATCACATCCCAAGTCCAAATGTAAACCAAGATCTACCACTTGCAAAAAATTATGAAAAAACAAGGCCACAATGTAGTTCTACTTTGACATTCTTTGTTGCCTGTTAGTCACTAGCAAAATATATATTTAACTATACAAATATATAACTATACAAACTGTCAACTATAATTCAACATTTTCAACAGTAATATAACATTAAGTATTTCCACAGGCGTATTACTCATAAACACAATCAGGGTTTTTCCTGGAAGTGGTAAAATTGTAACACTAGGGGGGTCCGGGGGCATGCCCCCCCGATAGAAAATTTTGTACATTTTAAAGATAAATTCATTAATCTGGTGCACTTTGAGTCACTCGAATCTGTTGTTAAAAATAAATAATAATCCACCCGCCAACCACCCATATTCTTTGATTTAGATATCTGCATCTGATCATCACATTACAATTATTCAATTAAGCATGATAATATGGTAACATATCACACAATTAACATTTATTTAAATTAAAAGTTCTTCTTTTGGCAAAATTACATACTCTAGAGAGAACCGAGGTTACGTTAGTAACCGAGTACGTTCTCTTATGAGAGTATCTCTCGTACTGCGTAATATCTTACGCTATTCGTTCCCTCTCTAGAGAGAACCGAGGTTACGTTAGTAACCGAGTACGTTCTCTTACGAGAGTATCGTTCCTTCTCTAGAGAGAACCGAGGTTACGTTAGTAACCGAGTACGTTCTCTTACGAGAGTATCTCTCGTACTGCGTAATATCTTACGCTATGGGGAACACAATGCAACACGCCGTGCTGGTAGGGATCCAACACCAAAGTCCCAGGGGCCGAAGCCCGGGGCGCATATAGTGCATAATCACCATAAACTCACAGAGAGTGAGGGAAGAGAGGCTAGAAGCATCATCCCTGTAAATAGCATCCGAAAGGAGCTAATCATGTGACAAATAGACCATACCGTCAGGGTGAACATTCAGCCTGAACTGGGTGGCCACAACTGTGTCAACATTTTAATGAGCTGCTGTACCGGTCAGTGAGCAATACGCAGGTCAAACTCAGTATCCGAGCCGCACAGCGGGCAGATAGCACTGAATTTTATACCGCCAAAAGCTTAGCTTGTAAGGCGGGAACCTCCAGGTTATAGTATTTTATAAATGTAGACGGCGAGGCCCAGCCCGCGGCCATACAAATATCTTGCAGGGTAACCCCGCTAGACCATGCCCACGAGGAGGCCATGCCTCTTGTGGAGTGCGCTCTAACACCCAAAGGGCACTGTAGGCCCTTAGAAGTGTAAGCCAGCGCAATGGCACCGACTATCCATCTGGATAGGCTCTGTTTCGAAGCGGCAAGTCCCTTAGCACGGCCGCCAAACGAAACGAAAAGCTGCTCAGTCTGTCTGAAACCAGACGAGCGGGACACATAAGCCCTTAGTGCCCTGACAGGGCAAAGGAGACTCGCGTCCTTCTCCTCATTGAGAACCGGAAGGGCAGACAGGGAAATCACCTGGGCCCTGAACGGTGTGTTGAGGGATTTTGGCACGTAGCCGTGCTTCGGTTTGAGTATGACCTTTGAGTCATTAGGTCCAAACTCCATGCATGACGCGCTCACTGAAAGCGCTCGCAAGTCCCCTACGCGCTTCACTGAAGCGAGAGCCATAAGAAACGCTGTCTTGAAAGACAAGTGTTTCATGTCTGACGACTGGATTGGCTCGAATGGGGCACCTTTCATGGCCTCCAAGACCGTGGAAAGGTCCCATGTCGGGACTGAAGGGGGCCTGGGAGGGTTTAGCCTCCGAGCTCCTCTAAGTAAACGCACGACTAAGTCGTTCTTTCCTAGTGACTGGCCAGACACCGGTTTTGCAAACGTTGCTATGGCCGCCACGTATACTTTGAGCGTGGAAGGGGTCCTGCCCTTATCCAGTAGCTCCTGAAGGAAGGAAAGCACTTCCGTAACCCCGCAGTCTACAGGTGAAAAGCTCTGCGCTTGACACCAAGCAGAGAACACAGACCACTTCGAGGTGTAGAGCCGTCTGGTAGACGGGGCTCTAGCCTGCACGATCGTGTTTAACACTCCCTCTGGGAGGTCAGCGGGTACCCGTTGATGGCCCATGCGTGCAGGGACCACAAATCCGGGCGAGGATGCCAAATCGAGCCTCCCGCCTGAGAGAGGAGGTCTCTCCTCAGCGGTAAAGGCCATGGGACAGCGCTGGTCAGCTGCATCAGGACAGGGAACCACGACTGGTTTGTCCAGAGCGGAGCTATGAGTAGCACTGGGCATCCCTCCCTCCTGATTCGCTCCAACACCTGAGGCAGGAGTGAGACAGGGGGAAAAGCATATAGGGGGCGGCGGGGCCAAACATGGGCCAGCGCCTCCCGGCATTTCGAGAAGAATCTCGGGCAGTGAGCGTTTTCTTGGGACGCGAACAGGTCCACCTGCGCTTTGCCAAACGTTTCCCACAGCAGCTGGATCGTCTGCGGGTGCAGAGACCATTCTCCTGCTGGGACATTGTTTCTGGACAGCCTGTCTGGCCCCACATTTAGGTGACCAGGCACATGCGCCGCTCTCAGCGAGAGCAGGTTGTGCTTAGCCCAGACCAGGAGGCATCCCGTCAGCCTGTAAAGGTTTCGGGACCTGACGCCGCCCTGGCGATTTATGTACGCCACCACTGACATGTTGTCCGACCGGACCAATACGTGGTGGCCTTTTATCTGGGGACAGAAGCGCCGTAGCGCTTTGTCGACTGCTATTAATTCCAAGCAGTTTATGTGAAGGAGCTTCTCCCGTACTGACCATAGGCCAGCTAGCGGTCTGCCCTCGAGCAGCGCTCCCTGCCCCGAAGTGGAGGCGTCCGTAGACACCACCTTCACACTCGAGGGGATCCCCAGACTCACACCTGACTGATACCAGTCGGTTGCTTTCCATGGTTTCAGAGCCGAAATGCACTGAAGGTCGACCCTGAGGCGAAATAGACCTGCGGTCCACGCCCTGGGAGGAACTCGTGCTTTTAGCCATAGCTGCAGTGGGCGCATGCGGAGCAGGCCCAACTGGAGTACGGAGGCTGCTGAGGCCATCAGACCCAGCATTTTCTGAAACCTTCTGAGCGGGACTATAGAGCCGTGGCGGAAGGATCTCGCGACGTGCTGAATATTCAATCCGCGCTCCGGTGACAGGCGTGCTGTCATGGATAGCGAGTCTAACACTGTTCCCAGAAAGGAAATTCTCCGACTGGGGAGCAGTGAGCTTTTCGCCCAATTGACTGTAAGGCCCAGCTCCTCGAGGTGCTCGAGTAATGCGGCCCTGTGTCCTATGAGCTCCATTCGTGAACGAGCTAGAATCAGCCAATCGTCCAAGTAGTTCAAAACTCTCATGCCCCGAAGTCTCAGGGGGGCGAGGGCCGCGTCCATGCACTTCGTGAACGTACGGGGTGCTAGGGACAGGCCGAACGGCAGGACTGTGTATTGATATGCCTGGCCCTCGAAGGCGAATCTCAAGAATCGCCTGTGATGGGACGCTATTTGTATTTGAAAATAGGCGTCTTTCAGATCTATTGACATGAACCAGTCTCCTTGGCGCACTTGCGCGAGGATTTTCCTGGTCGTAAGCATTCTGAACTGGCGCTTCACGAGCGTTCTGTTCAGCAGTCGCAGATCTAGAATGGGTCTGAGCCCACCATCTTTTTTCGGTACCAGAAAATATCTGCTGTATAAGCCCCCTTCGCCCTGAGATAGAGGTTCTATAGCCCCTTTTCTCAGTAGTTTCGCTATCTCGGCTCGAAGTAGATGAAACACTTTGCTTTACACCGTAGTTTCGACTCGCGCCGTATAACGGCGGGGGCGTCGAGCGAACTGTAGCGAACAGCCTCTCGTTATAGTGTTCAACACCCATTCTGATACCCCGGGAAGCCTTGACCACGCATCTGCGTGAATAGCTAGGGGTAGAATGAAATCTGGGCTCTGGCCGCGGCAGGACGGCGGCTCGAGAGCCCCTGTGTACTGGGAACACAACACCGTGTTTACAGCGTTCGAGGCGGGGGGCGCGCTGATCACAGCGCGTAGCCTGGCCGCGCTCAGCTTCTCTATGGCGGGACGCGCAGAGAAAGCGAGCGGGGCGAATCCCGTGGGATTCGGCACGTGTGAGGGAATGTGGGCACATTTACTAAATGCGGGCACATTTACTACACTGAGAATACTGTCAGCTCGCGGCGACTAAATCACTGCTGTGTTTACAGCGTGCGAGGCGCGCGCTGATCACAGCTGGCAGCCTGGCCGCGCTCAGCTTCTCTGTGACGGGTTGTGCAGAGAAAACGAGCGGGGGCGAATCCCGTGAAATGCGGGCGCGAGACAGCGGGCACATTTTCTGCACGGAGAACACTCGGCTCGCGCCGACTAAATCAACGCTGTGTTCACAGCGTGCGAGGTGCGCGCTAATCACAGCGGGCAGCCTGGCCGCGCTCAGCTTCTCTGTGACGGGTTGTGCATAGAAAGCGAGCGGGGGTGAATCCCGTGGGATTCGGCGTGTCAGTGAGGAAATGCGGGACAGCGGGCACATTTACTGCACTGAGAACACTGTCGGCTCGCGCCGACTAAATGTGTGTTAGTTTCGTTTTTACAGAAACCAAGGGACACGCATCGTGTAGTGTAAGCGGGCATTGTATGGGCGCGTTCACTACATTTTCTGCACAACCAACATGAGTTGGTTTTATTTGTGCTAGCCCTGCACCGTGCCGGGCTGTGTCTGGGTGTGGGAATGCCCACTGGGACGTGGGCATTCTTACAACACTCGTAACACCATCGGCCGTGGCCGGAACACCAGAAAATGCACTCTTTATTGGATTTATCTGGGTAGCCATAGAAACGGCTTTTGTGCGCAGGCAAGCAGGCTGAGACACCGGCTGCTTCACTGCGAAATACACTGGGACAGTCACAACGCATGGAACTGAACGAGCGAGAAGTTTTGGTGGAAATCCGGCCGCAGCGGGATCTGAACACCGTCACTTTCCTAGAGAGACTAGGAAGGCCTTGAGACCTCGGGCTTTACCTCAATCCTCGGCCGGGGCCCGCGCTGAGGGGGGCGGCGTCCAGCAGAGCGAGAGCGCGGTGTTTGATCTCGGGCCTGGCGGCGCTGCTAGTTAGCCGAAACGACGGCCTTTGTGTGCAGGCAAGCGGGCTGTGGAACCAGCTTGCTCACTGCGACATACACTGGAACAGTCACATTGCTTGGAACTGAACGAGCGAGAAGTTTTGGTGGAAATCCGGCCGCAGCGGGAACTGAACACCGTCGCTTTCCTAGAGAGACTAGGAAGGCCTTGAGACCTCGGGCTTTATCTCAATCCTCGGCCGGGGCCCGCGCTGAGGGGGGGCGGCGTCCAGCAGAGCGAGAACGTCGAGGAACACGGAGCGCTCAGCTTCCGTCATCTCGGATAGCGTCAGCCACAAATGTTTCTCACCATTCAGGGGGGAAAGGCGCGGGTCTCGACTGTGACGGAGCTTCGTCTTTCCCGAGAAAGCGTCCGTCCAGCCTATTGCGCGTTAGTTGCGCGAGCGCCTTTCAGTCGAGGCCGATGTAATCCACGGCTTGAGAGAGCGGACGCATCGGCTCAGTTTCAATGCCGTCTCCGGTAAGTTCGTCGAGCTCAAGTGCGGACGCGGCGGCAGACGGCGGCCGCTGTCCGTCTGGGAGCGACTCGAGCGAAGCCGGCGAAGCTGGCGGGCGAACCGGCGAGCTTTGGCGGGCTGGAAATAGCTCGGGCGCGCGCTGGGCGCGGCACTTCTTGCGGCGCGGCATCACGGCGGGCTGGGATGCGGGCTCGGAGAACGAAGCTAGGCGAGTCCGCAGAGTCACCATAGGCAAGCGTTCACAATGATGGCATCCGCCGTCAGCGAGCGCGGTGGCCGCGTGATCCTCACCCAGGCAGGACACGCAGATGACGTGGCGGTCCTCATCGCTGAGTGGGGCTCGGCAAGAACCACAGGAAGGCATCTTTAAAAAGACGCCGCTCTTTTAGAGGGGTGGGAAAAAAAGGCAAATAATGCAACACACACACTCTAAGCAGAGGAAAGGATATGTACGCCGGAAAGCGCAGCAGGTACGGCGGCTGAAGGCGGCGAGGCCAGCGACTCCAGACTCGATGGCACGTCCCGCTGAAGGCTACAGGTCGACGGCGCGGCTTCTCACTCTGGATCCAGCGATGCGGGAGGCTTCGCTGAAGAGATGAAAAATCAACGTAAGAGCAGCTATCGAGCCTAGTTATAGGGCGAGACCACGCCCTTTCTGGCGGGACGTGACTATATGGGCGCGAAAGGCCCCCATTCGTCGTGACGTCACGCAGAGCCACTCTCGATAGGCTGCTGCTGTTGCCGCAGGGCAGCCAATAGGCGCGCGAGCTGTCTCGCCTATGTCTGCTTGCTGCCGCAAAGCGTTTTACATAATAAAAAATTAAGGATAATTTTTGGCTTCAATATCTCGTGGAAAAGAGTTTTCCCCATAGCGTAAGATATTACGCAGTACGAGAGATACTCTCGTAAGAGAACCCTGCACAATAGTCAATTTGGCTACAGGCGCTTCCACTTTAAAAAAAAAACATTTCAAACACTTAAAAATGGAAATACTCCATACAAAATGTTATGACAGACCTGCTAGGCTACTATTCATTACTAACTAGTCATTACCTCAATAATCAATCAATTACAGGCCTAACACAATCATGTTCAGCACTGATTATCTTTCCTTTTTCAACAACATAAAACACAGATTTCCTTTTAACAATATAGCCAACCGATTTCAAACTAGCAATACTCCCTCACTTTGAGGGCTCAGATGAGATTCTCTCCCCACACATATATTCAATGTGATGGCTGTGATTGCACACTTACACTATCAGCAAGTGCTCTGTAGTCTGGTTTATAGTTTGACAGCAAATCTTACACAGCCATCGTTTCGTTAGCTTGCGTATCGTTAGCTTGAAGAGCTTGATGTGAGCGTATGAAGTGGCTGAGCTGGTTAAAGCATAAGCTTGTTTATACTCGACGCGTCCGCATGAGCGCTGGCAAAAATGACGTAATTGTAACAGCGCGCGCTGCATCCCCTAGACACCATGTGCATTTTATATTGGGTTTTTTTCTCTGATTTTGAAAACTCTTCATGATCGACTTAAAATGCTTCCAAGATCGACCTGTCGATCGCGATCGACGGGTTGGTGACCACTGGTTTAAAGTGTGTCTGTGTGGCTACTCACCATCCAGTCTCTCATCCTCGTCTCCTCCACATATGCAGAAAAACAGCAGCATGTAACAGTGACAGACTTATGAAAGAAATATGGAAATAAAACAAACATATAATTCCAATATACTCAATTACACAATTGCTAGTGTAAACTAGTTGCAATTATCTTTTAAAATGGTTTATTCTGTGGCGGAAACAAGCTTCCATACGGCAACGTATGAATCACTCTTGTAGCTATGAACTGTTTTGGTCATTTAGCAAATCATACTGTCCTGAGAACTGGAGTATGAATCTCTCAATAAATCTGTTACCATGTAAGCACAACTTTAGGGTCATGTGCATCATTTTTGGTTTTGAAATATCAAAAATACATTTGTTCCACAGACTGATGCATCTAAACAAAAGGATACAACATGGGCATTGAAGATTTATGGAAAATACTGTGGCAGCATTAGAGCATTTACATCAAACAGTAATAAAACCATTTCAACTCCAACTCAGATGGGACAATAGTGAGTTGAAATTTTCAGTAATGAGGTACCAAGAGATCTTTGTTCTTTGCTCTCGATTCAGATGTCATATCCATTCCATACAAAAAAGGTGTAAGTCATGGTTCATTAACCCAGAGCTGGACTTCACATCATGGATTCTAAACACAGAATCCTTGCGAGAGTTACATGAGGGCCAAATCTCCTCCCTGTTCTCGGAAGCACCTTTTTTTTCCCCCTAATCAAGAGCTGGATATGTTTTGCAAACTCCTCTTTAGCTGATCTTTTTGCACAAGAAGCTGCATTCTTTCTGCTTTCTACTGTTATGCATTATTTTATTTTTTTAAAGGAGCTCCAACACTATTTAAATGATGGGAGGGAGGAAGGAATGAAGCAGGAACAGCCAAAATAATAACTCCCCCTGTTCTGGATTAACTTGTCTGACGTTCCCTTTCCTTCTCCCTCTCTCCATCTTATGAGAGATCTGCCAACCTCTTGATTCTTTGAAGTCATGTCTGTTTTCCAAACTGTTATAGCACATCCCACCCTGCTTTGGCCCTTGTCTGCACACAAAGGGCCAAAATCTGTGGGGCCTTATTATAGCAAAATGGATGATAATCATAGCAGTGTGAGTACAGGAAAATAACACCAAGAAACCCTAATCCTGCTCTATGGGCTGACATGACTATGTCCTATGTTCTTGACTGGCTATAGAAATGTCCAGAAAGACAGATGAATGTATGATGTTATCCTAAACATATTCACTAAACATTCCTCTTTGCCACCGTCTTTCCATTTGAAGGCCACACAGTTTCAGGAGAGCTATCACTCACTGATGTCAATGGTCTAAGACTTTCAATATTGTAATATGAGGGGAAGATCCAATGTTTTGCCAATTTTCATATCTGTTAAACATCTGCTTCAGCACAGCAAATTAGCCTTCTGTAGGAAATAGCCAAGATCTGGATGAAAACGCATAATAAAACATGAAAAAGTGTTATCAGGATGTTTCGTTTTCAAACACCACTGCCAAGATTCCATAGCTGCAGGACTACCTGAGCACCTTTGCAAAGGCTTTCTCCTATTCGCTGGAGAGTTGATGCTCTCAGCAGCAGTGACTGATTTTGTGATTTACTGAAGGCAAACCCCAGGCCAGTTACACAGGATCGGAGAGAAAGTCTTCTGTGTGGAGTGAGTGTGAGAATCACTGGAAATACTGAAAACTGGAAATCTACAACACTGGAAAAGTTAAACATTGAAACAATGCAACACGGAAAAAGCGACCACTGAAAAACTGGGAACACTGGCCCTTTTAGGAATGGGATCTGGAAAAAGCGACCACTGAAAAACTGGGAACACTGGCCCTTTTAGGAATGGGATCTGGATCCCTAAAATTGTTACTGAAACACTGATCACTAAGAGACTGAGAACAATCGAATCACATGAAACAGAAAAAATACTGGATCATTGAAACACTGGAAACATTCAACTACTTCCAGAGCTTCCAGTTTGCTAAGTTTCAGATGATTATTAAACAGCAGTCTCCAAATTCACTCACTCATTTTCATTCCCTCCTTCAAGTGGACTATATTAGGAAATAGTGAATGAGTGAGTATAGGGGGAGATTTCAAACACAGTCTGATAATACATTAATTCAGGACAACGTGTGATACATTAACATTTTGGCAACTTCCAACTATAAAAAAATGATTAACTAACCAGTAGAATTAGCAAACTGAAGACGAAAATGGTTTACTATAAGCTAATCAATAATCTCTGAATCATGTTTGTCTCTTGAGAAACTTCTTACTGTGTCTCATAAAAGAAAAATCACTGGCAATTAATTAGAGTAATCAATCACTACAATAACTTAACATGTGTCTTAATGTAAACAGTTATATTCTCTTTATTTAAAACCAAGACGTATCTTCAGATAAGCAGGACAGCATCTGAAGGCTTGTAACAGTAAAATGAACATATTAGTCAATGCTTAAAGTGTTAGAATAAAGCATGTCTTGTTTACAGTCAGATTTAATGTCCTGTGTCACTCAGCTCCCCTCACGACACTGCTATCGGTTTCTCCTGTGAATGCAAAACGGCACAGTGACATCAAAATCAACTTTCTATATAATAATACATTTGAACACTCTTATTTTTCAAAACACATTGGAATGCAGAACCATGTGTCTGGAAGACATTTAGCCATGGAAACAAAACATGTCATTAAGTTTCATTGTGTTTGACAGCTTTTGGATGACATGGTTAAATCCCCCTTTTTTGAACAATTATTAAATGGAATTGTAAATGAAGTGCTGAGGAAGACCTAAAGTCTAAATGGAGGTGAAACATAAATATGAGCTTAAAGAATGGATGAACACTGACTCTTGTGCTTATAGAAGTTCAGATTCCCTTCTAATGAGGGAGTCATTCTTTCAAACAGAAGGCTTATATAATAACTCATGGGGCATTTTAGAAAAAGACAGAATTCAGCACCATCAGATTTAATAAAATTCTTCTAGAGGGAAAACTTTTCAAACACACTGGAAAAGCTTAAGACTTAACTATTCACTTTTGCCTTTTTACGGATTACTGTACTTTGGGACATTTTGTATTCAAACAAGTGATAATTAGTTTAAGAAATCAATCTTCAAAATATATTTTGGATGCTTGAGCAAAACACAGCATTGATCATCAAAGCCATTCTTGTTGCGCCATAGTCATCCATCCATTTAGTTTATTTAAATTAGAACTTTTTTCAGGACTCTTTGATGAATAGACAGTTCAATAGAACAACATTTAGAAATAGACATTTTTTGTAACTTTGCTGTAACTTGATTAATTTAATGAATCAATGTGTATTTTTAAATATTACTTAAAGGGATACTCCACTTTTTTTGGAAATAGGCTCATTTTACAGCTCCCCTACAGTTTTACCGTTTTCAAATCCATTCAGCTGATTTTCTGATATTTAGAAGAATATCAGTAAGTAGACAGTTTGTGGTCTCATTGACTCCCATAGTATATTTTTTTCCTACTATGGAAGTCAATGAGACCAGAAACTGTCTGGTTACTGATATTCTTCTAAATATCAGAAAATCGGCTGAATGGATTCAAAAACGGTAAAACTATGACTGTTTAACTCTGAGGGAGTTGTAAAATGAGCCTATTTCCAAAAAAAGTGGAGTATCCCTTTACAGTTTTTCTCAATTGCTAAAACACTAAACCCTATTGTCTGAACCAAATGCTCAGTTGCCTGAACCCTCTGATTAAATCAATCATACTTTTGGCAAAACCATAAGCACTTTTCACCTGTTTAGACACAACTTGCCAACACATTTTCATTGTGATGCACCCGTGCTGCATAATGGTGAGCACTGGTGACAAAAGTCAAACACAATTAAAGCACATGTGTCACCACTTGAACACAACAACTCAAAATTGATCACACTTGTGGCTAATGATGTGAGGGAACATATACAGTAAGCCAGTTCAGACAGCACTGGTTTGTGAGGCCCTACAATGGATAGAAATCTGAGAGGAAGAGTTTGTGTGAGAGGAGGTCGAGGTGGTCAACGAAGACAAAGAACAGTAATATCTGATGAAATCAGAGCTACTGTGATTGATCATGTTCTTGTCCATGGTATGAGCATGAGGGAGGCTGGACAAAGGGTACAACCAAACATCAGTAGATTCACTGTATCCACCATAATCCGAAGATTTAGAAAAGAGATGTTGACAGCAATTACTGTGACATACTATATACTGTACCACAGTATACTGTAAGTAAATATATGTTTCAGTACATTACTGTACCAATGTACTGTAGTATTGTAATGTAGGGTTGGTCTAACTGTTTGTAGTCCTAGTATTCCATGTTTATTTTTGTACTTTATTTTTACATGGGCTTACTGTACACAAGGGGCAAACGCATAAGATTTCTGTTTGTTTGTACAAATGCTATGTGTAAATGCACAAGATTTCTGTTTTGTCTTTTTGTACAAGTGCTAAATGCACAGGGTTTTTTTTTTTTTTGCAACATGCATTTAGCCTACAGTGAACAATAAACATTTCTTCATGTCCTGAGCATTGTGTTTTCTATTTTTCTACGTAGTGTTTAGTGACTGTTCAGTAGTGTTTTTAATTTTGATTGACTCGGGGCACGATTTGACAACATAGTTCAGTTTTGAGCACAGATTGAACTGTTTTGAGGTGAAAGTTTGGTTTTGCAAGAAGAGTCTGAGGTTTTGTGAATGTAGCTTGAAAATTGGGTTTTGTGTTTACAGTTTAGAGAAAAGGAGAGCAGCTTTCAAGAAATGTGTCTTAGCAATCGAGAAAAACTGTAACACAAAATATTAAAATAGAAAACACTCAAATTATGATTTATTGTGTGAATGTTTTTCAGGTATTTTCATCAAATACATGCATCCTTACTTTTTGTAAAAGACTTTCAAAAGCTTAATAAAATTTTAACTATTCCAAACTTTTGACCGGTTTTAACCCATCAACACACAAATCCCATGTGAAGAAAAAAAAAAGAAAAAAAGAAGATTCTTCTGAGAGTGTCAACAAGGACATTGGATGATCTTTGCTGTCTCTGGGTTAATTCTTTATCTCAAGATATCTCATGGCCTTCACAGGATTTAAGAAGGACATTTTATGTACTATGTGTCCATTCCCAAAGGTCAGAGAGAGAGAGATCTTTGATAAGATAAGCATACTTCTCAAACATGAACTTCTATATGATTACAATGTTGGGCACAGATCCAGCTCTGATGGGGGGGAGTGTGTGGTGGGAGTGTGTTTAACTTATATTGCAGTGCTCAAGTCATTTTTTCATGAAGAGCTCTAAATTAGAACTCCTTCTCAGTCATGGTCCCGCTGAGATACGAGACATTGACTGATGCTCTCACTCAACAATAAGAGATTACATTACAGTTTCAAATCCCAGAAATGCTCCATTCTGTTGGGAATATGTTTGAAATTTCATCAGATAAGAAAGACCTCAGACTGAGCAGGATGGAATAACCATGTTATTGTGATGAGTACAAGGCCTCAGCGCAGAGACTAGCTCTGGCTAGAATTCCAAACGTGACACTAAATTTCATCTTGTAGATTTAACAATCTGTCGACAAAATGCATGAACATATTTAGGGTCCAAAACAATCGGTTCAACAATCGGCTCATGATCTAGAAAGGTTCTGTACTCTGTAAGTCAGTAACAGGAGTGAGAAACCCTCTTCATGCAGCTGACTACGCCACCCTGTTAAACAGGGAATATTAATACTTATAGGCTAATTGCCTACAAAAAGGAAACACAGGAACGTGGTTTCAAAAGGAGGGCCTGAGGCATGAATACAAAAGTACAAAAGCTTTATTTTACAATAATCAAGCATGAACCTTAAAGCTATGGTCTACGATTTCAATGATTGTTCATTATTAATAACCTCGTTTAGATGCTGGTTATGGTTCTATAGTACAATCCTAACAATATGAAGAGAAAAAAGAATGAAAAAAATCCATTCACTCTATTGGGTGTGCAGCTGCAGAGAAGTTGACCAATGTAAGCTGTCTGGCCAGACAGCTTACATTGGTCAACTGCTCTCATCCAATCACCAGCTCCACTTGAATCCCCCGCCCCCCTCCTGCGACATGAAATTGCGCGAGCAAGCAGCTGACAGTCTATGGTAGCTAGCTAAGTAGCATCAGATCAGCAGTGGATAAAGCAATGGATAAAAACATAAACGACAGAAGCAAGCGGCCCCTGCTTGCCCCTACTGTAAAGTTTGGACGAAAGAGAAAGTCTGTAGAGGAAAGAGCAGAGATTAAAAAAAATTTGAAGAACGCCGGACTCTAAGTAGGATAAATATAGGGTCCACCATTGACCGTTGGATGAAGCTTCAGGGAGATCTGGGACTGAAAACCTTTTTGTTGAGCAGGTAAACATTTATTTATACTTTTATGGTGTGACGCGTTCGGCATTGGAATGTTAGCCGTTTAGCATCGCCTATCACGGGTCAAAGTAATTAGATTTCTTGAAGTGCTTGAATATATTTCAGTAGGCCTAACGGGTTTTTGTTCGAGCCGATCGGAATTTGAACAAGATGCGCTGTGTGCTGCTATAACAATTACTCAAAACCTTAGCAATACTAGTAGTATTATACTAATGGTGGTGGGGAGTTTAGAACATTTCATGTGTTGCTAATCTACTACCGGTGATTACAGCTTGACTGAGTGACGTTGTTCAGTTCGTTTCCCGGTGGGAGGGATCAGGTAGCACAGAGTGTGTGTGTGGAGGGGCGGGATGAGTTTTTTAAAACTTCCCAACCGTCTCTGGCTTTCTCGACCGATTTTGAACATCGTAGACTATAGCTTTAAAAGATTATTAAAAGACTGTAGGACTGGGGCTATATGCAAACATTGAAGACACTAGAAAACATGAAAAAGGAGGCCGATACTTACCTATTGCAGGTAAACTAGTTTATATGAGCACAAGGTTCCTATTATCACGAAACTCTTACCACCAGGTGCACAGATCTCACTACACCAAACACACACACATAAGATCAAGCATGAACACACTGCACACGGTGACAGTCCCACCAACGCACACGAAGGCCAACTAGCGGCCTGCCCTGAAGCCTCGGCTCCTTCATGTTGTCGCTCTAGTCGCTAGTTCAATCGCGCGCACACACACGAACACAGAGTAACGTAAACACGCCCATAAGGCACGGGATAACAGGAGAACGCTGCAGGAGAAATGAAGGCTGCCAGCCAAAGACCGGAACGATTGTCCACAAGGAAGCTACAAGGCAGAAGGTATGCCAAAAAAAAAAAAAACACACACACACACTGACACACAAGCAGTGCCTTAAAATGATCCTTTTTATACCCACTAAAGATATGTGATTGGACACCTTGCAGAACTATGGCACGTTAGAAAGCAAACACCACGCTCAGTATTTTTTTGTATAGCTTGTTGTGTAAGTAGGCTACCTTCTTTCTCTAAAAGATAACCTTTAGCTTAGCCAACTGTTATGTAGTGGAACAACTAGCAATATATTTTGAGTAGCACATTCAAAGATGACTAGCACATAGCAATAGCTTAAAAGCATAATTATTTGGATAATGTCCACTGAAAGTATTTGATTTTACATGTTTACAGATCATAAAGCATGCCTGTGTTTTAAATATTGCTCAGAGTATTAAAGGTCCATACATCAACCTCTGCAGTTGCTGCTCTTGGAAAGTGCTGCATTTTGAAAAGGAAACGGATCATTGAAACACAACGAAACACAAGGCCACACATCCTGAAGACAAAAACATCATCCTGAAGGTGGCCAGTTTTAGCAAAGCAAAGGGAAAAATAAAAGAACATTCACATTTTCATCAATAAGGTCTTGTGTCTTCTGAACAGAAGCTGTCAGAATGGAGCTTAGAATAGCCATTAGAACAGTCTGGTTTGGTTTGAGTCCAGTTTCCTGCTGGTGTTGAAGAAAAACTACACCGAACACTGGCTCTAGGCACACATGATTACACAGCAGCTGTGACTGATCAAATGCCGTATGAAAGCATATTCGGTAATTATAAGTCAGAGTTCCTATATTAATGTTCAAGGGGACAGATCCTGTTGCACACCCCTGGATTATGTCAAACTGGCTTTAGTCAGTCTTGGGACATAATAGATTCAGTAGAAGTTTATGACTTCATATGCAGTAACCTGCTCTGGAGCCTGACAAAATTCAATTTCAACTTATGCAAAATATCTGCCCAGCACATGAACCTTGCCATAAGGAGCAGCCGTCTCTTGGTAAACTCAAGAAAGGCCTGCTATATCCATCCTGTTTGCCTGAGTACGGTTGACCCTCTCTTGCGGTTGGGACGCGTGTTTGATAATCACACATGGCTAGACGTGTGACGAATGGCACAACATTTTGTCCAAATTGGGCCAATTGTGGTCTTTGCGACCACTTGTCTACTTCTACATGACGTATTTTCGTAGTTTGGGCAAAGTGTTCAAGTTGGTGCGAAGACTGCAAGTGTTTAAGACTTACTCACTTTACTCAATGGGACACTTAAATTCATAGACAACACGTTTTAGTGATTGTGGTGCTTCATTTTACAAAATACATATAATCTCTACAGT
Source organism: Chrosomus eos (assembly GCA_036326025.1). Lineage (NCBI taxonomy): Eukaryota > Metazoa > Chordata > Actinopteri > Cypriniformes > Leuciscidae > Chrosomus > Chrosomus eos. The sequence continues at coordinate 28,524,182 of CM070833.1, read as the reverse complement.
CTCTGCACCAATAAAATGTGCAACAATTTACGTTTTACAACAAAATTCGAAATTATCTTAACTTACACTGGAAAGGTAAGTCATGAAATCGGGGCACATAAGTTCCTGAACATGAGGAAAGATGGGATACGTGCATTAAGTGTACCTGAAACTGTCAGACCTAGAACAGTTTTGCGCAGTTACTTCCTGCCTACTTAGTGCATGTGCTCTCAAGTGGCCAATACAACAAATGTGGCTATTAGGACAGGCCATTTCCTGTCCAAGAAATGCAAATTTACATAAGAATTACGAACATGTAGAGCAACCAAACAAGGTTCACTTTGTTTTCAGTGCAATTTAGGGGCAGGTTTATCTAAAATTGTTGATACCACAATAGACCAGCTTGGGGGAAAAAAAACTTTCTAATAACTTCACAGTAAAGTCAATCCGTAGTCAATTGCACCAAAAAAAAAAAAAAAAAACAGAGTGCAAACTTTGTGATCAGATTTTGTGTCTGCCCAAAAGTATAGATTATTTCACAGACATAAGTGGATTTTACATAGTGTTAACTTGCTACTAAGTGCCTCAAAACTAAATATTGGTCAAACATTTTATGCTAATAATCTGGCAAACTTAAAAAAAAAGCTTGTTAACATTGCTTTTCAAGCAGACTGGACCTCAATTACCAGAAATTTCATAGATGCCAGCCAATCAATTTGTAACGGCATATTTTCAGATACTTCTTGCCAGTGTTCTATAAAATATGCAGAATATGGTTAGTGAACACACTTGTCGGTTTTTCTGTCTGGGGCTGAGTCTATTTGTTCTTGTGTTGAGTGCATGTTTGTGACTTAAAATGAAAATGCAATTTGAAATCTTCCTCACAGCTGCTTTGTGGCTCAGGAAAAATGAGAGTGAAAAAGACGAGGGTGACATTAGTAATACAATAGAATGAAAGACAACAGATGATATCTTGCAGACCTCTGGGTTTAATTGGATTAGAGCGCTTAATGGAATATGACAGAAAAGTACAGAATGAGCATGCCTCCCTAAAAATGTTCGGTTTCACTTTATTTTGATGTTCCCTTTAACACATTCTGTTGACTATAAGTAACGTTGCACCTACATGTCTACTAACTCTAATTAGAGTGTAGAGTATTAGTAGACTGGTAGGGTTAGGGTTAGAATAAGTTGACATGTAGTTTCATAGTTACTTATAGTCAGTAGACTGTCTGTTGGAGGACCATCACAATAAAGAGTTATCAGATACACTGAAAAAAGGTTTTCAAGCAGTACTTCATTCAATTAATAATTTTTCTTTCAATTCAGTTTACTATTATTTGTTTTATTTTTTAAGTTATATTTTATTAGTTCAAAACATTGTTAAATATAAATATTTTTCATTAAGATCTTAAATAAAAAAAAATTGTTTCGACGAAGTTACAATTTCAAGGTTATACACAGGCCAGCGCATGCGCATTAAACACAAATCTCGACAGTCACCACCGCTCTTCAAGTCAGCGCCTCTGCGGTCGCTCCGTGGATGGATCACTTTACTTTTCTGCACCAGACCAGACTCAAGTTACATCGCAGAAAAACTCTGGTAAGTGAAACAAACAACCATTTAAATGTGCTGTTGTATTTAGTAGCCTGTTAATTTTATGCCAGACATGGCGCACTGACTTTATCTGGTAACGTTAGATAAGTAGGCCTATGTACGTTCATTTGAAAATGTTAACTTGGTGTTAGCTAGCTGAGTTTACACAATATGTCGACGTTAATTAATTCCTGACCGATTTCAAAAGGGAACATATGTTAAAAGAAAACCTGTGCCTTTTTGGTAACGTTAATTAACTTGAACGTTTAAGCATCGAACCGAACGTTATCTGAGTCAGCCATAAGAATGACGTTAAAACCGTTAAAACAGTAACCTGATCAACTAACACAGTTAACTTAAGTGAATAAGCTAACGTTAGCTACATGTTAAGGGACTGGCTTAATGTATGGCTAACGCAGTTATGACTGACGAAATACAACATTTATTTGTGTCTAATATTGCTCCATTGGCAAACTTTTTTTATATTTTAAATTCGGGCGGGCGATGTCGGTTGGTTTAAAAAAAAAGTCAGAGGACACAGGGGGGCAGTAAAGCCACGACGCAACAGTCAGTCATTAATACGTTTTTCAAGGTTAGTAAAATACTTCCGAATTCAGTTGATAATTAATATAAATGCTTAATATTTTAACTTTGTCTGTTAATGTAGATTACTTGTACTTAAGTGTCAAAACCCTACGTTAGGCTGAGATTTTAAAAAATGTACCGTTATGGCCCTATGGCCATGTAATAGCGCTTGGAGACACGTGGCGGACAATTTACCCATAAGTTAGTTTAGAATAAGAATAAGCCGTCACCCAACATCACTTAGAGCACATTTAACAAACCTTGATCGACTTAACCAATTTCATTTGATATTTTTTTACTATCTTGATGCAGGATACCGACATTGCTGTAAAGAGGGAGATTGCACTAAAAAGTCTCATTTTCTACATGGGAGAAGCAGTGGAGGACCTCATCAAGGATTTCCTGGTAAGACAAGATTAATTTATCTATGCGAAAATTCTAGCTAAGGCTGTCAAGTTCAAAATTAGCCATCAGACTATGTTCATATATATGTCTGAAAACAGTCTGTAAGCAAAGTTCAAATAGAGATACAATACCTTTCCACTAGAACCAGAGTCCCATGCTTTGGTAAGTTTATGATTGTAATGACTGTTATATTTCTATTTCAAAAACGAATTGGAGCAAAAACATAATTTTATAATTAGTTAGAAGTAGATGCTAATTATACAATGTTGTGCATTTGTGTTTGCATTCAATTTGGTTTAAGTTATTTTTTGTTATCCAAATAAAAAGTACCATCTGAATGTCGTCTAATATTCAAAACCCAACCTGTATCGATTCCTTATTCTTTCTTTCTTCCTAAATTCTTTTCCAGGTATCAGAAAAGAAAGAGGATGAACAATTTCTTCAGCAAGAAGCCATGGCAATCTTTATCATCAGATATGCACAAGGTGTACCTACAAACATTGGCATCATTCTAATCTGGAGGGACAAGAGGTTCTGAGCGGCTTGCCCTCTGTCGCAAATGCTGGTACCATTCTCCTGAGCCTTCTTTATGCCTTCATTCAATCTGGAATATCCCAAGACATTGAAACTGACATTTGAATATATCCAGAAATTCACGGTGTATATAGCAACAACTCTGTACTTCCATTCCAATGTCTGACTTTTCAACAATGTGTTGTTGTTTTTTTTAGTTGGATATCATTTGTAGCAGAGATAGTGAAATGCTTATCACAGCTGCATTTACCTGCATTTGGTAGTGTTGAGAAATTCTTGCATTTCCCTAATTCACTGCATAGTTCTCGGTTAAGTTTGCCAGCCCTTGAAGTTAAAATATGACACTTGAGCACTGAAATTGTGAATGTGTGGAAATAAGTTAATAAATCTTTATGCAATGTAAATTATTTGTCTTTTTTTTATTATTAGATTTTGGATCAGATCAAATATTAAGCAATGTTCCTGGATGGGAAACATGTTTTATTAAATCCATATCTTTTTGTTTGTTTAAAATTAATAATTTCTATTAACCTTTATTTTTAAAAATGATACATAATTGTTTAATTAAATCTATATATATTTGATTGGAGAAAACAAATAATTTCTAATACATATTTCTTAAATGAGAAGTTTTGTTTTGATTTAATCTATATATTTTTGTTTAGATCAAAAAAAGGAATTTAAATTAATTGACTTTCTTCAACATGAAAAATTTACTTTGTACCAAGTTATATAAAATAGTTTTCATAGACATAGAAAATATTGGTTAGGGTAAGTTATTATTTCTCATTGGATCAAGTAATAAAATATAGATGTGAACCATTACCCTAAAATTTTTTAATTGGATGAATGAAAATATTTTTTCAGTGTAGTAAGCAGACAGTCTACTAATACTCTAATGAGAGTTAGTTGACATTTAGTTGCAAAGTTACTTATAGTCACCAGAATGTTCAAAAGGGACCAAAAGTGTTACCAAATGTTTTAAATGCTCAACACCTTTCGAACATCATGTGAATTCAGTGAAAATATATAATAATATACAAAACATCCAAATATTAAATAAAAATTTATAATTTTCCATTCACATTCACATGTCATGATCATGTTCTGATTTGAGTTTCTGTTGGTGACTTTTTCAGTTGGCTATGTGTCTTCTCCTGATTTCCCAGTTTGTCACCTAAACATAGTCCCACAAAAGTTAAGAGACACTAGAAGGGACATTTTTTAAAACATGACTCTCCATTTATTCAACTTCAGATAGGTGTTGATAGATAAAATTGTTATTTTTTTTTTATTTCTTATCCATGTATGATTATAATTCCTTTTCTGTAAAGCACTTTGAATTACCATTGTATTTGAAATGTGCTATATAAATAAACTTGCCTTGCCTTACCTAGTTAATCTTTGTCCAGCTGTTACTGTTTAGTTCCCTCATTTAATATGTGTATATATACCCTGTTCTGTTCAGCCATTCGTCGTTTATTGTCTCAGATTAAGTGTTGTATTTGTCCTGTTTTTCAGTAAAGTCTATTTGAAGTAGGCCTATTCCCAATCATTTATATTCCTTATTCCTCAACTAAATGTGACACCATCACTATCAGCAGTCTGCAGGGAAATAAACAATGATGCAAATTATAGGGGAGTTGGAGAGTTCTGATGTCTATTTACGAAATAAAAAATAGATATACACAAAAATAAAGTCATTTGTTCGTATACTTCCACTTTGATATGACTTATGGTGTGTTCACACCGAACGCGAATAGAGCGTCAAATGCGTCTATCGCGTCTAGTTAGACCCTTGAACATTTTGAACCCATTCGTGCGTCCGTCACTCGCGAATAAAAAAAACAACAACACAATTTCTTTCTGGCATACGTTTCCGTCATGTCTGAAATAAAAGATATTGCTGCTCTGTACTTGTTGTGGAAGTCCCAAATACGGAGGAAAGCCAAACGCCGACGTGTATGGGTTCACGGCACCATCCAGAGGCGAACTCAACTCGGTGAATTTCAAAGTCTTCTTCAGGAACTGCGCCTGGATGACAGCTGCTTCCAGCGCTATTTGAGAATGATGGGTGCCCAGTTTGATAACCTGCTAGCTATATAGACCTTATGCACCAGAGAAACGAGGGCGCCGCCATCTTTAGAATATTGAACTTCCGTTTTTGCGGTCGCTCTGTATATTTCTATGGGATCGCTGTCGAGGAGTAATTAGCTGGTGAAGTGGATTTACTTATTGTAGAGTTAACAAAAGTTATCATGAGCATTTTAATGTTTATCATAAGGATTGTAAAGCAGATGTCTTAACAAATGTCGACCAGGAATTTTTTTACGAGCAGTTCATTCATACATATGCAAGATCGCTGTGAAAATACAGACCGGAAGTCAAAAGACAACAAGCGCAGTGCTGAAAAGGGGCGGGGCTACATAAGGTCTATTCGGTTGTTAAGTTTGACGTCACGCGTGACGTTTAGCCTCTTCCGGGCCCAAGCGCTCCGCTCGTCCACTCCAGATCCTAGACTACATAAACCCTTTTTTTAAAGGGCTTTTTTCGCTTCAGTGCCAGTGGGTGTTACTAGGGATTAAGGGATAGCACCCACTGGCGGCAAAGTTTCTTCATTCGTTTAAGATTTGTAACTTACCTTATCAACTGCAGCCATTTTCTCTTATCTTTCTCGTCACAGGGAAAGCGGTAGAATGACAGTTGAATGTCACTTGTTTTTTTTAACTCCGATCTATTTAAACCACACTGGAACACGTTAAAACTCGGGCGGACGCGGTAAATAGGTAGAGAGGACCCGGCCTTTGGACCCGGAAACAGTATTATCGGAGAGTGGTTACATCACGACTTAACAACCGGATAGGGTCGCTGACAGGATTTCTCGGATGCTCTTCGTTGATTGGCTGGCGCAACAAAGCGTCATGCAAATCTTCCGCTCGAGTTCAAATTTTTCAACTTCTTGCGCGGAAGACGTTCGCGGCAAAACGGGGGCCGAGGACAACGAAGTTCTAGTCAGCGCCGTAAAAGACAGAGAAGTGACATTGTATGGGGATGGGAGAAACCCCCCTAAATTAGCTTCGGTTAAACTGGCATATAATAATTTGGGTAAATGTGTAAGCTAGATGTATGACTATTTTTTCACATCTTCATGGACACCACAATGATTTCCCTCATGTGTTAATATTTTTCCTTGTAATTATGGATGGTTTGCAAAAATGGGAACTGGTGCATCTGTGTAAATGAGAGAAGCAAAGTGTATGTGTGTTGTGCACACGCTACATTATAGCTAAGTATGCGCCCTTAAAATAGCATCTGAATAACGCGCCACTGACTTTAGACTAGGTTTTTCCTGGTCTGTGGCGGAATTGTTTTCTGAAACTGGAAAATAGCACCAGGGAATGTTTGCGCCGGAACACACCTCCTCTTTTCGCTGAACCGCCCCTGGGGTGCAAGTTCATTCCCTAATTTACAGACGAGCTTCTGTGGAGGGAAAAGTCCATTCTGCATCGGGTGCAAAATAGGAATGATACAGGAATGATGCGCTGGGTGCAAGATAAGGCCCTTTGGTGTCCTATATGTCTTTGGTGGAACACAAAATAAGTTATTTTGCAGAATGACTTCGGCTGCTGTTTCCTATATAACAACTTTGGATGTTAGCTATAAAGTTTCAACAAATTTAAAAAAAAAACAATGCATCATGATTAGTGGTTCAATGCTACAATTACATAAAGGACATTTTTAACAGCATTTTCAAGCTTATTATTTAATGAAAAATAAATAAATAGCACATTTTCAACATCTGAATAGACACCTGCACACAGAAGATGTGTTTTCGATAGGAATAATTGTATAATAAAATTAACTCTTATGAAACACGCATCTTAAAATGTAATCTTTTCATTAAAATGATTCAATAAAGTACTCATGTTCTTATTTTACAGTAATTTTACTTTAGCCATGTGACTCATGTTTGACTGAATGTGACAGTTGCCTGAAAGAAATGAAATATGAACCTGAAGTTTGCTCTTTTAGAAAAGTTTACCCCTCGTGAACGTCATTATATAATCTGCCTGCTGGAATAGAGGAACGTGTGAAACTGGTCAGTGTGGATCAGTATGGATATAGGACACATAGGTTACACACAGAGTAAATAATTCACATGGTTTGCACTCTTGTGTGCTGGCATACTCTTAGGAAAAATATGAGTCATATGAGAAGAATCTTGAGGAGATTCATGAAGACGAGTCGCCAAGTTCCTTAACACCTCGTGGAGTCGTTTCTCCACATGGGTAACACCACATACTGAGCAAATGCAAACAGAGAAGAAGCTAGCTCCTGATTTAAAGATATTGAATGCTGTATAAGGTCACATGAAGACTACATGAGGAAAGAGAAGAAGAAAATGAAGAAAACCAAATGGATAAAGCAATAGCAGAGCAGCTTGGCCAAATGCCAAAACAAGACTAGAACCATTCAAAAGTTACTGACTCTTTCATAGAGTTACTGTTACTGAAATTATTCATATACATATGATACAATTTACCTTCATTGAATAAAAACTATTCTGTATGCATATTTTATATAAAAGCACAGATAAATAGCAGAGAAATCTACATATTACCTGACATATTTAATAAGGTTTGCTGAAATATCACGCCAGTCCCTGTGACAGCGATTTGACATATGTGACCCTGGATGACAAAACCAGTCTTATGGGTCATTTTTTGGAAATTGAGATTTTTACATCACATGAAAGCTGAATAAATAAGCTTTGCATTGATGTATGGTTTGTTATGATAGGACAATATTTGGCCGAGATACAGCTATTTGAAAATCTGGAATCTGAGGGTGCAAAACAATTGAAACATTGAGAAAATCGCCTTTAAAGTCGTCCATTTATATTCGCGATTGTGCTGCATTCACTCATAAAATGATATGTTTTATATATTTACGGTAGAAAATTTACAAAATATCTTCATGGAACATGATCTTTACTTAATATCCTAATGATTTTTGGCATAAAAGAAAAATTGATAATTTTGTCCCATACAATGTATTGTTGGCTATTCCCACAAATATACCCGTGCTACTTAAGACTGGTTTTGTGATCCAGGGTCACATATATTCTTTGTTCAGCCACTCAGAGACTTTGAGGCGTGTTCTGCCTGTCAATCATCTTGTGCGTTAACAGACCAGCTCATATAGGCTACAGAAACAGTGTTCTGAGCTCATATAGGCTACAGAAACAGTGTTCTGAGCTCATATAGGCTACAGAAACAGTGTTCTGAGCTCATATAGGCTACAGAAACGGTGTTCTGAAATATTCGTTGTCTGAAGTTTTCGAAGACACAAAATCAGTTTCCTATTTTGTGATAAAGCGACTCTGAAAATATTAGATCCTCGTCTAACTGTTAGCCTATTTATGTACAACAGTTTATACACTGAACAAAATTATAAACACAACACTTTTGTTTTTGCCCCCATTTTTCATGAGCTGAACTCAAAGATCTAAGACTTTTTTTATGTACACAAAAGGTCTAAATCTGTGTTAGTGAGCACTTCTCCTTTGCAGAGATAATCCATCCACCTCACAGGTGTGGCATATCAAGATGCTGATTAGACAGCATGATTATGGCTGGCCACAATAAAAGGTCACTCGCAGTTTTACTGTATTGGGGGATCCGGAAAAACCAGTCAGTATCTGGTGTGACCACCATTTGCCCCAAGCAGTGCAACACATCTGCTTTGCATAGAGTTGATCAGGTTGTTGTTTGTGGCCTGTGGAATGTTGGTCCACTCTTCAATGGCTGTGAGAAGTTGCTGGATATTGGCAGGACCTGGAACACGCTGTCGTAAACGCCGATCAAGAGCATCCCAAACATGCTCAATGGGTGACATGTCCGGTGAGTATGCCGTCCATGCAAGAACTGCATGAGTTCATGCAAGAACTCATGCAGATGAGCTTCCCTGAGACGGTTTATGAAAGTTTGTGCAGAAATTCTTGGGTTATGCAAACCGATTGTTGCAGCAGCTGGTCTCAGACGATCTTGGAGGTGAAGATGCTGGATGTGGAGGTCCTGGGCTGATGTGGTTACAAGTGGTCTGCGGTTGTGAGGCCGGTTGAATGTATTGCCAAATTTTCCTAAACACCTTTGGAGACGGCTTATGGCAGAGAAATTAACATTTAATTCACGGGCAACAGCTCTGGTGGACATTCCTGCAGTCAGCATGCCAATTACATGCTCCCTCAAAACTTGAGACATCTGTGGCATTGTGCTGTGTGATAAAACTTTACATTTTAGAGTGTCATATTTCATGTCTCAATTCTCTTGTTTTACCAACTGACTGCTGCAGACTCATATCGGCATTGATAGTATTGATATAGAAACGCATAAATCTGAGCCTGAGGACATGAACAGCTCCATATAGAACATCACAGGTTGCTATCTTTTAATGAGGCTTATGGCATAGCGTGAACCAGGGTGGGAATTATGTAATTTTAGGGGCAAGGCCATTTGGCCTCCACCTTTTCTTTTTTTTTAGGGGCACCAAGACCATATGACAGGGCACAAAGGCCATTGAGTAAAATTCGATGGTTTTCCTATCCAGATTGATACCATAACATCCTAATTTGGAATAAGACATGGATTATGACTTTTTTAATAAAAACTACAACCTGTTAAGCTGCAACCCCATTTTGAAAAATCCCCAGAAATACCCAAACTGAAACAGATACAGTTCATGAACCCTTTGTACTAAAAGCACAAGTATGATCTCATTTGAAAGCTGACACCTGGTAGTTTATTGTAAATGTAGAATTAATTATTGTCATAATGAAAAAAAAAAATGTTATAAATAGGTTTAAAAAAAATAAAGTTATGAGAATTTTTTTATGAAAAATTTTCATGAAAATAAAATTGAAGTTGGCATTTTATCAATCTAGAAATGCACTGCAGCTAAAGCCACATGTCTGACCATGTTATACTAAAAATCTGAAGATGATGTCTAAAACTCTTTATTTAGTGAAATGTTTTTCAAGATCATGTCATATGACTTTATTTATTAGCATAGTACACCATCAATACACGACAATTTATGAGATTAAAACCATGTTTGTGCTCCAAACTTACTTTATAACTCAAGTCGAGTGTTCTAAATAACCTTCTGTGATCTGATTTGGCTTCAGATAAAAAAAAAAAACAGACAGAAAATATAATATTTTATGTATAATGCAAAGATGATAAAGTCTATCGATTAGCATAACATTATACATATAATCTATTATTATGAAAATGCCTGACATGGCTTCTTCTTCGAAGAACACAGGTAAGTCAAATATCATTGCAAAAATGTTTATTGTCTTCAAAACGACATAATCTGCATGTTACAGCAATCTGTTAGCTCTGTTTGTGGTCGGGGATTTGGGATGTCCTGCATTGTCGAATGCTCTTCTTCATGTGTTTCAAATATGGACTATAATTTTCAGTAGAGCGCCGGCGCCCTCAGGCTGCTGGTATGAATTGAAAACACAGCACATCAGTATACAGCGCTCATAATGATTACACCGAGGAATTTGGCTATAAATTCAATTAAATATTATTCCTGTCAATAGAAATCTGATGTAAACTGAGAATATATCAATATTTCTCCAAATCTGCACACTTTTGAGCTAAAAGCCATGAGGGACGTTGTTTTGTGAATGTTCTGTCATGACGACAGGACAGGAGTTTTTTATGAATGGTAGCGTCTGATGCTTAAGACATAGCTGTCTGTCAATATAAATTTCTCAGAATACAATAGTGGTCAAATACTGAAACGTGAGTCTTATATCTTTTTAATGATGTATAGTTTGTCAAGGTAATACGATTAAATCTTATAGTAACTTTGAACTTTTCAGAGACTACTTGGGTGGCTCGATGTAATTCAAAGCAAGCCCACTATGCCGCACTGGCGCTTTATACATTGAACTTGGACAGGGCCAGGGCACACAGGCTATATGGCCGTACGATGTTTTTTTTTTTCACGAGGCATGAAATGTAGGGCAACGGCAGCCATGGCCGCGTGGCCGCGGTATAATTCCCACGCTGGCGTGAACGCAGCATAAGCTTGTTGTTTTGGTTCAGGATGAACTGTAAAAGGGGGCTGATGTTTGTTTGCAGCGCTCAGTGACTGTCTGTCTACAACTCTGCATAGCATTATGGAGGTCACTGATGATGTGTGATGTCTGTGCGAGCAGGGTGCGCGAAGGTGCTATATTCCGTAATATAGTAATAGATAGTAGGACTATTTTTGGACCGAATGCAATAATTGGACAGACATTTTGGAACTTGAGGTAAAAAAACAAAAAAAAAAACAAGCAACAACAACAAAACCATTCTCATTTCCGAGTTTTAGGACTCATTCCTGCTGCAGTCTATTGAGCCTAGAGATCAGTCTGTGACATTTATGTAAATTCTCATTTGGTTGTAAAAATTTGCAGATCAGAGTTTATCAAACATTGGTATACAGAAGTCCAAGCTTTTCCGCATGTACTTGCATTCCTTGTCTCCCACATTCACATGTTTATGGAAGTGAAGGGAGTACTAAGACTATTGTTAAAGTCTTTTGGTGGAGTTCCTGAATAGCTAACATCGCTTACACCACCTTTAAAGCCCTCTTCGTTCCCCTGCTGTAATGGACTGTTATGGCAGCTGAGCCACGGGCATCCTTGCAGGGCATATAAGATGATTAAGAAAATCCTCTGGAGGGAATTTGAGTCAGCGTGTTCAAAAGCCACATTCTGCAGAAACATGTTGCCAGCGAGACAGTTGAGGAAAGTCTGAATACCCGTTTTGTTTCAACACTGCTGACAGTTGCCATGTGAAAATAAGACTGAGACATTCATAATTACACATTAATCAATTGACACATGCTAGACTATTAGATATTAGAGATTTTACCCAACACAAACTGCCATTTGTTTTACAATAGTTAGAAGCAACATGCAAACTAGCGTTAAAGAGTGATGGATTGATCTGTTTGGACTGTGTGTGTCTTTCCTAAATATCTTTAGCTTATGATATGTCATTTGGAAACCCCATTTAATTATGAGAATATTACATAAATGCTAAATGTGCACAGAAAATAGTGTGATTTAGTACAGTACTCCAATTCTTCCACTATAAGTGCCGACAAAGTAAAACAGATGCCAAGCTGAATTTTGGCATACTTTATTCTATTCAGGAGATATTCCAGAAAAACTCCTTGTGCGAGTCCACTAAGCCTTTTTATTATTAATTCATTTGACATATAAAACTTAAAAATACACAGGATTCTATACTTAATTTTCATCTCTTTCATTGTTTTGTTTCTCATGTGGCAGCTCGGGCATGTCAGTGGAAGTTTCACATCATCGCCTGCATGTGCAGACCCCCAGGACTCCCGGAGCCCCTCCATCCTCTGTAGAACCTGGCTTTGAGGGCCCTTTATTCTCTGATCTGTCCCTTTGAATTCTTCGCCATGACCACAATCTTTTCAAGGGTCTCTTAAAGACCCGCCTGTGATTGGGGGAAGCGCAATCCAAACTGAAGTGCGTTTCCCGCAAGCATGCCTGACTCCAAGACTGCCTTGCAAGTGTGGCGTCCCTTCAGCCGTGCCAGGGAGAGAACCCAATACAGTGAAAATGTGATCTTGCATTTCCAGGGATAATAAATAAATTGTTTCACAGTCCGGTGTATCCAAGTGGTTTTTGCCAGCAAGTGGAACTCATTTGCAGCGAAAGTACTTATTTTGGTTCTATCCCGAGTCAAATCTGCGGTAAGAAATGTACCTCTGTATTTCATCAAGTTTCAGCGACTATGTGATTTTTATAACAAAGTTCCCTTGAAATACAGTGTCATTGGACATGCGTTTTGTGATTCAGCCCTTTAACTTTAAGCGAAAATTGTAAAACTAAGAGACCTACAGGAAATCAAAGAGAAGAAAACCCAACATATTTTAAATCTAGTTTTTTCTCTCTAGTTCTCTCTAGTTTCTCTAGTTTTAAGGCACAGTGTTCCTTTGTTTCTAATTTGTCAAAATCACAAAACAAAAATGTTTATTTACATGCTAAAATTAGATTTTTAATCCCAGATTTTTAATGTGGACCCCAAAATCTGTTCAATCCAGAAACTCCTATAGTTGTCAGATGTATAAACATGTTATGGTTATCTACATCTGAAAATATTTCTTTTTGTCTTATTGTCTGAAAAACTATTCTTTGATATCCATAAAACACATTGCATCCTTTGTACAATTTCCCTCTTGAAATATATATATAAATATGTTACATCAGTTTGTAAAGAATGTGAGGACAAACCAAACGATAAAGTCTCTTTTTGGAGCAGTAATGCATGTGGCATCTGAAGTGCTCCATAAGTTAATGCTTTTATTGGCAGATGTGAACAAACATTCAGCTATCACGGTCATTCTGCCAGGATTGTGTGCCCATCAAAACCAAATGAGATTATAACTCTGTCCAAGAGCTATAAAAATTCCCTCTAAAACGGAAAAACAAATCTCCATTGATATTATTGTTCCCATCCTAAATAAATTCAGCCCTGTTTGTACACATTTTTCTATTGTGCATTGAGTTAACATTTACATATTCTTTTAAAATAACATTTACTATGAAGAAATAAACATCCCGTGCCCTCATTTGACCAAAGCATTCTCTCTATTCTTCAGGGTTTCCTTGCCCGTCTTATCAGGAATTTACTGAGCATATCTGGGCAATCGGCCACCTCTCCAGAACCCTGAAACCCTTTTAATAGTCACTTCAAATCCTTTCTTTAAGAATTTGGCTGAAAGTTCACTTCCAGCGGTGCTTGAACTTAATCTCTAAATGCTGAGCCAATCACAAAGCTGCAGAAAGTTGAAGTGTAGAGTTGAATAGCCAATTAACACAGCCCTGCATGCTGATGAAGCCTGAATGAGGAGTTTGTCTTTTACTGAACTAAAATAAAAAAAGCATGTCCATCCAATGAGAACCTGCTCACAAAGCAGTTTCCACAACCTACATATGATAATAGGATTTATATTCCACTACCCCTCATTATTTATTATTAAATTGGAATCAAATCAAGGCCATACAACTTTTATTGACGTTTTACAAAACGCCTCATTGACCCCAAAAATTGAGAATGAAAATAAATGGCAATTGATTAAAGTGCTACTTAAAATAATCCAAATTCCTTGCATATACAAATCTTAAAAATGCCCTCAAATGTATGTATGTAAATAAATAAATGCATTATTAAATGCCAACAATGAAAAACTAATATACATATAAAATTCATTAAAGCACTTTTTGGGGGATCTCTTGGTATCAGTTTTATTTGCTGATTCTCTGAAATGCCTCATGGACACAAAATATCATCTGAATATTTGCCCCAATAACATTCCTCATCATTACTTTAAACTCATTTATATCCGCTGTGGTGATTATTGATTTGTAAGGAGCGTAAAATTGTGCCTCTTTCAGTCTTTGACACAATCTGGGCAACACAAAACAGGACTGAATTAGATTATTGGTCAGTCCCACAGAGATCAGTCCTGGCTGAAAAATTTTATGAATTTGTAAAGAACCAACATTCGAGGCCTATAAGATAAAAAACAGATTCTCTTAAAAAATAAGGATTTCTGTCATTTTTGCAGCATTTATGCAATGGTGTGAAATCCTCAGCCAGCCTGTAAAACTCCAAGAAGTAAACATTCAAAGAGCCTGCTAACCACATTCTGTTAGCTTTTTAGATTTACTGTAACCACCATTTGCTATGTCATTTGTATGCCGCCGCTCTGATAGACTATTCTTGGCCTGTTTCCTTTTTTTTCTCCACTGCAGTGTCTAAAGATAGCTCATCAAAACCTGGCTAAATTTAAATTATATTTAGTTTAATCCTTTAAATTACAAAATATATTACAGAATTTACTTTCAGGGCACGAAGATGGATGGATGGATGGATGGATGGATGGATGGATGGATGGATGGATGATGGATGGATGGATGGATGGATGGATGGTGGATATTTATATATAAATAATTTTAATACATTTGTCATACAAAAAGAAAAGGAAAACAAAATGCACCCTCAGTAATATGTATAAATCTTGATAAGTGTTAACAGATAAAGATCTGACAGAAAGGCTTCTCAATTTGGGCGGCTGTAATATAGCAGTGCGGCCCCCTGCTGCTGGGTGGCTGTTATGGGTTGAATTTTGGGCCCCACGGTGTGACAGCAAATGATATAAGGAGACAGAGAGAAAGCCAGTTTCTATTCACATCCAGCGGCAACATTAGCATATCTCAAACAGCACATCCCAAATGCTCTGACCACCTGTAGATGAATCTTTTTTCTGCCTTCTGATTATTTCCTAATAAAGTAGAATGTGAAAGGGCTGGGCTGATGCTATGTGTGGAAAATCTGTGTGTCCTCAGAGCTAAAGAGAAATTGAATGAGCCCAGCACACTCCACGCATGCATTGTGCTGCAGGACAGCGCATGGTCTGCCTGTAGAAGTGTCTGCGAGGGTGGGGGTGCCGCCCACTGAGCAGCAGTTGGCTGTTGCTGGGAGGGGGTGGGGCTTATGGTGGACAGGGGAAACCGGTGGGAGGTGGGTGGGCAAGCTTACTCAGGGGTTGTCAGCTCATAGGGCCCTGAGTCCACTGCCTTTTTATACACTAGGTGCACTTGAGTCAAGCTAGAAAAGAGATCAGCTCTGAGATCTTCCAGTATTGCCTGCTACCAGGAGTTTCTAATAAACTGCAGGATAACCAGGAACGAGAAGGAGGGAAAACCCAGCACAAACCCAGTCTTTTTTTTTCTTCTCAAACACAACAAAAAGGATTAAAATTCTTCTTTTTGATCTGCTTCCCCCCATTCCCCTTCTGAATTACAGCAGAGCTTTAGGAGGATGGCAGAGCAGAAGAGGCAGGTGTCTCTGACCCAGGCTGTGACCCTGGCGTTGGTTCTGCTCACCTCAGCTGCTTCGGCAGAGGAGTACGACTACTACAGCTGGCAATCGGACAATTTCCACAACGGCCGCTTCTATGCCAAGCAGCCACAGTGTGTGGATATCCCAGCCGACCTGCGGCTCTGCTACAACGTGGGCTACAAAAAGATGCGTCTGCCAAACCTACTGGACCACGAGACCATGCCTGAGGTCAAGCAGCAGGCGGGCAGCTGGGTGCCACTCCTGGCAAAGCGATGCCACGCTGACACGCAGGTGTTCCTCTGCTCCCTTTTTGCTCCAGTATGCCTGGACAGGCCCATCTACCCCTGCAGGTCTCTGTGCGAGGCGGTGCGGGACAGCTGCGCCCCAGTCATGGAGACCTATGGCTTTCCCTGGCCAGAGATGCTACAGTGCGAGAAGTTCCCCATCGACAATGATCTGTGCATTCCCATGCAGTTCTCGGCGGGTCACGCCACTCAGACTCCAGGTAGGACCTGCAAGAACACTGTGGTTTTAGACATAAAGATGACTG
Organism: Chrosomus eos; assembly: GCA_036326025.1. Taxonomy (NCBI): domain Eukaryota; kingdom Metazoa; phylum Chordata; class Actinopteri; order Cypriniformes; family Leuciscidae; genus Chrosomus; species Chrosomus eos. The sequence goes on along the minus strand of CM070833.1, from coordinate 28,507,582 downwards.
TTATTGATTCATTCTGTGAAAATCAAAAATGAATTTACGCAGGAAATGAAGGCAACACAGATGTGAAAATACTTTACCTGTAAACTAAAATTTGGCAAAAATAAGCAGGAAAACTAAAAATCCATTTTTACAATAAAAATAATTAATTAATTAATTCATGAGAGATGCATGAAAGATGTCTTTAAAAAACAGAACTATCTGGGTTTTGTATTGTTTCTTAAACATTTTGATAACATAAATATTAGAACTTGCTGATTTTAAAACTTCCCCTTTTTGCTTAAAAAGTACAAAATGATAATCACTAAGTCTCCATAGATCTATACAATAAGGCCCATTGGTGGATTTTCTCTTGCTTTGTTTAGCCTAGAGCTCTAGAGAAAGTAAAATTAGGAAAAGCTCTTGGAAGGACAAAAACCTTTCACTATCTCAAGCAAACATCTCATGTGGAATGTGGAGAGGAGCGTTCCTGCTGCGCCCTGCCTCTCTTTGTTTAATCGTGCATTTAGGTTTCCAATTAGCCAGGCAGCCAAACCCTTTGGATCACTAATTAGTCTGAAAAGTTGTACATTACTTTTTCAGACGGAAACGAGAAGGACTATTGTAATAGAAAGAGGAAGGACAAGTGAAGAGATATAGCCAGGAGTGTAGTTAATGCTCAGTTTGAGGATGGTGTTGAACCATATATACAGGACAATATATTATCAAAAGATTAAAAAAAATAGTGCCAGAGAAAAAAAAATTGAATAAAAAGAACTCAAACAAATCTTATTCTAAGTCAGTTTGTAAAATGCATTAATTTTCTCAACCATTTGTAAAGTTCAATGTAAAAATGAAACAAGTGACGCACAAATGATGAGTCCCTATACACAATATTAATTAATAAATGAATGCATTACTGTATACTGTGTTCAAAATAGATCACATTTACTGTAATACAGCTTTTCTTTTATTTAAATATAATATATAAATAAAAACTAACATAACATTAGGACTATTACCTAATGACTATCTACCAAAAAAGTTGGGTAGAATAAACAACTTGTTTACTTAACCTATTTTTGGGAACATCTGGGGATATCCTGAAACGTTAAACTGATTCAAACATAAATGGATTTTTTTTTTTTTTTTTTTTATTTCATTAGAAAAATGTCAAATTTTCTAATAGGGGTAAGATGAGATGTTTGGGTTAGTCTGTAGTCATAACTAGCTTTATATAAAATATATATATATATATATATATATATATATATATATATATATATATATATATATATATATATATATATATATATATATATATATATATAATCCATTTACAGTAGTAAACATGCACACACAGATTATCTTTTCACGGCTAAGATTTGATGGATTACAATGTTCTCAAAGAAGGAAAACAGAGGCTTTTGAAAAAATGTGACTCCACAATACTGTTTTCATACTTCAGAATTAAGTAGCTTGGCTTCTGTTAGAAAAATAAGCTCCTTAAAATTTCAGCAAACTCAAGAGCAAGCAAAGTAAGAGAGGGACCTTCGAGACAATATCAATTACAGCCATAGCTGCTCTGAAATTACATGATACTGAGAGTTTGAAAACTAGCAGAACTAAGTAAAAAGCTCTCTGCATCGCAGCTGGATGGGAAAGTAGCTCACGGGCAAGCGTTTACAGCGATGTGTGTTTTGGTGAGCGTGCACATCGACGTGAAATAGGACTCTAGAGATAACATGACAGCACAAACCCTCGTTTGACACGGCAAGTCGCTCCAGCCTGCAGCCGTCAGCTCCGACACACAGGGACATGAAGAGCTGTTTTTTCCCCTGTGGTTTGAGGTGAAATCCTGGGACGGGGCCCGTTCACAGCCAGAGCCACAGACATGTTTGACGGGCTGTTTCTGGAGATACATTCCAGTAAATCACATTGGACAGTGCAACAAAAAGCCTCTTTAAACAATATTGTTCATTCTACAAATAGAAGACTTGATAGAATCCCTTTTTATTGGCTCCTCAGAAAAATCCAGCATGCATCCTGTTTTATGACATATTTACCATTTAAAAGCTGTGATTATTAAGTTCAAATGAATTTAAACCTGAATCAACACCACTTTAATTGCTAAAATATTTTCTCTCATCCCATTTTAATATGCAGGGACAAATATGTGGTCATCATGATTTTGCCAAATAAGACATGTACCTGGATCAACATCATTTGTTGAACCGGGAACAACATTCCTGTCCAAAAACAGAGTCCTAACCCTATCCTTACCCCTAAACCTAACCCTACCCATTACATCCTTAAAACCAGGGAAATGATAGGTGAATATGAATGGTGTAGAAGCCTCTAAATATTTTTGTATGCCTAAACTTGACATTGAACCCTATCATACACGCAATGCAGCAACAAGCACGAGGCAAGTGTTTTTTGCTAGTTTCAGCCCGACTCAGTTATCATTTTCATGTCCTGCGCCACATTGTTTAAATAGCAAATGCATTTGCGCCCATTTGTGTGCCCATATGAATGCTGGTCTGAAAACGCATTCAGGCGCATTGTTGGTGCGTAGCTATTTTGATGCAACGTGATTGACCAACTGAAACCTGGTCTAAAGTCAATGGTGCAATATGTTTTTTTTGTTATTTAAAGAGTGCGTAATGTGCGCCTATAGGTGGGTCCACAACACACGTACACTGCTTATTACACACACAAGAATGCCCAGCGGCACACAAACAAGCCAAATATTAAAAATAACAGGATTACAATGTAAAAGATTGCACAAAAAGATATGGTGGAATCCGGCTTGTCCTGTAGATGGTCTGCTTGCGCTTTAACCTTGCGCACGAGCAGATCCTCTTGCTCTCTGGAGAAGCTTTCAATCTTTCCGCTTGGAAATTCCACTATGTAAATAGCAATCTGCCATGGCGAGAGCGCAACTGGCTTTCAAAGAGAATGGGTAATTACACTCTGTTTTTTTTGCACATTACGCCCAAAACACACCCATTATGCCCCTATACACACCCATTACCATTACATTAAGAGAATAGAGACAACCCTTTTAGACAATGCGCTGTGCGCTGACCATTTTTCCCGTCGTTAAACTAGCAAAAGTGGATTCGGAAAAAATAGATTGTTAAAATAGGGCTCATTAAAGTTACAATATGTATCTTTTTTTTCCGCCGTTAAGGGTTGCTAACCTCTTACAATAACAAAGGTGTAGGTTTATGACGCAGTGATTAGCTGAATGATGGGACTTGCTGTCAAGCTGATGGATCTAATAATGTTTATGGATGAGTGAAAACATTCATGTTTTTTTAACATTACAGTGGTATGAAGCAGGTCGCGATTGGTAATAAGAGACAGATATCACATGCGAGTCCCACGGATATAAAGGAATATTAAATTCCGAACTACCCTCGGATTACTACTCACACATGTAAGTTTATTAGACGAATTAAATGTAACGCAGCGCTGTTTAACTTGGTCTAACGTTACACTATCACACTAAACAGCATTTAAATGTGTGTTAAAAAGTTATAATGTTATTCTATGTGTTAGTTTGTTTGCTATATTAGACTATCAGTAAGCTAGATCAACATTAGAATAACATACTGATCATATTCTAACATTTCATTGAGCTATATAACATTGATATGTTTTATGTACATTTGCTCACCTGTCTAATAAAGTATGAGCAAGAGCGGTGTCGCTGTCAAGTCGTGACTCGTGAAGCTCTGTCAAGTCCAAGTTAGTAGTGGACGTGGAGCTCTCGACATCTCAAAAACACCATGCCGATATTGATTCTCATTTTAGTTCTCCTTTTTTGTCCCAAAGTCTGCTTGCCATGGTTTATGTTTGAACGAAACAAGAACTTTGTGCCGCGAAACGTTACGTACTACGCATTTGTCCACGTCTGTCGCCATGGTTACGTGCATGGCCATTGCAGTACGAGCGGAAACCGAGGATAGCGCGGATATTGCGTCATTGACAGGCGTAATTTCTTTCCGGTATGGCCACTTATTTAAAATTGGAATTTCACTGAAATAAAAAAAATATTTTGAGACTTTTGGGATATTGTAAGTACACAAGTGCAGGAAATATATTACACTGTCCAAGTGATTTTTGGATATTTTATTACAAAACTCTTATATATTGTACTTTAAACTGTTAAAGCAGCACCGGGTAACTTTTCAACCTTCATAACATATTTCCATGTCTCTTGTGATGGTACATCGACTTACAATAGGTTGAATGACACGTCTGCCATAGCCTGACGGGGTCTGTGGCGTTTTTAATCATACTTTTAAACTTCGGGTTCGGGTAGTAACCGGCGAACAAAGAGAACTACAAAATTTGACTGCTTTACGGCATATACGTCACTTCCACCAACACCCCCACTTCCTTAAAATCGGACGTGCGAGCCAAATGTTATAGTCCTGGCCGAAGCAGCACAGAAAAACAAGAAAGCAAAGGTTTTATCGGAGCAAAGCAAAAGAGAAAGTGATCGCTTTAAAGGCAGAACAAGGATCAAAATTGGGCCAGCGTTTTCTCGCTGGCGTGAGCTGAAGGAGGAGGAGGGGTGCCTGACCGATGCGGGCTGTCATGCTTTTGTACTAGTATAGTATATATTGCTTGCATACTAGCTAGGGTGACCTGACCAGACGTCCCGTTTTTTCCGGGACAGTCCCGTATTTCAACTCTAATTTTAGTGTCCCGACTTATTAAATTGAATACGCGCAGGACAGAGAGGGAGAGAGAGCGCGAGAGACCTTGCGTGTGTGTGCTAGAGTAGCCTACGCATTAATACGCACGCGCGCGCATTATTGATATAATAATATAGCTTGATATTATAATATTGACGATATATGGTTATTATCTACCACTCAAACATTGCATTGAAGTATAGATTCAGTAAAACGGTAACCAATAGGCTAGACTAGGCAACTATAATGACGCTGGCTTGTAAACGTGAGCATCGCGATCATTTGTCGTTAGAAAAAAAAAATAAAACCCATGAAATTATATTCATATGACATGCTGAAATTTATGCCACTGTACCTGGGATGAAGACATTTCACACGCGACGCAAGCTAGCAGAACACCTGCATGTGACCTCCTCCTACAGTGTTCACGGCTATCGTGGTTGTCAACAAATGCATGTGCTACATTCATGACGGTTTACGACAGTAAGTAGAGGACAATACTGTTTCCCAACTGTAGGGGGGGGGGACCCTGAGAGCAAAAGTTAAATTTTACCTGGTGTTACTTTAAAATATCCCTCTGATCTGATTGGTTGATTGGAATAATTCCAGGATCAACAAGGATGTTGATGGTGAAATCACGTTCACCCAACTGCATTGGTTCAGCAGTTTGGGACGGGGCTATTTGTTAGCTGACCAATGGCAGAGAGGGCTAGTGTCTGTGAAACCTGTTTGAAAATAATTAGATTTGCTGCTCTAGATTTTTAGGGTCTTGTTTTATTTAAAGAACAGAACAGAGACAATTAATTAGGTTAAACTTAGAAATGAACAAGATAAAACAAAATCTCCCAGCTCAGATGAGAGTGAATGTGTAATCCATTGTTTGCAGGGTTCTGTTGAACGCAGAGGCGCTGCTGCCTGAGGGGCGGCTTGGGGAGACATGTAAACCTGTCTCTGTCTCCGCTCACTGCACATTTAAACAGACATAAATCACAGCAGTTTTTCATCCTGATTAATGTTTTATGTCCAAAGTGTTGCTGCTCATAACTTCATGGGTCCAAATGAGCCATAAAATTATGACCTGTGCATAGTTTAAACTGAGCATTTTCCCCATAAACTGTGATACAGAAAGTCAGCGATGCAGAAATCACTCGGACACAGAAATACCTGTAGTCTCTCTGAGGAATGAGTAAGAACTTAAAAAACTACATTTATATCCATGATGACAAACTGTGGGAAGGTCTTAGTGACAGATTGCATCACGTACGGTTTTCTTGTCTTATATGAGATTTTATTCAAGTGCTTTAAATGAATAATAGGGTTGACAGGTGATAATTGTTCTCTCAGTTCTCTCATTTCTCTCAAAACTCTGAATTTGGTTATATTTTTAAACATTAATTTCTGTATAGACATACAGAAAAAAAAATGAAAAACTATTAGACATTTTCATCATTATTGCACAGGGGAAAATAATCAGTCATTTTTGTGACAGCATAGTGGGGCATGTTGTCACACTATATGGAGTGTGTCACAACGAAACCTGACAGTCACCCATTATAGGTTTTGTCTGTAAAACAATTTTGTAAACAGCGTAGTGTGGTGTGAAAAATTTAAAAGGTATAATCATTTTAGGTAATCATTTATGAAAAATACTCTTGTTGTGCAAACACAGTTCAGGCTTTCCAGTTTCAAAATATACTTTCATTAAATAATTTACTCTTGCATGAATGTGTGGTTTGAGATACATCATTTGTGACAACTTCCTTGTGTGGACACTATAAAACAAATCTGTCTAAATAAAAAAACTGAGACAGACAGACAATTTGAAAATTTGACCCCCTACAACCAATAACTTAACTGGCTTTATTCAAGTTTTACCCTAAATTTTTTGCTCAGTACACTTGAATAAAAAACAACTGATGTTAAAAAATGAACCACATTTTTTAGGTTACCTGACAAAAAGATTTACAATGCAGAAACTGCTTATTAAAATATTTCTTTCAGAAGCATTTCTGTTGAGTCCTTACACATGTTTCAACGAACACAAGAGAGTATTCAACAGGAAATTTAAGGGAATAGATTACAAAAAAGTATTGCTCTGATATCACTCAATCTCTGAATTGGCGCTTCTTGCAGAAACTCGGTTTGCAGAATTACCCTCGCTCAGTCTCCTGACACATGCTTTGGCTCAGTTTCTACCAGGCATCCTGCCAGCGAGCCACCCTGCAAAACAGAATAAATCGCTCTGCTGTGCAAATAAGACATTTCAGCTTCAAGAATGCAGCTCACGACGGCCTGCGAGTACGAAACAAAAGTTTCCTCCACAGTGTGTGCAAGTCACCGTCCACGTCACGTCTCCGTCCCGCTCAATGCTGAATGTATGGGAATTTCAAATGACGGTTAAAATGTACAGAGGGGTTCAACTCCCCACGACCTGTGCACTGAAGCCTGGTGAACTTTGACCCCTCCCCTCATTATCTACCGCTATGTCTGTGCTTGAGGCTGGGGTGATAAACTCTGACCCTTGGTTTTTAACCTGGAAGGGGGAGTCTGGAGACGAGCCATGTAAGCTCTTGTTAACAGATGCTTTTGTTTTGTGTACTCAACCTGTGCTGAATAAATGACAAAATCATATTCGTCACCTCAGAGATCAGATGTAACGAACATCATTGTGTGGTTGATTTCAGTGGAGAACTCTGTCAGACCCACCCCACAGAGATCGAACAGAGCTTTCTATATTTTTAGCTGTACAAATGAATGACTTTTCCAAATTTTCACATGACACATCCAGCATTCTTCCTCGGTTAAGCAGATTGATGATGTGATATAAGTTTGGAACTGGACAATACACCTGACACTTATACCCGAATGTCAAAAGAACCATTATCAGACATCAAAGAAGAGATGGGACCTCGAAGCAGATAGGAGGGAGAAACACCTCATACAGCACATGGCTGCTCCCAAGTATAAGGGACTTTCCTAGCCATTAATCCTTGGATAACACGCCTACGTCTCCTTCGATTAAAAATAATAGCTAGTGCGGTGAATGCGATATACGTAAACCTACCAAGATCCACTGGCATGATTTACAGAATTTCATAATAATTTTTTTATGGATATTTAGGAAATATTGCAAAAGTTTTGCGCAAATCTGTAATGGAAACCAATAATGGCAGTTGGAAGAGAGAAAGATGTCAATTTTACCATCACTGCCAGTGACACATTTTAATGTAATTTATAATTTGATGCAAAGATATTATAATACAAAGTATAGTGTTACAAATGTACATACATTTAAAAAAATAAATAATTAAAATATGAAAAACTTTGCATGATTTATAATGCTGATGAACGTTAAGATATGTCATCACAGTCTGTAAAAAAAGGTCCATTGGACAGAATCTGCTAGCCTGGATGCCAGCCCGAACCCCGCCCACAACATTTTTTGGTCCGGAAGTTCGGTCTGGACTCGATCCATTGAGGAGTAATTATGATCGTTTCAGAAATCGTCCGGCCAATCAAATTGCCAGGGTGGGCTTTATACGATAATGGACTGCAGTTATGTAATCATCACATCATCAAATGTCTTTCTTTCAAAAATGCTTTTCGTGTTTGCAAGTACTCCGCGAATCCTTAAATTATTTTTGCAACACCGACAAAGTGTTTAAGTTACACTCATTATTTTTTTAATACTTTTTCCAGAGTGCGTGCAGTTGAGTTCTGTTGACAACTATGCGTTACTCAACCTACATCACATACTTGCTCTGATTGATTGTAGGTCTATCCAACTGAGTGCAGAGTTTTTTCCCCCCTGGTTCGGTTAAGACCCCCTGGTTCGCCTCATAATCAAAGCCCTATGGAGCAGTATCAGACTCACATTCTGACTAGAATATGAGTATGACGAAGTCAGGCTAAGAATCTGCCCTATTAGCTTAGCCCCTCCCCTGAGTTAGCTGCCAAGTTTATCTTCTTGCCAGAGCATTTAACAGCAGCATTCAAGTAAACAATGTACTGGGTAACTTATTTTACGGTGTCTGTGATACAGAGTAATAGCTTAATTAATTACTTAGTAGTAGACATTGTAATAACATGTAACAAAATGTAATTAACATGTAACTAAGTTATGGAACAGCCTGTACTTACAGATTGTAATTACACACATGTATTAGGCTACTTTTACATATATCTAACAGGCCGTTACATATGTGTTACCTACTTGGTACAATGTAACGAGTACTTAAATATGTTACTAAGGTAAAAAGCCTGCAGTTACACATGGTCATTTTGTACCTTTTTAAAATAAAGTGTATCAAGGTTGTACTTAAGTGCACTTCATGTGTATCTACAGACCTTATCCATCTGAATTAACCCTCTAGTTTACAACTTAAATATATGCAGTAAATTCTTAATTACATTCAATTTACAGAATATTACACAGGTATAAGCTACGTAAAATAAAGTGTATCAAGATTGTAATTAAGAGTACTTCATGTCTATCTACATACCTTATACACATGAAGAACACTTAAGTACAATCTTGACACACTTATTTTAGAAGGTACAAAATGACCATGTGGAACTGCAGGCTTTTTTTATAGTAACATATTTAAGTACTTGTTACATTGAGTAGTACAAAGTACATTCTTATAAAATTACATTGTACCAAGTCGGTAACACGTATGTAACCGACTCGACCTGTTACATGTGTGTAACAGTAGCTGCCTATTACATGAGTGTAATTACAATCTGTAAGTACAGGCTGTTCCATAACTTAGTTACATGTTAACTACATTTTGTTACATGTTATTACAATGTCTACTAATTAATTAAGTAGTTACTCTGTATCACGGACACCGTAAAATAAAGTGTTACCATGTACTCTAATTAAAGTTATTAAGTCAAGAGCAGTGAGTGATTTTCTGTTTTTCTTGTATTAGTTGGTTCATGTTAAAAGCATATACAGCAGTAGGTACTGAATATTACACTGCTGTCACTTACTCAGATCTAATATACACATGATTTCTTTCCCTGCTGTTTACATTCACAGACATAACTGACTGTGTTTATATGAAATTTGTGTGTTTTTGACATAACCTTGTTTAAGTTTTAAACTTTAAAGTTTTTAAACTTTAAACTTTTAGTTTAAGTGCAATAAGACGTGAACGAGAAACTAGTTTAATACTCACAGGACACGGCATCTGATATCCAGCTTTCTGAAAACCATAGAAGTTTAATGTCAAAGAAATGAAATGTCACATGCGCGTGGCCACGATAGAGATGATAATCAAAATCATACGGATATTTTGTTAGTTTTTGGCAGAGTATCTGATGCACAAACTATAAAGACTCCGCCCTCTTCTGGATGGGGGGAGCAGCAATTCATTCGCATTTAAAGATACATGCATTAAAACAGCATCTCGATATTTGCCTTACCTAAACTACTATTTTCAACATGCTATAATACATGATCTGTGGGGTATTTTGAGCTAAAACTTTACAGACACATTCTGGGGACCTGAGATTTATATTACATCTTGTAAAAATAGAAAAAAATAGATCCCGTTTAACTAAGTTTAAAACTACATTAATTTTCCCATATGAGCATGTGTACAGGATGTGTGTTATACAGTAATTTAAGCCCATTGAACAGAAACCCAGTACCCCAGTTGGTGGCACGATGAACATCTGTATCTCTATAGTTAAAAATAAGATCAGCAAATAACTATCAGCTCCAAGAAGGTCATGTACAGCTGTTTGCATGTTCCAGTGAATATTTTCACTGTCAAACTGCTGCGAAGAATGTTTTCACAGTGTCCTATTAAAAGCTTACCCCTGCATTTGTCTTCGTACGTTTGCAACGAGTGTAAAATATTCTGGTTGACATTCAGACACATCCTGTTGTGGGGAGGCCAAAAATATTTTCCCTTAAACTATAGTCCAGGTATATGCAGGCCATACTGTACACACACTATCTGAAGGGATGTGATTTCACAGTGATGAACCGCTAAAAGTTTTAATCTTGTTTTATAACTTCCCTTTCCTCTGTGAGGAAATAAAACTAGCAGCTGCCAAACCTCTCCCTCTCATGGCTTCAAACACTGTGGATTAAGGTCCATTAGCACTGGCTTGCTGCCCCTATATGAGTCCAGCATTGCAATGAAACAGAGTTATTCTCACTCCACTAAACCCAACACCTTATTAGAGCTGTTAGCATAAACAAATACATGAGAGTTTAATTTTACCAAACCAATCATTTTAGTAAATGTGAAACATTCCCACCTTTTATTTGTTTGTTTGAGTCTTCTGTGACTGCACTGATTTTTTCACTGCACTTACTGTATCATTGCTACTGACCTCAGATAACAGTTGATCTCATCAATGAACACCAATAAAATTCTCAACCAATATGACACAGCAGCACTGCCTCAACCAATGACCACATTTTGGGGCGGGGCTGTCTGTTTGTTAGACCAATGGCTGACAAAAATACATGTAGTCAGGTTAATACAATCATAATACAGGTAAATTATATTTCTGACTAGAATAAAATAATTAATTTTTAGTAATTAAGTTACCATCTGAAGCATACAGTATTTTTAGATTACCCCAAAATGTATTAGTGCACTTTAAATACCAAAAGTGGAGTACTTATTGTAAATGCGTCATTTTATGTTTAATTGTTCTTTATGAGACACTTATTTTTAACCATCTTTCCTTCTTTACCCTGTAGTTTCAAAAGTGTGTCCACCCTGTGACAACGAATTGAAAGCAGACACCATAATGGAGCACTACTGCGCCAGTGATTTTGGTAAGATATTAACTTTTATTAAGATATCACATTTGACAACTTAATAACTCTTCATAATCTCTTCATAATGGTAAAAAAATTGTAATGAAAAAATTGATGAGAAAGCCTGCGGTTTGCTTGTATTGGAAAGCGCCCACTGTAATATTTAGGGCGAACATAAATGTGACATCATGAGAAAAAACAGATACAATATGAGGTTGCTCTGCTATTCATCACATTAAATATACTGTGCAAATATGTATAGCAACTCAATGCATTTATATATTGATGTATTTGTGTGTGTAGATATGGGCATCTATATATATATATAGCATGTTCCCTTTCAAACGCTACAATCGATCCTGCGCTGCTTAATGCACTGGGAACGTCCTTAATCGCGACCAGCTGTGAATATTGTGTGTAACACGTCAAAAGAATTGACATGGATGTATTAATAGCCTCGGCCGGTGACGTCATCGGCTTACACCCGCGACATGAGGCTATAAATAGATGAGCCACAGTTGCATCGTCAGGTCTTTTGTCTTCAGAGGCCATTCTGTGTATGTGTGCGTCAGACCTCTCTTACCCCTCTATCTGCTTCAGATCTTGTTAGCAGTTAGTTTAATTTTCTCTCTTTTCTCTTTGAGTTGAGCAAGTGGAAAGAGTCAAATCCACAATGCTGTTCTGTTTGTTTGGGGAAAGAGCATGCTGCCCTTGCGTTTGAGGACATGCTGCCCTCGCATTTGCTTTGCTTATTTCAAAGGGGTAGCAACCACAATGCGATTGTGGGACTTGCGTGTTGATCTGGCTGAGTAACGAGAGATGGGTGCGTCTATCACTCGCTCTCTCTCCAGATCGCAATGTCCTTTTGCCTGACTACCGAAGCGTGCCTCGGCGCTTCTTCAGCTTGGGCAGTGGACACTGAATCTCGTGAGTTCGCCGCCTCCGAACGTCACTCATTACCTTCTCATCTATCTAATCGTGTTCTAATACTTGTGGTATAAACAATAGGTATTTACACATGTCTGAGTGAAGGAAGGATGGTCCCTTCCCGTACCTCACAGGGGGTCAGCTGTGTCCCTGCCCTCGTCTTCAGGCAGGAAATGCAGAGTCCGTACTCTCAGATTGCGAGCTATGGACGGGGCCTACGCCAAAGAACTTTATATCATAATATTGCTATCTCCCTGGGGAGAGATCCCATTTTCAGCACCCGTCAGTCTGGTACTGCGCTGTACACCATGCCTGTGTTACAGGCATACCAGGCTGATCTTATGAAAGATTTCAGCCTGATTGGCTGTATTTATTGCTGAGGAATTAAATGATTAAATGATTAAATGATTAAATAAATTAAATTAAATGAAAAAGCCTTCTAAAAAATTATGGACTTTGAGAGTGCCGCCTCCGAGCACTTTATCATAACGAGGGAAGTGCTCGGAGGCGGCACTCTCAAAGTCCATTGAGAGTGGTGAGGTGGTGACTAGGGCAATGGCAGCTTACAGCTAGACTTGAGGATCTTCATGACGTTAACTCGTTCATGAGTAAAACCTTATTTTTTGCACGTCTTTGTGCCCTCGACGTCAACTTATTAGACTATTGTGGGTTCACGATGATGAGCCAGTCCGAAGAGATGCTTGTGGGCTATCTCTTCTCTGGGGCTCATTGTCATTTAAGGAGTCAGCACTCCCCACCAAGCCATGTATAATAACATCCACAATAACATCCAGACTGGTTGGGGGGCATGTAAAATACATCAATCAGCTCCTACCTGACACCCTCATGAAACAACTGTAACATCCCTGCCACCTATGGTGATTCGGGGGCCAGTGGTTTTTAGCGAAATGTTAGATAACCCTAACCCAGATCTAACATCCCCTCAAAAGGAAGTGTTACAATTGATACCACTCTCAGAATGTCTGGCAGCATGTACTGTCACAAGAGCTACAATCTCTGCTGAACAAAGAGGCCATAGAACATGTTCCTCTTTCAGAGAGAGAGTCGGGCTATTACAGCAGATACTTCCTGGTTCCCGGATGGGGGGTTGCGTCCAATCTTAGATCTTCGAGGCTTAAACCGTGCAGTCAAAGCGCTTAAGTTCAAGATGTTAACTGTCAGGACGATCGTGTCGTAAATACAACATCACGATTGATTCGTCACTATCGATCTGAAGGACGCATATTTTTACGTACAAATATTACCACAACACAGGAAGTTCCTGAGGTTCACTTTCGGTGGCAAAGTGTACCAATTTCGTGTTCTTCTATTCGGTCTAGCCTTGTCACCCCGCAAATACACAAAATGCATGGATGCAGCACTGGCTCCATAACGACTCCAGCATTTTGTATTACATCGACGATTGTTTAATACTAGCACAATCGCAAGAGATGGCGCTTCAACACAGAGACATCGTGTTAGCTCATCTAGTTTCTCTATGGTTGAGACTTGTTACATTCAGCCTGTGCCGGCCCATGCAACAGAGAGGGGAGACCACGCGGACTAGTTGAATTCAAAATAATATTTATTAAAGACAAGAAATAAGTAAAATAAAATAATTAAAATCAGTATAAATGTACAACTCGAAACGAGAACAAATGCAATCAGGGTATGTGTGGTGTCGTGCAAAAAGAAACAAAATCAGCAAAAAGGTGCGGAAGAGAAGGAGAAGCGGCGGCCTCTCCCAACCACGTCTGGAGAGCTTTTAACACCCAGGATACTGGAAACAACCACACGCGGACCTGGAGCAATCACCTGCAACACGCCACACCTGTGCTCCTCTCACCTGCAGGGGAGACGTAATGAACAGACAACGCAAAGGAGGAGGAGCTGACAGGTCCGAGACCGTCACAAGACTCAACACCAAGAAAAGCATTATTTGTCCTGCCCAGAGAATGACTTATCTCGGGATCCTTTGGGATTCGATCACAATGCGGGCACAATTGTCTCCCGCTCGAATCGAGACCATTCGGCATACCATGAGCAAAGTTAGGCTAGGCCAAGATTGCACTGTTCGTCAGTACCAAAAAATGTTAGGTTTCATGGCTTCAGCATCCATGGTGATTCCTCTGGGGCTGTTGCACATGAGACCATTTCAGTTGTGGCTAAAATCCAGGGGATTTCATCCAAGGGCCAATCCTCAAAGGCAAATAAAAGTGACGCGCCGCGGGCTTCGTACACTATCTCTGTCAGACCCCTGGGTCCCCTGGAGTGGGACCCAAGGTGAGGAACCGTCCTCACCTTGGGTCCCACTCCAGGGGCGCCTTGTCGGCACAGACTGTTAACGACAGACGCCTCCTTGATGGGCTGGGGAGTGGTCTAAAGTGGTCATCCAGCTCAAGAGGAATCGGAGGGTCATCAGCTGGATTGGATTGGATCTGCTGATGGCTGTAGGCTGTATTTCTGCTCTCGGGAGTTCTAGCCAGAGTTCGCCAACAAGGGTCTTGCCTCTTACTGATAGCGCCACGTTGGCCGAACAGAGTATGGTTCTCGGAGACATCCTCATCCTGACTACCTGCCTAAGGTTCCTTTCTCTACCATACATCCGGTCATCCTTGAGGCCTCACAGACTGTGTCCAGTCCATGCTCTTCAGACCTACGTCCACCGCACTAGCCAGTGATGTAAGTCAGAGCAACTGTTTGTCTGTTATGGGGGCCGTAACAAGGGGGCCGCCACACCAAGCAGACCATGTCACTTTGGGTCAGAGATGCTATTGCTCTTGCTTATGAGGCGCGTGGTCAAGCTTCGCCAACGGGTCTAAGGGCTCACTCCACCAGGGGGGTCGCCTCTTCAAATGTTCTGGCAAGGGGTGCCCCCTTACAATTTGTTTGTGGAGGCTTTATTTGTTTGTGATGCGGGAGGCTGGTCTCTGCACACATTCATAAGATTTTATAGTTTGGATGTTCATGACACTCTCACGTCCTTGAGTCGACATCCCAAGCTAATGTCTGAGGCCTTCTTGCGTTCTTGTGAGCAAACCTACAGAACAGTTAAAGGGTCCAGATGCAAAACACCACAAACATGCAGCAAAGTGACCTTTTTCAATGCATAGGTCACATACATGAGTTCATATGGAATTGACATCCAGTGTAAATGGTGCTGGAGGATTCCTGTTCTAATAGTTTGGGATTTTTTATGGTTCGTATAAAAGTGATGTATTCTGACTAGAGGTCCATTGATCTGTCAAATGTGAATCTCTAGAATGATTCTCTGGCATTGAATAAAAGAGTTTCAAGGTTAAAAGTCATTTGAAAAGCCTTCCCTATAGAGGGCCAAGGATTATAGCCAGAAGAGTCACATATACGCCTGACTTATCTTTGGCTGTGAGGCCTGTTTCTCTTGGATTTGCATGTATTTTCCTTGATAACTTTGACAGATGACACTAGAAATATGGTTAGTAGTAGCCTGAGTGTATGTTCTAGATTTTACACATTAAAGTCAGAAAATTAAGTGCAGACATCACAAAGAAAGTTATAATTTTTTTTTTTTTTTTTTTTTAATCCTCTAGTTCTGGCTTTTGAGATACTCCACATACTGAAAGCATAATTCATGACAGGATATTACCGCTTGATTAATTTCTTCTCCTGATCTCCATTTCACTGGTACCTGGTCACATGACTTGTTGTTTAACTAGTGTTTTACAGTTTATTGTGATAGTAAGTTTAATAGTGTGCTCTATTAATCTTAGTTGGATGTTACGGCCAGTTTCCATAATCTAACAGTAATCAGTGTATTCAACACATACTGGACAGCAGCACACATATCAAACGATTTAAGGTTTGTGCATGTGCAGACCGCTGCCGAGAAACCTCTCCATTAGAGTCTATTCACTGGCTCTGAATACAGTTAATTTTAATATTTTATGTAGCACTAAGGAAGTCCATTGTTTTTAAGTTTGGTTTTGGGATTTTAAATGACTTAGTTATCCAATCACTTCTACTGCAAAGTCATGTGAGTTTTTTGGTGTGCATTGACGGATTTATTCAGTAAATGTGTTGCCATCGTAGTTTATGCGCATGTCTTCTTATCGGATTTAAAAAAAATGTATCTGTTTTTACATATGTTTTTTAATGCACATTTATAGAATTCATGTGCATCTTGACCTATTCAATTGTTTTTTATGCAATATCCTGATTATGCTCATAAAAATAGGTGGATGGAAATATTGAATGATTTGTATTTCTTCTCTGGAAAACAAAAAAATATGTGTCAATTGTGGTCCAAATCCACTGTTTGTTTTTTGGACCCCAACATTCTCCGAACATCATATTCTGGGTTCTGAAAAAGAAAGTAAGTCATACAGGTCAGGTTAAGAACAACATTTTAACAGAATTTTACATTTTGGGGTGAACAGTCTCTTGGAGGTCAGTTCAAAGTATTTTTTTGTCCAGTTCAGGCAATCATCATTGGAAGAAAATTAAGGTAAAAAAATAAATAAATAAAGACCAAATACACAATACACCATTTTATTAGTATTATTATTATATTTATTTTTAAAAATCTTCTTTCCAAATTTCAGTGTCAGTGTTGGCAATAACTCTTTTAATTTTACAGGATTAAAGACAAAGACAAAAAAAAAAATTTGACCTCATGGGTTTTGACTCACTTTTTTCCTCCTTCTAATTGTGATTTTGAGTAGCCTGAATGATCTTTAATCACCATTATATAAGGAAGGCCTATTAGGGTAAAGTTCAGCAAATGAGATTTATCGTAGCTCTGCAGTTTGAAGTTTTGAGTTTAACATAATCCAACAATAATCACAGCATTACCATGGACTGGCTAATTATATAAACAGTGTATATTCCAGAATTACTTCAGTGTGTATGTTGGTTTGCCATATTAATACGTTTTCACTAGCTAGGCTAAAAAGTTGATGCAGTTCAATTATAAAATAGAATAGAAATTTTTGTAAAGTCATAATGTGCATTGTTGTTTTTGATGCTACTTGCCATTCAGAATATTTTCAACACAACATGCTCTATTGATTAAAAACCAAAGCCTTATGGACATTATACGTTTTGGTTTCAGAATCATTGAAAGAAGGCTGCACATACTAAGACACTTAATCCTCATTGCCTTACTTCATCTGCTTTCAGACCTACTGCCAGCAATTTAAAACATCGCTTGTGGTTTTGGCTTGTCACCACGATATTGCCCAGGCGTGCTCACTCCTCACAAGCATTATGGGTCATGAGCGATCACCTGAATCAGAAAGAAAAACCTCATGGGTAGCTGAACTACAGTTAGGTACTGTATGTTAGCTGTATGGTTTTCTAGTACGTAACATCGACGTGACGACGTAATTGGGATCACTTCAGGAAGCCCTTCGAGTGTATGCAGAACGAGCCAATGAACGTTGGCGTGCGTGAATCGCATCACGCGCCCCGCCCCGCAGCGTGGGTATAAACAGGAAGTGGTGTGTGTGTGTGTGTGTGTGTCGGTTTCAGTGGGTGTTTCCTCCTGAGTGTGTAAACCTCGTTACACAGCAGCTATCCCTGTGTGCCTCAGCACTGAAATAATATATTTTTTTTTCTACTTAAAATACTAATGGCTCTGTGCTCAGGGCAGAGATCGAACCCCTACTGGTGAAAGACGTGATTAAGACGCTCCCTCCAGCCGGTATGAAGACCAGCTTCTACAGCCCGTACATCATTGTACCCAAGAAAGGCGGTGGGTTATGGCCAATCTTGGACCTGCGTCTCCTGAACCGGTCCCTTCACAGGCTGCCATTCAAGATGCTTACGCAGAAACACATTTTCAAATCCATCTGTCCCCAAGATTGGTTTGCAGCGATCGACCTGAAGGACGCATACTTTCATGTCTTGATTCTCCCTCGACATAGACCGTTTCTTCGCTTAGCGTTCGAGGGACAGGCATTTCAGTACAAAGTCTTACCCTTCGGGCTGGCCCTGTCGTCCTCTGTCTTCATGAAAAGTCGCGGAGGCAGCCATTACTTCCAAGTGTGAGCGTGGTGTTTGCATTCTCCACTAACTAGATGACTGGCTCATTCTGGCCCAGTCGAGAAAGCAGTTGTGCGAACACAGGGACATGGTACTCAGTCACCTCAGCCACCTAGGCCTTTGGGTCAACTCGGAAAAGAGCAAACTCACCCCAGGGCAGAGGATCTCTTTTCTAGGTATGGATCTGTACTCGATCAACATGACAGTCCAGGCATGCGTCCAGTCAGTGTTGAACTGCGTGAGCACGCTCAGACGCAGAACAGCGGCACCATTGAAACTTTTTCGGAGGCTCCTGGGGCAACAGTGCTGTCCGTACACTCCAGTACATTCTTGCCTAGTAGCGGCGTTTTGAAGTGGCCCAGCGCAAGATGTACAGGAACGAAGGGTCCGCCCACAAGCTGAGAGTTTGGCGACAGTGCGGGGTAATTTGGACCCGGCACAAGCCGCTCTGCCATGCCCATCTCGGGACTCATATGAAGCAATTCAAGTGGCGTCACCGCAGCTACAGATGCCATTTGGCCCATTCCTCTGAGAGAGGACCTGCTCTCTCAGAAACGGGACACCCTATGGCACCCACGTCCAGACCTCTGGACCCCCCTTCTACGAGGCGTCTCTATGCATTGAAGTGGAACCTGTTCGTTGAGTGGTGTTCTTCTCACGAGGAGAGCCCCCCGAACATGCTCGTCAGAGCCTTGCTTTCATTCCTGCAAGATGGGTTGGAGCGAAGGATGTCTCCCTCCACCCTTATAGCGTATGTTGCCGCTATCGCCGCACATCACAATGCAGTTGAAGGTAAGTCGCTGGGAAAGCAAGACCTGATCGTCAGGTTCCTGAGAGGGGCGAGGAGAATAAAACCGCCTCTCCCGCTCTCTATACCCTCTTGGGATTTGGCTCTGGTCCTTTTGGCACTTCAGAGACCACCCTTTGAGCCTTTGCAGTCAGCGGAGTTAAAAATTCTGTCCTGTAAAACAGTACTCCTGGTTGTATTGGCCCTCCATCGACCTGCATGAATTTTCGGTCAATGACTTGTGCCTAGATTTCGACCCGGCTAACTCTCACATGATCCTGAGACCCCATCTCAGATACGTGCCCAAGGTTCCCACCACTCCCTTCCGGGACCAGGTGGTGAACCTGCAAGCGATGCCTTTGGAGGAGGCAGACCCAACCCTGGCTTTTCACTGTCCCGTTTGCACTCTGAGCTTTACGTGGATGGAACGCAAAGCCTCAAGTCCTCAGATCAGCGCTTATTTTGTTATGGAGGCCAGCAGAAGGAAAAGGCTGTCTCCTAGCAGAGGATGGCCCACTGGATATTGGATGCCATCGCCTTGGCTTACGAAACCCAAGGTGTGCCTTGCCCGGCCAGGTTGAGAGCCCACTCCACTAGGAGTGTTGCTTCTTCTTGCTCGCTGGCACACGGCGCCTCGCTGACAGATATCTGTAGAGCTCCGGGCTGGGCGACACCTAACACATTCGCAAGGTATTATAGCCTACGTGTTGAGCCGGTTTCTTCCTGTGTCCTTGCTTCAACCAGCCGGTAACACCGAAGTTCCCGCTCTAGTGTCGGCTTGCTGCGCCACTCCCCTCCAAATGGAGCGGATACGTGCGCTTTTTGCTCTAGTCGAGTTGTCGGATGTTGCAGAGCATCCAATGCCAGGCCTAGTGCTCGTATGCTTGTGTAACTTGTACTAGGCTGGGTTCCATATGTGGTGATCCCTGCGCCGATCCCATATGTGTATGCTTCCACGACTAGCTTCCTGTGTCTTTCCCTTGGCAGAGTCTGCTCTGCTGTCACTGCCCGGTGTAGCCTCCCCCTTATCAGCCTGGTGCCACCCCAGTGACATTCCATATGTTGCACTGCCCCTAACCGGCCAGTCCATATGTGTATTCTCCATGTTTTACCTCCCTTCGGGCAGGATGTGGCTTCCGCAGCATCCCTCTTCCCTGGAAAGGTACGCTTTCCCAGTGTTATCCAAAGAGTTCCACTGTGTGGGGTGGAACAGCAGTTTGAACTCCATCTACGCAGGCCTTCCGCCCCAGCTAGTTGGGATGTCTGAGAGTCTTGCGTAGGGCGCTGGATGTGGCACCAACCGTGGCGTTTTCCATAAGGATCCCAATGGATCCCAATGAGTGTGTGCGCCCGCTTCCTGTTTATGCCCACGCTGCAGGGCGGGGCACGTGACGGGATTCACGCACGCCAACATTCATTGGCTCGTTCTGTAGACACTCGAAGTTGATAGGGCTCCCTGAAATTATCCCAATTACGTTGTCGCATCAACGTTACGTCTCCCGTTCCCTCCTTCAGGGAACGAAGGTTACATTAGTAACAGAGACGTTTTGCAAAATCTCTTAAAATATATTACATCTATCTGATATGTAAAGAGAGACAATGTCATTCGAAAGCGGATTTCCCCAAAAAGCGTAAATTAACACTGTGGCTCTGGGAGCCTTCAAAATGGTGTCCTGACACAGTAACAGTATTATATTTTAAGCAACACGACTTTCACATGGATTTAAACAAGATACCCACACCATAATTTAGAAATTATTTATAGACTTGGCACTTTTAACTTGGACAACTAAGCAACCACCAAGCAATTCCCAATTCTGCTTGCCGATGCAACCATCCTAAACACCCAAGCATCTACCCACAACCCACAACAGCTGTCTGCAACCATATTGCATTGGCCTAGCTACCACATTCAATAAATTAAAAACTTATAATACTCACATTTTCTTCTGATCTTTCCTTCCCTCAATCTCTCAGATTGAGTATAGGCCTATTCATTTTTCAGTGACTGTGGGATTACATATTCATCATACACACTCTTTTTAAATTGGATTTTTTTTTTTCTGATATTTGATTCTTCCAGTAAGAAATCTTATAGGATCTCAATTAATATTTATGCCAACACCAAATATCCTCATGCAAGTGAACTGAAACGTTTATCAGTGAAACCATTTAAACATACATTCCTGCCCTTCCAGAGATGCATGAATGTTTATGATAGAAGACAAGGAGCCTAGCTCACACTGAAGATGCAGGACAAATGTTGTAATTTATTAATGTGCTCTCAGCACGTTTGGATAAGTTTCATAGCATCAATTACAGATTTGACTCGCTACTTTCATGTTTTCAAATGTAACTTAGAAACAAGAGAACCTGGGAATGTGGATAACTTTAACAGTCAAGTTTTTATTTCATTTTTTATTTTTTAAGCAGGATTGTTTCTTAATAGTTTCTAAAGGAAAAAAACAGAACATAAATTGTGGAGATGGAAGCTGACATCTCTGTACAAGAGCAGTGCAGATTCAGGAAGAAAATTGTGTCAGATATATATATATATATATGCATTTCCTAAGCATGCATAATGTTTATATATGAGAATAATTATGAATAATTTAATTAATTAGAGTATCCTGTTTATCAAATAATTTGATTACTGTTTTAATACTTTGACAGCCTTAATACAGTAAGTAAAAAAAAGAAAAAAAATATATATATGAGAAAAGCCATAAAACCATAAATGAGTGGCGAAGAGTATCCGGGGGTCAAATTGACCTGGTATTCTGTTATTTTTTAGAAAAATATTTTATCAATAAAAACATGATTTCTTAAAAAAACCTGTTTTTCTCATCAATTTCAATTTCATATTTTGAGGCCATAGGATGAAAAAAAATTAATAATAATACATTTTGTTTCACTATATGCCCAAGAGTACATAAAGGGGAATTTAGACTCAACTGTATTTTTTAACCTATTTTTGTCTATATTTATTTTCTTGAAACTTTGTGGACTACTTAAAAATCTGTTGTGATTTTTTTTTTTTTGCTGTGAGACAAGAATTTGCTTTAGACACCAACCTGAATACAGATATCTCTGGTAGGTGAACAGCAGTATTTGAAAAGAGTAGCATGTCTGAATCCACAGTATTCATAACACAATAGGCAAAATGACTTACTACAGTATTTCTGCTATGATTCTGAAGTTCACATCCAATTGACACTTTACTATAGATAGACCATAGGAGAGGAGTCGTGAATAACAGGGAAATGACACAACTCACTCTATAGCTCTCACTCTATTATAATGATGGCACATGTAGTGCAGTACAGATAGCATTCATAGTACACACCTACATTGATAATACTTTATTCATACTTTACATATGCATACTTTTTTTAACAGTCATGAAATTCTCAAATGTAGAAACTAACACAACGCAAATTCAGAAACATTAGAGAAATGCCACAGGAAATGACAGATGGAGGCCCAAACAAAGGAGATGCAATCTCTGCCCAAAGTTTGTTTAGAAGTGGAAAATATTATAAGAAATGTTTTGTCTGCAAAGATCTTACAGTATAGCTCTAAATCAGATTAGAGTATTTTTAGAAAACATACAACTGCATTTTAAAAATAGTAAAAGTGGACAATAGGTTTGATATATTAAAATATTTGCTCAACATCAATTAATTAATTAATTCCAGTATGGGTCATTTTGATCCCTTTTATGCTTTCGTGTAGTTTTTTGGTTCATACATTAAAAAAAAAAAAAAAAAAAAGACTTCCAGAACAATGTTTTGGGTAAAAATTCTTTTACAAAATATGCAAAATGAAAATTTCAAAAACCGTTCAAAAGAGGATGGTTTAGTGGAGTATGTGGACAGGCTACCGAAGAAGGTGTGTTCACTTTTCACATCTGTCTTTAAAACTTTCCAGTCCACTCTCCGTGCTCTCCCGTGTGAGAGCAATTAGTGCCGTCCATGTTTAAATGATGCTCCTCCGGGGAGGTGTAAACTATTCCAACGCTCTGGATAGCCTTGGTTCTTCCTGTGTGCTCGTTGTGAAGGTCTTGTTGCTTGAGACAGCAAAAATATATGGGAGAACCGGAGTGTGACCAAGGGTCCCATGAGAAGATCCCATTTTTTTCCAATGGATAAAGTTAAATGACAACACGTAGTACCCAGACCTTTTTTCCAAAGGGTCTTTCTGTTCTTTCCTTGGTGTCTTTAAAGAAATAGTTCGCTCGTAAATGAAAATTCTGTCATTATTTACTCACCCTCATGGCATTCCAAACCCGTATACTGTTGTATACCGTATTGCAGTTGTTCTGCAAAAAAAAAAAAAAAAAAAAAAAAAAAAAAAATACACTAATAAACATTTCGGGTTTCGAAAACCTCTGGGAGTTCACAAAGGTATTACAGGAGGTTTGTGAGTTGATGAAAAGCTAATAATTAATAAAAAAATATTAAAATTGAAATAATAATAAAAAAATAATAATATATATATATATATACTGTATATATATATATATATATATATATATATATATATATATATATATATATATATATATATATATATATATATATATATATACATACAGTATATATAAATAAACAAGTGGACGTGTTGAGTTATATGAACTATTGAAACAATTCTTAAGGAGTATTTCAAGTAAGTATTTAAAGTCAAATTGTGGCTGAAAAAAAAAATTGTTTGGGAATTCCTGCTCTAAGTTTCTTACTTTCTATATTATATCTACAGCCATCAAGATGAAGATTAAAGAGGTGAAAAAGGAAAAAGGTGACCGCAAGCTTATCGCAGCACAAAAAAAGAAGAAGGTTCTGAAGATGGGAATACTCAGGAAGAAAGACCTAAAAAAGCTCACGCTATACATCAAGAATGGAGCAAACTGTCCCTGCTCACAACTGGACAATCTTGGGAGCAACTTCCTCATCATGGGCCGCAAAGTGGACCAACAGTTACTGCTCATGTCTATCCACAAGTGGGACAAAAAGAGCAAGGAACTCAAGTTTGCCATTAAATACATGAAATCTCATCAGTGTCCCACCTATCACACTGTCTTCCAGTGATAAATGACTCTTCTGTCTGCGTCTTCCAATAACTCTTTCAGAGACCATATCCATGCCTAATTCCAACCATTAGTACAGATGTATTTTATTACTCAAGAAATGGCTTTTGGGAACTGCTTAGGACTTAATTCATCATCAAGTACAGCTACATTTTGTTGGCAACTGTATCTACATAAAATGTATTGTTTATGAAGCAATCAGCACACTTACGATGCTCATGCATATTTTAGTGACATTTTCCTGGTTCCCTCATTCAGAGCACACGCTATGAGACTTTTCGGAAAGACACTGACAACCCTTTCAATCAATGTGAGAAAAAGAGAATTGTGACCAGGAGCTTTAAAAAGTGCACTCATATTTGATTTCAATGGCGAGATTCCACAAGCAAACGAAACAGAACAAGCATAGTGCCAACTGGTTTTCATTTGTACCTTTCATTTTGTAGATAAGGAATAAAAAGTTTTTATTATGTACTACGAAGATACAATCGTGATCATTAGCACCAGAATGCCACACGACTCCAGTTAGGGCTAGAAACTTGGGAGGTAAGAAAACAGATGGATTGAAAAAGTGTTGGTCAGGATGGCGGCCCAGATACGTCAACCACAGCCCTGACCATTTTTCTGCTCTAAGAGTGCACATCATTTCAACTAAGCTTATGAAAGACTCTGGACTCATTCAGTAATTTTGGTTGGTGAGGTGTTTTTCATGCTTTCTATACAGTATGCAACATTATTTTTTACTAAAATTATTATATATTGCTACAAATATGCAGACATGGTATGGAAAGAGCCTTCCGACTTTACATCTCACTGTAATAAAAGTTCAAATCTAACTGTGCTAGTTCTGTTTAATCAGCCACCTTTTAATGATATTGTAATATTGTTGATGACATCACAAGGATTTTGTCAGTTTGTTATTTATCTTCAGGAATTAACAATAGTTCAGCCAAAAAAGCCTTTTTGTAATTTTAAACCTCTATGAATTTCTTTCTTCTGTGGAACCCAATACGATATATTTTGCAGAAAACATATTACATTTTGGTTCTGTCCTGTGGCAGGTCATCAGGGGCGAGATGTATCCAAAATCTTTAGGTAAAAATGGGAGAAGGACAGTTTAATGCTAATAATATCCCCAGTTTTCATTCAGTCTCATAATTTGTATTATGAAATATTACTGAGGTCTCTTCCCCAATTCTGCTGATGTTACAACCTTTCAGAAAACTGTTCTAA
The DNA here is from genome assembly GCA_036326025.1 of Chrosomus eos. Classification (NCBI taxonomy): domain Eukaryota; kingdom Metazoa; phylum Chordata; class Actinopteri; order Cypriniformes; family Leuciscidae; genus Chrosomus; species Chrosomus eos. The sequence continues at coordinate 28,482,053 of CM070833.1, read as the reverse complement.
CTTGAGGGGATACAGAAGGGCAGAGTGAGGAAAAATCCATAGCCGAAGACTTTTGCCTCCATTGGTAAAAAAAAGAAAAGAAGAAGAAAGCCAATCATTTCCCTTTCAGCGGTTAGAGTGTTGATAAAACAAAATACATAACATGTAGAAACCACTTTAATTATTGTTTTTGGTGCCTTATGGTCATCTTTGGAGTTTGACAGCATATTTACAGCATTCACTTTCATTGAATGAAACAGAGCATTCCCAAATCATTTCCTTTTGCATTCCACAGAAGAAAGAAACAAATACAAGTTTGGAATGACATATTGGTGAGTAAAGTGTGATCTTTTTTTATTTTTGGCTAAGCTAACCCTATAAGTCAAGGCACTATTCATTTAAAATAATGATACTGCACAACATACCAAAACCACAAATGGAGCTGCTATGAGCTAAATCTAAAACAGGAAAATGTTATCCGATATCTAAGTAACCAAAATCATTTCAAGACGGACTCTTTAATTTGTACACTTGCCAACAGTTACTCTTAATAACAAATCTATGTACCAACCTGTTTAAAAAAGAGAAGAAAAGACCAAAAGAGAAAATTACCAATTCAGTGCCAATCTCTGTTAATGTGAACATGAAAAAAACAGTGGAATTTATCTGAGATCAAGGAACACATGCCTCTCTTCCTGTAGATGCTGGCATTGTGGATCATGGATAAGCAACCCCTCATTACTGGCCTATTGTCTACAGAGATCTGCCAGCTCATGCCACCCCCACTCTCACATTCAAACACTCTCCACACAGCTTACATCAGACAGATCCAAACATCACAGTCTGATCTGAGCTCTCTCACAGGTTCTACAGTGTCACAGTGCCATCTCAAACATCAGCTGATCACCATAGGTGTTACAGACAGATGTCTGCTGTCCAATTACTGGATGTTCACCAACACACTCACACACTGCTCTTTGCAGACTCTTACCATCTTTAATTGGGTTCCCATTTATACATGTACTTGTATTTCTGGTTTAACACTCACGGATGATATAGAAATATGTACATTTACACAACATGCTTTTAAATGGTTTGGCTACATCTGCTATATGCATCTTCTAAAACATTTTAAAATAATTTAAATTAGCATGAACTGATGATTCAATCCCATTCTATATATTTTTTATATGCATGTAATATGTCTTATTGTGAAGAATTCATCAATGCTTTCATTACATTCTTCTTTTTATTGTTTTCACCTTGTATTATTTAATAAAACAGCTGGAGCTTCTGGTGAAAAAGATAGATCTCTCTCTCTCTGGAGACGTATGCGGGACTTCTCGAATTATTTAATCTGCTTAAAGAGCAACATGCAGGTTGAATTTATAACTGAATTAATACTTGATATTGTCTGAAGAGGTCTTTTAAAAACACATATGTAGAAATTACTAATGAAATCTCATTTGATGTAGAGATTTTGATGAAAATGTGCTAGGCTCTGGAATACGCCTTTCCCACTAGCAACGCGTCATATGACGTAGGCCGAGGCAAACAAGAGCTCGCGTTCAGCTGTAGTTAGAGTGGTAGTGAGAGACAGAGAAAGTTTTAGATCAAGTTTTAGAGATGCCATAATGGTAAATTGTTGTTTTTGTGCTTGTTGCACGAATTCCAGCTTGTCAGGACATCGTGTCCATCATTTTCCTTCTAGGAAAAACAAGGCTTTTCGTTCTTGGGTGCGTTTTGTGCAGGTGAAGAGAGTAGACTTCACTGCCGCGTCTGTCACCACACACTCGGTCGTTTGTAACGCACATTTCACTCCGGAGAATTATAGACCTGGAGATTTTTTGCATCGCAGACAGATGGTTTAATTAATACGGCTTTGCAAACATTGCATTTTGCTGTCTTGCTCTGCTGTGTTTCCAGTGTGAAGTATTTACACACAGCTCAATGCTATCCTGCTTGCTGGCTGCAAACTGCAGAGTGGATTTCCTGAGGGGGGTCTCTGTGTCTCATTGAGCCACGCCTCCGTTCAGGAAATCCATTCCACAGTTTGCAGCCAGCTAGCAGACTGGCCGGCGGGATCACTTTTGGAGTCATTTCATTAGGATATCGGATATCTCCGCAGGTTGGATAGGAAAAATCCTATACATGAATTACACTGGTATCTGTCTGTCACAGTGAAAAGGCGGAAGCAAAGATGCAAGTAACTCTTTATTTAAATATGAAGGCAGAACAGTCCAGAGACACGGGTGGGCTGGTGGCGCAGGGACTAGATGGTCAGCGTGCTGGTGCAGAGTGCAGGTCGTGAAGCTGTGCAGGTGAACATCCAGACGAGACGAACACGAAGACACCGAACAGGAACTCAACTGGAAACAGGACTGCAGACAGGACACGAGGAACAACACTGTAGACACCAAACCAAAGCAACGATCTGACAAAGAAAGGAGATTGTGATGAGTCTTTTATGGAGAGGTGAATTGGCAGCAGCTGGCGCTGATGATGAGATCAGCCGGTGCACTGATCAACTGAACGAGCGGTAACGCCCACTCACACGTGCTCATACTCACAGAACAACAATAACACGAGACATGAAGGAAACAGTGAATTCATGAATCGTGACAGTACCCCCTCTCCTAGGGACGCCTCCTGGCGTCCCCAGACTCCCTTACCTGTCGATTGTAATCATCAATAAGGGAGTGATCCAGAATGTCTCTAGCAGGAACCCAACTTCTCTCCTCCGAACCGTAACCTTCCCAGTCCACCAAATACTGGAACCCGCGTCCCCTCCGCCTAGAGTCCAGAATACGATGAACCGAATATGTGGTATCCCCGTCTACGAGTCGTGGCGGTGGGGGAACCGGGACAGGCGGATTAATACGAGAATGAAAAAACTGGCTTAATTTTGGACACATGAAAAACGGGATGAATTCTCCTGTACACTGGAGGAAGGTTGAGGCGGACTGCCACCGGACTAATAATTTTGGTGACAGAAAACGGGCCAATGAATTTGGGAGCAAGCTTATTCGAGACGGAACGGAGAGGAATGTTCTTGGTAGAAAGCCACACTTTGGAACCGACGACGTATACGGGAGGCCTCCGCCGGTGGTGATCGGCTTTGGCCTTGGTGCGCGCTCCCACTTGGAGTAGAGTCTCTCGGGCTCTAGTCCAAGTGCGATGACACCTCTGGACAAAGGCGTGAGCGGAGGGAACCGCGACTTCGGGTTCCAGACTGGAAAAAATTGGTGGCTGGTACCCTATGCTACACTCAAACGGAGATAGGCCCGTGGATGATACTGGTAATGAATTGTTGGCGTACTCCACCATTGACAGTTGTTGGCTCCATGAGGAAGGATTCTTGGAAACCATACATCGCAATGTTCTCTCCAAATCCTGGTTGGCTCTCTCAGTTTGGCCATTGCTCTGGGGATGAAACCCTGAGGACAGACTAACAGTCGCCCCCAGTAATCTACAAAATTCTTGCCAAAATTTGGACACAAATTGGGGACCTCTGTCGGAAACCACGTCCGTCGGGAGGCTATGTAACCGAAAGACGTGGTTAACGACTGTTACCGCTGTCTCCTTGGCTGAGGGCAATTTGGGCAAGGGAATAAAGTGAGCCGCCTTCGAGAACCGGTCCACCACGGTTAAAACTACCGTGTTACCCTGAGAGGGTGGGAGGGCGGTGACGAAATCTAGAGCGATGTGGGACCAGGGTCTCGAAGGGACCGGCAGCGGTTGAAGGAGCCCATCTGGGGGTCGATTGGAAGTCTTACCAGTGGCACAAACTGAGCAAGCCAAAACAAAACTGTGAACGTCGCGAGCCATACGTGGCCACCAAAATCGTTGCTTGACTAAAGATGTAGTGCGGCTAACTCCTGGATGACAAGCTACATTGGAACAATGCCCCCACTGAATAACGTCGGACCGTAATTCCTCTGGCACAAATAAGCGGTTCGGTGGGCACCCGACCGGAGGCGTTACCCCTTGTAAGGCCGTCTTGACCTTCGATTCGACCTCCCATATGAGTGTAGAGATAATTAGAGTCTCTGGAAAAATGCACTCGGGAGTAGACGGGCGATCGGAACGGTCAAAAATGCGCGATAAAGAATCGGGTTTGATGTTTTTGGAACCCGGGCGGTACGAGAGAGAAAAGTCAAAACGTCCGAAAAAAAGTGCCCACCGAGCCTGCCTAGAGTTCAATCTTTTAGCAGTTCTGATATATTCCAAATTCTTATGGTCTGTCCAGACGACAAAAGGTACCCCCGACCCTTCTAACCAGTGGCGCCATTCCTCCAATGCCAGCTTGACTGCCAACAACTCTCTATTACCAATATCATAGTTACGTTCGGCAGGGGATAATCGATGAGACAAAAACGCGCATGGGTGCATCCTGTCGTCCGTGAGAGAGCGCTGGGATAGCACTGCACCTACCCCCACCTCTGACGCATCGACCTCCACCACGAACTGACGTGATGGATCAGGGGTAAACAAGATGGGGGCTGAAACAAAGCGGCCTTTGAGTTTAGCAAACGCAGCCTCAGCTGCGTCTGACCACCTGAACGCAGTTCTGGGGGAGGTCAAGGCAGTCAGAGGCGAGGCTAGTTGGCTGAAATTGCGAATGAACCGCCGGTAAAAATTAGCGAACCCCAGAAACCTCTGCAGGGCCTTGCGGGAATCTGGACTTGGCCAATCCACCACAGCCTTAACCTTCTCAGGATCCATACGCACTCCCTCAGACGACACAATGTACCCTCAGAAAGGAACAGACTGTGCATGAAAAGCGCATTTCTCCGCCTTGACAAAAAGCCCATTCTCTAGCAGCCTCTGAAGCACTCGCCGAACGTGCTGCACGTGTTCCTGGAGAGAAGAAGAAAAAATCAATATGTCATCCAGGTAGACATATATGAACTGGTCGACCATATCTCGCAGCACGTCGTTGACGAGTGCCTGGAAGACTGGCGGGGAGTTGGACAAGCCGAACGGCATGACCAAGTATTCAAAGTGCCCCCTGGGGGTATTAAACGCAGTCTTCCATTCATCACCCTTCCTGATGCGGACCAAATGATAAGCATTACGTAAATCCAATTTTGTGAAGATTGACGCTCCCTGCAACCTCTCGAAGGCTGAAGACATCAGCAGCAAAGGATACGTATTCTTTACCGTGATGTTGTTCAACCCCCGGTAATCAATACAAGGTCGCAGGGACCCGTCCTTCTTCCCCACAAAAAAGAACCCCGCCCCGCTGGAGAAGAGGATGGGCGAATGAACTTGGCTGCTAGAGAATCAGAAATATATTTCTCCATAGCCTCCCTCTCTGGAACAGAAAGTGAATATAACTTGCCCTTAGGCGGAGACGTACCTGGCAGTAACTCTATAGCACAGTCATAGGGACGATGCGGAGGAAGAGAAGCAGCGCGAGACTTACTGAACACCTCCTTCAGGTCTAGATACTCCGTGGGCACGTTTGACAAATCCACTGCTTCCTCCTGAAACATAGAAACAGAAACAGACGGACAAGCAGACACGAGACAGGACTCATGACATTTACCGCTCCATTCACACACAGATTTCTGTTGCCAGTCTATTTTGGGGTTGTGTTCAATGAGCCAGGGTGTGTCCTAAAACAATGGGTGCAAGGGGGGAGTCCAGAATGTAGAAGGATATGGTTTCAGTGTGGTTGCCAGATACGCTGAGTGTGACGTGTCCAGTGGTAAATGAAATGATGGGGAGAGCTTGGCCGTTGAGAGCGTGAACTGCGATGGTACGGGTGAGAGGCAGAAGGGGAACCTGAATCTTGAGTGCGAATGTGTAGTCCATGAAGTTACCTTCTGCCCCGGAGTCCAGTAGTGCTTGACAGTCATGAGTGTGGGCTGACCATCTTAGTCTTACCGGGAGGAGCGTAGATGTTGATGAGGTCTTCTCAGCGGAGATCCCACCCGACAGTAGCCTCAGATTTACTGCCGGGCTTGCCCTTTTACCGGGCAGTTGAAAGCAAAATGTCCTGCTGTGCCACAGTAAAGGCAAAGGCCCTGGGATCTCCACCTCTCCTTCTCCTCCCGGGAAAGCCGGGCTCGACCGACCTGCATGGGCTCGTGATCGTAGACGGGGCTGACCGCGTCCCCGCCGCTGGCTCGCAGAGTCTCCACCGCTCCAGACATCCGAGCGGGTAACCTCCGACGTTCAACTCGGGAGAGTCGGGAATCCACACGGAGGGCCAATTCTATCAGTCCATTGAGAGTAGTTGGTAAGTCCATGGCATAAATCTCTCGCTGGACGCGGTCAGCCAGCCCATGCAGGAACATGTCCCACTGCGCCTCCTCGTTCCACTGACACTCTGCCGCCAAGGTCCGGAACTCGATGGAGTAATCAGATACAGATCTTTCGTCTTGCTTGAGGTCTGCGAGAATCCGTGCCGCTTCTCTTCCGCGCGACAGTGCGGTCAAACACTCTCTTCATCTCGGCGGAGAGTGTCAGGAACGAGGTACAGCATGGATCCTGGTTCTTCCCTCCCAGTCAGTAGCGTGAGCACAAACGCAACCTTGCTTCGTTCGTTAGCGAAGGTTCTGGGCTGCAGGGAAAAATGCATCGAACAACGTGTTAGGAATGCTCTGCAAAAGTTTGGCTCACCGTTGTAGCTCTCAGGCACTGGTAGGCGGGGCTCTGACTGGGAGACGTTCTCTGGTGGTACGGGGGGAGCGGGCGGTGCGGGTGGCGCAGTGGGAGCTCGCATAAGTTGGAATTGCTGGGTGAGCCCGGACACCTGCGCCACGAGAGCTTGAATAGCCCGACCCGACTTGTTAATATTCCTCTCCTGGGAATCCATCCGTGTCATACTGGTCTTGATGAATTCCTCCAGGGACGAGGCGGTTCCGCTTGCTGCTTCCATTGCTTGGTCAGATCGTTCTGTCACAGTGAAAAGGTGGAAGCAAAGATGCAAGTAACTCTTTATTTAAATATGAAGGCAACAGTCCAGAGACACGGGTGGGCTGGTGGCGCAGGGACTAGATGGTCAGCGTGCTGGTGCAGAGTGCAAGTGAAGCTGTGCAGGTGAACATCCAGACGAGACGAACACGAAGACACCGAACAGGAACTCAACTGGAAACAGGAATGCAGACAGGACACGAGGAACAACACTGTAGACACCAAACCAAAGCAACGATCTGACAAAGAAAGAAGATTGTGATGAGTCTTTTATGGAGAGGTGAATTGGCAGCAGCTGGCGCTGATGATGAGATCAGCCGGTGCACTGATCAACTGAACGAGCGGTAACGCCCACTCACACGTGCTCATACTCACAGAACAACAATAACACGAGACATGAAGGAAACAGTGAATTCATGACTCGTGACACTGTCCCGGTCCCGATAATGGATGGGATCGGCCCCATCCCTAACTGTGGGCTATCATAGGCATGCTCGTCAACATCGGATAACTCGGTTTCTTCATTCACATCCATTGTAACCTGAGCTTGAACTTGACCAGACTCCCTCGCCCATCGTCTCTTCCGGTTAGTGCTTTAAAGACGCAGAAGTTATTTTATCACAATTTATCACAAAATATCGTTAATGGCTAAATATATATTACTCCAGTTCAGAAAATCTAGTTGATTAGCTTGTTCAGGTGTGTTTGAATAAGGTTAGAGCTAAACTCTGAAGGACAGGGGCTCTATAGGACAGACGTTGCCTACCCTTAATAGTCACAGTCCCCATCCACTTTAGTTCTAATGAAAAAATAAAATCAATTTAAATTTCAGAAATGAATGTTAACATTTAAGTTTTTTTTTTTTTTTGACAAACCAATTCAAAAACAGCTGCATACAACATTGAATCAGATTATACAAACTATGTACAAGTTTGAAAGTAACGGACACATGCTCAATTACTCTGGAGAGGAGGAGAGGAAAGATTCAGTGAGACATGAACATGAGATAACAGTCCTGGAGAAAGAGAGGACACCAGAAGAGAAAGAGTCTTCTCATAGAAGCTTATCAGACGGACAGTCCTGGCCCCTCCTTCTCATCGTTCTGTCAGCATCACCGCAAAGGTCACTTACCGTGATTAAAAAAGGCCTGACGGCCGCAGACAGAGGGAACAGGGCTCCGCTTTGTGCCAGATGACCGGTGATATAAACAGCCCACCACACCAGCAATCAAAAGATAATTTAGACCCTCTGTCAGCTTCTGTGTCATACTGATTTCCCTGAAAGGTTAATATCACGGGGAATGCAGGGTCCAGCCAAGAGCGGCCCCCAACCCCTCACTCTCTCTGGTTTTATCTCACCCCAGTAACCTCGGATCCATCAGCAGGGATGGAGAATGGCGCCTTTGTGTTGTTCAATTGCTGCTACTGTGCTTGCAGGCGCGTTGTAGTGGGTTGATTAAAAACTGGCTGAGAGACCAGCAGACCCTCCAGTGTCTATGTATACATGGAGGGACGAATTCACCGGACCTGTTGTGCCACTTTTTGGGTACTTCAGAGTGCAAAAACCTACGTTTTAATCACTAATCCTCCCCAATCCTTTTGAAACCAGGCAATGCAACCCAGGCTCACTCGAAACACTTTCCTGAGGCAACATGTCTGAAAAATGATATTACATTTAAAAGCAACACTTTTAAAGTTAAATGTGCAGTGAGTGGTGCTAAAAGCATGTTCAGCTGAAACATTGTGGCAGTTTGGAAATGAAACGTCCAGTGAGTGATGCTGAATGGTTAATCTTTTATAATGTTTGAAAATAAAGTACCACCTTCATCAAACCCTAACCTAAACGATAGTGTGAAAAAAAGCAAAGGTGAGATATGAATGCATTTACTGAAGTAACCATGCCATTGAGATATGTTATTGTGACTCGTGTTTCACAGGACTCGTACTTAATGCTTTACATTGCGAGTGCAATGTTGTACCAACTGAGTTTACTAAGTTTACTACGTCAGAAAACCCAAACAAATGGAGCTGGAAATGTGATGTAAACATCAAAATGTATTAGTTTACAGATCATGAGCTATGGTAAAAGTGTTTTGAGGTCATTACATAGTACCTCATGTCTGTCATGAAAACTCTCAGGAGATTGGTATGGTAATAGAGATTGGTATGGTAAAGGATATGGCAATGTTAATGTATTTGGTCTTGGCGGAAACGTTATGCCCTGCTGCAGCAGAGCAAGTACCAAGACTTGCTACTGCCAATAAATTCACATACTTTGCTGTGAGCATATAAGACATGCAAACAGTAAATGACTTCACCTCCGTAGCAGATCTATACAGGTGGAACTGGGGAAGGTGGAGGGTTGCATGTGTGCTGCATACTGCTACCAGCAACACCCTGGTATTTGTTTGAATGTTGAGCTGCATCTCATTGAATAGACAATGATGTGATCGCTACCAAATGAGTCAAAGACTGAAAAGGGATAAACATTGTTTTACTCTATTTTACTGTTCATTATTGGAAAATGCATTGAATTGAATGTAAAGGTGCATTTTTGGAGTTGCAAGATTCAGATAGAGGCACCTTTCTCTGTTTATGTCTATGTTGAGCTATTGCGCAAACGCATCGCTGGCCAAATATGATCGCAATTTCGATTGAAATCTATTGATAATGATGGAACTTGCGATCATAGCTGCTTTGGGAAACGCACCCCTGTTTAGCTCATATGCGCTTATTAAGAAAATGACCCAAAAAAAGACTAGAATGAAACATTTAGGAGCCAGATGACAAAATAAAGTATCCCTCAATGAAGACATTTGTTCCATGAGATTCATCCATTCATCTGACTTGCTTCGGGAAAAAAAAAAAAAACATGACCAAACAAACAAAAACAGGTCAGCATCATGTTCAAGCAATGACAGCATTTAGTAATGAATGAAATATGCTTAAATACACAGCACACACACATTGAGCCTCATTCATGAAACACAAGCAGAACTAATTACCTTGCAAATTGTTCATAAATCCATTCTTACATAAATTATTGTATTGAATTCAATTTATGTAAGAATGTTTTTAGATGATTTGCACAGAAATTCGCTCTGCTCGTGTTTCATGAATGAGGCCTGATGATTACATGTAAGACAAGGAATTACAGACAGGATGCTTTTGAATTCTGGCAGCTAATTTAAGATGAAAAAAGCTCAAGAAACACTGAGATCAGACTGTTCTTTCCATGAAACGTTTCAACTCAACATGTTTGGCTATCTGTAAAAAAGTCATAATTTACCATCTGGTTAAGATAAAATGTCTTAATAGGAGGTTCAAAGAAAGTTAATCCATTGCATAAAGCTAAAGCATCCCTCAAAGCAACATTTGGTCAGTATTGGGGATTAAAAAAAACAATGTTTTTTTTTATTTTATTTACAATGTTTTTTACATTGTATGGCATGTAATGCAATTGACGTAACAGTGTGATGAATGAACCAGAATTAATATTAAAAAAATAATAAAATATTTCAATATTGCATATTACATTATTACACATTACGTTAAGACATATTTACACAAAATGTAATTAAAAATACGTTTCTATTTCTAAGAAGATAACTGGAGGTCACCTGATAAAATCATATGACTTACGACCATTTGAAATATTAAACATTAAATATGGTGTTTTCACTTTCACAAAAAACATTTTATGTTTCTCAGCATTCTGATAAATACATGCAAAACAAATATGGAAAATGCCACATGGAGACTTCAGTGATTTTTTTATTTTATTTTGCAAACAAATAATTCACTCAAGATTTCTGAACTGATTCATTTAAATTGACAGTTTGAACTGATTCACGTAAATTAATTACACTTGTCAACGTTTATACTTTTGAATCTGAATTAGTTGACATCTGTTTTAGGAAACTTAATGGGAAAATAAAAATCACATGAAAAACAATGTTGCTTAATTTTATATATATTTATGAATACTTGATGCATACTGAGAAGGCAGGACCTTTCATTACTACACTATAGAGACATGAGCATGTCTGCATTCCTGGACAAACGGGATGTGCGGTGAGACAGCTCTGCTTTGAGAGATGGGTGTTAGTGGGAGCTCTGTTCCACAGGATACAGTGAGACCTCCGCAGTGTAAGCGCTCATGGCTTCCGACTTGAAAAATCATTTGAGGCAAACCATTGGTCGACTCTCATCAGCAGCGAAAAATTAATTGCGAGCACGGGAGCTCATAATTTAAGAGCACAGCATCTGTAAAGTCCATCATGCCGCTGTAGTCCCACCAACTGCCTCGCAGAACAAACACATCCACCGGAGAGATTTATGCCACTATGGAAAAAACAACAGAATCTGATAAATAAATCCATTTCCCCTGCGAATTGACTCCTCTGTCACCGCTTTGTGAGAGGAACCAACGCGGGGGCCCCTGAGGGGTCAATGTTGTTGGAAAGGTCATATGGAGCAACAAACCTCAGTGTTTTGGCAGAGGGGTCACAAACTTTGACATCTGGGCCCTGAGAGCCCTAGCCTGGGAGGGCCGTACAGGCAAGAGTTAAACGAGGACCTCCATCTCTTGCTAATTGACATAATCTGTAAACTCCAGTATCTGCCCCCGTTTCTCAGTTGAGCGGGTGGGTTAATCAATAGAGCTGAGACAGTGGAGGGTGAAAGTGGGCCAGTGGTCTGAAGCTATTCAGCCATTCCAAAAGCTCTTCTATATACGGCTTGAAGAAACCTTGACAAATAAAGCTATTCTCTGGCATTGTTCATTGGGAATGGCCAACTGCCATGTCTGGCTCTTGCGACCCACTCCTTACAGCACACACTCAAAGTACGTTCCCATGAGGCAAGTGGAGGGAAAGCACAAAGCCCCTTTAGCAGGAGAAATACGGGTTTCTATCAGGGTGGTAGAATTGGGGTCATTAGGGTTGTGCCACCCCCTCACTAACCTTTACCTCCCTCATTGCTGTAGTCGAGCCCACCCTCTTTCCTCCAGAGGTCTCTCATTCATATGCATAAGTGTCTTGTGAAAAGCTGCTGGGGAGCTCAGCCACTGATGACCTGTCAATCAATCTGTCACTCACAACTGTCGAACAGCATGTATATGATGGGCTATTGGACTAAATCACTATGCTGGAAACAATGTTGGGCAGTAGCATCACTACAAACACCAATGCGATTAGATTGACTGTGTTTCTTAGCGTCAAAGTGCTATCATCGCTATATTTTAACCTTCATGCTCTTTTGAAGTTGATTATGTTTGGGATCCCAAAGACCCCAAAGATGTAGGGGTAAAAATTATATTAGTCATTTTGAAAAGAACTTCCCTTTCAAATTTTGTGTTCAAAAGATTGAGGTCTCACTAAGACTGCATTTATTTGATCAAAACCAAGGTAAAACAGTAATATGTGAAAAATGTTTTAAATTTAAAATAACTGTTTCTATGTTTGCACATTTTTTTAATTAAATTTAGCTAGCAAAGCTGAATTTTCAACATCCTTTCTTCAGTGTCACATGATCCTTCAAATATCATTATAATTTGCTGATTTGGTGCTTTAAAATCATTTCTTATTGTTATCTATGTTGAAAACAGTTGTGCAACTCAATCTATTTGTGGAAATCAGGTTGATCCCTGCAAGAAAAAACAACATTTAAAATTACAATAAAATTAAAAAATTAAAATTAAATTTTGATCCATGGATTGGTACCTAAAAACCAACCTTGGGTATCTTATTTCTAGCCAGCGACAAAGATTGTTATGAAAATGACCATCTGCATGTACCACTTGTGATTGAGCGCTTCAGGAGACACTAGCCGCGTTTCCATTACCCTTCAAATTGCGCAAATTGAAATTGCGAATTGAAATTACGCTCAATGGAAACACGTAAATTTCGCAAAAACTCCCATTAATCGCAAAAAAGTTTTTACGCTCGCATGAGGAGGTTTTTCAGGCAATTCGAAAAAGGAATATTTCGCAAAACTGCAATGGAAACAGTTTTTGCACATTTACAGTCACCTGACTTAGAAGACGCAGTGTGTTTGGGGTCCCTGGTATAGGCTACGGAAATCATAACAGGCTAATAATTATCATAACATTTATTACATAGAAGACACTTTTATCCAAAAAAGGAACAAAGCAATTCGTCACATGTCATTCATAATGGTTAGACAATAATAATACAGGGCTAAGATTATCACAAATAAACAAGATTTTGACGCATATCCAAGTGTGTGTGGGAGTGTGGAGCGCGCACTGCATGGCAGGGAGGCGCGGGCTCGAACACTTGCGTTTTCCTATCAACAGTTTAAACAACTTAAAATACCCTACTCTATCATTTCTGGTCATACAGAACATAATAATACATTATTCACAACAACTGTTATATATGTAAACTCACAATAACAAGAAAACGTTGTGCTTGTATAAAATAAAACAATCAGGCGCGGTTTCATGATCTCCGTGAACTGGAGCGCGAGAACTGAAACAAAGTATAGCCTATGTAGGCTAAAGCTTGCAATGTCCACTTTAAAACAAACAAATTCAAATCAAAGCTAATACCTTCTGATTATGTAATCCGTATGAAAGGTGCATTTCTCTCTAAAGGTGCATTCGCGCCTTACAGCGGAGATGGAGATATTTTTTTAGCCAACACTGATTTAGAAAACAATAGTTTATTAATAAACAATTAAAATGCCTCGTTATTTTTTCAGACACATTTATTATCATTAGCCTAACTCACCTAAATCACCTTTCTGTAGGCTGTTGTTCCAGAGACATAAATATGGCTCTTCTCATTCAGCACTGCGGGAAAAATATTATTTCCAGGTAATTTGGCCTTAGAAAACCATTAAAATCTACGTTTTTTTTTCGTATTAATTTGTAAATATTTTAAATGTTTGAAGATGGGGTATGTGATTCTCTTTTTTGTCAATTTTTTCAAAATAACTTGAAATCCTATTCCTAACCCACTTACAGCCACTGAGTTAAGGCCATTGCACACTGAGTCTGAATTTTTCTTATGCATTTTTTCGTGTTCATCAGCCTAAAAATTCGTCACGCACAGAAACCTTGCACACTGAGTCCGATGCGTATTTATTAAACCTTTGCGGAAAAAAATGCAAAAAATACTAAATGGATTCGTCAAGCAGTGAGGATGAAGTTGTTGCCCTCTCTCTTCTTTAAAAGAGAAAAAGAAGAAAAAGAGGTTCCATCCAATCTTGTGCCGAGAGGAAGGAGAGTTTCAGCTCATCAAGGAGTTGCGCAATTATGCCGAGCGATTCAAAATTTACCTCAGAATGTCAATGGAACAGTTTGATGCTTTGCTAGCGTTACTGGAGCCACATATTAAAAAGAAGACCACCAAAAAAGACACACACACACACACACACACACACACACACACACACACACGCTGGGCATACAGAACAGCTGTATACAGGTTTGTTTATCATACAGTAGCCTACTTTGTGCTGCGAGACGAAGTCTATCAACTTGTCAGATGCCATTCTGGATTGTGTCATTCGCTTGTACGGTGGGTCTGAATAGTCAAAAAAACTCTCAAAATGCTGGCTGTGGATGCAAAAAACGCAGAAAATCGAACCTGATCCGAATTTTTTTTTGACGGACGAAAGTTTCGGAGGCAGTGTGCAAGCGTGATTGACATAACGTGAGGTCGATTTTTTTTTTAACGTGCGAAAATTTCGGATGCGAATTTCGGACTCAGTGTGCAATGGCCTTTAGAAGCACTGAAATGAAAATTAAGCAATTTAATCATCTGTGGAACGGGCAGGACTTGAAAAACTCCAGCCAATCATTTCCAAGACCACCTAGAATCATTGGACAGTAAGTTTGTCAATCAAACGGTCGTACCATACCCCCCTCCCCCAAGCGCGTGTGACCCAGTCAGGGCTGGCGTTGAAGGAAAGAAGGTAGGACCATTTGAATTGTGTATTTTCAAAATCTGCCAGTCGTTTTCCAATTCACATACCCCACCTTTAATAAAGGGGCAAAAAGTCATTAACAAAAATCTGAAATTTAGTCGATATTTATTTTTTTGCGCAGCATTTGTGTACAGTTAAAAAAAAATTGGTGTTCAACTTTGCGTTTAAAAAAAACACCACCATTCAGGAGAAACACCCAGAAACTCTGTATGTGCTGTTCACAGTATAAGGGTTTTTCCTTGCCATTAATGCTTGGATAACACACCACGTCTCCTTCCATTAATAATAATAATAATGTCTAGTGTGGTGGTGGCTGATAGGCTATAAACCTACCCGTTGCCATGTTGTTTAAATGACTTATCGCGAGAGGAAAAAAAGGACGTTGTAGTCGCATAACATCAGTTAATGGAAACGCCGTCATTTCGCAATAGTTTTTTATCGACATTTAGAAAAAAATCGCAAAAGTTTTGTGCAAATCTGTAATGGAAACACGCCTAGTGGTACTGTAATCTATGCCTACTGTCTGAACCATGAATCCAATGTCAAAGAAAATCAAAAGGAACATACTAAAGATTGCAATGAATTAAACAGATGGTCTAGTTTTAGCCAGACACAAAGCTGTAACACATTGAATCCGTGGAAAAATTACGATGAACATGTGAGTGACACCATCTACATAACTGGAAATAGAAGATACAACCAAAACAATTATAAGTTGTATTATTTTGTATTATGTCTTCCAGAAAAGACAAATCACAAATTAGGTCTGTTAAAATATATTTATCCTAGACAGTAATGAGATTATTGGGATTTTTCTCAATAAGAACCTTTCTCCTGAGAACAATATAATGACCCTAATAATTTCATGAGTCTCCACTTGTATGGCTCAAATTGCCCAGGAGATACAAAAGACTGAAAACAAGTTTTCACTTTATTTTGATGATTTAACCAGCTGGTTAAAAAAACAAATTGGCCATTGAAAAAACACATCTGGGTCAACCACTCACTAATTGATATATTTTTCTGTTTATTACAGACATAATTACATGAATGTCTTTTACTTTTTCAACCCATTCCCTCAAACCTCCTACCTCTATTCCAGCATATTGCGACCATGTTTAACAGTCCAATCAATTGCCAATGGACCAAAGTCCCAGCCTACTTTTTTTTCTCGTTGAATATCCTGTTTCACTCAAAAATACATTAGATTACGCAAGTAAAATCACTTGCGAACAGCGTGACTTTAATTTTATAGCTCTATACTCTTACCATATGTCAACAATTGTCTAATGTATTAAAGGATTAAAGGATTTCCATGAGATTCTCTGTGAGCACCTGGTTCTGTGGGACCAGCATGGATCCGTCCTCTCACCCCAGAGAGAGGAACGCAAATCCACCTGGCTCTCACCCAAAAACACTCCTCAATGCCTGCATTCAAGTGCAGAGCTGAACATAACTAACAGAACAGCCATAATGCTGTCATTCCACACTTCACATACTGTGGGTGTTTCCCTGGACTCCATCTGTATCTCAGAGCTCAGGTTGCCCATGCTCACTGGAAACTGGTTGACAAACACGAAGAGCGCTTTTAAGAACTTTTCATTGAGGCAAACTACACTATTGTGGCAGGTTGCTATCAAACGTTTACTACAATGCCAGTCATGGCACTAAACCGACTACGCCACCCCGGAAATTAGCCGGGGACCCACGGATAATTTGCAAGCACACAGGTTCGTAGTGGCTGAGTCAGGTATCAGACAAGGATAATCGCTTCACAGGTTTTATTCTTCAATACATACAATAAAATACAACTGGTATCTTTTAATATGCCAACAGTAAAAGGAACACATCAATCATAAAACACGTTACACAGACACACACACAGACACACACGCACACTACCACTTCAGAATTGGGGGATTCATCTTGCCTGTCCAATAAACACAGCAACTACTTGTGCTCTCACCACACAACACCAATCACCCGCTGTGAACACTGCAGACCGATCGCCGAACCACCACCACACACAGACAGAGGACTCTGGCTAATACTGGAACCCCAATTCTGAGTAGAAGAGAAAGCAGTATGAGATACAAACAAACAAATTCCACGTAATGGTCTGTCAATCAAACACTTATCATGTTGCCAGAAGGAATCAATTTGGTCACAATATTCACTGGTGAACTCTTGTCAGCACAACACTGTCCTATAAATGTAATCTCAGACTACAATACAACAGAATACTCAAAACACATTTACAGACAACATCCACAGTGACATCATATTCACAATGAAACACAATAGTAGCGACAAAACTAGTAGCTTCTCGCCACTGTACTCAGGTCTGAAGTGTCAATTATATTAAAAACTAAATTTAGAAGCGTCACCATAGGCTGTGAACGCACTATTGATCCGGTCGTCAAGGAGACCCTCGTTCGCTAAAAATGAGACAATCAAACAATTAGAATAAATATACAGTACAGATTGGCACAAATGTGTCGTCACGGTCGTCAAGGAGACCCTCGTTCGCTGGAATGAGATCGTAAGATAATTAGAGTAAAGTACAGATCGGCAACAAATGCGTCGTCACGGTCGTCAAGGAGACCCTCGTTCGCTGGAATGAGATCGTAAGATAATTAGAGTAAAGTACAGATCGGCAACAAATGCGTCGTCACGGTCGTCAAGAAGACCCTCGTTCGCTGGAATGAGATCGTCAGATAATTAGAGTAAAGTACAGATCGGCAACAAATGCGTCGTCACGGTCGTCAAGAAGACCCTCGTTCGCTGAAATGAGATCGTCAGATAATTAGAGTAAAGGTACAGGTCGACAGTCGATGCCTCGTTCCAATAAAAGGCAGAGGGATGGTCGAAGACAGCTTGCAGAGGAGAATACCACTCAGTTCGGAAGCGCTCCAGTTCGAATGACTACCGGATGCAGGTAATCTTCACAGGACCATCAAATGGGTCGCATAAAGCCTAACAGTGCCCACAAAGCCTGCTGCAACACCTCCTGGCCCCCGTGTCACTGCGTATGGTAAATCACCCCGCCCAGTGCACTTGATGGCGTGCCAAATATGGCCTCACATTGATAAATACTAGTTCGACAGGTCTAAAGTACTCCTCCGCCACACACTCCTGGACATAAACACGGCGCACCAGAAATGACGTCACTCCCAGGACCCAGAAAGACGCGCTTAATGATGTCAACCTCATCTCCTTTTATGTCCCCTGAACGTGCCGTATCCGCCTCTAATCACGATAATGATTGATCGCATCACCACACTATGGACATGGACACACAGCAACTACATTCGTATGTCAGCTTACCTTTGGTACTTAATCCTGTTTAACTAGTTGTTAATGACATATTTTTAGGGTGACCATATTTTGTCCTGAAAAAACAGGACACTCGGCCCGGCAAACAGATAGGCCTACTCAAATGATACTCGAAGTTTACTCAAAGAAACCTTATTAATTTCAATACATTTAAAGTAGGTTATGCCTCCTCTGTATGGATAGAAATTTGTTATATTGTTATATGAAAACAGGATTTAACATGCATCAGGGACATGTCTCTCTTTTTATGGTGCAAAAAATCACATGGAAAGAGGTACTAGTGTTTACTTACTCGTGTTGCCAGATTTTGCAAGAAAATAATATAAGCAAGCGAACATAAATAAGCCCATAGTAAACTGAAAATTTTTCAACCACGTCTGTCTGGATTTATTCGAGGGAAGGGTCTGCATTAAGTGTCGTCCAATTTCTATACTATCAACCAAAACACATCTTAATACCAGCTGTACACAGGGCCTTGAGCCAAGGCCAAACCATTGACTTTAAAAAAAATATGGACGAAGTGTCCATGAGGTCACCCATAGGTTTCTGAAGAGAATTTTTGAAGCCCAAAGTGGGTTGAGGCGGCCGTCGCCATCTTGGTAGCATTGTCACCGCTCATCACTCCTGAATAAATGAAAATGGGCAAAAAGGCGGGATAAGCTGAGGTGACGTGACGGCTAACAGAAAAACGGCTAGTAGTGACAGCAGCGGCAATCCCTCCTGTCACTCAAGTGGCCACGGCCTTAATTATTCAGAACTTTAAGGCTTAATATAATTTAAACTAATGAATTATAAAAAAAAAATCACCCCCTTAAAATTAGCTATATAGACCAAACCCATGCTTTTAATAGCCCGCGGGGGCCAGGCCGAGTATGGTTTTCATATATGGTGTTACTTGGTCCAAAGTCAAAAATCCAAAATGACCGGCTATCACGTCCTTGCGCTTCCCGCATTCGGCATTCGACCAAACTCTTTCCTCTCGGGTTTCAGCATGCTCACCCACAGATCTCCGCGTGTCTCTCCTCCTCAATGAGGAGTGTCTCCGCATGTCTCTCCTACACGTGTATGTGGTCTCTCCACGCTAATCACTGAAACAAGACACAGGTGTTTGTTATTTGTACTTGACCCACTTCCGCTGGACCTGTCTCCCGATCCTCTCTCCCGTCACAGACTTCGCTAGACCAATCCCCCGTGCCACAGACCCCCTAACAAAGGGTTTCTAGCATCAACGCATAGGATGAGGCCTCTAAGGCTCTTGTGTCAGGAGTTTCACTCCAAGACATTTGTGATGCAGCAGGCTGGTCCTCTCCACACACTTTAATGAGGTTTTACTCTTTGAACCTGGACTCTACACCTGGTTTCCATGTGCTCTCTTCCTAGTGCTGCTCTTCACATTTTCATCCTGGACAGACACTTTTCTTTATGGTGGCATTGGTATAAATGTTCTCATAGCGTCAATCGACACAGCGTAAGTTCCCTTGAAAGGGAACACCTCGGTTACGACTGCACCCTTGGTTCCCTAAAGAGGGAACGAGACGCTGTGTCGCCCTGCCATACCTCCTACGTGCGTGTCAGCGACTTACTTCAGCCTATTAGAAGCTAGCATTGCACTGTTTGGGCAGCCTATATAGTTTCCTGGTTTGTGACATCACCTGCCTCTGATGTCCTGCTAACTGGTTTTACACATGCTTCACGACGCAATAACACAGAGCGTTCCCATAGCTTCAATCGATGCAGCGTCTCCTTCCCTCTTCAAGGAATCAAGGATCCCATTTAGTAAGTCACTACAATTTACGTCAGTAACGTCACTATGAAGTGAGCCCAGAGACACTCACCTAGCTTTCGCTTTGTAACCAAGCGGTTCTTCAGTGATTCAGCTCTGCTGTCATCTACGAGTGTGGTCTCCAGAACCCGGAAGAGTTTCTGGGATGGTGTGATGGTGCTTCAGCAGAGATCACCTTTGTGAGAAACTCTACACAAAAAGAGCACTTCTCTGAACGCTGTGCAGGCATTCTTCCCCTGTGCACTTCAGCACACTACAGTACAGCATCACATCCTGAGATGAGGATGGCACGCTCTGAGTGATCATCACTCCGACCTGCCGCCAAGCTTTCAGCCTGTGGTTAGACCTTGCATTTTTATGAGCCGGAGTGTCTAGGCATGTTGTTGTCTCAACAGATGCCTCCCCCACCAGCTCGATCATGCAGCCGACGCGCTCTCATGATAGCTCACTCTCCCAGGAGAGTGGAGACTCAACCCCCAGTCGGTCCAGCTGATTTGGAGGTGCTGCGAAGACGCTCAGGTAAACCTGTTTGTCGCTCCAAACACGTCCCACTGCCAGTTGTACCATTCTCTGACCGAGAGGACCCTCGGCACTGATGCACTGGCACATAGCTGGCCCTGGGGCCTACGCAAGTATGCTTACTCCCCCAGTGAGCTTACTTGCACAAAACCTGTGCTGGTTTCGCCATACTGGCCCACCCCGACCTGGTTATATATAAGTTAGTCAAGCTCGCATCAGCTGACTCTCTGCTGATATACGTCTACAGTACCTATAGGACTACGACGCCAATCACTGTATACATATATAAGCTCCTTTAGTATTATCAGCAGCCATCGCGTTTCTCAGGAGCCAATTCCCCTCCTCCATCCCCAGCTCATCCTCTCGTCAGTCAGGATTTGGCATTCTGATTTCCCTTTGAATCAGAATAAATTCTTGAATTATGTTGTACTTTAAAATCTTGAATTAATGATATCTGCAATACATTGTATGCTAACTGTATGCTAATTGTCAATCTTATTTGACGATAGTGGTCCTGACAGAATTATAGTGCATTTTAGTTTTTTATTTGTTGTATTGTTGTGATGAAGTTTAATGATTATAATATGAGTTTAATCATATTAAATAGTCTATGATTGAACAACTTGTAGTGTAGCTAAGTACTTAGTACTTGTCACAATTATGTTCTGTCTTGTCTGCACCTGTTTTTGTTAATCCCTGATTAGTTAATCTTCCTCCACCTGTGTCTAGTTAGTTGATTTCACCCTGTGTATTTATACTCCCTGTTCTGTTAAGTCCCTTGTTGGTTCTCATTAATGTCAGATGTGTTTGTGTTTGTGTATGTCCTGTCTGAATTCATCAAGTAAAGTTTGTGTTTAACACAGATTTTCATCTTGTGCCTTCAACTACCACCACACTGTTACTGTTGTGATTCCTGTCTTGTGTTCCCCTTGTCTTGTGTGGACTTTTGTTATTTCCTGTTCTGTGCCATGTTTTGTAGTCCTTTGTAGTTTTTCTTGTTTATTAGTCTTCCCAGGTGTTTCTGATTAGCCACTCCCCCTTGTTATCTTGTTTAGCTTGTTTGCCTTTGTATTTAAGCCCTGTGTCTAGTTCAATCTTGGTGAGTTCTTGATGTTGTAATGTTGATTGTTCTGTTCACGAGTCCTGTTCCCTGGTCGGAGTCTTTGTCTAGTCTGTAGTAGTGATGGCCAAATGAAGCATTTCGAAGCATTATTGCTTTTCGATACAATGGGCTCTATGCACGGCGGTATTTCCGGTGAAGGGTTAAGGATGCTCGATAACTTCCGCCGATCGTAGAGTCCAATGCAATACCAAGAATTTATATTGATTTTTATACTCCATGGTTATACTAAAGAAACTTTAGTCACAAAAACAGACAAAACAGCCACCCCTCGTTGTGTTTATGCTTCTTTTTAAAATTATATTAAATAAACATAACTATACATAAAATTACATCTAAACATATGAACGTTTCATTTCAAAGACGGGAGGACAGTACATTTTAAAGACTCTGCCATAATCCCGTTTTCCTCGGTTTTCCTCCGCTTTAATCTCCCCAACCGGAAACGGATGAGCATCCTTGCGTCAAATGCGGAACTTATGCGTGCATATAGCCTAGTGTGTCGAAAATTGTTCATTACTTGAAGCTTCATTCACATAGAAATTGCAGCACCATCTCCTGGTGAAGTAAATGTAATGCAACAAAGCTGACAACCATAAAATGCAAGTAGGCTTATGTTAACGCCCCGTTTATGACGTGTTTACCGAGGCGATCAAAGCTGAAACAGTGTTAGTGCTGTGAAACTTATTTATGTAGGTGAATTTCATGTGTTCACCTTGATAATAAAACATTAAGCATGATGTTTATGTGTAATTATTTCTTTAGACAAGGACAGAAGATCAGACCAGCTTAAAAAAGTTGCAAACCATCACAGAAATTCTAATGGTTTCTATTAAACTGGCTTTTACCATTTAAACCACTACAGAATTCTATTTGTAGTGTGTTTGGCACATATTCCATTAGGATTTAATGCCCCCACCAATAGAACCCAACACATAATCAGTAGAGACCCACAGACACCACTATAATTTCCATTATAACAAATAAAATTCCCATGAAAACCATTAAATCCAATAGAATTTCTGTAATGGTGTCTATAGTTTTTTTTTAGCAGGGCATGTGTGAAAGCTTTATCTTGTTTAGCTGTGGGAAGCATACCTCTATAACTTGTTAACTGGTGGGACTGATATTTTTGTATGTTGAAAAGGATGTGCTTGTGTAACTGGTTGTAGTTGTATAATGTAGCAGAGAGTTTTTGAAGTTTCTGTCTTTGATGCATATTTTTATGTAACAATGTTCATATGTTCTCAAATTAATAATAATAATAAAATGTGTCAGAGGGTGTGCTTTAGGTAGGCTACATCATACAGAAGGCTTATAAGTGTTCATTAAATGGTATGGTTTTTATTCAGAAATATTATTTTCTTCGGAGCGTCGGTGTCAGACGTAACATCACTAGTCTGTAGTTTGTTTAATAAAGTATGCTGCATTTGGATCCTGCTTTCTCCTGCTTCTTCAGCCACATTGTCACAGTTACAGTATTGCCCCTTCCAATGCTTTGTTTTAGAACTGTTGGAGAGAAAGATGGATTTGGAAACCTTGTAGGCTACTGTTGTGGTCATATCTAATTCAGTGGCATTACAGCAATAGAATAGAACATAATTTTGATAGAGAAAGAAAAAAGAGGGATACATATTGAGCTCCTGTTTTTGTGCAAAGAGCCAAGTCACAGACTGAAATTATTTATGATTGACTAAGTTGTTCTCTTTTCTTTTTCTTTTCCTTCTCAACTTTCCGAGGTTTGAAAGTCCAGTACCCCAACCACTCTCTGTGACAACATACATTTAACTCTCTCTATGCAAATTGTGAATTTGAGATCTCAGTTCATACATGCCATGATCTCTTTCCAAGACGAGCGGCCATGCACTTCAAAGGAATCAGAAGGGCTTATCACAACTTCAGTGTGGCCCTCTGTTTATGAGGCAGGCGAGAAATCATGCGACACATTTTAAGTGCCAAGAGAGCTGTTCACAGCAGCAACCCAAGCCAGATCTTAGAGATCTGAGGCTTAGCCGGTATCCCTGGCAAAACAGCACTGTGATACATATCAGCCCTAAAGATATTGGTGCTCGATCTAATGAGCATTTGGCACAAAATAAGCCAGAGAGCCTTTCTTTCTTAACCCTTGTATGGTGTTTGGGTCTGTAGGACCCGTTTTCATTTTTTATCAAAATAAAAATTATACAATTAATAATGTGTTCAACCTCAGACTCATTGGCCTTGAAACCCCAAAAATGCAGCGGGTCCACCAGACCCACGAACACTGGCTGAATAACAAAAATATGAACACCACACAAGGGTTAACACATATTTTTGACTGTCATCTAGAGAATGGGCTGACGGTGTGGTGGACTTTCAGTCATGTGTAGCACTACAATGAAAAATAATACATATTTTATTCCTATTATTATAATTTATGCTCTCACTAACTTGCTCACCACATCAGTCACAGAAAAATCATGGTTTCCAAATGCTGATGAGTGAATCCTGTACTCAACAACATTTTAGTCCACCCTACATTATGAGTAAAATCAGTTTTAGATTATGTGCTTTGGCCTATGTCCCAAAGTATAAAGGGGCTGACATTTATTTACTTTTGTTCACATTATTTCAGTGCAAAAAATATATAATCACACAATTCTATTTCATTAAATCTCTTTGAGTACATCTCAATACTCTAACTGATGCATCCTGGTTTTCTTGCTCCTCTTTCCCCTAGCAGCCCATAATACGAAAATCCATGAAAAAGTCTGCCATCATGAAAAATATATCAATTCTCTAAATGCACTTCCTTCTCATTCCTTGTGTCCTCGCAGTGCATTTAAGAGAATTGCTTTCTGTGGTAATCAACAACTCGTCTCAAATGCTGCAGTTAAACTTGTGTTGAACTCCAAACATTCCTTTAAGAGAATCTCATAATATGGCTGAAAAAAAAAACATATTTTCTATATTTAATAAGATAGCCTACTTACTGAAATGTCACATGTTCATAGAAAATGAGCTCTCTTGGATATTCAGGAACAGGGTAAACAAAGGTGTTTTCATGAGTAATGGTGAGCATCTGCTAATGATGATCAAATAAATTCTGAAGCATAAACAAAAGTTTCAAAGTATTATGAAGTCTGTGGAAGACTAATGAACCCATTAGCACTTTATTTTACAGTCCCGTTCCGCATGTACATACTGTATACTTAATGTAGTAATTACAACAACTGGGTAATAACTAGGTACTAGTCCTTAACCTACCCCTAAACCTAATCTTAACCTATGTAGTTACCTTATATTATTCAGTACTTTCTTGGTAAACACTGTAAGTGCATTGAACGTACACATACTGACTACGTTTACATGCAGCCAATAACCTGTTCAAAACCGGGATATTAGCAATAACCCACTGGCTCCGGCTCTGGAACAGCAGACACTGGCTCCGGCTCTGGAACAGCAGACACTGGCTCCGGCTCTGGAACAGCAGACACTGGTTCCGGCTCAGGAACAGACGACACTGGCTCCAGCTCAGGAACAGCAGACACTGGCTCCGACTCTGGAACAGGCACTGGCTCTGGCTCTGGAACAGGCACTGGCTCTGGCTCCGGCTCTGGAACAGCAGACACTAGCTCCGGCTCTGGAACAGCAGACACTGGCTCCGGCTCAGGAACAGACAACACTGGCTCCGGCTCAGGAACAGACGACACTGGCTCCGGCTCAGGAACAGACGACACTGACTTCGGCTCAGGAACAGCAGACACTGGCTCCGAATCTGGAACAGGCACTGACTCTGGAACAGGCACTGGCTCCGGCTCTGGAACAGGCACTGGCTCTGTCTCTGGCTCCAGCTTAGGAACAGACCCTGGCTCCGACTCTGGAACAGCAGACACTGGCTCCGGCTCTGGAACAGCAGACACTGGCTCCGGCTCTGGAACAGCAGACACTGACTCCGGCTCTGGAACAGCAGACACTGGCTCCGGCTCTGGAACAGCAGACACTGGCTCCGGCTCTGGAACAGCAGACACTGGCTCCGGCTCAGGAACAGACCACACTGGCTCCGGCTCAGGAACAGCAGACACTGGCTCCGACTCTGGAACAGGAACTGGCTCCGGCTCTGGAACAGGCACTGGCTCCGGCTCTGGAACAGGCACTGGCTCCGGCTCTGGCTCCAGCTTAGGAACAGACACTGGCTCCGACTCTGGAACAGGCACTGGCTCCGGCTCTGGAACAGGCACGGACTCCGGCTCCGGCTCTGGAACAGCAGACACTGGCTCCGGCTCTGGAACAGACGACACTGGCTCCGGCTCAGGAACAGACGACACTGGCTCCGGCTCAGGAACAGCAGACACTGGCTCCGGCTCTGGAACAGACGACACTGGCTCCGGCTCAGGAACAGACGACACTGGCTCCGGCTCAGGAACAGACGACACTGGCTCCGGCTCAGGAACAGACGACACTGGCTCCGGTTCATGAACAGCAGACACTGGCTCCAAATCTGGAACAGGCACTGACTCTGGAACAGGCACTGGCTCCGACTCTGGAACAGGCACTGGCTCCGGCTCTGGAACAGGCACTGGCTCCGGCTCCGGCTCTGGAACAGGCACTGGCTCCGGCTCTGGAACAGGCGATACTGGCTCCAGCTCTGGAACAGCAGGCTCTGGAACAGACACTGGCTCCGACTCTGGAACAGGCACCAGCTCTGGAATAACGAACACAGGCATGTCCAGGATCCTAGCCAAACGCTCCAAATAGTTGCTCAGTATACCCCGAGAATGGGTATCTTCTGATCCGTCTCTGACTGGGCAGATGGGACGTGAACAGTCTCTGACTGGCAGACGGGACGTGAACAGTCTCTGACTGGGCAGACGGGACGTGAACAGTCTCTGGCTGGGCAGACGGGACATGAACAGTCTCTGGCTGGGCAGACGGGACGTGAACAGTCTCTGGCTGGGCAGACGGGATGTGAACATTCTCTGGCTGGGCAGACGTGATGTGAACAGTCTCTGGCTGGGCAGACGGGACGTGAACAGTCTCTGGCTGGGGAGGCGGGACGTGAACAGTCTCTGGCTGGGGCAGACGGGACGTGAACAGTCTCTGGCTGGGCAGATGGGACGTGAACATTCGCTGGCTGGGCAGAGGGACGTGAACATCTGCTGCCTCTCGCTAGGCATGGCCTCCGGGCCCTTAGGGATACTGGAGGTCTTCCTCTTCCTCTTCCTCCGCCATCTCTGATGGCGACGAGCAGGCTCTGGACTGGACTGAATGGGTGGTGAACTTAAGTTTGGAGTAGACCTCACCTACTCGAGGTGGAGAGTGACACCTGGACTCCCCTCCAGTATCTCCTTTCCTATGACCTCCTCGGGTCCCCGAAAATCTTGCCAGCCGGGTTCCCTCGAATGATTCCCTGGGATGGTCAAAAGGGATTGAGGAAGCTTTCTTGACATCAGCTTCCTCTGTCAATCGGGCCCACAAAGCAAAGCAATCAAAGATGTTCATACGAGGAGGAATCTCCTTAGGTTGAAACTTCCCCCTCTGTTGTTTCCTCCCCTTCTCAGTCTCCATACCGCTGGATCACTTGTGACGGAGTCCTTCCGTCACGGGCACACACACAGACAACGTAGATCCAATTGCAGGTATTTATTAAAAGGGGTAATCCGTACTCACATCCAGTCCAGGCAAGGGTCAAATTCCAACAAAGACAGTACAAGAACATAAACGACAAAACACGAGAGAAAGCAACAACAGGAACGGAAGTGTGGGGACATTAAACAAGGACTCCGTAACAAACACTGACACAGACAGGGAATATATACACACAGAACAAGGTGACGGGATACAGCTGAGTGGGATAATTAGATGAGTGACAGACTAGAATGCTGGGAAATGTAGTAAATGTGAATGACACCGTGAGAACGAGGACCTCAAGTGATAACCCAGGGAAACATAACCAGACACTGTGACAAAATCCAGTCTCGACCTGTGTCTTGGTTACAAAACAATCCTCAGTGAAATGAAGCAAACAAACGGACAATGTGTTACCCACATCAGCTGGAATGTCATTAAAAATAAAGTTTAACCAAGCATTCCTATTGAAATCCAGAGGAAGCTTATGCAGCGACTGTCTTCTTCCACAACCAGGCACTCCACAATATTTTGTAAACTGCATGTTTATTGCTCGGTAGCTCAATCCGGTTTGTCATCACGAGGTAGGCCTATGTTATTTAGCTATGCGTGTAATGCGCGAATCAGTGGGCGGGGCTAAACTGCGGCCGTGTTGAAGTAGGCGTTGATCTTCTGCGGGGGTGATGTTTTATCCTCTTTGACGTCATAGATCCCCACTTTGAAAAACGAGTCGTTTGCTGAGCCTGGTGTCAATAAAAGCATTTATTGGACTAACAAGGACGTTTTCAGTTCTGAAACTTACAGGAAATTCTTATAATATGATGATCTCTTAGATGTCAAAAGCTCCGGGAAAATTTGATTTCTCAGTTCATCACCCCTTTAATGAATTATTCTAAGTTGTGATAGTCTTTTCTTTTTTATTGTGATATAAATCCAAGTGAAGCTGCTTCTCGAATAAGAAGAAATGTAGGGCAGCACTTGATTTTGTTCATCTGGAATTGACTGGTACCCCTTTTCCACCAACAAGAACCGGGTGCTGGTT
Source organism: Chrosomus eos (assembly GCA_036326025.1). NCBI lineage: Eukaryota > Metazoa > Chordata > Actinopteri > Cypriniformes > Leuciscidae > Chrosomus > Chrosomus eos. The sequence continues at coordinate 28,453,788 of CM070833.1, read as the reverse complement.
CAGAGCCAGAGCCAGAGCTGGTTCGGAGTTGGTTCGACTAACAAGCTTACTAAGAACCGGTTTGCTTTTCCACCGGCTAGAGAGCCACAACAGAGCCAGATCTTACGTCACTGCATACGTCTCATGTTGCCCAGCAACGCTAGTGCGGTAGTGCCAAACACAAACACGCCAGGCTTGTTCGAGATGCATCGGCTTCTCGGAGATCGATCGCCGCATGACATCAAAGCACTGCGAAAGCGATCCAAAAGCACAAGGAGTCGTATGATCTCCAAACACTCCCGCAGCTCCGATCGGTCCGCGCCGCACCGATGCATCTCGAACAAGCCTTCTATCAACAATGTCGGCCGTTGCGTTACTATTGATGCGCATGGCTTTGCGAACCTAACGTACATCGGCATCCAAACACGGCGAATACAACGTGTTCGTGCAGCTCGCCGTAACTTGCATAAACGGAGATTACAATCGAGCTGCTATTAGCTCGATTAGCTGCTAATTCAAAAATGGCGGTCACAAGTTTCTGTTCGTCTTGTTGGCCACGGTAACCCCGCCCCCAGCCGCTGACGTAAGCGGTTCTTACTTCTGGACCAGCAATGATTTGGTGCTACTTAAGAACCACTTTTACTGGTTCGGAGCTGGTGCTTTGGTGGTCGAAAACCAAAGAACCGATTTGAAACTAGGCTCTGGCTCCGAACCAGCACCAGCTCTGCCTTGGTGGAAAAGGGGTATGGATGGTTGGATGGTTGTGGTTTGCTATTGCTGTGATGCCATGTGAGTAAAGAGAGAAGAGAAGTCACTGCACGGTAGGGGAAGTTATTTTGATTACAGATTATGAGAGCACATCAATTAAATAAAAAATAAATAATGATGTGCTCGGAAAAATTATATAATATATACACTGCAATATTCCATTTGAAAAAACAAGAATTGTTCATTTGCAAAAAATAATGAGAATTTCCAAACAGGTTTCCTGTTTACTCCTCCTGTCTTTCAATGGCTACACAAATCAGATAGTCCCGGCCCAAACTTACATCATTTGAGACTGAAATTGTAGAACATAGAATTTTAACAATGAAAAATTACACCCTTCACCCTAAAAAAAATGGATCTGAACCGCTTGGAATTTTCTCTGTGATCCAAGAACACCCTAAGCCTTTTAAAGGGGTTATCTGAAATTCACCACTACACTGGAACCAGAGGTGATTCATCTTAATTTATACCAAAGCATCTGTCATGAACGAGTTTTTTTTTTTTTTTTTTCTTGTGCCGAAACCCTGTTTGTAGGTCTGCTGCATAGATAGCGCTGTCTCTGTTCCCTGTATCTTAAATCACCGGCTCTTCGCTTTGTCCCCAGCACTCAACACCTACATATAAAGTGAGAGCGATATTGTGCTGGCAGGCAGAAGCCGGTGAGCTGATGGCCTCTTTATTTGCTCAAAGCAGTTCATCAGTCCCCCAGCTAAACTCATGTCTGCACATGGACGTCACATACAGGTAAAGTCAACCATGAGTCATTTATGTGGACTACACTGAGCCAAGGACGCAGTCAAACATGCATTTGTATTGAGCTCATACCAGAAGGAGTTTATAGACAAGCAAGTTCACCAGTTGATGTAATTCCTTAGAGAAATCAACTCATTGCTGAATGTGACAGCAATGTCTCTTTTGGAAGTTTGTTTCTGGATCACACCTGGGGGAACTGGTGGGCAGCAGAAGAGCCGTCATTTCCAGGAAACATGGAACATGATAAATTCCATCACAATAACCACATTCCCACATCCCAGGCTCAGTTTGTAACACATGAGCCTTGAGTCAAAGCGCAGGGGTGAGTGGAGACATGTCCAGATCCGGAGACAGTATGTCCAGGCAGGGCGTAACTGATTCCCTGTGTTATATACGGTCAGCCATGGCTCTATGTTGTGGAATGTCTGGGAATGCACAAAAATCGCCTTTACTGACTTTAATTAATTTCCAAGACAGAAACTTTTCATCTACAACAATTTTGAACTGAATATTATATATATATATATATATATATATATATTATATATATATATATATATATATATATATATATATATATATATATATATATATATATATATATATATATATATATATATTCAATTCTTGAATTTGAATTGAATTTGTCAAAAACAGGATCTAGAATTACAAATCAAATTTGAATTAAAGGAGGCAGAATTGCAATTCAATAAACATTCAAACAAATTCATATATTTTACATGAAGTGTTTAACAATGAAGCTTTATAGTATGTCAGATTGCATTACATATTCTATGAATGATACTAGTTTGAACTACTTGTACAGATTACATTAACAGGAAATGTTTTCCCTCAGCAATGAATGTTAAATGCTCCACAGAACAAATAATTAAGTTTAATTTAATGTAATTGTAATTTTTTGGAACATGATGGAACATGGACTCCATTTCCTAGAATTACTTTAGTAAATCTTTAAAAAAAAAAAAAAAAATTGAGGTGGACATTTGCTTTTATATAGCCTACAGTGTATACATATATTTATTTATTTATTTATTTTAGAACAAAATGTATGCAGGGTTGAGGAGTGACTAGTTATGAGTAATGAAATTATGTTATTAAATTACAAAAAAATGTAATTGTATTTAGCTGTATTACAACTGAGGTAAAATATGTAATTCAAAGTTACTTATCAAATTAAAAGGAATTTGCTTTACATTGATAAAGTAATCCAAATAAAGTAATCCAAACCACATTTATAATGGGTAACTTATAACAGTAAGCACTTTCATTTACTAACCTTCCTAACACTGAATGTATGTGAAATTCAACCAGTCTCGTGAAAGTGCGTATCTATACCATGAATTTCTCGTGCCATTTAAATGCCAAAAATGTTTTTTGGGGGATATGCTACGCACTGAAAAGCCCTTGGGTAGGATTAGGGAGCGGGGGGGGGGGGGGGGGGGGGGGGGGGGGTTTGGGGGCTTGGGGGGGGGATACACGCCATAAAGTGCATATCATTTGCACGCGGAAAACTGCGTATCATATACACCCAAAAACTATTTTTGCCGTATAAATGGCACGAGAAATAACATTCGTTCTTTAGATACGCACTTTCATGATATCGGGCTGGATTCAACACATTCTTTCTGTTGTGTGAATTTAATTCCACTTCCTGTCATTCCAATTCAAATTCAAAATCAACTTCCTGTTGGGCGGAGTCAATTCAATTCAAATTCCAATTCATGAATTGAATGGAAGCCAATTCTGAAATTCTGAATTTTCCACAAGCCTGTTGTAGATGAAAAGAAAAAAATATATTATGTCAAAAATGCACCTGGTGCACATGTTGGATGGGTTTATAATTTTCACAAACTGCCCAGAGACACGAAGGTCGAGGATCCAAATGCAGTGTTTTTAACCCTTTCGCACATACGATCACATGCTCATTGCTGTCATATATCACAACTATTCAGTGTTTTCAACCGCATAATGTTTATTTTAGGTTTCAGACATTTAAATACGCATAAGTACTAGCAAACCAATAATTTTGATTTAGTAAAATACACACTGATGTCTATGGAAGCGCCAATAATAATCCTTTCCATTATAATAAGACGACACATTTTATTCATATCAGATACACATTGTTTAAGTAGATTTACATTTTACCCTATTCTTCTCCCAATTCACCGGCCACTTACTTTGTATGTATTTTGTGAGAAGTTGAGGAATTTACATGTTGTAAATCCAACCGATCCGATTCTCTGAACTGTGCCACAAACTAACATGGCGGCGCCCATCGCACATACAGCCAAAGAACGTATATGAAATAACGAGATTGCTTCCAGAAATAATTATTGGGGTGCTATGGGGGTGCTTTGGTCTTTCTTGGGGGTGCTGAAGCACTGATAGCCCCTCCCTAGCGCCACCCATGCAGGTAAAAATAAAGTGATATGAGTTCATAACGTTATAATAACGTTAGACCGTTTCCCACACATAATGTTACATACAAAATAAGTTGTCAATGAAATAAATGAATTCAGCAAATAAATGTAATTGTAGCCTACTAAAATGTAAATGTTGGACAACAATCAATCATATAACAGCAATAGAATAGCTTTACAGTAAACTTCTTATATCGTATATTAATGACCGTTAAAGCAAGACTATGTAAACAAAAACACAGTGCAGAAGTGGCAATTATAGGGTAACGGACACAGAAAAATGTTCTATAAGATCATGTTTGTAGCATGATCCAGGGGATTAAAACGTAAAAAATATATTTCAGGCCTAGTGGAGTTGGTAACTAATAATAGTAGTAAATGTGTAAAGTTGCATAAAATGGAAATACTCAATAATGCAAGAAAAAACTACCTCAAAAAACGTCTCAGGTTACTATTGTAACCATAGTTCCCTGAGAAACAGGGAACGAGACGATGCGTCGAACGACACGGTGGGAACGCCTCTTGCGTGATTGCGTCTGAAGCATCTATGCCAACTAGTCCAATGGAATGAGAGAATGAGCGTCACGGGCGGGTGACGTCATGAACCAGGAAAGGATAAGAGCACTTCCGCTGCTCGCCGGCATTTAGCTTCGACAGTTGCCGAAGCAAGCCGATCGCAGGGACGCAGGAAGTATGGCAGGGGGACGCATCGTCTCGTTCCCTGTTTCTCAGGGAACTATGGTTACAATAGTAACCTGAGACGTTCCCTTTATCGAAAAAGGGAACTTCGAGATGCGTCGAACGACACGGTGGGAACGAGAATACCCAACCCGCCATAATTACAAGTACCTGAGTGTCAGTCTGTTGATCTAAGCACTCAGCACCTGAGAACCTGGGGCAGCATCCAGGTCCAAACTGTAAAATCTCACGAATGTGAGCGGAGAGGACCAGCCCGCCGCATCACAAACATCTTGAAGAGATACCCCTGCAATATGGCTTTAGAAGCCGCCATACTCCTGGTCGAGTGGGCTCGGACCACCAAAGGACAAGGCTGGCCCGAGTACTCGTATGCAGTGAAATAGCCTCGACTATCCACTTACTGACTGTCTGTTTTGAAGCAGGAAGACCTTTCTTAGGTGATCCAAAGCAAATCAGTAATTGGTCGGACTTTCTGAATGAGGATGTCCGATGTACATATGTGTCCAATGCTCGCACTGGACACAACAAGTGCAGTCTTTCCTGGTCCGCAGTTGCAAATGGAGGAGGACAGAAAGCCTGCAGCACAATAGGCCTCGGAGTCAAGGTTGGAACCTTAGGGACGTATCCCTGTTTTGGGTATAGGAACGCCTTGACCATCCCCGGTGCAAATTCAAGGCAGGTGGGGGAGACCGAAAGAGCCTGAAGGTCGCCAACTCTCTTTAGGGACGAAATAGCTAGCAGAAAGATAGTCTTGAAAGTCAGGAACTTTTCTGAGACCGAATCTAAGGGCTCGAATGGGGCCCTAGACAGGCCTTCTAGAACTATAGTCAAATCCCAAGCTGGCACCTTAGTGCGGATTGCAGGCCTCAGCCTCAAAGTGCCACGAAGGAAACGTGTAATCAGGGGGTCTCGACCCAAAGATATACCTCCCACCATAGTAAGGTAAGCCGCAATGGCTGCCACGTAAACTTTTAGTGTGGAAGGACAAAGACCTGACACAAAGCGCTCCTGCAGGAACTCGAGTACTGTGTTGACAGAACAGTTAACTGGATCCCACTGGTGTCGGTGACACCATAGGAGAAACTCTCCATTTAAGCGCATAAAGTTTCCTCGTAGCCGGAGCTCTGGAGCTTAGGATGGTCTCAACAGCCTCAGCTGAAAGACCACTATCTATAAGTTGGGCCCCCTCAGAGGCCAAACCCAAAGATTCCATATCTCTGGCCGAGGGTGAAATATTGTGCCCCGGCCTAAGACAGAAGGTCCCTCCTCAAAGGGATCTCCAATGGAGGCCCGTCTAGCAGAAGGATCAGGTCCGCAAACCAGATCCGACTTGGCCAGCGTGGTGCTACTAGCAGTAGGCTTATTCCATACCGACGGACCCGCTCCAGAACTCCTGGGAGCAGAGCAACAGGGGGAAAGGCGTACAGACGTAGCCTCGGCCACGTCTGCACCATGGCGTCCAGCCCCAGGGGGGCTGGGTGCGTCAGAGAATACCAGAGAGGACAGTGCGTCGTGTTCTGAGACGCGAACAGATCCACCTCTGCCTGACCATATGCCTCCCAGATTTTCTCCACCGCCTCGGGGTGGAGTCTCCAATCCCCTGGCCTCAGCTCCTGCCTCGACAGGATGTCTGCTCCTATATTCTGGTCCCCAGGAATATACACTGCCCTCAGGGAGAGTACCTTCCCCAGAGACCACAGGAGGATCTGGTGCGCCAGTTTGCAAAGCGGACGCGAGCGCAGACCCCCCTGGCGGTTCAGATAAGAGACCACTGATGTGTTGTCTGTTCGAACGAGCACATGATGGCCTCTTAGGTCCGGAAGGAAATGTCTCAACGCATTGAAGACGGCCATCATCTCCAGGCAATTTATGTGCCACGAAAGATGATGGCTTTTCCACAGACCCTGAACCGAGCGGCCTTCCATTACCGCTCCCCAGCCGGTGAGGGAAGCATCTGTCGAGATCACAACTCGATGGCAAAGAGCTCCCAACACCGGACCCTGGGTTAAGAACCAGTGTTTACTACATATAACTAAGGCACGAAAGCATCGCCGCGTGACCTTGATATGCAAGTGGGTTTCCCCTCGGGGAGAACCCTCTGGTCCTGAGCCAGCACTGTAAAGGTCTCATATACAGCATGCCAAAAGGAATTCCGTTGGACACTGCTGCCAGTAGACCCAACAGTCTCTCGAACTGTTTACAATGCGTGACTGGTTTTGGGTTAAGAACCAGTGTTTACTACATATAACTAAGGCACGAAAGCATCGCCGCGTGACCTTGATATGCAAAGTGGGTTTCCCCTCGGGGAGAACCCTCTGGTCCTGAGCCAGCGCTGTAAAGGTCTCATGTACAGCATGCCAAAAGGAATTCCGTTGGACGCTGCTGCAACAAGACCCGACAGTCTCTTGAACTGTTTTACAGTGCGTGACTGGCCTAGCCTCAGCTCTTCTGTGGCTGTTAGGATACTAAATCCCGTACCACACCAAGGAAAGTGGTTCTCAATACTGGAGAAAGCACACTCTTCTTGGTATTGAGCCTCAACCCCAACATCTGCATATGAGCGAGAACGACACCTCGGTGCCGAACCGCCAACTGCTCTGATTCCGCTAGAATCAGCCAGTCGTCGATATAATTCAGAATGCGAACGGGTGACAAAGCTAGGCCGAAAGGAAGAACCCGATATTGGTATTCTTTGCCCCTGAAAGAAAACCATAGGAACTTCCTGTGCTGAGGGAGGATGGAGATATGGAAGTATGCATCCTTTAGATCTATCGTGACAAACCAGTCCTCGGATCTGATTTGGGTCACGATCTGTTTGAGGGTCAGCTATCTTGAACTTTAGTTTCCGAACTGACCGAATTAACAGGCGAAGATCTAAAAAAGGAACGCAACCCTCCATCCTTTTTTGGAACAATAAAATAATGGCTGTAAAAACCCGACTCTCTGACGGGTGAGTACACCTGTTCTATAGCTTCTTTTGCTAACAGGGCCTTTACTTCTTGTTCCATTACCAGAGCCTGCTCGGGATGCACCACTGTGGGCAGCACCCCGCTGTAATGAGGAGGACGAGAGCCAAACTGGATTCTGTATCCTCTCTCTACAATCTGCAGGACCCAATGAGAAATATTCGGCAGAAGCTTCCACGCTGCCAAAAAATTTACTAAGGGAACCAGCCTCTCGAGGCTGGCCTCTGGTGTTACTGAGAGAGCCAAATCTGGAGCCTGAAACATAATGGCAGGAACTACCTGACCTGACTACTCAAAAGCCCCCCTCAGAGGGCGCGAAACCAATGCTGTGCCGCAGCATAGCATCAGCGACTCGCTGGAGACCGCTGCGCCCTGAAGCACCGGAGGTGGCAGGGTTGGCAGGAGGGTCTCGTGAGGACCCCGAAATGGAACGGGCACCGTGTAATGAGGTGTACACCACTCCACTTCGGTCGGGGCTGTCCTCACTTTCTGTGCACATAATATGATGAACTAGACGGCTGGAGCTGCTCACGCCCAGCAGCCCCAGGGGGCTGGACACAGCGAGGGAGAAACCTTATTATATATATTTTTTATATATATATATATATAATGCATCACCTAACAACGAACGCATGGAATGCGTCGCCGAAGAGACGCGAAGGCTCAAATTTCACTATATCCAGAACCCCAGCAGATCGGCCTGATAAGCCTGGAGCATTATACTATAGTTTTCTATAAACATTCTCCAGCTGACCTGCTGCCGTATAAGCTTTACCCATAAAACCAAAGTAGCTATAATTAAACCTACGCGCTGCCTCGGCAAACGCGAGATCCCAGCCACAGAACCTTATTTTGCAAAGTACACTCGAAATCTAAGCGGTGCCTCGGCAAACGCGAGATCCGAGCTAGATTCTGATTACAACATTGAACCTACGCGCTGCCTCGGCAAACGCGAGATTCTTTAGTGATAGGTTTATTGAGCAAAGCAGAGGCTTTAAATGACGATGCTGGACCAGGTAAAAACAGCATTTTTCTATTTTTTTTTTTTTTTTTTCCCAGCCTGGGGCATTATATCATAACCGTAATCTTTCAACCCTTGAATAAATCTTTAACACGAGGGCTGAAAGTAGTAATAAAATACGGTTTATCCCACAATTTAAATATTCAGTGTGTAAATCAGGGAAAAGGGAAGCCTCGTGGTGGAGATAATGTGATAGATGTAGGAAACGCTCGATATTTTTAGTTTTTAGGAGCGTCCCTAATCTCAGCTGGCCATTAAATATTTAATTTATTAACAGCACGGGACAAAACCTCCACCAGTTCATCATATACTGGGGAAATAGATGGCGAATCTAATTCAACAGTGTGTGTGCTTGCTTTCACTTTCAATATTCTAAAACATTTAACCTCCTCGGAGGAGAATATGAAGGAAAAAGGGCTCTCTCTCCCCGAGCGGAAGAAACCGCAGAGCGTGCTTCCGACACCGGGGAGATAGAGCTGGATCTTCCGGGTAAGGAAGGAAAAAAGGCCCACGGACCCGTTTCAAACCCCTCCAAAAGATCCATCTGCGATCCCCAGGAATGCATTCCCCACGCTGCCTCGGCAAACGCGGGTCCTGGGAATCGCAAGCCTGTCACTATCATACAGAGTGACAGGCGAGAGCAGAGCATACTATTTCACAGAGTTGGAACTCAGCCCCCACCTTTTTTTCTTTCAAGGGCTGAGAAGTATGCTCTACCCCAAACAAATTAAACAAAACTCGTGTGTGTCCCCACCCGTTTAAATAAACGCGGGCAGGGAGAAACACACTGTTTGTAATTTGTTTCGCCATAACGTTTCCATACAATATTGCAACAGACAACAATAAATAGACAGAGACAGTTTTGACACAGATCGCTTGCTGAGGCAACAGAAGCTAAATGCCGGCGAGCAGCGGAAGTGCTCTTATCCTTTCCTGGTTCATGACGTCACCCGCCCGTGACGCTCATTCTCTCATTCCATTGGACTAGTTGGCATAGATGCTTCAGACGCAATCACGCAAGAGGCGTTCCCACCGTGTCGTTCGACGCATCTCGAAGTTCCCTTTTTCGATAAAGGGAACTGTTATCTGTGCTGTTGTCCATCAACTTCAGTTGGAATCTTCACTCCAAAATGGCGGCTGCGCTAACGAAGCGTCACCTAGTGGCTGTTACCAAAAAAGAGTCAGAGTTTCGCCTCTTGTGCTTCTATACTCTTTGATACAGCTAAACTAATGCGATCGTTATAAACGTTTTAAACAACAAAACACAACCACTTGCTCATATTTGACAATCAGACTATCAGTGTTTCATGCTATAGCTAATACATTTGTGAATATTTTGAATAAAAAAGCAAAAATGTCATAAAAGCAGATGGAGGCTCAGGCCCGTGGAGCGGAAGAGGGCCTGGAGACTGAGCAGCCTGGTCAGGCGCAGAGGCGGCCATCTTGTCCAAAGACACCGATACGATATAGACACAGGAGTAGAGTTGGCCATCTTGTCCCAAGACACAGGCGTAGAGGCTGCCATCTATCTCGTCCGAAGACACCGGCGTAGAGTCAGCCATCTTGTCCGAGGACTCTGGATGGGTAACCTTGACAGGAAAAAGCTCAGGCTCGGCAGGCATGGCGTGAAGAAGGTCAGGCTCGGCATGCATGACGTGATGACGTGTTGAAGCTCAGGCTCGGCAGGCATGACATGAAGAGGCTCTGGTGTGGGAACCAAAGGATGAGAAGGTACATAAAACACAGGACTAGCAATCAGCAGACCAGGGCATGTTGGTAACTGAGGTGGGCCAAGCTCCATGGCCACTGGATCTTGGAGTGTGGTGCCCTCCCCAAAAAAACATTTAGGGAACATGTCCTCCTCAACCTCTCCAACATTGAAGGAGGAACCAGTCAAATGGAGGGCATAACCTAGAAACTCGCTCAGTGATCCTCGAAGACTATCTTAATGTGGATTGTAAAGTGTTGTTGAGTCCATAACAAAATAAATCAATGAGAGCATAGTCTGGGAGGTTAGTGAAATTGGCAATACCTAAAAAGTCCTGAATGTGTTACTCGAGGGAACAAGTTCCTTGACAAAGGCGGGTGAGACGTACTGCTGGATCCATAGAGGCGAAGTCTTCTGTCACAAACTGCTCTGAGACACGAAGCTTGAGGATCCAAATGGAATCCGAAATTTCAATGGTTCACCGCTGGGGGCGATGATCTCTGTCAACCCTTGAATCATGAATATTCCCTGAGAAACATTGAACAAGTGTCTCTGAGGTTTACCTGATCTCTGATCAGTTTTATACATTTGTATAAAATTCTAAATATTTATAAATATATTTGTATAAAATTAGACATTAGTATTTAGTAGGGCCGGGACTCGATTACAAAAATTAATCTAATTAATTAGAGGCTTTGTAATTAATTCATCGAAATTAATCGCATTTTAATTGCATAAATATTTGACCTGAGAACAGTGAGAAGTATTTTTTTTTCACATGGATTTTTAGTATACCATTGAATAATGACTGAATACATAAGCTTAATCAACAACATATTGTTTATTTTTCTTCAACCAAGTCCAGCAGACCAGTGCAATTTTTGCCATTAAGTGTAGCAATAGCTACACTAATAGCAATAGCGAATTCCTTGTTGCATAGCTTGCACACAACCATGCTCTTATCGACGCTTCCATCCGTTTGTTTTTTATAACAAAATGTCCCATCCACGGGGCCAGCCAAAGCGATCTAGGCGATCTATGAAGCAAGCGATCTCGTCAGCTTCTTCATCATGAACGCTAGTTGGTGCTCCAGTATAATCGGTCCGCCGAAACTCATCCAGTGAGAAACGTTCCGCGGTGCTAAAATAAGTGCGAAAAATTATTTTTTGTGTAAATTAACGTGTTAAAGTCTGTAATTAACGCCGTAAAGTCCCGGCCCTAATAATTCGATAAAATGGTAGTTAAAGGATTAATTCACCTCAAAATGAAAATGTACTGACAATTTACTCACCTCAATGCCATCCAAGATGTTCATGTCTTTCTTTCTTCAGTGAAAAAGAAATGAAGTTTTTGAGGAAAACATTTCAGGATTTGACCGGAACAAAATGGACATAAATTGACTTCAATGGTAACCAAATTGTTGAAGTTCAAATCAATGCAGTTTTAAAGGGCTTTGAAGTGCTTCAAAGGGCTCTGCACGATCCCAGCTGAGGAATAGTGTCTTATCTAGCGTAACGATCAGCCATAAACATTTTTTTTAAAAAAAGTATATACTTTTTAACCACAATTGTTCATCTTGTTCTGGTCTGCGACGCGCCAGGCATTACGTAATCATGTTGGAAAGGTCACGCTGGACGTTTCATGTTCAGTGAGTTCAATGTTCAGCTAGTTCAATGACAATAGTCCGGGGTGGAATGCCTTCTGGTGGTAATGACGGGCGCTCTCACTGGTAATCGTGACAATAATAAGAGTGTTCGCTCTATATGGAAGCATATGGTTAGCAATATTCAATTTGAAATGTAATATACAAAATGACAATGCAATATGTAAAATGCATTTCTGTATTTAAATTGACATTTTGATGCAATTGACAGTTTGATGCAAAATGAAAATGATTATTAAATTATATAATTTACATTTGCCATTTCATACATTAGTTTTAATATGTAAATTGAATACATATTTTAACGCTCTATAAATTGCAAAATTAACTCTTGTCAATCACTGCGTGAAGTTGGCCCCGCCCCCCACCCAATGCAAAACGTCGGCAAAATAGGCTCAATCGTACTTCGCTTTTTGTTTGTGCTGTTTTGGCTTCTTAGATATTAAAATAGTATTTATAAATGACCAATATTAATAATATTAATAGTTAAAAATAATTCAAACTGCAGCCTCGTGCCTATAAACAGCTGATTCCTGGAGACTGAGGAAGGTTCCGCTGCATTCCATGACGCTTCCACTATCACCATTAAATCACCAGTCCCTCAGCTCGTTGACCCCTCCTCAGTCTCCATAAATCAGACGGCTAATGAGATCTGACCCGCTGATGACTGGCACAGCAGCAACTGAAAAATGCTCCCTTTTGTCTCACCTGCTCTCACCTCAGGGCTTTAAATCCTCTGCTCCATGTCTCTGTTGCCTATCTCTCTGACAGCCTGGACTCACAGGCTTCACAGAGACTTCAGCAGCAGGGGTGAACTGGACTGATTACAGACTTCTGCTGCCCATGTGTAACTATCTGGCTGACAGGCTAATACATGAACAGTCATCATGAAAGTGAAATATTCTGGAGAGATATAACAGGAAGAGGAATGAGGTGTGCCTGTTGGGTTAGACAGCAAAGGGAATCTAAGATTCAAAGATGATGACACCATCAGGAACTGGGATTGACTAAATCATACAGGAACACCGTCAGGACTAAATTAAAATGAACTTCCTGCTTAATGCATGCAGCTACACATTTTCAATTCATATTTAGTGTAAAACTGAAATGTCCAAGGTCTGCAGAGACCTTGCAGAGATACATTTTGACTGTTAATTTCTATTAATAAACAACAATTTCAACAAAGAACCGAATTTATATTTATACAAAGATGTGTTTATGTGGTTACATTTCTTGAACTTCCAGTTTTATGCATTCACAACTGTAAGTTGTCCTTCCATATTTAGTGTAAAACTGAAATGTCCAGGGGCTGCATCTGTCTTTTAAAAAAAAAAGAAATTGCAAAATAACAATGTTTGAAAAAACTAAAAAGATTCCCAATATCTGAATCTTTAAATATGTAAGAACCTACATTTCTTGAGATTTAGGTTATTAAATCTCGCAGGTTTTAATACATGTACAAAATAGTGATTACAAAAATAAATAAATAAAATAAAAAATATTTAAACAACAATGTATTAAAATTATGTGTCCTTGTGGACTTATTGTTAATTTAGATAATAAAAAAGCAATTAATATATTTTACTGTACAAGTATTCATGGAAAGTACCAAATGTATATTTATGCAAAGACTCTGTATATGTGACTCAATGTCTTTCTTTTTTGTGCATGTGATTCACACTGATGCTTTTGAATCCATTAGTCGAGAGCTAGACCTCCATCAGTGTATGGCCCTCTTGTGCCTGCTGACTGCTGGCTGGACTACACGTGTAGTTGACAGCGATTTAATCGTGTCGTCTAGTTCATCATCTCAGAGTGAAAACTCAACAGATCTGTTGATAGAGAGCTACATGTAAACGAATCCGCCGTTTCCTGTGAACGCTGACTACGCAGCCAAAAATATGTGTACAAGCTAGCATGCTTTCATCCTCACACACTCAAACTCTCACACACATAGAGAAAGAACACACCACACACACACAACACACACACACACACACACACACACACACACACACACACACACACACACACACACACACACACACACACACACACACACACAGAACAGTTTCAATTCTATGAAAGCTAAAAATATTTTTTCAGAAACTCGTCAGCCAAGCCAAATATGAAAACATAAACATAAAAACAAGAGTTGTGAAAGGCACAAAGACAGCACAGACGCCTGGAGACTTTCTGCTGATGCTGAACTTCTGCTGGTGTTGCACTCATCTCAAAAGTTTTTAAATGGTATTGAATGAGCTTGACATCAGGCACATCAAACTAACACATTAATTTAGTACAATTATATTTATATTATTTTGTGTTTTATCGCGAATGGTTTAAAGCAATTGCTTGAATAAGAGCAGGATCATATATTGTAACTGTAGTGCTATCAATTGATTAAAACATTTTTCTGTGATTAATTGAGATTAATTGCAATTAAAATACTTATTTAATATATATATATATATATATATATATTATATATATATATATATATATATATATATATATATATATATATATATATATATATATATATATATATATATATATATATATATATATATACATACACTCTTAAAAAAAAGGGTTCCTCGAGGTTCTATATAGAACCCTGGGGTTCCGTACTTGGCAAATAGAACCCTTTAACGACAAAATGGTTCTATGTAGAACCCTTGGAGAGCAAAGAACCTTTTTTATTAAAATGGTTCTATAATTCATGTTTTATGACTGAAGTGTAAACTAAAGATTCATGTTACACAATAATTATACACAACACATTCACAAAGCTGTTTGAGTCAAGACCCATGAGAATGACTGGTGTAGTCAAAAACCAAAGTTAACAAAATTTTCATATCTAGTCAATGTATGATTTGAGATTTCTTTATGCACGTTTGTACATTAGCATGCAACTTATATTTCCTAATACATTATAAGTTTGCCTTTTTTACCAATCATTTTGTAATAAAACATTATAGGCCTAATAATAAACAACCAAAGTGTTTTCTTTATTTTGTGTGTACCATATGATGGTTAACTTTTAATCTATTGAAGGGAACATTAAAAATAATAATCTTAAAAATGCCCTCTGGTGGCGTATATGCGTTGCATCATCCTTGAATTCCTATTGGTGGATTGGCGAAGAAGAACCTACAAGTGACAGTTAATTTTTCAAACTGAGGAGTCCGCCATTTCTGCCCGTTCATACCCTCAGGTAAGTTAAGTTTTTACATTTTTGAAATCATTTTACTGAAATATTTAGTATTGCAGTTAATATTTCTATTGGTTAGAGTATATAGTCCTTGTCTTAAATACTGATACTAGAAGCAAAATGGAATTTTTTCACCTCAGTTAAAAACACTGCTGTGTAATTTAGCACCGATGGGCTTCGTCAGCCGTAGGTTCAGAAAGCCCTGTTAAATTGAATTTGCTCCGGTTTTTAAAGTAATAAAGTTACAATCTTCCATTATTTCCTTGTTATAGTTAATGAAATGGTCAATAACAATAAGACAGCTGTGTTATAAGGAGACGATCTTCGAGACAGACGCGTGAATTTTAATCTCAATGAAGCGCACGCTCGTTCTTAACTGTTAACTTTGGTCCGCGAGGTCCACTTTCGTGCAGTTTTTAGCTCCAACCCAGATCAGACTGTTACTTTTCAGTAATCCCGAAAATCTTGATTAACGTTAGCAGCTTGTTCATGTGTGTTTTATCAGGGTGGGAGCTAAACTCAACAGGTGGACCGCTACAGTTGAGAACTTCCGGCCGGTCTCCATTAAAACTGCACGGTTGCAGTCAGTGCAGCGTTCGTAACATCGTTTACTGCGGTTTACTGATGCATGCGCTGGATTAAAGTGATGATAGCACATGGCTAAATGTGTAGGTGTGTTTAATGCATTGCATAGTTGGTTTGTGAAGTGTTATTTATGCTCTGTTTTATTTCTCCCCAGGTAACGACGGTTGACAAAAAGAGCTTAATAAGTTAAAAAAAGTAAGTCTGTGTTGTTAAATATTAAACATTGTTGCTAAATAAACAAACTTAAAGCAAGCTTAAAATCCTTATCTTAATTTATATTTTTCTTTTTCTTTAAACAGCCTGGAAACTGAAGTGCCTCAAATATCTTGTACTCAGTATGTATCATTGTTTTGACGTTTAAACGGACTTGATGCTAAATAAACAAACTTAAAGCAAGCTTAAAATCCTTATCTTAATTTATATTTTTCTTTTTCTTCAAACAGCCTGGAAACTGAAGTGCCTCAAATATCTTGTACTCGGTATGTATCATTGTTTTGACGTTTAAACGGACTTAAAGCAAGCTTAAAATCCTTATCTTAATTTATATTTTTCTTTCTCTTCAAACAGCTTGGAAACTGAAGTGCCTCAAATATCTTGTACTCGGTATGTATCATTGTTTTGACGTTTATACAGACTTAAAGCAAGCTTAAAATCCTTATCTTAATTTATATTTTTCTTTTTCTTCAAACAGCCTGGAAACTGAAGTGCCTCAAATATCTTGTACTCGGTATGTATCATTGTTTTGACGTTTAAACGGACTTAAAGCAAGCTTAAAATCCTTATCTTAATTTATATTTTTCTTTTTCTTCAAACAGCCTGGAAACTGAAGTGCCTCAAATATCTTGTACTCGGTATGTATCATTGTTTTGACGTTTAAACGGACTTAAAGCAAGCTTAAAATCCTTATCTTAATTTATATTTTTCTTTTTCTTCAAACAGCCTGGAAACTGAAGTGCCTCAAATATCTTGTACTCGGTATGTATCATTGTTTTGACGTTTAAACGGACTTAAAGCAAGCTTAAAATCCTTATCTTAATTTATATTTTTCTTTTTCTTCAAACAGCCTGGAAACTGAAGTGCCTCAAATATCTTGTTCTCGGTATGTATCATTGTTTTGAAGTTTAAACAGACTGTATATTGTGGTAAGTAAAATGAAAATCCTGTATAAAAAGACTTCATCATTGTATTCATGTTAACAGACAAGAACCCTGTGAGAATGAGGGCTCATTTGTTGCCAAACCTTGGCCAGCAGTGAGACTCAAGGCATGTAATAATTTTGATTACTTTACCACGGCCAGTATTTTTCTTATTGAACATTCTCGAAATACATCACTATATGGTAGTCAATTGCAACCTCCAGTTCATGCTAACTTTAAGGAACTTGTTTGGCTGAAAGTGTGTAATTTGGATATAAGCACCTGAAGTAAACAAATGTTTTGTATTTTTTAAAGATGCTGCATGAAATGACGATGAGGTTTCGAACAGACTTGGTGAAGAACATGGAAACATCTAATGAAATGGCCCAAAACATCATAGGGAATGTAAAAAAAGGAAGGAAGAGGAAACCACAGAAGGTAACACCATATATTTTTCCCCATCCAACCTATCTGTTCCATGCCCAGTGTAAAGTTGCATTGTCAATGTAAAGGTTGTAGCTTCTATAAATTGTTTGAGTGAAAACATGTATTACAATAATGAAAGTATTAAAGGAATAGTTTATCCAAAAATGAAAATTGTCATAATGTATTCACCTCTTGTCATTTCAAATCTTTATGACTTTCTTCTTCAGAACACAAAAGATATTTTGAAGAAGGATGGTAACCGAACAATGGCGGTGCCCATTGACTTGCTGCATTGGTTTTGTGTCCATATAATTTTAAGTGAATGGGTAGCAGCATTGTTCGGTTACCAACATTAATTTTAGGTCTATTTGATGACTTCTGTTAATTGGTGAAAGGCACTCAAAAGGTGAAATGTTTGTTTTACAGGAACCCAAAGGTCCTACATCAACCATGGTGTTTAACGGCTGTCCTGATCCCCTCAAGACTGAAAGTGTCAGCATTATCATGGAGGCAGACATTGACATGACAAAGGCTGTGGAATGCCTGTTTGCAGTCACACAATGACTTTTATTCAAAAATATATGCATAAACTTAAACATGAGCATGACACAAGAACACCAATACCTGTACTAAAAAATGTACTGTCAACTTGTGTAAGTTGTAGTGCTGTTTATTTAGATGTTTTAATTGTTCATGTATTGTTTTTTATCTGCATTGTCGAATATCAAAAATATGAAATCAAAGATTTGTTTTTCCTCATTTCAGAGATGCATGTACAAGTTAAGTACTGTACATGTACATACATAAACAAGCTTATGTATGTTTATTGCAAAGTGAAAATTGCTTAAATTAAATTCAAACTAAATGGTTGAATGTAATTTAACATCTTAAATGTAAAAAATGTTTTGCTGTATAATACAGAGTATACAGATGTGCAATTTTAAACGTGACACTAATATTTTTGTATAATCAATTGAATAAATTTAAACTTTTGGAATTTTCTGGATTGGTTATATTTTTGTATTCATAATAATAAATTAATAATAATTTTTATTAAATATCATATTATGGTTTAATAATATAGAACCCTTAAATGGTTCTATAAAGAACCATCTAACTTGGATTCAAAGAACCATTTGGGGTTCTATTTATGGAACCCATTAAAATGGTTCTATATAGAACCATTTTGGAGTTCCATATATGAAGCGGGTGATAGAACCATTTCTGGTTCTAAATAGAACCATTTCTTTTAAGAGTGTATATATATATTGTAATGTAATTGCAAAAAAAACAAAAACAGTTTTTTATTTTATTTTGTATCTCCAAATTAATGTAGAGACAACATAAAGAGAATATATTTCATGCCATCTTTTTATGAATGAAGGCCAGTATCACTGATACTAATACAGCTACTGATACATATATATTACATGCATAACATTACATATTAAATTACATTTAAATTAAATATATTGTAGCTTTTTTAAAATAAAAAACTAATACAATTTTATTGGTCAATGCTCTCTAAGGGGAGGGAAACTCAAATACTAAACAATGAAACTGCAAAAGAGTGGTAACATGACCCACAGGGGTCCATTGTGTTCCCTCTTTCAGCACACGTGCACATGTCACATGACTCCATATTTTCTCCACTGAAAAGGTCATTTTTCACTAATTTCTGTCCAGATAATCAACTACGAAAAATCGTAGTCACGTTCGTTGGTAAGTAAAGAAGTATTTTCAAAAACATTACATTATATATCATCAAATGTATAATGGAAAATTACATAAAACTGCATGTTGCCTCGAGGCAACATTGTACCGTAATGGAATCACATAAGGCCATACCAGGCTAGGTTTGAATACAAGTATATTTTAATTGTAAGGAAAAGAGTTTGAATTATGTAAATGTATCTCCATTTTTACAATCTGAAAACTCAGCATTTGTTCGACGGGACATTTGGCCACTATAGTGGGCAATCGGACAAATAGTGGGTTCGTGGGACGGGGCGTGTGGCTTGTGAATGGTCAGCAGGGGTCAATGGGACATTTGGCCACTATAGTGGGCAATCGGACAAATAGTGGGTTCGTGGGACAGGGCGTGTGGCTTGTGAATGGTCAGCAGGGGTCAACGAGCCATTTGGCCACTATAGTGGGCAATCGGACAAATAGTGGGTTCGTGGGACAGGGCGTGTGGCTTGTGAATGGTCAGCGGGGGTCAACGGGACATTTGTCGACTATAGTGGGTAATCGAACAAATAGTGGGTTCGTGGGATGGGGATGTGGCTTGGGACCGTTCAGTGGGGTCAACGGGACATTTGGCCACTATAGTGGGCAATCGGACAAATAATGGGTTCGTGGGACAGGGCGTGTGACTTGTGAATGGTCAGCGGGGGTCAACGGGACATTTGGCCACTATAGTGGGCAATCAGACAAATAATGGGTTCGTGGGACAGGGCGTGTGACTTGTGAGTGGTCAGCAGGGGTCAACGAGACATTTGGCCACTATAGTGGGCAATCGGACAAATAGTGGGTTCGTGGGACAGGGGGTGTGGCTTGTGAATGGTCAGCGGGGGTCAACGGGACATTTGTCGACTATAGTGGGTAATCGGACAAATAATGGGTTCGTGGGACGGGGCGTGTGGCTTGTGAATGGTCAGCGGGGGTCAACGGGACATTTGTCGACTATAGTGGGTAATCGGACAAATAATGGGTTCGTGGGACGGGGCGTGTGGCTTGTGAATGGTCAGCGGGGGTCAACGGGACATTTGGCCACTATAGTGGGCAATTGGACAAATAGTGGGTGAGTGGGACGGGGGCGTGTGGCGCCACACAGGATGAAGGTGGCGCTGCTTCTGGGATTCTCGGATTTTGGGGTGCTCCCGTCGGGCCTCTGTGGGGGTCAGGCCCCCCTGACCTCACACGGTCATTAGGTCGGCCTGGAGGTCTTCCACATGTTTGATCTTGCTTTTGTTGAGGCCTGGCCTTCATATTAGGATAAGGTTATGGTGATTGTTAATGTTTTACCCTGAAACAACACCAATTGTAATGTTTTGATATGATAACTTTATATTATGGTTTGTAGTACTTGCGTTCCACAATGGTACAATGTTGCCTGAGGGCAACAGCTGGATAATAAATGTAACTTTTTATTAAATATGAAATGTTTAATTCATTAAAAACTTGATAAATATGTTTGTTCAAGTGTTTAGTTAAATAAATTGATGTTTTCAATAAATCTATAATCGTTTTCTTCATGAAAATGTCAAATGTTTCAATTTGTCCATTGTGGTACAATGTTGCCTCGAGGCAACAAACTTTTAATTAATAAATTAATTAAAAAATAATTATAATGTTTATTGATATTGTTATAGTGTCCAATTTTAAGCAGGAAAAACATAACAAATAATTTTTTTCTCACTGATATCATATTGCGTACCATAGAGGGTTAAATATTTTAACGCGTAAAACTGAAAAAAGTAATTGCGTGCTTTAACACGTAAATGTCTACAGCACTAATATATATGCACTGTTATATACTGTATATATACACGCTGGTATCAATTGCCTCTAGTTGCTGATGGTATTGCTGGAGGTTACGGCCGAGGATCTAAGGCAAGCACGTGTTGATCCAGATGGACAACACGGCGATGGTTGGGTACATGGGAGAGCTCAATCGTGCAGTGCTGTATTCACCCACCCAGACATGCACATTTAATTTTGAATTGAATACTATTACAACATTGTTTTCCTGTTATCTCTGTAAAGCTGCTTTGAAACAATTTGTATTGTAAAAAGTGCTATATAAATAAAGGTGACTTGACTTGACTTGACTTAGCATTCTGATCTCATGCTCCTGACAACAGCCCTTCCCTGACGGATTCCTCTGAGGAAGGACCTCCTTTCTCAGGGATGGGCACAATTTTGCACCCCTGCTCATACCTCTGGAACCTCCACATCTGGCCCCTGGCGGCATGTGTGAGTGGCACAATCGGGTCAGTGCATGCTGTCCTGTAGGTGAGGTTGGAGGGTCGTCTGTCCCCCTCCACCCTGAAAGTAAATGTGGAAGTACATCTAGATGCAGTGGATGGTAAGTCTTTAGGGAAGCACACCCTGATCACCAGGTTCCCTCGAGGTGACATGCATTTGAATCATCCTAGGCCATGACTTATTCCCACATGAGATCTCTCTATTGTCTTGCTGGGACTACATAGAGCTCCTTTTGAGCTGCTGGAGTCAGTCGAGCTTACCGCCCTCTCATTGAAGATGGTGTTCTGTTCTCTTTTAGAGCCTTGAGATTGGTCCGGCATACTTTCTTGTAACCCTGAGACTCCGACTGAAACTACCCCTTTTATGGATCAAGTGATGAACTTGTAAGAACTGCCTCAAGACAAGGCAGACCAAGTACTATGTACAGCACGTGCCCTGCATATTTACTTGGACTGTTCGCAGAGAGACTATGATAAGCTTTTTGTCTGTTTTGGGGACAGCAGAAGGGGAAGGCTGTCTCTAAAGAGAGGTTGGACCACTTTATCATGGATGCTATTGGCTTGGCATTTCAGGCACAGGGAAACATCCATGAGGAGTGTTGCATCCTACTTGGTGCTAGCCAATGGCACCTCTCTAACAGGCATAATGAGGCTTTTGCAGAGCAGCGGGCTGGGCGACACCTAATACCGTGGCAAGATTTTACAATATTCGGTTTGAGCCAATTTCAGGTACAACACGAAACACAAATGTGTTGTCAGGTACGAGCAGGTAAACTGCCGGGCAACTGGCCGGGTGCTCTGCTTGCACACAGCACCTTTATCCTCCCCTGAGACAATAACATGCACTTTTTGTCCACATTTGTTCAAGAGTCTGGTGAATCCTATCTTACTTTCTGCACCCTGTGGCAGTCGAATTCGTCGGAGGAATTTGATTCCAGGCCCAGGACTCTTGAAGCATGCACTTTTGGTCAGCCCATATACTGGAGTTAGGTGCCAATATGTAGTAATTCTCTGATGGTAATCACATAATCTATGCTATATTAATGTCGGGTAGGATGTGGTTTCCATAGTGTTCTTTCTTAGCCTGGAAAGCCAGACCTACATCAAGACGTTAGGTCTGGGAACACACCATTGGCATACCTTAATCCGAGGGCCGGGATAAACGGTTGTCTTTCAAAATCCCTCTGCACGCAATAGGATAGCGCTACAACCAACCAGAGCAACGAACGGTTGTGGATGAGTGAGTCCCATGCGTTTTCCCACCAGGGTCTCTGGTCATCAAAACACCGAACACATCTTAATTTTTTAATAATGACTTAAGTAACAGTCTCTTAACTCCAAGTGCTCCAGAGTCGCTGCCAAAGCCGATTCAAAAGACCGCTTTTCGCCAGCAGCAGCAGTCATATTCTTTGTTTTCAAGTAGCAGAGAATTCACGCGGACCCGTCACAACTCTGCCGTCATTATGTTAAGCCCGCCCACCAACTCTATACACGATGTGATTGGCCTGACTAGAGTTAGTTTTTTCCAGCTCAAAAGCCAACGGAAAGTTGCTAGACTACACTGGCTGCAAAATATTTTTTGCTGCTGCTAGGGTGCGTCTACATTTCTAGGCTAGTTCTTTCTCCCGTCTTGGAGGAAAAGAGCTTCCTCAATGCATTGGTCTGCATCAGCTGTAGATTGGGTGGGTCCTTAACACAACCTGATGACATTTACATTGTTTATACATGGAACAAGGTGATTAGTTGCTTGCTGCTCCACATTTAAATAGCTGGTTAGAATGTTATAGCAGTTTGCATAGCACTTCAGAGTTTCTCTGAAACCCTCCACCTTCCCCAGCTGCACCTGTATAGATCCAGCCCGTTCTCATCCCAAGGCGTCATACATGTGACGCTTTTGACATTTTGTCGAAATCTTACGCACATGGCATCCTTTAGCGTCAATATTGACGCAGAACCCAAGGCGTCATACAGGTGACGCTCTTCTAAATCCGACGCACATGGCATCCTTTAGCGTCAATATAAGACGCAGATCCCAAGGCGTCATAACCTAACGCTACCCCAGACCTAAACTTACCCATAACAGTGCGTGTTATATTGACGCTAAAGGATGCCATGTGCGTAAGATTTCGACGTAATGTCATATGGCGTCACCTATATGACGCCAAAGGATGAGAATGCGTTGATAGATCTGCTATGGGTAATGTTATATATGCTATTTGTGCAGTAGCATGTCTTGCATGCCACAGCAGCGTAAACGTGTTTGTATTGGCAGTAGCAAGTCCCTGTACAATATCAGCAGCAGAAGTAGCGTAGCAGGCCTATTCTGCCATATACATTACCATATGCAGTTTTTATAACATCAGTAGACTGTCTTTAACATCTCGCCTGTAGTCTAGACAGTACGTTTTTAAAAAAAAGTTTTCTAGACAGTTCAATCAAGATAGTAATTCCAGTGATGTTTTTGGTTCTGCCTCAAGGGGTTTGTTTTCTCCGGCTGATTATTGACTTTCTGTTTTTGGTATCTCTCCTTTTGTGCTGCCGTCTGTCACCAATAAATGGCCCCTCTTACAAACAAATGAGGTGTTTCTCTGTAGTGTGCAACATCCCAATGCATGGCTAATCTTTATGAACCACTCTTATGAAATAATGACCCAACTTTTGATCCAGTTATTTTGGTCTGCATTTACATTCCTGCAAAATTTTCAGTGGATTAAACATATTAAGTTACACAACCTTATTTGCTGCAACATTTTTGCCATTTTGCCTTGATGACTAAATACTATGAATATGCATCACAAAACTCAGGCTGATTGACAAATATGTCTGACCTCTTCCACCATGCTGCAATATTTTGCAGACTTCACACTCAAAGACTAATGACATAGAATGTCTGCAAAATAAATACTAAAGGGCATGTCATGAGGAATTATATTTTCAATGATTTTGAGAATAAAAAATATTAGGCTAAAATAATAGTACTACGTCAAAACTAACATTTTGTTACTTCTGAAATTCATACTCTCGAAACATGCTGACATCATACAGATGAATACATTTCAATAAATAACCACCAAAATACTTGACTTACTATTTATATTACAAATTACTATTCACAATGTAATGCAGCTTTGCAAAAAGAGATCCAATTCAGTTTTTAACTGCACTATTCTTCAAAACACTCCAATGTTAAAACTATATTGGACAGCAAACACCTCATGAATTAGTGCAGCACAGCACTTTTTCTTATTTTGCATGGAAAGGGGGTGTTTACATAAAATTCTACAGCAAAAAAAATGCTGTTTCATAACTAAATGTCATAGACAGAGTGGGAAATGGTCTAAATTATGTCTTTCTGGTGAAAAAAGCAAACTATAATTCTAAGTGGACCTCAGGGAAACAAAAAAGCTGTTATTTGTTGCAACATTTGCCATTTCAACTAAACAACTTAACACTTTATGAAATATGCAGCACAGACTGTTCATCAATATGTTTAAGTTCTGCATGCTTGGTTATTTCTTCAAAAATATTACTTGGAAATAATTTTTAGTGGTCTGTTTTTTATTTCATATTTATTTTATTTTTCAATTTAGAACATGCCAAATGAGTCTAATTAAATTTCCAAATATTTACACTAACTGTCTCTTCTTCTGTCTTTCCTGCTTCACTTTCCCTCACTTCAGTCCTGTGAGAGTTTCAAGTATGTACCTCATATTATGGATGGAGATGGTGAACAGGCTCAGAGAGAAACATTGATGTGAACACCACCTGTATCCATAAACACATGTGCACGCACATCCCACAGGTCAAAGGGGTTTAGTGGACGTATCAATGACAAACACATTCGACAGTTTACTAAGTTGTTTTATTGCTCAAGTTAAGGAAGAGGCAGTCATTGACTCCTTTATCAAGAGTCCATTGAGTAATGACCAGGCCCTGTGAAGCCAACATACTTCCCAACAGCTCTCGGGATGAAGGGGCCTCAAGGAGAGCCAGGTTTGCAGTAATCATTGACTTATTCACTAAAACAAAATGATGGCTTTATTGTTTTCCTGTCAAGGGCCAGAGCCTTTGAGCTGTATTTATTTATTTCCGAAGTAACCAGTAGATAAGATATCTGTAAAAGCACCATCTCTACATGACTAGTGATGTGTACACATGTCAGTATGTCTTTGTGTTATGAGACATTCAGATCCTTTAATTACACTTTGTGTCAGTGACGACACTGTCCTGAGGTTAATCAATGGCAGGAATTGATCAGAAAGTACTTTGAGTTGAAGAGACATACAGTGAATGGCTCACTTTGACAAGTTGACCTCTTGATGGTTTAAAGGGATTTTCAAGCAAATAATGATATGGTTGTATGTTAAAGATGTTGCACCAATAGATACATTTAACTGGAAACCTTAATGATATAGTTCACCCCAAATAAAATTGTATGCAGTCTGATCTATGTAATTTTATGTGATTTGCATGATCGCAGATAAACACCTTTTAGCTTATCTCAGGTAATACGGCTCAAGTATTGCTGGTCTTTAAAATCTGCAAGGCTGATATCGCAGTACGATTACATGGAGATTTAGAGCAGCACTGGAGCAAGCACACTGCTGAGACTGTGATAACCACACTAATCTCTGTGCAAACTCATTAACTCCATGCACCAGTTTGCACCTCATATAGAATGCAGGCTGTATAGAGACCATGAAGCTTATTGATCTATATGAGAGAAATAGCAGCCATGTGTCTGATAATATGTGTAAAATCAAGCATAAAAAGAGTCACAGTTCAGTGCATATATTCAGCCATATTCCATATCTTACTACCCCCCACCCCTTAATTTTTTCTGCATAATTTAGTTTTTTATCTGACCCATAGAAAGACATACACTTTTTTTTTTGCCCTTGTGCTTTTAAAGCAGAAATCACAATTAGAAGCACTACACCGTTAAAGCCTTCATCTAACACAGAATGTGCCAAATGTATTTTCATGGGATTGTAATCTATTAAAATAAGATCAAGAAAATCAAGAAAACTGATTTCTCATGATATGACTCCTTAAAATTGTGCTCTATTATGCTATTTTAAAGTGGCCTAACTTTGTTTTGGAGGTCTCCTACAATAGGTTTGCATGCATCCAAGGTCAAAAAACACTTTAATTTTCTCATAATATACTTTGCACATTACCTAATTTCTCAAAGAGTCTTAAACGGTTTGTTTGAAGATATTGGGCCCTATTTTAACGATCTAAGCACATGCTCTAAAGCACACGGCGCAAGTGCACTTAGGCCGTGTCCGAATTCACTTTAACTAGTTTAACGACGGGAAAAATGGTAGGTGCACCCTGCACATGGTCTAAAAGGGTTGTCCCTATTCTCTTAAAGGACCCCTATTATGGATTTTTGAAAATTACCTTTCATGTAGTGTGTAACATAGCTCTAAGTCAGTGTTTCTCAACCTCTCCTGCAGGGACCCCCTGACAGGCCATGTTTCTGTTTTAACCCTGAAATGGCACACCTGATTCAATTCATTAGAGTAGGAAGAGTAGGAATTAGTCAATTAATCAATTAGTCAACTACTCATTAAGCCTTTAATTAATTAAATCAGGTGTGCCATTTCAGGGTTAAAACGGGTTAAAAGGCTGTCAGGGGGTCCCTGCAGGAGAGGTTGAGAAACACTGCTCTAAGTGAATGAAAACATCCTGAAAGTTTTAAATCTGAAAGTGCACCGTATATAAAGTTATTGTCTTTTAAAAGTAAGAGTCGACTCTGACTAAATTAGCGCTGGTCGCAGCGCTGCCAGTTCGGTTGTTCCCTGCCGGTTTGCCGCTTCAGGGCGCCGAGGTGCCTGCATTTCCTAACGATCCCCCAAGCAGGGTTGTAGCACAGTCAGTTCTGTTGTTCCCTGCCGGTTCACCGTTACAGGGCACCGAAGTGGCTGTTCGACCAATACCAGAGGCCAGTCTTGAGAGACTGGTCCACTTAGTAGATTTTCTGGCAGTGTGTAAGCTACTGCCAAATATATCTGATTGGGACCTGCTCACTATAGAAATGGTTACAGAATTCAGTTTGATTCTTCCGCCCAGATTTCTAGGGGTCCTCCCTACGTGGTGGACCCGAGCAGGCTCTGGTTATGGAGCAAGAAGAACAGACTATTCTGCGAAAGGAGGCTATAGAAAGGGTTCCTCTTCCCAGTATGGAGTCAGGGGTTTACAGCCATTAGGATGGAGGCTTACATTCAAACAGATTGTGTCACAGATTCAGTTTGAGGACTGGTTTGTCACGCGCCAATTTTGAAAAAAAAAATATTTTGAAAACCTTGAATCTCGCGTTTGCGGAGGCATCGTGTAGATTACGAGACCGTATAAATAAATATTACACCGGTATTGTCTGGTGATTATGGCTGCATTTAATTGTAAGAAATTAAAATGATGGAATATTATCATATAGAAGTAAGAAGTATTTCTTAATTATCTTAAGAAGTAAGATATTTTAATTCAGCCTACCATTCAGACTATTTACTTATCCTATTTATGGATGCATTTAATTCTGAGGAATTAAAATGATGAGCGGCAAATGCAGGCTGCTCTGTCTGCTCCACAGGCTTGCGGCCATGCAGTGTTCCGTCCACACATCGAAAATAGTTTTTTCCCCATTTTTCCCTGCCGGTCCTCCGCTTCAGGGTGTCGAGAACAAAACCGAAAGAGCCTGCCCTCTGGGGAGCCTTCAGGAAATTGATGTCCGTATCCCACCATTAAGTGCGCTGCGGGACACATTGGTTTCCAGCGAACGAACGCTGCTCTGTCTGCCCCACAGGTTTGCGGCCAGGCAGCGGTCACTTACCACATCGAGAATCATTTTGACCAAACCCTGCCGGAGAGCCTCTTGAGAGGATTGAGAACGAATCTTGAATAATACCTGAAATCAGTCTTGAGAGGCTGAATCCCTTAGTAGAATATTTCAAAGCATGGTAAGACCTGCCAAATATTTATCCTTGGGTCCTGCGCACAATAGAGAAGTGCTACAGGCTGCAGTTCGATTCCGCGAACTGAAATCCAATGGGTTGGTGTGGACTGCAGTTGACCCAGTGCAGGGCCGGGTATTGGAACAGGAAGTTAACTCCCTGCTGGTAAAGGAGGCCATAGAGAGTGTTCCTTACTTCATAGTTCCGCTACTTCATAGTTCCGAAGAAGGAGGGAGGGTTGCGCCAATTTTAGATCTAAGGCATTTGAATCGGTCTCTCAGGAGATTCAGTTTCAAGATGCTTACTATTCCCATCATTGTGAGTCAAAGAACCACATTCCTGGGAGTGGTGTGCGACTTGGTCACAATGCGGGCACAATTGTCTCCTGCACGGATCGAGTCCATCCTGGCCACGGTGACCAGTATAAAGCCAGGCCAAGCCAATACTGTAAAACATTTTCAGAGCGTTACGGGCCATGGCAGCAGCGTCCAACGCCATTCCATTCGCCCTGCTGCACATGAGGTTTTTCCAAAGGGGGAACCCGTTCCGAATGATCAGGATTACACACAGATGCATTTGTTCCCGATCTATGTGAAGGAAAAAGCTTGGTTTCTGTCCCAAGGCTCCGTGCTGGGAGCGTCATGTCACCGGAAAGCCACTTCGACTGACACCTCCCTCATAGGCTGGGGCGCGGTCATGGATGGCAGGGCTCTGAGGAGCTTCCTCCCAGACCTCAGGGGTCACCATGCAAACAAAGTGTTGGTGGTCTCCTACTTGATTCATCAGGGGGCTCTGAGATCGCACCCTCTATCCAGATTGGCACATCAGATCCTCCTGTGGTCCCAGGGGAAACTGTTATCTCTCAGAGCAATGCACGTCCCAGGGGACCAGAATCAGAGAGCAGACATCCTGTCGAGGTTGGGGCTGAGGCCCGGGGAATGGAGACTTAACACCATGGTAGTGAAGGAGGAGGGATGAGGGACCTGCTTCCACAGGCCAGGGGCTCAATATTCACTCTCGACCAGACCTGTGGAAACTTTGGTCCTGGCCCCTGAGGGGGCTCAGAACCTATAGGCTGGCCTGTCGGCTGGAGTTGTTGAGACCATACTCAGTTCCAGAGCTCCTTCCACGAGGAAATTGTATGGCCTAAAGTGCAATGTGTTTCCACTTGGTGTAGAGAACATGAGGTGGACCCAGTTAACGGTTGGCTTCAGTGCTGGAGCTCCTCCAAGATCGCTTCTTGGCTGGTCTTACCCCGTCCACACTCAAGGTGTATGTGGCTGCGTACGGAGGAAACGTACGACAAGCTGATGTCTCCCTAGAGGCCCATCACCCAGAGAAGTATTGAAAGTATGATGGGCCTCTGGGGAGACATCAGCTGGTCATACGTTTCCTTTGTGGGGCTTGGAGGATGAGACCTGGGTACCAGGTTTCCCACATGGGACTTGGCAGTGGTTCTTGAAGGGCTGGCCGAGGCCCCCTTCGAACCTCTGGAGTCGACTGAGGCCAAAAAACTATCCCTCAAGGTAGCTTTTTTACTAGCCATTACTTCTCTGAGGAGAGTAGGAGACCTTGAGGCACTCTCGATATCTCATGGGTGCCTGGAGGTTGCTCCAGGCAACATTAAGGCTATCTTGCATCCCAGGCCGGGCTATGTGCCTAAAGTGCCATCTAATGTGGCACAGCCTATGGTTCTGCAGGCTTTTCATCCTCCACCTCACTTGACGGCGTATGAAGAAAGACTTAATTTGCTCAGTAAGTACAGACCATCAGTAATTGGGTCGTTCAGGCTATCTCTTTGGCCGATCAGGTGAGCAGCTTGCCTTCACCTTTGGCTGTGAGGGCTCATTCAACCAAAGGCATGGCATCCTCTAGAGGTCCCCGATCCAAGAAATGTGCGATGCAGCAGGATGGGCCACCCCTCATACTTTTATAAGATTCTATAGCCTGGACATTCCTTCTATGCCAGGCACTCTAGTGCTCTAGTCCTAAGTCTGCCTGTGCACAGCTTCACACTGGGACAGGCAGGGCTTGTTGTGGCATAGTGGGTACTCGTTCCCTAAAGTGTCGTAGTTGACGCAGTTCGAGGTCCCTCGAAAGGGAATGTCTCGGGTTACGACTGTAACCCTTGTTTCCTGAGAAGGGAACGAGACACTGTGTCCATCCACCACACTTTCCCCTGCCTGGGAGCGACTTGCTTCATCACAGAAGCTAACTCTGTTGTGTGCTGGCGTCCCATTGTAGTTTCCATGTATGGATGTTAGATGTTACGTCATGACGCAGCACCAATCAGGATTGGATTAGTTTCATTCATACTTCAGATGCTTTGCACTAAGGGCGTTCCCCAAAGAGTCGTAGTCTACGCAGTGTCTCGTTCCCTTCTCAGGGAACAAGGGTTACAGTCGCAACCTGATACGTTTTCAGACCAGCAGGCCCATGGGCGCAAAATGCATTTGCTATTTAAACAAAGCGCAGGATGTGAAAATGATTACTGCGTCCGGCTGAAACTAGCAAATAAAACCTTGCGTCTCTCTAAACCCCTCCTTTCCGTGAGCCTCCTCTGCTCTGATTGGTCAGAAGGCCCAGTCAGTTGCTATATGTCTACCGCTTACAACTCGTGTCAGAAACAAAATGAAACAACTATTGCCATATATGAATTTCAGCTCCAGAGGCTTCCTCAGCGCTTCATACTCAGTGATACAAATGATGGCGTCAGTTTTTATGTATAAATTCCAGCACAAGTCCTCATCCTTTTGAAGAGCATGCAAAGTGGATTCGCAGTGAAGAAGACTTCGCGACAAGTCTTCGCGACAAGTCGACAACACAAGCCAAATGCGTTCAGGTCTCAGCTACGTCAGAGTTTGAGGGTGGGTCAAAGACGGCATTTAAAGGCAGCCAGTGAAGACCATAGGCTGGCATTATGCAAATTTGTTACATTGTTAAGCATAAGTGAGACATTTCAGCAGCTCAGATTCTTTAGTTTAGGAGACAATACCTATATTTGTTGTGCACTTTAATCTTTAATACATTCACAAACAACTATACTACACATTGCATGAAGGGTAATATTCGAGAAAGCATAATAGGGACACTTAAAGTCATGATGCCTATATGCCATTTTAGCCTTTAACAAGGACTCTGTGAGGCCTGGTGCAAGAGAAACAGGAATTTTAATCCTCTTTGTGCCTCTCTCAGCTATGATTAATCTTTTCAATATTAGGCACGATGAGAAATAATCTCTGAAAGAGCCCACGTCTACACAGGAGGAGGAAAATTCATTTTTTTGAGCTAGCTGTGGATGAAAGTCATACTTTTAAGATGTGGGGAAAAAGTATGTTTGGTAGGCCTCTACAGAAGCAAAGACCTCCGAGCATTTATTTGCTAATTCATCTTGTTAAGGAAATCCAAAAAGTTACTTTAATGGTTCGGATATCTGAAAATGTTCCTCTATTGCAATGCACGGATAAACTGAGTGTCAAATCAATTGAAATTAAATAGCCTCTATTCCTGTAAGTGTTGCTGGCTGCCTTCATAAAGTATTGGCAAAATAATCTAGTCTAATTTGTGAAGTCAAAGAACAAAGGCAGTGTTGATGAGACCTTGCCAACGTTCTCAATGAGTCTGCATTTCCTACTCACACAAGGTTATTGGACGGACACCTGCGTGTGGCGCTGCCACTGAGCTGTTGAGAACCAAAGTTAAAATCACAGACACTTAGCGGATACACAGTGCTGATGATTGTTCAAAGGCCACAGAGGACTGTATTCTTAACCCCAGCATTTCCTGGAATGTGGTTGGGAGCTGAAGGCAAGCACGTTTTTTCCATGTCCCTGAAATTCCATGGCTTTGTCATATCTCCCACTGCAACTGCTGAGGAGTTGAGCACAGTAAATTCATCCAATTACATGTTTTAAAGTTAGAACATTATTATATACCTACATATTATAGTCCATCAAAAACAGAGCATCCCAGATCACGAACATTCTGACATGGAATGGCATTCATAACGCTGGTCGCTAGAGACCTCCAGCTATCTTCCCTCACCAGATTACAGTATACTAACATGAAGGAGGTGGGTAACAGCACACCTCAGAGTCTGGAGAGATATTAGAGGCTTTCAAACAATGTGTTGATAGACCGCTTCCAGTTCTGATGGTGTAAATCCCTTTGGCATTGCATAAGGGTGACTGGGGAGCCAGAAGACTGGAGGTCAACCGAGGAAGTGTCACATGATTCTAACCAAACTGTGAAGACATGAGAAGATGAATTGCATATAGTTGCATGCATTATTTCAACACAAAACCTTGCAATTTATTCACAATCGTCTACTAGATTGCCAATTTGATTATATATATGATTTACTTATGGTGATTATTTTAATCAAATTAATCTCAATGAATAACATTAAAATTTACTTAGAAAAAGCTTCTATTAAACAGATTACATATGGCAAAAGAAAACACTGAATATTACTTGTAAAGTGATATTAAAATAAAAAAACAATGTTTTTTTTTTATTTCAATATATTTTGAAACTTAATTTATTCTAGGGATGCACCAAATGTTCGGCAACTGAAATTATTCGTCCGAAAATAGCAAAAAAGGCACTTTCGGTGTTTGGCTGGATAAGTGAAAAGACTGAATACATTTTACCAAACAATGACATTTTTGATGACGCGATCAAATGGCAATCAGCGTAGAGTAAGAGGCGCTTTATGAATCCAGCAAACATGTCGTCAGTGTGGAAGCATTTTAAAGTGTCTGAGAAAGATGCAAAAATGTGCATTTACAGCCACTGTTCTGCTGAATTGTCTAGGGGTGCATCTGCAAAAACTTACTGCACTACAAGTGTAATTCAAGTCAGCGCCAGTTCAGCAGAAATCCTGCCCTCCAGCTAATTTCATTGGTTAATGTTACAGTGATGGGTAGGTTTAGGGATCAGAGTTTGGTGTAGGCAACCAGAACATTGATTGACATGGCCAATGAAATCTTTAGAATCGGCTGCAGGGCGGGATTTCCGCTGAACTGGTTTGGGGAATAAAGCAAAGTCAAGTCAGAAGATGTCAAAGAAGTGTGTGTGTACATTAAAGAGGATCTTTACAAAGAGTTTATCGAGTTATTATGTGCAGTGAGTTGTGAAAAAATAACTCATAGTGGTAAAAAAAAAAAATCTAAATCAAAACTCCAAAATCACTTCTGTTTGCACCTGAATGGTAAAATACAGACACAGTTGTCAATACGCCCATCATGTGGACTATCTCACGTAAATACAGTCGGTTATGGCTTAACAGCTCGCTGAAAACCGGATATGTGCCGGGTAGATCCAAGCATTCGGTCTTAAAGGGGACAAAATCAGACTTTTTCCGTGTTTAAAGAATAATTCCGATATTTAGCACTTTGAGTCTATTTTCTAGTTTGTTTTGGATGAACTAGAGTGGTGGAAACAGAAATTTTGACAATGGGTCCTGTCTCGACCTTTTGAATATTTTAGAATCGCCTCTGACCGCTTTAGAGTGGCTGTCTATGAGCATGCACAAACATTTCCTCAAAACAATCTTTAGCGTTCGTTTTCAAAACTGTGCAACTCACCGAGTGGTTAGTGGTGTTCGTTGATGTTACAAAACTAGTAGCGTAGCGAAATACAGTTTCTGATGTGTTTTATTTGCCATTTTGTAAAATCGCATGATTTCTGTTGGAGGACTCATTGCAATAACTTGTGCAATAAAACACAACAGAAACTGTATTTCGCTACGCTACTAGTTTTGGAAAATCAACGAACACCACTAACCACTCGGTGATTTGCACAGTTAAGGGTTGTTTTGGTTGCATAAACTGCTTAGAAACGTTTTTTTTTTATTTTTTTATTCCATACTGGTGCTAACTTTTTAAAGTCAGTTACACAAAAAGGTAGATTGGTCTAATTTGAAACCAAAAGTAACACTGATTACCTCTTGATTAATTTCTAGTTGGTCAAATTAGTTCTTAAGATACAGTCTTAACATAGTGGCTAAGTTTATGAAACTGGCCCCTGGTTTCAAAGAAAGGGCTTAGATTAAGCTAGGATTAGGCCTTAGTTCAATTAGGGCATTTAATAAGCTTTTAGAAACATGCATTAGAGAAAGAAAGAAAAAAAACATTACTGGTGTGCATCCTGAGACACAACAATGGTACAGAAATACTTGGGACTAAGCTTAAGCCTTGTCTGTGAAACTGGCATCAGTTATAAACCAGTTACTCCCCACCACCTTCCACTATCTAGCACTCAGAACTGCAAGCTGGGGAAATACCCTGAGCAAATTTCGACCAGCCCTAGTTTGTGCCATTACTGGATTTGCATAATTCCTTGAGTTTGCAAAAACATTGCTGACAATGTGTGCAAATAAACAATGCTATAGCAATTCCCTTAAACATGTCTGTAGGCCGCAGGGATGATGTCCACTGAATTCTTCCCTAAACGTGACTGTCCTCTACTGGCCGCAGACACTGCCTTGAATTTTTTTTTTTTTTTTTTTTTTTTTGGGAAAAGGAAAAGGGAGAAAATATTATGCTGATCGTTTGAAGTGCTCTGCTTTCATGAATGACTTCACCATTCAACTTTACTATTTACAGGATATGCTATCAGTGAGGTTTTGGCTTGATAATTATTTTCTCAGCGAGGACTCTATCTGAGAGTTTAGTACACCTCAGGATGAAATGAACTAAAATTATCCAAAGTGTCTAGTCTACAACAAAGCACACTGCACAGAATACTGTGTCCCAAAATGCAATTAACTAAAATGTAAAATCATATTTGTGCTGCTGTTTCATGCTGCTTCAGATGCTCGGGAGCATATCTTGGGGCTTGACAATGTTTCAGGCCAATCTGTATTCATCCACATCACTTTTGGTCCATTTCAAGTCACTACTTGCACAGCCATAATATCACTGATAATTTAAAAACAAGAAAGAAACCAGGTGGCCCTTTTTTCCAGGACTGTTGTGGAATGTTCAGCTACTATTGGAGCGATACAGTTTCAAATGGAATTGTATGTGTACAATTCATCAGGATGGAGAGCATTCTTCTCTTGACTTGTGCATTTTTTCTGCTTTTAGAGGGGCTATATGTAAGAATTTTCATCTATTAATTGTTTTTTATTGCCAATGTGTGAACAGCTTGTAACAAAACTAACTAAACCGCGACCTTCCCCGACTTCCTAGGTTGTCCATGAAAGCCTGTGGACTGATTTATGTGAAGAACTTGGGACGTTATGCCAGGAAAATTTCTGAGCCCCTCTCTTCCGTTCAATGATACATAAAATGAATGCAATGTAATGCCGAAAGAGCATCTATATACTGTAATGCCAATGTATCATGCAAAGAAAATGGATTAATTCAAATTAGTCTCAAATATACTTTATAATTAATCTATCATAACAGTGTAATTTTAATTACCTCATCTGTCAACATGATGCCGTTGAGTTGGTCCAAACATAGGCATATTAAAATCGCTATGTTCAGATGCTGTGGTGTTTATTTATTGAGAGGAAAGAATGTTATTGACATTGCAGCATTTACGTAGCATCCTATTCATCTAAAATTCGTTCTCAGCAGAGTGGACTGCATCAGGATGTTCGTTCAGCATTTCTCTGCAAAGGTATTTCCAACTGATTTTGACTTTAAGCTACAAAAAACAGGGCATTTAATCATTACGAACGTCTGTTGTACATGTGCACGAGTGCGAGCATGAGCAATAAATCTGTGTTCACACTGTCAGTCCAAATCCGATTTTTTGTGTGTCCGATTGGAATCAGATTGTAAATTATTCGAAAGGGCCTTAACTGTCCACACTGTGTATCGCAACTGTTCGGATCTGATCTGTGGGTCCCGTGGCGCTCTTTCATTTTCCCAAATATATGAATTAGTTTATGGCAATGACGTTGTGTTAGTCAAACGCCAACAACAACAAACCATAAACCATGCAATGACATAAACCATGCAAATTCCGATTAGAGCTAAACTTAACTAGAGCAGACTAAAACAGATTCCTAGAAATGTGATTTGAATAGGATTTCAAACCACATATGAATGAAGCTCAAAACGGATGCGTAAAAGTCACATTTCATTTGATTTTTTCCTGTTAACACTGGATGGCACTGATCGCTGCATCCAATTTACATTTCCATGGTAACATCTATAAAGTCAACAAATCAACAATAACTCACTATGTGGTGGGTTCAGTGTCTGCAGCTACTTTCCACCCATCCTCTCCACTCACACCTTTGGGTCCAGCTGGGAAAGTCATTACCTGCTTGCTGTATTGACCCAGCATGCTCAGTGTTTCAGAGAGGAGTGCAGCGACTGCCCAGAGGCTAATTCACAGCACAGCGTGAGATAGAACAAACCCACGGGCAGAGGAAATACAAAACACCAGATCTGTGCTTCTGAGAGATATATGCTGCAAGTTATTGTATTCTAACAGACTGTCATGTACAAGCTAAGTAGTATGCTGACCTAAAATATGTGTGTGTGTGTGTGGTGTGTGTGTGTGTGTGTGTGTGTGTGTGTGTGTGTGTGTGTGTGTGTGTGTGTGTGTGTGTGTGTGTGTGTGTGTGTGTGTGTGTGTTTAGTATTGTGATATTCTATTAGAATTTGCTTATCATATGTAATATCTCACACTATGCTAGTTTCTGTAATTTGTTCAGAATGCAATTCAAGGCAAAAATCTGTACAAAAGTCATTTAGTATAGCCAGCCTTCAATCACACGAAATTAAATAAAACCATTGAGAAATTTCAGCTCCAGAAACTAAAATATGATGAATTAAGTTGATAAATAGGTGGGTCAAAACAAGTACTTAATCTACAGAAACCTTAGTAGTTCAAACTATATATTATGAGGCATTTGATTTTCTATGCAACATTTTATTTTATTTATTAAATATAAAATAAATATACACAACAAATTTACACCTATAACATATTAACTTTGTTGTAAGAAATTCAATGACACTGTATGATATGATAAATATTTGACTTCTTAATACTTAATTTATATTTATGTCCTTATCACTTACTTTCTTTTTGTAGTTCAATAAAGACGAATGGCTGAATCATGGAATATAGGAAAACATTTAAAACACTTGTGACTTAAAGCCCCCAAAGAGAGTGCGAGGAAACGCAGACATTTTCCTTTCATTCAATTTATTGAACGCCATTAATCATTAGCTTACATATGACCCCCAAAGAGCCAATTCAAACACAGAAACCAGAGCAAGATTTACTGCTGGGTCATTAGAAAGACATGCAACACAAGGAAAAATTTCTCAGTGAAACAAGTGCTAAAAAATGAGCTCCAAAAGAACAACTCCCAATCATCAAAAGAAAGATGGATGTTAAGAGTGAATTTTGTAATTTGACGTTCTGCTATTTTCATGGCGTTTGAGCTGTTTATCTTGTCTAATTATTCTACCCTTACTTTTTTTTTCCTTAAAGAGAGAATTATGGGTACTGTGGAACCCTTATCCACATGACTTATTGTTTTTACTGTTGGCTTTATTTTTAGGGTTGTGGATGTAAAACTTTCATGTTTGCTGAACTTGTCTGCTTTAA
The DNA here is from genome assembly GCA_036326025.1 of Chrosomus eos. NCBI lineage: Eukaryota > Metazoa > Chordata > Actinopteri > Cypriniformes > Leuciscidae > Chrosomus > Chrosomus eos. Next base: position 28,415,893 of record CM070833.1, on the reverse strand, counting down.
AGTTCCATCACGTTCAACATGTTCCACCACAACTGGGCACAAGCAGCCTGAATTGTGAAGAAAGTTGCTTTGTGTGGTGGTCTAAACAACTAAACATATCAGGTTAAACCAAATCCAGAAGAGGAAAACTGTGCGAGGCCTGTTAATGAAAGACAGACAGTTTAGCCTCAATAGTCGGTAAACAGAAAGCAGGAAACTTAACATGAAAATTCATGCGCATATATTCAAACTTAATTCTTAAGCACTTAATTGTGCTTTCATGTTATGTCAGCAATACTGCATTCAGATTGTGGTCTTCACAAATGTCTGGTTAGGGATTGTACATAACAAGAAGAGACCTGAGGTCAACATTATAATTCGCTCAAGGCCTAAGGAGAACCTGGGTCAACTAAGCAGGACCAAATGGACTCTTTTAAAAGGGTGTGAGTCCAAAGTCCAGGATTACCAAGGCCATTAACACTAAAGGCTGTGCTTTATAATGGACTTGGGGCTCGTTGGAAAAAATCAAAATCCTACTTTGCCTGCCTGCTGCAGCACCGAGGTACAAATCCTATTGCTTTTATGTGGCTTCAGAGGGCCGTTGACTTCAGCTAGGGCTTATAGAACCATGAGGCCCCAGCAAATAGATCAAGCATGTAAGGACAGCATTGAGACACTTTGCCACCTTACTGGAATAATTAGTTGACTCGTTCAACCTAATGATGGTCTTATCCTCAGAGCAGGGACAGTGATGATTGAAACAGGGGAAGAAAACCCTCTGTATGGTGGAATTGAAGGCCAACACATTTACTGCTATAAAAACACAAAATCCCTCACAGAAAGAGCTCTATTGTTGTCGAGGATGGAGAGCGTGCCATATATACGCGACTCTAATGAGACCGCTGACAGCACAGGCAGGAGAAATCAAAGAGTACTGAAGGTGTCGAACTCATTGAGCTGTGAAAAGAACAAGCAGAACTGAACAGGTGCAGAGCTGTCTGTTACTCTCACTTTTTTATTTAGTCTTAAAAGTGTTATTTTTGTCCACAATGAAAATGTGATTTATATTGCTGGCGAATATTGCTTAAAATTATTTGTATTGCTTGCAATACAATAAATTACAAACTGACAAACAGATGTGATTAAAAATACAATGCATAAAATAAATCCCCCTCTGAAAACCCCCCCAAACAAATCACAATTTAGATGTTTAAAATGTTTTGGGAAACTTACCATTTAGGCACTTTTGTTTGAGTATTTCACATTTAAAGTAACTTTTTGGCCCTCTAGCAGTTAAAAAAAAACAGCATTAATTTTGCGGAAGAACATTGTTTTGGTTGTGCTTCGGCTCTGCGTGACTGCGCAGATGAATATGGTTCCTACTGCTAATAAAACATTCAATACTAGATTTAAGCGATATATCTGGTTTAGATGGAAAGAATCTCAAGCTGATTATCTGAAGACGTTATTAGCCGCGTTTCCACTGCCAGGCCAGGGCCGGGCCAGAGCTAACAGCGAGCCGAGCCAAGCCCGTGGCCTCGGGCCTCAAGCACCGTGCTCGCGTTTCCATTGCCGGGCCAGTAGCCCTGCAGCGCTGCCCTAAACCCCGCCCCAACACGCCTTTCTGGATCAAACGTCATACAATACAACCCAACCCATTTCAGCGGGTATTATGAATGTATTTATAATAGGAAGATAGCATGTATATTAACTCACCGGCTGCAATAGTGTCCCGATTGTCTCGCGAGTGGACGGTGCTGGGTCACCGTACATCAAGTCGAACCATGGAAAGTCCCTTCTCTGAGCTTCGCTTTGTCCATTGTGCGTTTTAATCGCCTTGTACAATATACTGCGCCCGTGACTTGTTTATTTTTCCTGAACTTGAAGCGTTGCTCGCTGAATGCTTAGCTTAAAAAGTTCAGCATCGATGCATTTTATAACGTCCTCGTTTCTTCACACGCCGTCATTCTTCTGCCCAAATGCTCAGAAGAGCTTTGGTATCTTCCACAGACCAGTACAGGCGATTCTCCATTTCGAGCAGCGATTATTTTTCGCGATATAAAACAGTGAAATGTGCATCTTGCTTCAGATCATAACGTTCCATAACACCGATAAACTCCGCCTTTTACCTTGAGCACGCCTCTAGCCCGAGCTGGCCCGCTTTGGCCCAAGGTATTCGACAGGCCAGAAATCGTTGGCCCCGAGGAAGCCCCGCTCAAGCCCCGGAAGTGACAGTGGAAACGCGACTGGCCCTGGCACGCACCAGCACGGCTCGGCCCTGGCCCGGCAGTGGAAACGCGGCTACTGTAGCTATCTATACCCATTATAAGACACAACACTTTCTCGAAAATAAATTCCAGCACAGCGCTGTAACAGCCCCTACCTTAAAATTATCTTTAGCTGTACCTTTTTAATAGAGGAGGACAGTTATAGATTGGCACCAGAACAAGGACGGTAGTAGTACTACTACAACTTATAATTCATAGTAACATAATAACATTTCCACTCACCCGCTAGCTTCAGACACCAATCATCAGACAAGAAAAAAACTGGAGAGTCTGATGTTAAACTGGCCTAATGTTTGTACCCAAGAAATTGGTTGGACAAACCTTGTTAAATACTGCATCATTAGGTCTCAGGAATAAAGTGTTTGTGTGGGAGAACATAGTGGATGGTTATAATTTGGACTACCGTTTGTCATTTACAGAACTGTATATCATCATCATCATCCATCATCATCATCATCATCATCATCATCATCATCATCATCATCATCATCATCGTCTACACAAAATACGACAGACATTTTCCTAAGGACACATTTGCACTTCTCAATAGACAATGGTCAGATAAGGTTTTTCTTTTTATCCATTATTCTCATCTGAAACTATGCTGTTTGCTTTTATGTCAGCGGGATTCATCCATAAAGGTTTATAAGGCTGTTGATTGTTATTGCGGTATTCTTTATCATACCTCATCAGTCTATATTGTGGATTGTGTACAAACTTTATTGCATATAAACACTTAAATTTATTTCTGTTGGAAGATTTTTCTCAATAGTTATATCCTGGTTGAAAATGATTGTGGTGCATAGAGTGGTTGGTTGGCCCCTCCCTTAAAATTATCATTAGCTGTGCCTTTTTTATCATAAGAGGATGGTAATAGCGCTACAACAACCATGCTGAAATGACCCTTCACAATAGATAATGCTTAAAGGGCATGGAATTTTGAAAATTACCTTTCATGTAGTGTGTAACATAGATCTAAGTGAACGAAAACATCCTGCAAAGTTTTAAATATGAAAGTTCACCGTATACAAAGTTGTCTCTCAAATGTAAGAGTCGACTCTTGAGTCGCTGATATGAATCGATAGACGAACAATGCTTTTTCTCTATCTAGATGACGTCAACTTGACAAGTTATTTGAATAAAATAGCCCCCTTATTGCGCTCGTAGACACCAGGGAAAACTTGAAAACATCATTGCGACGAGACGCTGTGTTCTGAAGTGCGACGCAAAAGCAAACTTTTTTCATCTGCCCATGGAGGAGCATTTGAAGACTAAGTGGCTACAGTTCATATATACAACTATACCACAGAAGTATACCCCGAACCTTGTGCTGTGTTCGCGTCATTTTAATGACGATTGCTTTACAAACATAAATGCTTTCAAGTCTGGATTCGCGAGCCGGTTAATACTGAAGGAAGGTTCAGTACCACGTTTATTTGGATCGGCTTCCTCCTCCAAATCACAACCTGTAAGTATTATTAATAATTGTTGTTTGTATGTGTTTTGCAGCAGCATGCTCAATAAGTATTTGTGTGTGTTGTGTAAGTTATGCTCAGCGCAGCTTCTAGGTCTCCAATGTCAATTTTTTTTAAATATGCGAAATGTTTGTCGTTGTTATTAGCCGCGTTTCCACTGCCGGACCAGGGCCGAGCCGTGCTAGTGCGTGCCAGGGCCAGTCGCGTTTCCACTGTCACTTCCGGGGCTTGATCGGGGCTTACTCGGGGCCAACGGCCAGGGTTTCTGGCCCGTCGAATACCTTGGGCCAAAGCGGGCCAGCTCGGGCTAGAGGCGTGCTCAAGGTAAAAGGCGGAGTTTATCGGTGTTATGTAACGTTATGATCTGCGGCAAGATGCACAATTCACTTTTTTTATATCGTGCAAAATATTCGCTGCTCGAAATGGAGAATCGCCTGTACTGGTCTGTCGAAGATACCAAAGCTCTTCTGAGCATTTGGGCAGATGAAAGGGTACAACATCAATTTGACGGCGTGTGAAGAAACGAGGACATTATAAAATACATTGATGCTGAACAAGCTAAGCATTCAGCAAGCAACGTTTCAAGTTCGGGAAAAAATAAAAAAGTTGCGGGCGCAGTATTGTACAAGGCGATTCAAACGCACAATGGATAAAGCAGAGGTCAGAGAAGGAGGTTTCCATGGTTCGACTTGATGGACGGTGCTGTTAGTGGCGACTCGCGAGACAAGTCGGGACACTATTGCAGCCACGGCCGGTGAGTTAATACATGCTATCTTCCTAACTTAAAAAATAAATAAATTCATAATACCCGCTGAAATGGGTTGGGTTGTATGACGTTTGATCCAGAAAGGCGTGTTAGGGGCGGGGTTTAGGGCAGCACTGTGGGGCAACTGGCACGGCGGTGGAAACGCAAGCCCAGTGCTTGAAGCCCGAGGCCACTGGCTCGGCTCGGCTCGCTGTTATCTCTGGCCCGGCCCTAGCCCGGCAGTGGAAACGCGGCTATTGGAGTTGTCATAAAGAATAGAGCAATACCTTGTAGTACTGCAGTGCTTTATCAATATGTTTATGCCTTGGGCTAACGCAAACAATAACTGACTTGGTCATCTGACCAATCACAGCAGATTAGCATCACGCAAAGAAGGGGTTTGTAAAAATGAGTCGTTAATGAGCAAAAAATGAGCAAATCAGGTAAAAATAAATGCAGATTATAAGACAACAAAAGGGTTTTTTTTTGTCATTGCATGCATGTAAAACTGTTGTTGGAGACTCTCAAAACATTTTAAATGCCATAATAGGTGCCCTTTAAAGGATAATTCCGGTATTTAGCACTTTGAGTCTATTTTCTCGTTTGTTTTGGACACAGAAATTTTGACGATGGGTCCTGTCTCGACTTTTTGACTATTTTAGAATTGCCTCTGACCGCTTTAGAGTGGCTGTCTATGAGCATGCACAAACATGTCCTTAAAACAACCCTTAGCATTCGTTTTCAAAACTGTGCAACTCACCGAGTGGTTAGTGGTGTTCATTGATGATTTAGTCATCTCCAGTTCATCCAAAACAAACTAGAAAATAGACTCAAAGTGCTAAATACCGGAATTATCCTTTAATAATGAACTCTGTTAGAGAGCTTTATGTCAATTCATCTGTTCAATAAAATACATTAATCACCTGTTGAGTAATAAAAAAAGTAATCTCTAAGTCGCTTTTACATTTCAAATCCCTCAGTACTTGCAATATCCAAAAAGCCAAGCTAATGTTGATTCTTGTTTTATTACAAGCTCTGTCACGTTCTATTTTTTCCAGCAGACTCTACTCTGTTTATCTTGTTGTTGTTTTTTAAACAGGTGATTACTCAGATGTTGGAGATTTAGTGTGCTCCTTGTGAACCTTTCTGGCTCATTGTGTCAACTAACCCATGTCTCTTCCACACCATACATGCGTCAAAGTAGCCATAGCAACTGTTTCCAATGAACGGATATGAAAAGACATGCAGGTTATTTTATTACTTAACCTTTATTTTACATGCAAGGTTGAGTAAGGTAAGTACCCAATTACGCATGAAAAGAATCCTGCTCTATCTAAAATATAAACAGTTATAACAGGCTTAGCATAGTGAATTCTGGTAAGATAAAAACACGTTTTGGAAAAAGGATTGATGGTGTATTGACTTATCTTTTTAATTTTAAACTACATATAGCACTTTTAAGTTACATATAGCACTTTTAACATGGGCTTATTCTAGTGGATGAATGCTGGTTGGGCATAGACACATACTCAGCAGTTAATCATTAAAAAGAAATAATCACCACACATAATTAAATAATAAATCAAATCTGCCTTTTAACAGAAATATGGCCCGGAAAACTGATACACTTGGTCACCCCATCCTCGAGATCTGATCCTGTATTATGTGGTCAGATTTCCAATGTTTGCATTAACACTCCATCACTCAAAATCATTGACGCAGATTTACAGCTAATGCTCAGCCAATAATTATAATTTTTTGGATGCACCATCATCTAACATCAATAAAGCACATACGTAATTCAACCTACTTACATTAGCAGAGAGAAAACATATACACGTATCTCTAAATTTTCGATCATCTCCATCCAAGGAAATCCTTGTAAAATGTTCTCTGAAAATGATTGAATTAGGAGGATAATGCTCTTAGCACACACATGGTTTTACCATGAAAACTGAGCAGCATCCTGCTGAAGCATTTAAAGCCTTCACCTCTAACTATAGAGCTGTTGACCCAAACATCAACCCCTGTGAATCCACTTCCCTTAACCACTAATGCAATTAGAGTTTCTGCCAAACATAGAGGTGTTAAGGCCACGTCCAAACATCCATGCCAACATGGCTAGCGTGAGCATCAATATATGTAACACTATAAAGAACCCATATAAATATATGTGTCTCTCTCCAACCACAGAATAACAATTTATGATTTGTAAAATCAACAATTTGCTCAACTGGACGGAAAGCCAGGGGTGACGAACTGCATGTTTTTGTCCCCTTTTCATTTTTTTTTATAGACTGGTTTTATAGAAAGTCCTCTTGGGGTCATTGGGGATATCGTCTCAGGTTACTATTGTAACCATAGTTCCCTGAGAACAGGGAACGAGACGATGCGTCGAAAACGCTACGGGAACGCCTTCTGCGTGAATGCGTCTGAAGCATCTATGCCAACTAGTCCAATGGAAAAAGGGAATGAGCGCCACGGGCGGGTGACGTCATGACCAGGAAAGGATAAAAGCACTTCCGCTGCGAAACGCCAGTTAGCTTCGAAATTGCCGAAGCGAGCCGATCGCAGGGACGCCAGAAGTATGACAGAGGGACGCATCGTCTCGTTCCCTGTTCTCAGGGAACTATGGTTACAATAGTAACCTGAGACGTTCCCTTATCGAAAAGGAAACTTCGAGATGCGTCGAAAACGCTACGGGAACGAGAATACCCAATGCGCCATAATTCAAGTACCTGAGTGTCAGACTGTTCAGCTAAGCACTAAGCACCTGAGAACCTGGGGCAGCATCCAGGTCTAGGCTGTAAAACCTCACGAATGTGAGCGGAGAGGACCAGCCCGCCGCATCACAGACATCTTGGAGAGAAACCCCATGCAGTAAGGCTTTAGAAGCCGCCATACTCCTGGTCGAGTGAGCTCGGACCACCAAAGGACAAGGCTGGCCCGAGTACTCGTAAGCAAGTGAAATAGCCTCGACTATCCACTTACTGACTGTCTGTTTGGAAGCAGGAAGACCTTTTTTAGGTGATCCAAAGCAAATAAATAGTTGATCGGACTTCCTGATTGAGGATGTCCGATGTACATATGTGTCCAATGCTCGCACTGGACACAAGAGGTGCAGTCTTTCCTGGTCCGCAGTTGTAAAGGGAGGAGGACAGAAAGCCTGCAGCACAATAGGCCTCGGAGTCAAGGTCGGCACCTTAGGGACGTATCCCTGTTTTGGATATAGGAACGCCTTGACCATCCCCGGTGCAAATTCAAGGCAAGTGGGGGAGACCGAAAGAGCCTGAAGGTCACCAACTCTCTTGAGGGACGAAATAGCTAGCAGAAAGATAGTCTTAAGAGTAAGGAACTTCTCTGAGACCGAATCTAAGGGCTCGAATGGGGCCCTAGACAGGCCTTCCAGAACTATTGTCAAGTCCCAAGCTGGCACCCTAGTGCGAGTTGCAGGCCTTAGCCTCAAAGTGCCACGAAGGAAACGTGTAATCAGGGGGGCTCGACCCAGGGATGTACCCCCCACCAGGGTGTGATAAGCCGCAATGGCTGCCACGTAAACTTTTAGCGTGGAAGGGCATAAACCTGACACAAAGCGCTCTTGCAGGAACTTGAGTACTGTGTTCACAGAACAGCTAACTGGATCCAAATGACGTCGGTGACACCATAAAGAGAAAACTCTCCATTTAAGCGCATATAGTTTCCTAGTAGCTGGAGCTCTGGAGCTTAGGATGGTCTCAGCAGCCTCAGCTGAAAGACCACTTTCTATGAGTTGGGCCCCCTCAGAGGCCAAACCCACAGATTCCAAATCTCTGGACGAGGGTGAAATATTGTGCCCCCGGCCTGAGACAGAAGGTCTCTCCTGATCGGGATCTCCAATGGAGGCCCGTCTAGAAGATGGACCAGGTCCGAAAACCAGATCCGACTCGGCCAGCGTGGTGTTACTAGCAGTAGGCTTATTCTAAGCCGACGGACCCTCTCCAGAACTCCTGGGAGCAGAGCCACAGGGGGAAAGGCGTACAGACGTAGCCTCGGCCACGTCTGCACCATGGCATCCAGCCCCAGGGGGGCTGGGTGAGTAAGGGAATACCAGAGGGGACAGTGCGTCGTGTTGTGAGACGCGAACAGGTCCACCTCTGCTCTGCCATATGCCTCCCAGATTTTCTCCACCGCCTCGGGGTGGAGTCTCCAGTCCCCTGGCCTCAGCTCCTGCCTCGACAGGACGTCTGCTCCTATATTCTGGTCCCCAGGAATAAACACTGCCCTCAGGGAGAGTACCTTCCCCAGGGACCACAGAAGGATCTGGTGCGCCAGTTTGCAAAGCGGACGCGACCTCAGACCCCCCTGACGGTTCAGATAAGAGACCACAGATGTGTTGTCTGTTCGAACGAGCACATGATGGCCTCTTAGGTCCGGAAGGAAATGTCTCAACGCATTGAAGACGGCCATCATCTCCAGGCAATTTATGTGCCACGAAAGATGATGGCTTTTCCACAGACCCTGAACCGAGCGGCCTTCCATTACCGCTCCCCAGCCGGTGAGGGAAGCATCTGTCGAGATAGTAGCTCGGTGGCAAAGAGCTCCCAACACCGGACCCTGGGTTAAGAACCAGAGTTTCTTCCATATCTCTAAGGCACGAAGGCATCGCCGCGTAACCTTGATCATACGGAAAGGGTTTCCCCTCGGGGAGAACCCTCTGGTCCTGAGCCACCACTGTAAAGGCCTCATGTACAGCAGGCCAAAAAGTATCACTTTGGACGCTGCTGCCAGTAGACCCAACAGTTTCTCGAACTGTTTTACAGTGCGTGACTGACCTAGCTTTAGCTCTTTGGTGGCTGCCAGGATAACAGCTACACGAACGGGCGATAGGTTGGCCCTCATCGTCACTGAATCCCATACCACACCAAGGAAAGTGGTTCTCTGTACTGGAGAAAGAACACTCTTCTTGGCATTGAGCCTCAACCCCAACATCTGCATATGGGCGAGAACAACACCTCGGTGCCGAACCGCCAACTGCTCTGATTCCGCTAGAATCAGCCAGTCGTCGATGTAGTTCAGAATGCGTATGCCCTGAAGCCTGAGAGGGGCTAAAGCTGCATCCATGCATTTCGTGAACGTGCGGGGTGACAAAGCTAGGCCGAAAGGAAGAACCCGATATTGGTATTCGTTGCCCCTGAAAGAAAACCTTAGGAACTTCCTGTGCTGAGGGAGGATGGAGATATGGAAGTATGCATCCTTTAGATCTATCGTGACAAACCAGTCCTCGGATCTGATTTGGGTCACAATCTGTTTGAGAGTCAGCATCTTGAACTTGAGTTTCTGAACTGACCGATTTAACAGGCGAAGATCTAAAATGGGACGCAACCCTCCATCCTTTTTTGGAACAATGAAATAACGGCTGTAAAAACCCGACTCTCGGTCGGGTGAGTACACCTGTTCTATAGCTTCTTTTGCTAACAGGGCCTTTACTTCTTGCTCCATTACCAGAGCCTGCTCGGGATGCACCACTGTGGGCAGCACCCCGCTGTAACGAGGAGGACGAGAGACAAACTGGATTCTGTATCCTTTCTCTACAATCTGCAGGACCCAAGGAGAAATATTTGGCAGAAGCTTCCACGCTGCCAGAAAATTTATTAAGGGAACCAGCCTCTCGAGGCTGGTCTCTGGTGTTACTGAGAGAGCTAAATCTGGAGCCTGAAACATACCGGCAGGAACTACCTTACCTGACTGCTCTAAAGCCCCGCTCAGAGGGCGCGAAACCGATGCTGTGCCGCAGCATAGCATCAGCGACTCGCTGGAGACCACTGCGCCCTGAAGCACCAGAGGTGGCAGGGTTGGCAGGAGGGTCTCGTGAGGACCCCGAAGTGGAACGGGCACCGTGTAATGAGGTGAACACCGTTCCACTCCGGTCGGGGCTGTCCTCACAGGCCTGATGCCTAAGCATCAGGAACTTTTTTTTTTTTAACCGAAGCTTTCTTCGCCTGAAGAACGGTCCTCAGATCCGGCTTAGGCTTAGGCGACTTCGGTTGACAGGGTTGCGTCTGTCTCCAGTATCTTCGTGGAGGAGCACGAGACGCAACACTCTCTTTCTGTTGCACGCGATATGATGAGCTAGACGGCTGGGGCTGCTCACGCCCAGCAGCCCCAGGGGGCTGGACACGGCGAGGGATTAACTTTTTAAAAGCATCCGACTGTTTTTTAGAATCCTGGAATCTTTCCACTACTGCATGAACTGCGTCACCAAAGAGACCAGAGGGTTCAAGCGGAGCGTCTAACAAAAAAGTTCGATCTTTTTCCTTAATATCAGACAGATTGAGCCATAAGTGTCTCTCAGTGGCTACCAAAGCTGCCATAGACCGCCCAATTGCTCTGGCGGTCTCTTTAGTAGCCCTGAGAGAAAGATCGGTAGCCCTACGAAGTTCTCGAACATCGTCATGACTAATTCCCTCGCTATTATCCAGATCCCCCAGCAGATCAGCTTGATAAGCCTGAAGCAATGCCATAGTGTGCAAGCACGCTCCGGCTTGACCTGCTGCCGAATAAGCTTTGCCCACTAAAATAGATGTATTTTTTTAATGGTCTAGTGGGCAAAACTGGGGCTTTAATGGAAGATGCAGGACCAGGCGCGAGATAACTCGCTAAATTTTGTTCAACCTGGGGCATCGAACCATAACCGTAATCCTTAGACCCTCTAATCTTTGAATATATATTGGACTGAGGGTTAAAAACACGAGATGAAAACGTTTTTTTCCATGATTTAGATAACTCGTCATGCAAATCAGGAAAAAAAGGAAGCCCTCGCGGTGGAGATAATGTGGCTGAAGAAAGAAAACACTCGTCTAACTTGCTTTTGGGGCGAGTGTTTCTAGTTTCAGATGGCCAGTCAACATTTAATCTTTCTACAGCTCGTGACATGACATCCACCAGCTCATCATATGCCGGGGAAATAAATTGTAAATCCCTTTCCCCCGTGTGTGCATTATCACTGTCCAAACTTACAACGTCAACTTCCTCAGAAGATGAGCATTGTAGTAAGGGGCTGTCTTCCCTCTCACACCGGGGGAGGAGAGCTGGATCTCCCGGGTAAGGAAGGAGAAAGGGTCCTCGGACCCGTCTCGATCCCCTCCGAAAGATCCAATTGCGATCCCCAGGAATGCATTCTCCGCGTTGCCTCGGCAGACGCGGGTCCTGATCCCTGAGGATGCGAGCCTGTCCACTCTGTTTGTCAAAGAGTGACAGGCGGGATCGGAGCATGCGAAGCGGAAGCTTCTCACAATGCTGGCACTCAGCCCCCTCGAAGGCTGATGCCGCATGCTCAGATCCCAAACAAATCACACAAAGCTTGTGTGTGTCCCCACCCGTTAAATAACGCGGGCAGGGAGGAACACACTGTTTGTAGACTTGTTTCGCCATAACGATACCAACAATATTGCAACAGACAACAATAAATAGACAGGGACAGTTTTGACACAGATCGCTTGCTGAGGCACAGAAGCTAACTGGCGTTTCGCAGCGGAAGTGCTTTTATCCTTTTCTGGTCATGACGTCACCCGCCCGTGACGCTCATTCCCTTTTTCCATTGGACTAGTTGGCATAGATGCTTCAGACGCATTCACGCAGAAGGCGTTCCTGTAGCGTTTTCGACGCATCTCGAAGTTCCCTTTTCGATAAGGGAACTGAAATGTTCCCAGAAACAATGCAGCAAAGAGTTAGAGACAAAAAAAAATGATCAGAGTATGAGAACTGCTGAAATAGAAAAGGCGGCAGTCAAATGATGCACTCGAGAGGACCATAAAATATCTGTAAAATTATACTTTTACTTCACATTTTACTTCCACAGGTCCATTCTGAGCTCTGTGCCACTGCTTCCAGATATATCGGCTCATTACTTCATCAGCCAGCAGAATCTAACGGTTAGAAACTAGAGTCTATCGGGCCATGGTAGAACTTAGGCAACCAGTCAGTTTGACCTTAAGTCAAGACAGCAGCAAGTATACTTCCTTTGGGAAACATTCAAATCAGCCTATCAAGCATCTCATTAGGCAATGACAAACTTGAAACAGCATTACTTGTTCCTAAAACATCTGAATAGCAAATATGTTGTGTTTTAATAATGTTTCTTAGTAGGTTAAATCATCTGGAATGGCCAAGATTCTTCAAGGGATGTTTATGAGCAAACCTTGGCTCACGTACACTGCATTTTTAATAATTGGATGGGATTTGAGTAGGGAGTTTTGGTTGATGTCTGTTTCATGAAGGGTGGAAATATTTGACTGACTAGCAGATCAGAAAATTATTAATGATAGAACCCAGTGAAACGCCAGACTGCTGTTCTGTCTCAGGATTGTTGCATGTGTCAGTGAGCTGAATTTTGTGCAAAGCTCTCTAGTTCCCCCCAGTGAATAAAAAAAGTTAACTGCAAATTTGTATTTTTTACCATTGGTAAGCAAGGGTTCCAAGATGTGTCTGGTTAGTATGAACCTCTTAGCCCCTGGCAGCAAATTGTAATCTTAAATTAAAATAACTTGCTCTTCCGATGACATCTCTTTGATTGATGATCTGTTTTTCTGGGCGAGGGCATGACAACCTGTCACTCACATGAGATTGCATCAAAAGCAAACCACAACCATCCAATCAATCCCTGTCGGACAAAATAAATTCCAGACCAACTTTTTTTTTTCATGTTCTCATCGATTGATATACGTCACAACAGGGAAGAAAAGACTTTCGAAACTTACGTTTCATGCTGATTTTAAGTCCGGAAAGGAGGAAAAGAGAGGGAAATGCAAAGATGTGAGTCTCATCCCTTGTTTCCCATTTTGAAGTCCCTCCTAAATAGATTGTCAATGCACTGCAAAAATCCATCTAGTATCCAGTAAAAATATCTAAACATCTATAAACAAGAGAAAATCAATTGAAGCAAAACTATATAATATATTAAGACTATTTTATCACATAGACTAACTTATTTAGCTGTAATCTGGTATTACAGTATCTTGATCTATCCACTAGATGGCAGAAGACACCAGCACTTAATGACTAACATTGCAGAAATCCAGTCAAGTACTAATATTTGCAATGCATTAGTGTTAATATAACAATTGTTGAAGCAATAATACAAATTAACATTACAAACTTAAAAATTTACCACTGATCTACTGAGATACTCCTGAGGGTAAACTTGACCTTTAGACTCCTCTGCAGGGGAGAAGTCGTCGACTCTCATGTTGTTTACAAATTGTTATTATTATTATTTTATTATTATTATTATTTTAACTTGAAACACAATAGAAGTTCTCATCAAAATATTTTCAAAAAAAATTATAAGTAATCTCTGGCTGTCGAGTTCAAATGCAATTGATTTAAATAAATAAATAAAATTATAATAATGTGAATGCCCAGCATGTTTATAGTGTAAGCTGTACATATGACAAATAAAATATATTTACTTGATGTTAGGTCTTTCAAACCCCTTGTTATAGGGTCACTGAAAGAGTTAATAAACAATACATGCCTTTGACTGAAAATTAATGTTTCACACTAATGGGTGTAACTGGAATCAGAAGACATTACAGTGAAACTCACAGCATGAGTTGAAATCTTCTTAATTTCTCTCCTCTCCACATGTTTACCTCTCAGTGTGAGGGAAGAAAACTTAATGAAACGTTTTGATGAAGGCCTGAAGCTTGAATCAAATATCAAGCTTCTTCAACACGCACGCACGCACGCACCACACACACACACACACACACACACACACACACACACACACACACACACACACACACACACACACACACACACACACACACACACACACACACACACACACACACACACACACACACACACACACACACACACACACAGCATCATATCTCAGAGCTCAGGTAATTTACATGCAGACAGGTGATTGACAGGTCTCATTCCTATATCAGGTGTTTGTTGAAGTGGGACATTCTCCATGCTTGTTGCCAAGAGCTGTAAACCCAAACAGCTGTTGGAGATTAATGCATTAGATTTATCATAGCTCTTAATGACCACACCATGAAAGACATTCACTCTTGGGCTAGATGTGTCAAGAATTACTAACATAAACCTATCACATTTCAAACTTACAGACAGATGAGGGTGTTGGTCTGTAATTAATATGCAATGTCATCACCCTCCACTGTATACTCCACTTCAATAGACTCAATAGTGACATAGAAATAGGCACTGAAGTAAATTCACATTTATTTGTGAACAACATCCTCTTTTAGGTCTGTTCGACAAACACAGAATTTCACCGTTTGTGAATTAAACTAAACACATTACCATTCTTTTTTATTTATTTATTTACATTTTTAGAAGAGCCTTTGAAAGGTTCTAGGATGTGCAATTTCAATTACAGATTTACACTGAATTACACTGACACATGCAGTCTTTATGAAAAAAAAAAATAAATAAGCATTGGTGGGTAATGCATTACAAGTAACATAAGTTATGTAATCAGATTATTTTTTTAAAATTTTAGAGAAATAAGGAGTAAAGATGCAGCGGCATTATAGTTCTAGACTAATATGTGCATGGATTTACTCATCTCACTTGTGCAAAAACAGATTCAGTATTCCTCAAAATGAATAAAAACAGTGAAATGCAAATATCACAAACATCCTTTATGTATTTAATCTCACTTTATTAATTTGCTGCTGACATTTGACGATCCAATTCAACCATACTAATAAGCAAAAATAACTTTAGATAAGCATCACATTTGTGTTTATTTTTTTATTTATTTTTTTTTATTTCTGAAGTAAGAGTGTTGGATTTTCTTATCCTGCATCCTATTCAATTTCTTCTGCAATCCAGAATGACATGTTTGAGCTGCGCCATCTACTGTACATGCGTGAAATTTCATTTCCTTCAGCCTGAGGCTTATTCATTTCACTTTTTATGTGAAAAGGCTATTGGGGGCTATTGGGTTGGTTGTGTTAAAAAAATAAGCAAGTAAGCCCAGCCTAGATGAGAAAAAGCAATGCTAACACATTACTTTCAATAAGTTACTTTTTAAGGAGTAACACAATATGCATTACTTTTAAAAGTAACTTTCCCCAACACTGAAAATAAACTAATGTAAAACAGCAACAGAAAATAAACAAACAGCTGGGCCACAGAAGCACCATGGTATTAGTGCCATCAACAGAGTTAATTTGCTAAAACTGCTAAAAATGAAAATATATGTGCATTTGACAGTAGTGTGCTTCAGCCCTGCAGCTATTACACTCAGTCCATTAAGCACGCTGGATCACTGTTTTAGAGGCCAAACGAGAGCGGATTGGAACTCAATCTCTCTCCTGCAGTCTAATGAGCTGTTTCTGGATCCTTGTCTCATCAGATCTAAGGAACGTAAGGCGGGATACAAGCAGCGCGTAACGAGTCCTGTTTGACCTCGTCTCGGCAGCGGGCCGGCGTTTGGCAGCACCTGCTCTCAGCGGCTGTCATAAGATTTCAACCACTGTCCAGACAGACTGGCTTCCACCTCTGACTCTGTCCTGCAGCACAGGCATGTGAGAGACACACACAGCCTCTTCCCTGCTGATTCAGAGACACAGACAGAGTAAATGCCAAGGACATCTCTGAGTGCCAACTAACATGCATGTGCAGACACATACTTGCAAAGAAGTATACTGAAAAGTAAGCTGAACTGTATGTTATTTTCTACCATATATCCATCTCAATGGATTTTTTGGTAAACCGTCATCATAATTATTTGGCAACACTTTATTTTGATGGTCCCTTTTGAACATTCTGTTCTGAAATTGCACAGAAAAAATGAAAATAGATATAGTTCATGATAGACAAGCATAATAGAGTGGTGAAAGGATAGCATATTTTTGTAGGCCAACTCATAGCATCACCCTGGTTCCCTCGATAAAAACCCATTAGGATTTTTCCATTGGCTTTTGGATAATTGCAGAAAATAAGGTCTGTGACTAACAAAATAATGATAATCTTTAGAAATGAACACAACTTTTATGAATTTTGAAGCGTAAATACAATCGGCAGAAGTCAAAAGCTAACTTTAGGTTATAAACGAAATACACCACAGTCGCATGACTTTAACATCACCATCACTAATGGTAACAATGTGCAAGTTCAGGGAAGAAGGAGGTGGGAACCGGCGAACATTAAACATAACTTTACGTAATTTACACCCACAATGTAATTTTTTCATTTTATGAAAAATGTTTCATTTTAATCAACAGTTTTGTTAACCTTTTACCAGATGTCTTGGAGTATCGCGATTATATCGTATTGTGAGTTCAGTATCGGGATATGTATTATCAAATTGTGACATGAGGGTATCGTTACACCCCTAACGGCGAGGGCTTTTTGACAGTGCGTTCCTCTTTTTTTCTCCTGTGTTTTAGCACTACTGTAACAATGTTCAAGTTCAGAGAAGGAGGAGGCGGGAAACATAACTTAAATAATGAAATAAACATAAACAACAAAACAAAAGTAAAGCAACAGCCCCTCACGGACAACTGCTGCATAAACTAAAACAAAACACCAACATGAAGTCCAGACCTGGTCCTCTCTTGTCCTTCACTGTCATCACTTCTCCTTTTGTCCTTTCAGAGCTTCTCCATGGGACTCGAGACCAGTCTCCAACACTGGCCCTGACTCCACCCATTCGAAGAACATGGACGCACAATCATGCACGAGCGAAAACATACTCAAAAGCTTTGAGTATGCGCACAAAGTGGGTCGCACGCGCTGGGGGGAGGGAGGTGTGGGTCGGGACGACTGTTTGATTGACGAACTTACTGTCCACTGATTCCAGGTGGTCTTGAAAATGATTGGCTGGAGTTTTTCAAGTCCTGCCCGTTCTACAGATGATTAAATTGCTTAATTTTCATTTCAGTGCTTCTAACTCAGTGGCTGTAAGTGGGTTAGGAATAGGATTTCAAATTATTTTGAAAAAATTGACAAAAAAGAGAATCACATACCAAACCTTTAGCACTCGCATCAATGGCCTCGCTCTGTTCCCTCGCAGCCTGCCATGCTTGCCACACTAAGTTTCCAACATCTCTTTCAGTCTTATAAAAACACTTTCCCTGAAAGTTCAAGTTCTAATAGTCTGCAAGAGTGTGATTAAACTCAAGGTTGTGAAAGCGAACTAGTGAAAAGGCTGTAATGGCTGTAGTCCCATTTAGCCACTTTTTAGCAACTGCCTTTTACAAGACAAGTAAAGCTTTAAAAATCAACCACAAGAGGGTATTATCAATGTATGTTATATTGTAGAATAAAACGTGAAAAAATCTTGAGCTTGTGTTCACCACAGACATTATTTCAAGCATTTAACCAAAAACCTGATTAAAAAGAAAACATTGTCTAGGTTGATGATGGAACTAGCTTCCAGGATTTGGCCTTCAAAAATACGGCATCTATTGTGGTCTCAGTTAAGAAAGTACACTTGTAAGTTTGTTGTAATGAAGTTTACTTAAGCAATAAATATAAAAAAGTTATCATCAATAACAGCAGTTATAGCAGTTTTCACTGTTGTGATGCTTATTGAGCAACTTCAATGTCCAGTTATGGTGATGCACCAGCCTTGAATCAGGATCATTGGTGGAAACTCAATCTTTAGTGACAAACACAGACAGCAGAAAAGCTCTGATGAAGTTGCATCAAATCAAATTAAATCAAATGTCGCCACAATATATATATATATATATATATATATATATATATATATATATATATATATATATATATATATATATATATATATATATATATATATATATATATATATATATATATATATATAATAAAAACAGCTGATATGCTGATATGAAAAAAAAAAAGCTGATATGCTGGTTTCCAGTTTGACTAGCTAAAAAGTGTCCACAATTCCTTTAAAGTCAATCAATCGGGCTGGGAGAGATCAGCAAACCAACATATGAGCCAAACCAACATATTTTTTGTCAGCAGGTTTCTATAGTGAAATATATTTGTATATCGACTGCTAAACTGAATAACTGTTTGTAGTTCCCAGCAACTGCTTTCTGTATTTTATTTTCACAGAAACTGTGCTAGTTTCATGTGCCTCATAGCACTTTATTTCTTTCTTTTTACAACTTAAATCAATATTTGAGTTGCAATTGCTTCACTTTAGGGTCCTGATCACTCTGCCATGGACTATTTTGCAATAATGACCAGATGACTGTATTTTATACCCTATGTATAGACTTCAATCTCAATATTAATGCCTGACAACCAAAACCTGTCTTGTATACACCCCCACATTTTGTATCTATTCTTATGCAGTTTGACATTAAAAATTAGTCTGGAAGAGCAAATGTACAGAGTTCAACGTGAAAAGTAACACAATAAAGAGCATCTGCCAGTGCCAGAATATGGTCCTACACATGACACTTGAAACAAATGAACAGCGGCATCACCGATTACCAGGCGCCTCGGATGAGTTGGCTTGCATTGTGATGGGATGGAAATGTTTGGATGCTTTACAAAAGCAGCTGTCATTTCTGCTGAGACACTATAATAGGACATTCATTTCTAAGATTCAGCGCAGGCTTTTGTGCGCAGGAAAAACGTGACAATTTCTCTAACAGATTTTGTGTGATTAAACAGTGCCGTCTCAATATGGAGTTAATAAACTGTGAAGACAGAAACACATTTATGCCTGTATAATATGTTTTATTTAGAAGCAGTCACACTTCTTATTTGGAGTCTGAATTAGAGAGGGAGATACCTGTGAATGTGTGCATACAAGGTTAATAGCTGTACGGTCTATAAATAGTATAGGGTGAGTTCAGTAAAAGTGGGACATCGGGTAAAACAGGGGTTTAATGATCAATTGCCATTTAAATATCAGGAGACAATCATATAAAATGTTTTTGCTTGACATTATTAAGACAATGGTGGTGATTCCAGAACTAAGTGTCATGTATGCCATGATTAAACTAATATTTAAGTTTTTAGATATCTCAACACAACATCTGGCAAATGTTAATGTATCTGTAAATGTCCAAACATAGACAACTCTGGGTGATATTAGATATTACAAGTTGTGATAATTCTAGGTATTTAAGTATCACATTTGTGTAGCAATGAGGGCTAGTTTATTAAAACAACAACAAAACCTAAATGCAGAAAAAAAGGCTAGCTAAAGCATTTCCAGTATTTCCATTCCAGATATAGCAGTGTAATATGTCGACATTTTTTAATTATTCATTAAAAAAAAAGTTAATCATGTGCCTGTATATATGGCCATTGTGACTTACAAAACGTACCATGGTCCTATATGATTTATGGCATGCATCATATTCACCGGAGTACCATGTATACTAAACCAAGGTATACAAAAACAAACATGGTAGGTATATAGGCCTATATCTGGTATACTATCTGCTACCATCACTGTACCATGGTCCCGTTACGCAACATATTTAAAAACACCAAAGAAACGACAAAAGTATCTAGTTACAGTTTCTTCTCAACAGGGGAGCCCAGAATATAGCAAATGAGCTGTGAGAATGATACCCGCGCGCGCGCGCGGTTGTGTGTGTGTTTGCAGTGTAATCCATATCTCTGCAAGTAGTATCTCTGGATTACAGACGCGTGTGCCCGCGCTCTTATATCTATTTGTTCTCGCTTTACGCGCAGTTTTGATGGCGTCGCCGCGCGCTCCTCTCTGCGTTCTCCGACCATCACTTACGATCTCACGGTTTATTAACGGCGAGGACCACATATTATTATGATAGAACACTGTCTGGATTGGTTCTACAACATTTTCGCAAAAGGTGTTCTGTGGAAACTGTATCTCCGCTTGAGCTCCGAACCGATCCGCGAGAGATAGCCTAATAGAAGAAGTTTGCTGGATACAGGTGCGATCTCTCTCTAACTCCAGCTGATGATCACAGTCACGGATCTGGACTGCCGGATTCCAGTAGATCATATCAGATCTAGCTCAAGGTATGCTCAGATACACACTAGTATAATGATGATGGTGATGCCGGTTAGAGTTTAGCTACTCAGTGCAGATCCTCACAGTTATGTATTTTACAGAAATATGGAAGAATGGGACTAGTTGTCACACTTTTTACTCCAGGACATATTCCTCAGGGTTGGATTGATGTGGAAAACATCTGTATTTACACATACCTCAGAGTCTTGGATACAAAAAGCTATTTAACATTTCACCATACACAGGAAAAACGAGAGACAGATCGTTGAACGCACATTGACATCGGCACGTTGTCACACTAAGTTGCCACCTTGGGAATATACTCTGTCTCTTTCTCGACTCTGATTGGAGAATAATATATATATATTTTTAAGTACACATCTTCCACAATTAACATATTAGTATTAACTGTATAGCAAAATTTAAACAGTAGGCTAGGCTACAATATGTGACACAAAAATAACGAAAAAGCATACAATTGAGATATCAAACTAATGATTTGGCCAACAAACAGTTAACTTTTCAGTTAAAATCTTTGTTGAATTTAGTTAAAATATGTTAACTAAATAACTGTTTTGAACTTGGTGTTTGAAACCAATATACTTAACCACTACAAGAGAAAACAAGTAGGTTTCTTTTTCAGATCAAACTTTTCACTCCTCAGTGTATCATTCTTCTTCAAATGTTTTTCTTTAAACTAGTGTCAGGCCAGTGTGTCAGAGTGCCAGACTCTGCAGTAAACTGAAGTTGAAGTAGTATATACACTCTGAGCGGTAGAGAAACCTGAGATTGTCAAAGTTTAAATTACATTGATCTTTATCCATTAAGACTTTTATAAGCGCATCCGCAGACAAGAGCTCCTGTCAGTGTCATGTTACTGCAGAATCTTGAGAACATGTTCATGTTAACAAAATGCTGAAAATGTCTCATCCGCCGTTGATTGAAATGAGCAAGAAGTGAGCATTAACATATATCACAGATTTAGACATAGTGCTGTAAAGTCTGTTTTATGACCATTTGAAACTACTGTAATTGAAAGAATAGAACCATGCTGACATATTCAACCTCTGCCACCTTGATTCATAATGTCCGCAGAGTGCACTATACTGCCAACACTACATGCACATACTTTAACTCGAACACTCCTGTTTTTGCAGCCTTGTCTTTACTTTTAAACTGAAATTTATTAGAAGTGTGTCCAGTGTGGGTGTTTTGTTTTGTTCGGGTCAGAAATTATATATTTTTTACAGAGTCCTGTTCTGATGCTTATACCATCTATGATATATTTCCATAAACTTTCACATTGCCCTATTAAGTATTCAAAGCTGGCAGGGCAGCTTAATAGTATTGTATTTGTATTTATATTTAATTGTATTGTATTTATATTTAAATAAACCAGGTTCAATATAACTGAAGCTGTATTGACAGCATACTGTCGATTACCACAAAGCAATTTAGACTCGTCCCTGAGCAAACGTGTGAGCGATAATACATTTACAATTAAACATTCTTTGACTTCTTAATCCAGTTCCTTCATATGTTTCCCCTCTTTCATGTCATTGTGCTGAGTAAGTGTTTGGCCTTTTCTGCTAATTTGTGAAAGAAAACAGCATGCAGCAATAAATCATATATAAAATGCATGAGAGTAGCTATTTGTAAAAGGGAGAGGTCACCTAAAAATGAAAATTCTGTCAGTGTTTACTCACTCTAATGCTATTTCTTACTTCTGTGGAATACAAAAGGAGAACAGAAGGACAACTTTTGAAGAAGTTGTTCAAGGCACAGTCAAGCTTAAAAGAAACACAAACAAAAACCATAAAATAGTATGTGATCTGTTCACTATATATTGCAAGTGATCAGTCAAACAGTAACTTTTTATGAGGAACACACTGACATTTTAAGTATTCACTGAATTTTCACCTCCTCCAAAGCTCTGATTCACCAAAACTATATTTTGAAATGACTTTTTTAGTAAACAATCCCTTGAAATCATGTATCATTTCAATACTAGAATTTACAACAGGGTTCATTCCATATGCTTTATTGAACAGTCCATTCTTCTGAAATCTGCTTAGTTTTTTTCTGGGTTTGGCTGTATTGTTTAATACTTTACACCTCTGGATGGCAGGTGCATTGGGCTTTCTCTAAGGAAGATATATTTGTCCTGTGCCCTCTGTGCTTTATCTATGGTGAACAGGGATTCTCTCGCAGCTGTGACACCCGTCAGCGGTGAATGATAGATATGGTGCTGGTGCGCAGGGGGAAGTTTATGGAGCAAATGATTTGCTGTACCATGCAATACGTGAGCCACTGACTCTCCTGCAGAGACTCAATGCAAGAAATAACAACAGGCCTAAAATAGACTTTTAATATGTGTGTGTGCAATACGTGTACGCAAACCCGCACCTTGTGAGGATGTGCACAACGACATATTTTCTATATCAACTAGTAGGTTAAAGGATACTTAGGCTGTTATTCGGTTGTTTTACCATGACCCATCCATCTGTGCTAAAAGCGAAGTTCAGATATAGCAGAAATATGATTATCCCTAATTATTCTTAATGCGCTTGGTGTCAAAACCCATGAGGCCTCCTTTAAATACCATATTTTTGCCTAATCAACATAATTGCTCCATCTCAGAGGGATTTATAATTATGTGCCTTTTCTTTTCTCTTTCTTTTTCTTTTTCTTTTTCTTCTTTCTCTTCTTTCTTTCTTTCTTTCTTTCTTTCTTCTTTCTTTCTTTCTTTTCTTTCTTTCTTTCTTTCTTTCTTTCTTTCTTTCTTTCTTTCTTTCTTTCTTTTCTTTTTGTCTAAGACAGGCTGCTCTTTTGACCATGCACTCTAGTTTCTCAACACTGCTCCATGGCAACAGGCATGACAATCCAAAAGCACGCATATTGGGTACATCTCCTGATCTGCATTAATTATTTTTCACGCTAATCATATGCAAACCCCCCATGTCACAATTATGAGATATATTGTTATAGATGTAATGAAAGGCCATTTCAAAAATAAAAGACTATAAATCCTGCAGGTTGCCATGCAGTGCAAACGATAGATCTGATATTTTCTTATTTTTTCGATATTTGAGTGTGCAATCCGAGCTTGCATATTAAACAACATCGATTTTAAAACTAATGCTATCATATAATGCTGAAAAGCTTTTTTGTGGTTTCTGACAATGTCCTGTTAACCAGAGACATACAATAATCTGTCCCTGCTTCAGCTGGAAGTTCCTTTGGTACCTAAAATGTAGACACTAACATTTCTATTTGTGTGTGTGTGTGTGTGTGTGTGTGTGTGTGTGTGTGTGTGTGTGTGTGTGTGTGTGTGTGTGTGTGTGTGTGTGTGTGTGTAAGCTGGATAACAAAAATATAAGCTGAAAATGTGAGCCAGTGTGTGAAGAGCTTTGAGAGGGGACAGAGTTCTGTGGTGAAGATTTTCTTGCTCATCAAGCATGTTTTCTGTGCTTTCTATTTTATATTTTACATATATTTTATGTCATATTTTCTGTAGAAAATGTAATGTTACTCGCCAATGCCTACTGATCTCAAAAACATTCCATCTTCAAGTCTCTATCATTTTCTCTGATATCCCCCATGTTGTCCACTAGTATATTGGCGGCATAACCAACATCTATCATGGTGTAATTGATTTTTAGCATGGTAACAAAATATTATATATTTTTTAATTTTCATAATAGTTCCCAATATTACTGTTTTGACTGTATTTTTGATCAAATAAATGCAGCCCTGCTGAGTATAAGTGTAACGTGGTGCGGTTGAAGTAGAGATGAGGCTTGATCCAAGTGCAGCACACGCTTTATTTAACAAACTCCAAACTTGACAAGGACTCAGACAGGAACAGAACAACCAACATGAACACTACATATTAAACAAGAACTCACAAAGACAAGACTGAAACACAGGGCTTAAATAATCAGAGACAAACGAGCAGACAGGATAACAAGGGGGCGTGGAAAATAGGAAACACCTGGGATAACTAATAGACAAGACAGGGAACCACTGAACATGACAAGACACAAAACCCACACCGTAACAATAAGAGGCTTCTTTCAAAAATATGAATCTGATATCAAAATGCTGAACGGTAACCAATTAATGCTAATCTAGTTAGTGACTTAAACACTTTAAAAATGAAAGCAACATTGTAATTTGACTTATTTTTGAACTTCATGGATGCAAACCAAAATGTATGATTATTTACAAGAGATGAATAATAAGTCTAGTATCAGTGCTAAAGCAAAAGTTAAAAAGACTAAAAACAGTGAATAAAAAAATATGACTGTAAGAGCCACAAATTGAAGCAACTCTAAAATAGCCAATGCATACAAAGATATATGTCGGTCTGACCTTACATCAGTTGAATTCTAAAGACTGTATGTAGCCCCGCCCCTTTTCAGCACCCATATCTTCCGGTTTATATTTGCATGAATCACACTTTTAAAATTTTCCCGGTCTTCTGACATTTATTGACATCTGCTTCAATGGTCATGATAACTATCATTAACTCTACAATAAGTAAATCCACTTCACCAACTAATTACTCACCGACAGCGATGCCATAGAAATATACAGTTCAAACACAAACTTCTAAATATGGTTGCGTGTTTACACATAAGTTCTATATTATAAGGTTTTTTTGTTAGTTATGTTTTGGTCTTTTGTGCCTTTATTAGATATGACAGTGCAGATGAGACAGGAAAGCATGGGGTGGAGTCGCTGGAGGTGCAACTGGTCTATATGTCGGCATGCTACACACAAGGCTATTGGCGCCATTATTGCTCGAAGTTAAATGTTGCTAGGCAGGCATAAACAACCTACAGTTACATTGTGTCTACACTGGCCACAACAGCCAACATGAAATGATGTTTTATTAACAAAGTTCGGGAGAAGCACGTTCAGATAATTAACACGGGTGGAGAGCACTCAGCAATCATGATTAAATGATGTTCTACTAACATCGGGAGATGCATGTTCAGATAATTAACACAGGTGGAGAGCACTCAGCAATCATGATAAAACGTGTATATATAGACTCAGCAGTCTCACCTCATTTCTCCGACAGTTTAGCAGCGTCCCTCCACCACCCCTTCTCCACCCTTCTAGTCCTAAACCACCTTACATACAGGGGGGGAGTACTCTGGGTTCGGGCCGAATTCCGAGCTCGGAGCCCTCCCCCCGGACAGCACGCCAAATACGCATTATACCTTATTCCCTCTAATTGTATGTAAGTGTGAACTCGTGAATTCACTCCCATTGTAATCAAAGAAGCTATCTACACTAATTCCACCACTTTCCAGCATTTTGGGATATCGCATAAAAAAACGCAGGAAACGCCAAGATGGTGATAAATTCTAAATATGCGCATCAAAACTTGTTTACTCAATTGAGTCACATACATTTTTATCCGATAAGAAAACATGTGCATGTACTACGATGAAAACACATTTACCAAGTAAATTCCTCGATGCGCATTGAGTTAGTTTGTTATAATTACATGAACTGTCTTACGCGTTCCCAAACAGCAGGAATCCAAAAGCAAGATAACATGACCGCGTTTATTGCGTTTCGTCTGCGTTGCTACTAATTAATTATATTAATTATATACGAAAATTCAGTATATAAAGTGATAATCAGAAAGTGGCGATTTTGTTCTCTTCGCCTCACTGGATGGAAACAGTGCTTTATTCACAAACGTTTTATGCAATATTCTCATTTTGCACAGAAGTTAAATTCGCAACATTGGATGGAAACATAGCTAGAGACACTTTTGTATAAAATGAATTGCACTGCGATATAAATTATATAGAAGAATACATAGCCTCACACATTAGGAAAGTAAAAGCGCACAACTAGTATATTTGAGTCTGAGTCTTCAGATACTCATGCTTTGGCTGTGATCTCCCTCGTGCAAGTGGGGTGACGGCTCTGTCTGTTATCTGTCTTCCGTCACTCATGCTTCAGATGTCCAATGAGAGCTACAGCTCATACTGCTGTGAGTCATAGACCGCATGCTCTGGTGTGAACGAACAAACAGGATGAAAGGAATGCAAGTCTGCCTTTGTTACTGGATTTTGTTTGTTCTCTTTCCATATCTCTCTCTCTCTAATGTTTTGTTTACGCTTTTAATGATATTACCTCAAGGTAAGCCACACCACAGCTGCTGGAGGAAAAGGACATTGCTTTGTTCTTCTGGAATTTTGAGCAGCAAACACTAAAAAGGGAATGAAAAATGAAGAAAAAGCCCTGATTTATCTCTTTGAAACGGCCGAACGCATAAAGGAATAACTCAGTAAATAAAATGATGTTATTATTTGCTCATCCTTATGTTGTTTCAAATGACTTTGTAAAACAAAAGGAGAAATGCAGCAGAGTGTACTAGCCATTTCTTTGAACAGCAATCTGAACTTCAAAACGACAACCCCCATTAATAAATGTATTGTCGAGTCAAGTCACATTTACTTATGTGCTGGATGATATGACTTTTGTTGTGGTTTAAGTTTTTAATGTTTCAAGGTTTATGATGAAATTATGAAATTAATACAATTCCAACTCTAAAGCAGCTCTAAAAAGATTTATTTAGTTATTTAGCTCTAATTATTTCAATAAATGGGAAAATGTTGCAAAGTTTGTTAGCTATAAAGCAAACTCAGTTGAACTGCACTCTCAGAAAAAAAATGTACAGCAGCCGTCACTGTTCAAAATATATACTTTTGTACCATATTTACCCCTGAAGAGTGTAGTAGTACACAAATTATTACCTAAAGTGTTTTTTTGGATGGGATTTTTCTTTTGGGATCTTTTGTTCTGAGAGTGTATAAAGCAGCTCTAATGAAGATAGTGTCATCATTCAGCTCAAGACAGTTCAGTTCAGTTCAGTTGATTCATTTCAGTTCAACGACAGTGTCGATGTTGTAGCGTATGAGGGTATAATAATAGAGTTCCATTAGGACTTTTATTCCAGGAAAGAAAGAGATTCATGTGGGTTTGGAATGACTTAAAGGTCCACTTCTTATATTAACTAGTTGCTTATTACTAGCATGCATATTATAATGGCTGTTTATTAGACCTTATAAAGCACATATTAATGCCTTTTCTGCATGAGCATATTCTACATCCCTTAATCCTACCTAATTTCTAAACTTAACAACTACCTTACTAACTATTAATAAGTAGTAATTAGGAGTTTATTGAGGCAAAAGTCATAGTTAATAGTGAGAATTGAACCATAATCTAAAGTGTGACCGTAATGGTACAGTAATTTGTGGGTGAACTTTCTCTTTAACCTATGAGCAAAAGCCAATGACGTGGGGCTTCAGGGCTGCTCCATGTTTCCTGGCACACGAGGAGCCCAATGCGCCAGCACCCCAGCGGGCGACGCAGTCTTTCTGCTGTCACTACATCATGGAATCTGTCCTCAAATGCTGGTGTCTTGTAGGCATAGCTGGTTCATCCCGATATGCCTTTCCAAGAATTGCAAATGAGGAAAACTCAAATTCACAAAATGCCCAGCAGGAAGTGATACACATAGCTGTGGGTTTTACAGGCATCTGGCAGTCGTATATTTGGCTTTGTGAGGTAAAAAGAGGAGGGCCAAATGAATACTTTGATTGACAGGTTTACAAACAAGGGCATGGCAAGGTGCTTCAGTAAAGAGCAGAAAATGAATGAAGTTTTTAACTGCAATGCATCTTTGCAGTTATTGCTTCATGGCAATGTTTGGTCTTATTGCTGACTGAGGCCATATTCTCGTGACATTTTAGTATTATAGCAGATTCAATTAAGATCTTTCTAAAATAACAGCCTAATGTTATGGACATTGCACTTTACAAGGTGTGTGAAAACGAGTGGTCTTAATTGTTCTTGCTCAAATCCTATACTATAAATCCTTAACGATAACTGACCATTCTTCTTTTTGGATCTATCCAAGCCTGTACCAGGGAAAAAATAAAAAGTGTATAGTTTGCATCTCCTGAAGTTCTTGCAATGCAGCAAAAGTATAGGCTAAAAAGGTTTCAGGCTTTGGTTCTGCATAGATACAATGCCACATAAGCACTGCCAGTGATGAGACTCACTGTGCATTTTACTTTCTATCAGCAATGCATGACAA
Organism: Chrosomus eos; assembly: GCA_036326025.1. Taxonomy (NCBI): domain Eukaryota; kingdom Metazoa; phylum Chordata; class Actinopteri; order Cypriniformes; family Leuciscidae; genus Chrosomus; species Chrosomus eos. The sequence continues at coordinate 28,387,299 of CM070833.1, read as the reverse complement.
TCAATACATAAAACAGTTGATGAGATGATTAAATATATGTAAATAACTGCAGCATGTAAATAAATGCTTTCGTATTCTTGCATGTAAATACAGGGGTTGGACAATGAAACTGAAACACCTGGTTTTAGACCACAATAATTTATTAGTATGGTGTAGGGCCTCCTTTTGCGGCCAATACAGCATCAATTCGTCTTGGGAATGACATATACAAGTCCTGCACAGTGGTCAGAGGGATTTTAAGCCATTCTTCTTGTAGCGATTGATTACCTTCACCTGTTCCTTGTTAGACACTTGTTGTCTCAGTAGTTTGTTGTCGGTTGTGGTATTTTTCACCCTCTGCCTTGTCTGGATTTGTGTTTCTTGTTTGGATTTCATTCTTGTTTGGATTTCTGCCTTCTTTGGATTATCTTTGTTGTGTGTTTGTTAAATAAAAACTGCTAAAATTAGGCCCTCGCCTCACCTCGTCCCTGACGACCGCAACACTCATAAATAATAGTTTTTGGAATTTTTTGGAGTGTGATGTGAGTGCGACTTTGAATAAAACTCAGTCATTGTGCATAAATTAAACTGAGCACTTTAAAGCACCTGAGACATTAAGGAATATGAAGCAGAAAAGATTTTGTTGGAAGTAAACAGCGCTCCTGGAGTCTCAAAAGGACAGGGGATATGTATTCATAATGCACATGATAACAATAAGAAGCTTTAATATATAGTCAAAGGTGCTGTGATTTTCTTCTGGAATATCAGACAGAAAATATGCCCTGACAGATATCACTGAAATTGGTGCCCTGAGATATCACACCTGTCTCTGACAGCCATCGTCCAAAAAAAAAAAAAAGATTGTTCAGCCAGTCAGAAGATTTGGAGACAGCCTCTGCATGTCAGTCATTTTGAGCGTTCGATTTTGTTTATACGTTTGGAGGGAGGATTTTTAAGGGAGGGTGTTATAATTCAGTGACCAAGTCGGTGGAAGTTAGCGAAACAGACATTAATATATCAGATTAATATATCAGAATAATGAACAGGCCCTTCGGCCAAAGTGCTAATGGTTTCCCTTTTAGGAAATACATGAATAAACAGACTTTCAGCATTATCGTTTGAAAGCATGTATCTAATATACAGCTGATGTGTGCTTCCCATCATTCCTAGAGAGGGTTTAGCAAGCAGGCTAATCCTCTGTCATCTTGAAAGTGGGGTAAATAGGCATTTATTCAAAGCCTTTCTTGGAAGCTCCGATATCAGCTCCAGCCCACATTTAGCCCCAGACCGTATCCAGGGCATTGTGAAATGAACCAAAAAAACCCTGGAGAGCGAAGGTGTTTGTGCAATAGCTCGCACACAAACTGAATAATGGACGAGATCGTGGAAAATATATCTGCGCTACACACTAACAGCCTACACAAAACATTAAGCTGCAAGTTTAACAAAGGGACATTAGCTCTTTGGTGTCTTTCTCTGCTTGAAAGAGGGTTTCTCGTGGCTCTGATTCCTATTTGGACTGACATGCTGTAGCTCTGTGTTTGGGGGTTGTCCATCCAGCTTGAAGGCTTTTGTTGCTCTGCCATCCCCATCTCTCATCTCTCATCTTTGCTAGAAATGGCCAATCTCACAGAGAGCTTCCACTGATGGGCATGATGAATTTGGCAGGTATAAAGACAGTGGATTGCTCCCGTAGGTCAAAGACTCGGGACTGTCTATAGTAGTGATGAGTGGGAGACTTCTGAAATGAAGAGGCAATGTCCCTGTCCGGATTTGGGCTTTAGTTCAGTCCAATAAAATGTAAAATGTAATGTTTCAGCTCCATTAGATGTCGACAGAGTTTATAAGGAACATAACTTATCTTACACTATAAAAAAGTAATTATTTCTACAATGTTAATAGCCTATAATAATTTACAGTCACATTGTATTTATACATGCACATTAAAATACTAGTTATTCAAACCATTCACATCAGTCACATAAGATTTCTGCATTTTAGTAGGACTGTCAACAGATTTTTCTAATCTATTTTCAGCCATACATTTACGTAATATAGCCTACCACAATTAATCGCAAATAATGGCATTTGTCATTGCTTGGTGAGAAAAGTTCCCAAATTCAAATAATAATTTAAAATTTTTGAGACAGATGAGTAAATCATTGAATGGACATTTAAAAAAAATGGCTTTAGGAGTCACACTTGTTTTCCATGATCATCGCATTTTTAAAATCCTGAACTATGTTGCGGTCTTGTCTCGAGACATTTTTTTTTGATTTTCGGCTGGTTCTGTTAATGGTTGTCACATGTGATAGCTTACTGTAGGACAAAACACTGACAAATTCTGTTTCCTGCGCCACAACAGTGCTACGACTGTTTTGAGAATGATTTTTTTAGTGAATCAAAAACCTAAAGCATGACCAAGCGATTGAGTCGTATAAAACGGTTCTTTTTAGCGGATCAAAAACATACAGCGCGGCTTTGATAGTCTGTTTCCCGAGCAATTGAGTCATATGAAACAGTTATTTTAGTGAATCAAAAACCTTATGCTACCAGTGTAGTCAGACTCTGTTATGAACTGAATGTTTTTAGTGAATCAAATTCATACTGTACATCTAAATGCTTACTGTATTTAAGGTTAATGATGATGAGTAGGTAAAGGCACACATAATGAGTTTTGTCAGTTGTAGGATATTTTATAAAAATGAATGAAATATGTAACCACATTTTTGCTTTAAAAGTATGTGTAAACACATCTTTCACAAAAAAATGTTGTACGTTTATTATTGAAATAAATGTATCACATTATATTTGGGAATGAAATTGCATTTCTTTTGTCGTACTATAGTGTTTCCTCAAAATAACTAAACTAATTATTTTAATGAATTTGCAATTGTTTCTTTCCTTACTTTCCTTTTTTTTTACAAAATGAACCTTCGGGTCAGGGGGCATGATTTACTGCATCAGTTCACTGCATCTTTAACCTATATTCATTAAAGAACACAACACAACACATTTCCCATAAATGTGTATTTTTGATATAATGAATGTAGTTAATGTGCCTTGTTTCTGTCCATCTGAGGTGTTCTTCTGGGGCGTCTGTAGTCTGTAAATGAGCTTGTGATGCTAATGTTCTGGTCCATTACCCTCTGAAATGAAAGCTTACAGTAGCTCACTGCTCACTGGAGTCCTCAGTTAATACAGCGCCGTATCTGACTATGCAAATAGTGAGAGGGAATAATCTATATTAGCTCACTGACTGGGTGGCCTTTTCAAACAGCCTTAATGACCAGGTGGGTCAGTACACCGTATTTGCGGCTCTGAAATTTAAATGTCACTGCTTTCTAATAGAGTTAGCTGGTTTCAGGAAAATAAAAATAAAAGCATTTATGAACCGAGTGTGTTATACTAATTATACTTAGTTAAACTTAATTATAATACAATATTATACTTAGTTATACTAAAATGAAAAAAAAAAATATGCATGTATGATTAAGATAACCATATACTGTAGCAGCTACGATTATGAATCTATGTCTAATTTCGCTGCTTGTTTGCCATTCAAGATCTAATGCCGCGTTCCAGGCAACCTGTAACCTGTGTTTTTTCAACTCGTAACTGGGAGTACATCGATCTAGTACGAATTCACGGGTGGGAAGTCACGGGTTTGACTGCCGTTCCAGTACACTTTCACGGGTATAAAGTTGGAAAAACATGGGTTACAGGTTGCCTGGAACGATGTACTCCCAGTTACGAGTTGGAAAAACACGGGTTACAGGTTGCCTGGAACGCGGCATAAGATCCTAATAAAAGTCAGTCATTATTTTTTCTGTGCATTCTTTCTATATTTGAATGATAATCAATTGAAATCCACACAAAATTCTAAATAAATAAATAAATAAAAACATTTATATTACACAATATATTTTCAAAAAAAAAAAAAAATATATATATATATATAAATGTATGATCCATTTATAAATCTACCATGGATTCTGATCTCTCATGGATCTCCCATATGCATTGGGTGCTGCAGATATTAAATAAAGAGTTGGATTAAGTTGCAGCAGTTTCTCAAAAGAAACCAACATATCACAAAGTTTCCTAATCAAAAATGTCGCACATTTTCACCATATCTTGTTCTAGCTAATTACAGACTGATCTCATGAAACTGCGTATGTATGACACGCCAATTCCTATTTCCATTTTTGGCGTGCTATCAACACGCAAAATCCTTTTCAGCGTGTTTATGAATGCCGTTAACTTAACGTTACATTACTGTATATACAAATATATGACCTACTCCAACCCCGTCCCTAAACCTACCCGTCACTGGTTAATACCATTTATAAGTCTTTCCCTGCCATCCTAGTAAGAAAACTATCGCTCCCCAGATGTATATCAAAATTTTGGCTTTATTTCGCTCGGATTTTTAACGGCGTGTACATACACGCGGAATCACTTGGACATAACGGCGTAGATATACACGCATGCACGCGGATAGCTCAAAATGCGTATAAATAACACGCCACTTGACTTGAAAGTGGCGTGTATGTTTACGCAAAAGTCATGATGTCATGTTGCTAATTAAGAAAGCCTTTCTTAGTTAGTGCTAACTGAAAATATTAGGGGTGTTACGATACACTTAGCTCACGAGTCGAGAAAATACACGATAATGGGGAAGAGACAAGATGATATTTAACAGCTTTTAAAGAAATCTTCAATGACAAAATATATGACTAGAAGAAGATTAGTCTTTTATTTGAATGAAAGTCACAAAATGCAAAACAATGCAGGTGCATAATTTTGATCGGTCACCACAAACTCAACTATCATTATCTTAATATCGCGAGACAGCTTTTCACCTCAACGAGAAATATCGTCACGTTTTAATATCGCGAGATCTCGTAGCATGAGATCTCTTCACACCCCTAAAAAATAAAATGAAAAGGGTAAACATTTGATGCTATATAAACTATTCTATAATTTTTTTCTTAAAATCACCCATAAAAGGTTTCAGCCAATGAAACTGGCCCAAGGGGTATATGGACACTGTTATTTGTGTGTCTGTCTGTGGCAGATAAATAACTCACACTTGATATGGCTTTCGTTCGTGATTGCTATTTTACTGCGCAAGAGTGATGGAAAACAGGCCGATAGTGGTGGTAGCAATACTGCACATCATTTAATGTCACTGTAAAGTGGAGTACCTCTCTTTCAGATGTTTTAATCAGCAGTGAGTCAACCTGTGGGATGGAATCGGACAGGAAATGTTACTAATTGCGACAAGAAAACGAAGCAGATGAAGAGATTTCTGACGCTGCTCCTGTTCTCGATGGGGTTGGTGGGGGAAGATATCGCAAAGGGAGAACGAAGGCCCAGATCTCTTTCGTCTTTTAGCTGATGTATTTTTAATGCTTCCCTCGTGCTGGTGGATGGGCGCAAAAAGAAAAAAAAGTTCTCATCAACTTTGTAGTGTCGCTTTGAAGAGATGTGGCTGTGGGATTCGGTGCCAGTCGTGGGAGCCTGAGGCCTTCAAGCCTGCCAACATTAATTTCATTTACATACATGTCTTTCTACCTTCATATCAGAGTTTTTACCCCATATAGACTGATGTTCTGCTGGGTGGATTTGGGCCACTGTAAAAAAAAAAAAAAGGAGGGATTTGATACTGTAACCCTTATCCTTACAGTTGGAGTGCTAAGCATATAATATTATCAGATTACATGGAAAGTGTTTAGAATAACTGTCGGTGTGCATTCTTTCACTGCAGCTGACAATCAAATATTCCTCTCTATGTTAAGTGCAAAACAGCACAGCTTCATGATGCTTTGCATCATTTGATACATATAGCAGCATCGCGCGCATTACACTCCACTTTAAAAGAGTATTTGTAATTGCCATTCTAGTGCGTATAAGCACATTTATTTAAAGATGCCTAATGATATCATGTGGTGGGAAACTACAGCTCATTTACTGTGCCTGCACGTCTGCCGTGGTTCTATCGTTCAGCTCTGAAGGTCACTCATGAGTCGATCTAAGTAGGCCTGATTATTTTTCGATATACTTCAGGTCCTTGTATTGATATTTTTGTGCTGTATGATATCATATTTTGCTGTATGAATATCTGAGCAAACAATATATCAAAATAAAGAACAGAGCCTCTGCCTTTAAATAAAGCTCCATAGATTATTTTTTTATCAACATTTGAATGTGGGTAAGATTTATAAAAACGCAACATTTTAAGCAAAAAGTTGAGAAAATCGTGGTTTTGTCAAAGACTATGGCCGGATGGGATTCAGAAAGATGATCAAAACATAGATTGATCGGGTCCATCAAAGCTTGCAGTCCTATACCTTTTCCTGGGACATAACTTCATAGTGTAGGCAGTTTTGATTTACATGCTGTTTGATGATTGATGATCAGGCTATTTTACAAGTGCATAAGCAATCTTCTATCGCTTGTTTCTGCTTCTTCGCCTGTGTTTTGCTCTGAGGATTCTGTACTCTTTCAGAAGATGTGTAATAACGCCCCCTACCGGATAACACTGAAAACATGGATTGCCGGAAAATAGGCTATATGCACGCATAAGTTCCGCATTTGACGCAAGGATGCTCTTCCGTTTCCGGTTGGGGAGATTAAAGCGGAGGAAAACCGAGGAAAACGGGATTATGGCAGAGTCTTCAAAATGTACTATCCTCCCGTCTTTGAAACGAAACTTTCATATGTTTAGATGTAATTTTAAATATAGTTATGTTTATTTAATATAATTTTAAAAAGAACGTTAAACACAATGAGGGGTGTCTGTTTTGTCTGTTTTTGTGACTAACGTTTCTTTAGTATAACCATGGAGTATAAAATTCAATATAAATTCTTGGTATTGCATTGGACTCTACGATCGGCGGAAGTTATCGAGCATCCTTAGACCTTTACCGGAAATACCGCCGTGCATAGAGCCCATTCTGTCAATGGCGGGGAAGTGTTGTGTCATAATACAGATAATTTTGTCAATGGTGGGGAAAGAGTTTTAAAAGTCAGGAACCACTTTATACAGAGAAAATTTGACATTCTCTCCGCAGTTTCAATAACGATTAAGTTGATATAATTACTCATCACAATACATTGAACTTTCAACATGCGCTACATGAACTATATATTCTGCCTTTTTTTCCCCCCTGTAGCAGCATGTAAATTACTATGCTGTACTATAGAATAGTTTGCTTTTAAAACGTAGTAATATAAAATCTATTCAAGGCCTCCCATAAGTGTGAAATGGACATTTTTCTTGTCTGTTTTTCTTCCACATCATATTTTAAGGTAGTCACTAGTGAAGTGTTTGGGACTGTATGTTCTTTTGGTGCCATTAGCTAAAACTAAAACTCAAATAAAAATGAAATAAATGAAATAAAGAATTTTATAGGAAAACTCAACTTTATACTCAACTTAAATTATAAAACTGTGATCATTTATAAACAGTAATAATCTATTTATAATAATAAATTTATTTATTTTTTAAGTAACACAGCCAAACTCTACACAAATCCAAGGTTAAATATTAAAAACTGACCTTAATCTGGTCCCAAACATGACCAGGTGGTTAAAAAGCCAGTGGAGCCACCTGCAGTGAAGATAAATTAAACTCTGTTCTTACTGCGTTAGACCTGCGTGCTCTTTTGAAGATCAAATGAATAGGTCCGCTGTGATTAAAGCAAAGCATGAACTTCTGCATCCACAAAGAAAGGGCAGCCCATTTCTCTCTGTGTCTTTCTCCCATCATCCATCACTGCCTTTCCCCCCTGTAGAACACCACACTTTATCAAGAAAACAAGTGTGTTAGTCCTCTGTCTGACAGTAGCATGAGGTGAGAGGAAAGGAGCGAGAAAGAGAGAGCTGCAGGGGAGGGATATAAAACTGTTGGTGGTTTCACCACATGGGCTGTGTAAAAAAAACAGAACAACATCAGCATGTCTGTCATGATGGCATGACCTCCACACAGTCGTGGCCAGCTGTCAGGAGAGCAGGAGGCAGATGGGAGAGGGAGGTATGATGAAGAGGAGGAGGACTTTCATGAGTAGTCATGATCTAGCAGGGCCGTGCACAGACCTTTTGAGGGGCATGTGCTGAAACTAAAAAAAAAGGCACCCCCCCCCCCCTCCCTCCCTTTTTTTTCCAAGTAATCAAAGGTCATATAAGTACAATATTATATATATATAATATTTGAGAAGTCAATGCACCAGAGAAAAAAATAATACATATATATATAGTTTTTTTTCTCTGCTTTGCACACACAAAGTTCAAGATTTTTTTTTTTTAGCTATTCTGTTTGGTTTTATAAGCTAATTTGTATTATTTGGTTAACATTGCTCTACCTTCCCCTCGTCTCAATGTCACACATAAACATGAGTCAAGTATTTTTGACAAACTATTTAGAAATATAATTTAAATAATTATGTCCAACTCAATTCCAGATTATAAGAAACTATAGCCATACCATTACTATAGCATATCCAACATGTATCCGCCTACCTGGCAAACACTGGCCTGTTTTTTTTTTGTTACTACTACAACATTACTGTAGTAAAACCATTTTTTACTCCATTTATACATGTGAGGACAAGTGGAGAGTATTGAATACTATAGATTAAAAAAACGATATAGCAAATATGTGCATATTAACAGCCTTGAATTAACCATAATTTTATATTATTACCACAACAAGAAGAAATGTTAATAAATTAAGTGTATCAGCAATCATAAATCAAAGAAGAAAATATCTTAAAATTATACGTTACTAGGTGACGAGAATCACTCAGTCGCTTTGTGTAGTTTCAGTACAAAACAGCGCGGGGCGCGCCTGTGCTTACGATTTTTTGATGGTAAAAACAAATTATATGTTGTTGTATTACTTATCACTATATTGTTAACATTTTACAAAAGTCAAACTCAAATACAGTTACGGGGTTTTTGACCAGCGAATGTGTGCAAATATGCATTTTGTCCGTCATTAAAACGGTTCCGGCGGCATCATTACATTTTCATCTACTAGTGAAGGTTACTAGTTTGTTGTAGCTACATAGGCGCTCAGTTTTCCCTGTTGTAAAATACATTTGGCCAAAATCGCATTTTATAAAAGATGAAATGCTACCGTGTATGCACAGGCTATTTAAGTGTATGCTATGTATTGGCTATGACTAGATGGAAAATTCTAGCCTAGACCTCTCTCTCAGGTTCCTCATGTCACAGTCAGACATCAAATAAATAAAATATTAGCTTTTCTAGACAAAGTGTTTAGTACTTATTCAAACAACAAGATGTTTACCCTTGCAAAACTTCGTTCAGCTGCTGTCTGCTGTGCGGCTGCGGCGGAGCTTCATTTCATTCAGTCACGATAGCGGGGGCGGAGTTATCAGCTTTACTGACAGTTTGAGGATCGAACAAGATTTACACAAGCTCTTTTTAAGAACTGTCATTGGCTAAATATTTTAAAACAGAGAGACAGACGTAAAGGGTGACCAATAGCATTGATTTATATATAAAAAAAAAAAAAAAAAAAAAAAACACCACCAAAGAAAGGGCACTTCGCGTGTAAGAGCAAAAAGGGCATGTGCTCTGCACAGGTTGAGGCCTACCTGTGCACGTGCCTGTGATCTAGACACGTGCACCACATCCCACAGGCTAGAACTGGCACGAATCGAAATCCCGCGTCTCTGATGTGTGGTCCGTTTACACTTACGCAAGCAAACGTGGATGGAGTCTGGAACGAAATATCTTGTGGGCTGTTTTGTACCTGTGGCTGAGGGATTATGAGATCATGAGATGAATTACAAACATCCATCCCTCCATCTCCCTTCAAACACCAAGGCTTTTTACAGTTTTTCTCATTTGCTTTGGCTCATTTTTCCGAAACACTCTTAACATTCTCTAAACTGTTAGTGGAATTGTCACAATTGTTTGCTCGAACATCAGAACTATAGTGCATGTCTGCAACATGTATCTCACCAAAAACATTTATTTTATGCTTAAAAAATTAGTTATTGTAACGTGTTTTTTTTTTTTGGTTTAGGTTCACATTGATATTTCCATGTCTTTTATTTTGTAATTTGTCATAGTCATGGTTCCTGTTTCATGTCATGTGATTTCCTGTTTCTCTCATGTGATCCTGCCATGTGGTCCCTTGGTTCATGTGAGGCTGATCTGGAATCGCTCTTGCGGTACTTTGATTGCAAACGTCACAGTCATGTGGCTTGAGTCCGGCGTCGGACACAGAAATTGTGTCCGACGCCACATGTCCGGCACCGGACTCAAGTCGGACACAATTTCTAACGGGCATGCACTTCTTCAAGTCAGCCGCAGATTGGTCTGCACAGCGCTGTATGAAGTCGAACAAGCTTGTTCTGATTGGTTTTATTGTCTTATCAGGTAAATGATTACTTTTAGGTGTGTCTTGTTATTTCATTAGTCATTGTGTCTATATATGGCCCCTATGTGTCCATTGTGCCTTTTCTAGTTTTGTTTTTATATAACTTGCTGTCGGTGAGCTCATTGTTGTTGGTTCATGATTCAGGGTATGTCAAGGTCAATTCAAGGTCAAAGTCAAGTCAAGTCGACTACGTAACAGATAGTATTGTGTCAGTACATTGGCCAATGCAAGAAAGAAAGAAAGACTGTTTTTTTTATTTACTGTCTTGTCTTCCACTAACACCAACACACATTCTTCCATATCTTCATATTGCTCTTCCACATGAATTTTCAGTTGACATGTAACACATTTCTAGAAAAATGAATGTATATTCTGGTGTAGCTGCTTCTGTTTATGGTTGTGACATTCCTCCATGTTCAAAAATGACAGTTATCGTGCTGGGCAAACTCCATATACTGTATATGATTCCAAACTTGATTGGCTGATTGGTACAGTAAGATTGTGATTTCTATTTCATTAGAATGGCAGGCCATTTTCCAATTTTGCAGACATAACAAATATTGCATGTCACATATTTATGGAATATACATGCATGCCTGACAGATTTTGATCACCAAATAGATCATTTTGCATGTGATGGCTCACATGATGAAAGAATGTTTAGAAGTTGTGAAGAGAATCACAATTTCACTGAGAATCATTTTTTTTTTATTTTGATTAACAAGCCGTGCAATTAGTTATTGTCCAATTTGTAGGCGTACTTTTTTTGCACACATGTGCCAAAATGCATGCAATTTTCTCAAATCCATAAGAAATTCAAACTGATGTGAACAAGAAATTAAATGTTCAGAGATCTGAACTTATTTTTTTCTGCATCCTGTTTGCTGTTTCAAATTCACCTCAATGGTAAGCAAAGCAATATTGCACCCATGTGAAAGATTTTAATTAGAAAATAATGTGACAAAGATTTACATGTACAAAGTTATCATTATTAATATTACAAATCACATTATTTTAATAGTATAATAGCTTGCAGTTGTATCCCACACCTTAAGAAATCTCATAGAGCTCATTCCTTCTGTAAGTAGTGTCCTTGATAGAAAAATGATAAATGTATTTTGAATACTTTTTTTTCCTGAGAAAATAACATAAGTGTGACTGCCTGAACACTTTAAAGTCTCCCTGTGTCATTTTATGAAAATAAGATTTCAAGCATATTAAATTATACTTGCATCGAGGTGCTGTGAGAGATCGCTGATGTGTCAAAATTAAATTATCACAGAAAATTTAATTTGTGTGAAACCAGTTCGGTGCCTGAATGCACACAGAGGGCTTGTTTTTGGAACTTAGATCTAAAGAAATCATTAACGAGGCCGCAGAGTGAATGAGAAATTAACGTTATTATGCCACAAGATCATTTTCCTCCCAGGATATTTTAATCAAGATTCTAACAACTGGTAGAGGAAAGTATACATGGAGTGAAAGTCATACTGTAAGTTTCCCTTAACTAAACGTTTCACTACTGACACATTTTGATTAATTTTGTAACTTATTCTGGCTAAGAACTATTAACACAGAAATAGGCTACACACTCTGAACCAAATATATAGTGTTTAATCACTTTATATTATTTTTTTATGTCACATTTAGGGACAGATAAATATGAAATCAGAAAGTAAAAGTGAAATATGCTCAAGGATATCTTATTTAGTTGCTACTGAGTGTATCGAACAACACTCTTGAGGGAGAAATCCAATAAGAATGAATTGTGCTGGCTAATAACGTTGTTTATTTGCGCACATTGTCAGCATTGTTTTAGCACCAGATAAACTAAAGGAATTATGCAAATTTAGGTAATGGCGCCTACAAAATTAGTGCTGATCACAATTTGCATGTGGATGGGATTTTAGCTTGCAGGCAGATTCCTAGTGCTATTGGTGGTAAAGAATGCAACCGACTACTTTCTGCAACATTTCTTCATTGTTTCAATGCTGTGATCCACACACCTAAAATGTGCTTAACTACACTGGATATATGTTTGGTTATTATTCTCTTCTCCATCATTTGATGAAACACTGTAGTTTTCATTATAATGTGTACACAAACATCTCTTTGAAATAAAATTCCTATAGATGCCCAATATATTGGTTCCAAATTGGTTATCTAAATGTAAGAAAAGTGGAAATTAGCATGCACAATTAAATAAAAAACATATTAACAGATATTGTATATTTAATTGTGCATGCTGATATTACCTATTTTTACATTTAGATTACCTTTGCATCATCCAACACTCACATAATCTCAAAAAAACATAATTTAGTAACACACTTAAGCAAATATCAAGATGAATAATCACTTTTCAAGCTGCCTTATAATGCTGTGATTCTCTTGTAGCTGTCACGGTTGATACAGGAGACAGACAGTCGGTAAGTGAAATAGTGTTTATTTTAGGAACAGCAGAAGCAGACGGAGTTATGGTGAGTATATTAACAGATGATAATTGGATGAACTTAGCCACAGGAATAACCAGAGTCTCTCTTTCAGATGATGGAGGATGATCACTGGAAAGGGTTGCAGTTGGATGGCTGGGAACTGAAGACGGCAGACGATGAAGAAGATAATCCAACAGGAACAGGTGAGTAGCAGGTAAGTAGCAGGTAAGGCTTTGGTAAAGCATGGATGAGTCTGTGTGTCAAGTATTGACGAGATCAGACCGTGACTGCAGGGAGAGTGAGTGTTATATAGGCCGTGCTGGTGATGAGATGACGTGATGGAGATCAGGTGTGGTGATGAGGGAATCGAGTGCAGGTGAGGATCCAGGGGAATGCTGGGAAATGTAGTGAAAACAGATGATGAAGTGAACGTGAATGTGACATAACTCCCCCCTCCCGCTAGGCGCGACCCGCGCCGTACAAGGCAGAACACGGGAGGGAGGGTGGGCATCCTGGAGTCCGTGACGGGAAGGTGGACCGGGTGCAGTTGGACGGACTCCAGGATGGTCCAGGCTGAGGGTATGACCATGGCGGAGCAGATGACCCCTCGGGCGTCCAGGGCGGAGCAGGCTGTGGGCGTGGCCAGGGCGGAGCAGGATGAGGGCGTGGCCAGGGCGGTGAGACCCCTTCGGGTGGCCATGGCGGTGAGACCCCTTTGGGTGGCCATGGCGGTGAGACCCCTTTGGGTGGCCATGGCGGTGAGACCCCTTCGGGTGGCCATGGCGGTGAGACCCCTTCGGGTGGCCATGGCGGTGAGACCCCTTCGGGTGGCCATGGCGGTGAAGACCCTTCAGGTAGCCACGGCGGTGAAGACCCTTCAGGTGGCCATGGCGGTGAGGACCCTTTGGGTGGCCATGGCGGTGATATTTTTTCGGGCCTCCGTGGATCTTTGGCCGGCCTCCGTGGATCTTTGGCCGGCCACGGCGAAGGCGTATAGCCCCCCCCAAAATTTTCTTGGGGAGAAGGACAGGCTGAGGAACGGGAACAGACTTGACATCAACGGGCGCTGGGTCAACGGGGTCTGGGCCAACGGGCTCTGGGTCTGGGTCAACGGGCTCTGGCTCAACGGGCTCTGGCTCTGGGTCAACGGGCTCTGGCGCTGGGTCAACGGGCTCTGGCGCTGGGTCAACGGGCTCTGGCTCTGGCGCTGGGTCAACGGGCTCTGGCTCTGGCGCTGGGTCAACGGGCTCTGGCTCTGGCGCTGGGTCAACGGGCTCTGGCTCTGGCGCTGGGTCAACGGGCTCTGGCTCTGGCGCTGGGTCAACGGGCTCTGGCTCTGGCGCTGGGTCAACGGGCTCTGGCTCTGGCGCTGGGTCAACGGGCTCTGGCTCTGGCGCTGGGTCAACGGGCTCTGGCTCTGGCGCTGGGTCAACGGGCTCTGGCTCTGGCGCTGGGTCAACGGGCTCTGGCTCTGGCGCTGGGTCAACGGGCTCTGGCTCTGGCGCTGGGTCAACGGGCTCTGGCTCTGGCGCTGGGTCAACGGGCTCTGGCTCTGGCGCTGGGTCAACGGGCTCTGGCTCTGGCGCTGGGTCAACGGGCTCTGGCTCTGGCGCTGGGTTAACGGGCTCTGGCTCAGTGAAAAAGTCTATAAGGTCCATACTGGCAGAGGCCAGCGGTAGCGTCTCTGTGCTGGATGGGACCAGCGGCGAAGGTTCAAATGGGCTGGACGGGACCAGCGGCGAAGGCTCTGTGCTGGATGGGACCAGCGGCGAAGGCTCTGTGCTGGATGGGACCAGCGGCGAAGGCTCTGTGCTGGATGGGACCAGCGGCGAAGGCTCTGTGCTGGATGGGACCAGCGGCGAAGGCTCTGTGCTGGATGGGACCAGCGGCGAAGGCTCTGTGCTGGATGGGACCAGCGGCGAAGGCTCTGTGCTGGATGGGACCAGCGGCGAAACGGTCTCTGGCTTCCGGATGATGGGTGGCGTGGTTAGGATGGCTGGTGTGTGTGATTGAGTGGTGATGTCAACTTCAGCCTCACCCACGGTGAAGGGCGACCCACTCAACCACAACACATGATCGAGGTAACTGGCGAAGTTTCCTGAAAAAGCTGCTGCTGGGGCTAGCCTGTATAGGCTCTCATCTAGACCGCCCCAGAACACAGACTTCAGGACGTCGTCGGTCCAGCTTACCCCCACAGAAAGCTCCAGGAATCCGGCGACATATTTTTCAATCGGGCGACCGTCTTGAAAATAATGGACCAGACGATCGGCTGGGGTGAATAGAGGGTGAGCTGGGTTAATAGGGGTTAGAAGAATTCCCATGCTGACTCCTTACTTGGTCTGATCTTCTGTCACGGTTGATACAGGAGACAGACAGTCGGTAAGTGAAATAGTGTTTATTTTAGGAACAGCAGAAGCAGACGGAGTTATGGTGAGTATATTAACAGATGATAATTGGATGAACTTAGCCACAGGAATAACCAGAGTCTCTCTTTCAGATGATGGAGGATGATCACTGGAAAGGGTTGCAGTTGGATGGCTGGGAACTGAAGACGGCAGACGATGAAGAAGATAATCCAACAGGAACAGGTGAGTAGCAGGTAAGTAGCAGGTAAGGCTTTGGTAAAGCATGGATGAGTCTGTGTGTCAAGTATTGACGAGATCAGACCGTGACTGCAGGGAGAGTGAGTGTTATATAGGCCGTGCTGGTGATGAGATGACGTGATGGAGATCAGGTGTGGTGATGAGGGAATCGAGTGCAGGTGAGGATCCAGGGGAATGCTGGGAAATGTAGTGAAAACAGATGATGAAGTGAACGTGAATGTGACAGTAGCATTCTGTAAAATGACTGATTTTCATTTTTTATTTTATTTAGACAAAGTACTATTGAATTTAAAGATTTGTCATATCATTAACATAATTAGCACTCAGTATTAGCCAGAATATTAATGTCACCATGAAATTAATATTGATATATTCTTATTTATTTATGGAATATTCCTGTATTTATTGTATGTGTCACACTTATAAGTGACATCTTATTTCTTCTTTAATTTACTGGCGCGAGGGCTGGACAACCTGTCACTCACATGAGATCACAGCCATAGCAAACCACAATGATCCAATAAATTCCCAGTTGACAAAATAAAGTACTGCCCTACATTGTTGTCTTGTTTGATAAGTCGTTTCATTCAGATACTTTATGTCACAATATAGGGAATAAAAAACTATTGCAACTTCTGTTTTATGCCGATTGTAATATCGGTGCTTCCATAAAACATTTCCAGGCGATTAATAGCAATGTTAATTTTGACAGTAAAAAAGCCTTGAGTAGTCTCATTTGCATAGAAATGTTAAGCATTAGTTCTAAAAAAAAAAAAAAAGAAAAAAAAAATGGATTTAATGTATAGTGAAATGCTATACCAGCACATATAACAAATAAGGCTTTATGTTAAACCATTTAGTGTACCTGGATATCTTCAAAGATTTGCACAGAGGTGACACATTCTCGATTAACTCCATTATCAATCAAATAATGATAGTCTGTATAAGTTCAGCAAGAATAGTGAAGAGATGGCGACAATCTATCTCATTGTGTACTCCATGCTCTGTCAGTGCCTGATTATTTTGGCCTTTATCTGAGATTCTTGGGTGCTTTTAGTCATTGGTGTGACACATGCTGTCAGGCTGATGTGTACCCATCAGTCCCTGCACTCGAACTGCACCTGAACTCCTTAGCTCTGCATGCAGGCTCTTCAAGGATCACGATTAGACCACAGTTGAATTCCACAAGTGCAACCTCAACACTAACCACAGATTGCCATGTCTCCAACACTGTGAATAATTGATTTTGCACATCAGAATCACCCTCTCTCACAGATGGTGAAAGAGCAATGTTGAATTCTCATGACACTTTGCTTTTCAATTATACATCGAGGTTTTGGTTTGATGGGTGGTTTCCTCGAATATCGTATTCATTCTTGAGAAATCCTGAGCCTACTAGTTTTCTTCTGTGATAAATGGTAAATGCCAATGCTTCCTTTGAGTCACAGGATTTGTTAGAAAAGCAAATGTGTAAAACTCTGGTCCTGGAGTGCCACTGTCCCGGAGAGTGTAGCTCAAATCAGCTCCAAAACACCTGCCTGGAAATCTTTAACCCTTAAAACCTTGATTATTTGGTTCAGGTGTGTTTCATTGGGGTTGGAGTAAAACTGCTGGATAGTGGCCCTCCAGGAAGTGAGTTTGGCTACGTTCACAGTATCAGTACAAATCTGATTATTTGTGCATCCGATTGAAATCTGATCTAAATTTATTGATGTCTACACTGTGTATCGCAACTGTTCAGATCTGATTTGTGTGTCCATGCAGCTCTTTCGTTTTCCGGACTATCTGCATTGGTTTCTATGGCAATGACGTTGTGTTGGTAGAAATACGGCAAAAACAAGTTCCGCAACATGGAGGGGTTTGCAATTTAGAGTTGTCGGCTTTTTTCCGCGCTGTCGTCTCTGTCAGTTTACAAGCATGTCACCGTTATATTGTCATTTTCCGCTCGTCCAACACTTTTAGCATGTTTCCCATAACAACGTCTGACGTTTACGTTTTACGGGGTGTGAGAAAGTAATTTAAATCACGCAAAATCCGATCAGATTAGTCAGACTGAAACGGATTTCATATGGATGTAGCTTGAAACGGATATGAAACGCATATCATGTGATTTTTTTGCCATTCACACTTCTAAGTCTGTTCAGATTTCAATCGGATATGCACACAAATCGGATTTGGACTGGCCTTTGACACCCCTGATGAACAGGAACAATGTGTTGTGAAACATCTTTTCAACCCTCAGTCAAAATATGTTGTTCTTTTCAGTAAAACAGTGGGAGAGAAATAATTACCCATGTATACTGTTGGTCACATTCTGAATTGTATATTTGACCTTGAGAAAGGCAGGTAATTTTACACATTGCATACTGTAGCTCTTCACAAACAGTAGCCTGTGCCAACAACTGGAAAACATTCACAACTTTTCTCAGCGGAGAGTAAAAAATAGCCTCACTACCTTAGTGCAATGAATGCAAAACTGCTCACTTCAGCTCTGTTCCCAAGGCTATGAGCATGTTCAGGTTGCAAAGATTTTTTCTAAAAAAGTCATACAAATACTTTACAAAATGTGTTTTCGTTTTAGGATTGTCAAAGCTTCTATGTTACCTTGAGATACAAATGTAATGTTTAACCTAATATTTTGAACATTTACATTTTAATTACAAGTTTGCTTTTTTAAAAACTATTTTTTTTTAATAAGTATTTATAGATAAAAAAAAATCTAAGTACAATATTTTTATCTGTTAGTTGGGTGTGTTAAGCATTTTTGAACTTTTAAGAGAATCACTAGCCATGCTAATGTTAACTTTGAACTAGATTAAAATCAGTAAAATGTTATACATGAGGATCCAAGATGATTAGGAAAAGATATTGCTTTTGAAGACGAGGAGGCTCACAAGGATTTGGAACAGCCTTTTGGGGAAAAACAAAAATATCAAAAACTTAAACTGGTTAGCCAACGTACTCAGTTACTAACATAACCTTGGTTCTGTTTCATTCTTACTGACCGCCAAAGGCAGTGTAAACACTATGGATTATCGCAGCGCCAGCTAGATAGGTCGAGAGAATATACCAACAAAGTCACGTGGCGTGACGTATGCTGAGCCCTGGAGGGTAAAGCTACAGTAAGCTCAGCACTCTACCTCTTTCGCTTTCTCGCCTGGTTGAGATAGGTTGTATTGATTGAGTGATTATTCGCGCTGTCAAGTGCAGCTTACAAGAGCAGCGAGATTCGTCCTCACAAGCTGTGACAGCGCGTGTCTACACCATTCAAGGATTTGGAATACATTTGTTAAGTTTATATTGCTTCGTCGGTGACACTCTGTGCCTCTCGGTGCTATCCAGTGGCTTGTGTTTTCCGCGCCTATGAGTTAACGGTCTCCCGTGACTCTATTTTGAGTGTTTTTTTCTCTAATCCATTTTTCACTTTTTGTCCCGCGGTTCAATCCGCCGGCCATTTTAGACACTTTATCTTTTTCGTGTGATATTTATTGGTATTACCTGTCAGTTCTCCAGAGGTAATCGTTTAATTTTATTTTTATTATTTTTCATCCCGCTTAACTTAACCTTACGGTGCTATCCAAGGGTGTTATTAGCGAGTAACTATGGCTCACGGCTCGATCGCCACTGGTTTTCCACTGACTTGTAAGCTGTGCCCTAATAATCTTCTCCCTGACGACGGTCATGACATCTGCCCATCGTGTTTGGGTATTCAACATCTGCGAGAGGCTCTCACGGACCCGTGCGTGCACTGCAGCCTTTTGCCTATGTCGGAATGACGGCTCCGTCTTGCCGAATTAGACCCTAATTCAACAGTGAAACTTGGGCAGTTAGATGTACCCCCTTCGCGCTCTCGGAAGCGCAGGGCGTCGGCGGCAGCTGGTGCTCCTCTCCCAGCTAAGAAGGCCAAATCGCGAGGTGATGAACATTTACATGTTGAGAAAGGTTCACTTTCTATGACGGTGTCGATGCTTTCTTCGGAAATGGCAGAGCTGAAATGCCTGCTTCACTCGCTTCAGCCTGTCACATCTACTACACCTGTGAGAATGACACAGGAGGATGAGAATGTTCAGAATCAAGGAGCTGGGGAAGAGTCTCTTGATTCCCCTTGTTTTTCTCATCGTTCAGAGTTTGATGTGCTTTCTACAAGTGCTTTAGATTCCTTTTTTCATGATCATGGGGATACTATGGATGTTGCTGTGCAACCATAACCTCAGGCTGTTTTCACTGGTTACCCAGCAGCGGAGGGGTCTAGTGGGGGATCAGTTCAGTCATCTGGACAAGCCCAGTCCTCCTCCGATGATACTTTGGCTGTGCTTCGAATGGCAGCTGATCGTCTAGGACTTGATGAGTCACCTGTCCAATCTGCCCAAACAAATGTGTTTTTCAGACAGACCACAGCTGCAACTTCTTTTGCCATGCCACCATGTAAGGATTTTGTGGCTGAATTCTCAAACGCTCTCACTGGTTCTGGTCCACCGAAGCGGCGCTCTATGATTGCTCGAATGCTAGCATCTATGGCTGAAGCAGATTCTATCAGGGTGGGTCGTGCTCCGGAAATAGAGCAGCCTGTGGCAGCTTTGGTGGTGTCTCCTGATGAGGCTCTACGAGGAAATGTGCGATGTCCCAGTGCGCAATGCGGCCGTACGGATTCCTTGCTAAAAAAGGCATATGAGTCTGTTGCCTACATTACTCGAGCAGAAAACACAATCTGCCAGTTACTTCTTGCTGCCACCAGTACCCTGGAACCTGCAAATGCAGACCCATCTGTTTCACAATTCCTGCAAACTGCTCTGTTGGCAACGGGCCATGTGACCCGCGAGCTGGGTAGTCTTACAGCCACGCTTCTGGCAGCCCGCCGCCAAGTGTGGCTTGCCCAAGCACGACTGTCGGGGGACTGTAAGAAAACCTTGAGAGATCTTCCATTTGTTCCCGGGCATCTTTTTGGTCCGAATGTTCCGGAACTGTTGGAAAAGAGGGTAAAGCTGTCTGAAGCCACTCATCAACTGACACAGGTGCAGCGCAACCCTACCTTTAGGATGCCAGCGGTTCAGACCCGACATCACTATGCCACATCGGAGCAACGTTTCCGCCGGCACGCTACACCTCAGTCACAGCCCCTACAAAGACCTCGTGTTCCTGAAGATGCGAGAGTTTCTATTCAACATATTTTCTTGTTCCAAAGAAGGACGGTGGTTTCCGCCCAATTCTCGATTTGAGGCTTCTGAATTTGTATCTGAAGGTCCTTCCTTTTCGAATGCTGCGCACAGCCGATGTTCTCCGGTCTGTGACAGCAGACGATTGGTTTGTAAGTGTCGACCTGAAGGCTGCATACTTTCACGTCCCAATTGCTGTGCATCACAGAAAGTTTCTGCGTTTCAGTTTCCTGAATCAAGCTTATCAGTTCAAGGTGCTACCCTTCGGCCTTTCCCTTGCTCCTCGAGTCTTCACAAGGTGTGTGAGTGCAGCTCTGTCCCCTCTTTGGATGAGAGGACTGCGTATTCTTCCTTATTTGGACGACTGGCTTCTCTGTGGCCCCCACAGAGCAGCAGGCTGTACAAGACTCCAGAATTCTTTTGAGACACGTGCAGAAGCTGGGTTTTTCTGTGAACGAGAAAAAGAGCCGTCTGATTCCATCACAGACCACTAAGTTCATAGGAATGACCCTGAATTCCTGCCTAATGTCTGCCTCCCTGTCTCAGGAACACGAGATGAACATTCTGCAACTTTTGGCTCGCTTTCGCCTGGGTGTGTCCTTGCAGTACGAGGTGATCCTACGACTGATGGGAATGTTAACAGCGGCTACAGTGGTGATCCCCCTGGGTTTACTCCACCTCAGGACCACACCAGACATCGCCATCGACTGGTGATGATTTCTCACTGTTGCATATGTGCGTTGAGGCGGTGGAGACAGTTAGAGTTCCTAAAGGCAGGAGTGCCCCTGGGTGTTGTTCCCTCTCGTCGGGAGTTGGTCACAACAGACGCTTCCCTCACAGGATGGGGGGCAACCTGGAATCGGAGGGGTATTTGCGGGCGCTGGAGCCCAATCCAGGCCACAGAACATATCAACCTGCTGGAACTAAGGGCAGTGTTCTTGGCTCTAAAGTACTTCATGCCGGTTCTGACAGGCCGCCATGTTCTTGTTCGATCGGACAATACCTCGACGGTGTTCCTCTGAACCACCAGGGCGGCACGAGATCCCTCAGGTCTCTACTGCTGACTCACGAGATTCTGACATGGTGTCAGCCACGACTCGCTTCACTGAGGGCAGCTCATATTCCAGGAGCGTGCAATCAGACAGCAGATGCTCTTTCCGGGATCAAGTACATCCAGGAGAATGGAGGCTTCATCCAGATGTAGTGCAGGAGATCTGGCTACGATTTGGAAGAGCAGAAGTGGATCTTTTTGCTTCAGAGATGACCACTTACTGTCGCTTATGGTTCGCAAGGACAGAAGTGTCCAGCCCCCTGGGCCAGGATGCACTGTCTCACGAATGGCCGAACTGCCTGCTCTATGTGTTTCCACCTATCCCTCTGTTATGGGAGACGTTGCACAGGATCTCCCTGTGCAAGCACAGAGTGTTACTCGTGGCACCACGATGGCCAGCCAGACCGTGGTTTCCTTTATTGCTGAGACTTCTGACAGGCAATCCATGGAAGCTTCCCCCCAGGAAGGACCCCCTCTCCCAGCTGGAGGCCAGTGTCTGGCACCCGGACCCGACTCATCTGCAGCTTTGGGTCTGGCCATTGGGTTAACCCCTTCCCTGGAGCATTGTGACCCTGCTGTTATTCACACCATCTCCAATGCTAGGGCTTCTTCCACACGACAGATTTATGCTTCCCGTTGGAAGCTTTTTTCTGCATGGTGTGAGGAACGGGGGCTCGTTCCTGCAACATGCGATAATCAAAGTATCTTAAGCTTTCTTCAGCATTTACTGGAGCAAGGAAAAGCAGCTTCCACATTGAAAGTGTACGTTGCTGCAATTTCTGCATATCATGTTCCAGTTGGTGGCTCTTCTCTTGGCTCTCACAGTCTAGTCTGCAGTTTTCTTAAGGGCGCGCGCCGTCTGAACCCTGCTCGGAATCCTCATTTACCTGTGTGGGATTTGTCGCTCGTGCTTGCATTCCTGTGCTCACCCCAATTTGAGCCCTTGCAAAGCATTGACATTAAATGGTTGTCCTTAAAGACTTCTTTTTTGTTAGCTATTGCTACTGCGAAACGAGTCAGTGAGTTGCACGCATTGTCTGTTAGTGAACTGTGCTTGCGTTGGTTACCGGATGACTCCGGGGTGGTTCTACGACCCAATCCTTCTTTTCTTCCGAAGGTCCTTCTTCCTCAGTTCATAAATCAGCACATTGAACTGGCCTCCTTTCAGACTTATTCAGGGTCTGATTCAAGTGCCCAACTTTTGTGTCCTGTTCGGGCATTGAAGTGTTATGTGAACTCTACTGTTCAATTTAGACAGTCAGACCAGTTATTTGTCTGCCATGGTGGTGTGAAGAAAGGTGCTCCAGTGTCGAAGCAGAGGTTGTCGAACTGGATAGTAGAGACCATTACGCTGGCTTACAAGGCAGCAGGGAGACCACTGCCCTGGAGACTAACTTGCCATTCCACTAGGGCCATTTCATCTTCATGGGCTGTTTTTAGAGGAGTTTCCCTGGTGGATATCTGCACTGCCGCTACCTGGGCTTCTCCATGCACGTTTGCCCGGTTCTATAAGGTCAACATTGCTGCTGCTCACGCCGTTAGTTCTGCGGTTCTTCTGGAGCAGCCTTGATTTCTTCAGGTGGGTGGCATTCCTCATGACTATGTTGGTATGTGTCATCCATAGTGTTTACACTGCCTCTGGCGGTCAGTAAGAATGAAACAGAATGCTAGTTACGCATGTAACTGTGGTTCTGTGAATTCTGGATGACCGCCAGAGTTCTCAGTCACTCGGAATGCGCGAGAAAGGCGTACCGAGGTAGAGTGCTGAGCTTACTGTAGCTTTACCCTCCAGGGCTCAGCATACGTCACTCCACGTGACTTTGTTGGTATATTCTCTCGACCTATCTAGCTGGCGCTGCGATAATCCATAGTGTTTACACTGCCTCTGGCGGTCATCCAGAATTCACAGAACCACAGTTACATGCGTAACTAGCGTTTCCTGAGAGTAGGGAACGAGTTTTGCGTAGCTATACGCAGTGGGAAAACTCCTTTTCTCTAGAATATTGAAGTCTTTATTTTAAAACGCAGTGCAGCTGCACAGCCAGCACAGCGCAGAACTGTCTAGCTCACTGATTGGCTGGGCTGCGAGAACTGCACGGACCTATGGCGAAGCAGCGAGGATGCGCGATCCTATCAGGATGCTGGAGAAGAGGTGCACGACAACAGCAAATAGTAGGAACGAACAGGAACGAACATTCGCAAACAGTATCGCAAAGTTTGTGGTTGGAACAGCTACTCTAGGACCTGTGGTTAGAATCATAGTTTCTTATTTGCACGACATGTGGACTTAATAAATCCTTATATTGAGCAAAAAAAAAAGCAAGCTGACTATATACAACTGTAATTTTAAAGCAATTTAAAACACTGTTTTTTAATAGTTTTTGCATACATGCTCTAGTCTAGTCCATAAAAATGACCATATGATTGAATCTGCAAAATAACTTCATGGCTAGTCATGACTAGTTGATTTCTTCAATGATGCATCATACTATGCTAGTTAAGCAGTGAGTTACATCACACCCAAGATAACCAGTGGCCAAAAACCCTTTAGAACCAACAAATCAGACTTGCCTGATTAGGTAAGAGCAATCCGATTTTGTAGCATTTTTTTTTCCACCGGTGAGAGCTATAATGCCGTTATTTCAACTACATCACTATACACATATTCATGTAATGAGTTATGTGAGTTTCACAGCACTTTGTGTGTGTATTTGTTCAGATGAAGTCTGCCGGAGCTGGTGATGAAGGACTCTTCACCGAGAGCTACTGCAACATCTGCAACGCTCAGCTGATCTCCGAGTCCCAGCGTGTGGCACACTATGAGGTAATCACACACACACACACACACACACACACACACACACACCACACACACACACACACACACACACACACACACACACACACACACACACACACACACACACACATTACGTTAAAAGCAGGCCTCATCAATTGATCATCAGGGATGTAATAATCATTTGTAACCTAAATGCTTTTCTCATGTATCTTTCAGTCGCTGCTTTTAAAGTTGTAATGCAGTGCACCTTTCCTCAGACCCACAACCCCTTCATAAGTAACCCAATGATTGACCATTAAATAATCATCCTCCTGCATTATTTACATCTCTCACACACGGATCCTGAGACCACAGAGTACGCAATCACTAGATTAACGAGTGCGCTAATGAGGACAAACTCCTTTGCACAAAATCAGTGTAGCTGAGGGAACGTGTCTGTTCAACAGGATCGTTTGGCCAGATTAGTTTACGAAGAGAAGACAGCAAGATATATTCAGCTTTACTGTAACACTTCAGCTCTTCTGTCACTGATCCCTGCGATCACTCGTCTTGAGTAAACGCTCTCAGATGTCACAGCGTGAGGCTGATGTCCTCAATTACGTGTGAACGACGGTTGGATTTAATGTTACTTAATATACATTATTACAAGTATTTGCCCTAAAAATGACTTAAATGGGTGATTTTTGGCCAGTCAGTGGAAATGTCATATCAACCAGCTATTGCCAAGTAGACTGAAAATGATTCATACAAGTCCAAGTCAGAATTTAGTTAAAAATAATCAAGAAATGTTTTCCACTATGCTAAGTCAAAAAAAATATATATGTTAATGGTTAAAGCTATGCAAAGCAGCTAAATTTTAATGTTGAATTTTATACTAATGGATCCAAGGAAAATGTGAAAGAAAAAAAAACTTTCTACACTTTAACTTGATATTAATTAAATATGTTTAACCCAATATATTTTTTAACATTTATTGAATAAGATATATAATTTGCATTCATTTTGCTTTCTAGATTTTTTTTATTGATTTGCATTTTAATACATGAAAATGGCATGTTGGTAGATGTTTTTGATTTGATTCCAAATTGTCAAATTTTAACTAATCATTTGATTGAATCTTCTTGGTTTTTAATGAAACGAAGGTCCGTAGTGATCATTTTCTGATTCACTTAAAAACAGATTAACAGATTCATAAGACTAATTTAGGAATCAATTCTATAGCGTGAAACCAGTATATTTCCACATCTTTTGGGAAACTTAATGGGCAAATAATGATGCATTAAAATAACCAATACTCACAATGTTGGTTGGTTCATTACTATTTTTTAAATAATGATATATATATAAAAACATTATCTGATATATTCCCCAGCCCTAAACCTCAGATACACAACAGTTTCCCCAGTATCCAGGAAGACTGCTGTGTTCTCAAAGAAACTCCAAGTGGATGAACTTGTCAATATGACCAGTTCATTTCAGGCCCTGAATCAACCGGCCATTTCCCTGGAGAGGCCAGGAGAAGGAATGGGAGAGAATGAGAGAAAAACAGAGAGACAGATAGAGATGTTCTGTGTGATAACATGAATTCACCGCACCACAGCACACATTAGAGCCGTTCCCTTGGGACTAAGCAACACCAAACTCCCTCCACCTGTCAGAGCAACTTTAATGGACTTTCGGATATCTCAGGGCCTTTTCCTCTTTCAATTTATCATGCTGTGTGTGAGTGTGTGCACGCATGGCTGATAATCTGATGGATAGCTAACGGACATAGACTAAAAGCTTGGGTTAAATGTCTGAGAAACCTCGTTACCTGTCAGCTGCCCTTTACTATCTGGACTGGACACTTCTGTGTCCTCTATCATAGCATTGTTTGTCCTCTTCATTTCTCCATTCTGCTTTCCTTTTCCTCACTGTTTATTTAATTTCCCACCTGCTGTTTCTGCCTGTCTGGAAACAAAAACATGCATACTGTATCACACATGGCACTTATAGGTGTACCGGTTGCACTTTATTTTAAAGTATGTGCACCTATGTGTACATAACTAATGTGTCCATTGAAAATTCCATTGAAAAAAAAAAAGAAATGTATGAAAATACATTTTCATACATGGAATTACATAGAATTATATACAGCATACAGGATCATAAACGATAATTGCCTTTATAAATGGTAAAGTAAATACAATATTTTTTTAAATACAAAATCAATATTTTTAATAGCTGTGTCATTTGCCCTGTCTCCTCTTAAACCCCCAAATCAAATCTCTCCCAGACCAAATGCTCCCTCAGTGTCTGGTCTTTAGCTCATTCTGTGTTTATCAACGGATCCTTTCATTCCCTCTTATCACTGAGCTCTTCACTGGACCAGTGTAATCCAGTCTAACTGCTTCAGAGACAACAGAGACACTCTCACACTCTCTCTCTCTCTCTCTCACTCACTCTATATCTCTCTCTCTGTCTATAGTCTTTAACTCACTCACACTCCTTCCACACACTCCCATTTAGCCAATATATACTGTGGAATGGTAAAAAATCTTGCTACAGTATGTGTTTTATACAGTCACAGATATATTTGCAGAGATTTGATATTTTAGCTGGTGCTTTGAAGGGGGATACATTTCGAGACTACCATTCTGAGAGGGATTTAGTGTTCTGACAGACTGTCAAGCACAGTAAAACCTTCCTAAGAAGTTTCTTCTTTAAATTCATTCCCTACCGTTAACCATCTCTACTTCTGTGACAAATTCAATGACAAATTTCAAACAATGTTTTGGTTTGGGAGTGCTGAAAATGTAGGGGTTTGTTTTCTTCATTTATAACTTTCTTTTTAATTAACATCTAATCACATTGTTCTGTGTTTGTGTGTCCTCACAAGACTAATAACATTCTGTAGATGCCAATGTTTTTAATACCAAATGGTTCATTGCAGTTCATATTTTCTAAATGATTAAATCACGTTTTAGATTAAACTACACATTCCTTACAGATTGAAGGGCAGTTTTTATGGATATTTCTTACAAAGCTTCAGAAAACCATTATATACTTTTTACTGACTAATCAATCAGATAACTCGCTGACTTCTCAATTTTGATATGTAGTTTCAAATAGTAAATTAGTAAAAAAGGGTTAACCAACCATAGATCAACTAGAAATAATGTAAAACCAGCTATCCCTTTTTGCCAGTGTTGTTATTGTTGCTAAAACTAAAACGGCTAAAAATTAAAAATTGTTAACTGAAATACAGCTGAAATTATAACAATAAATATTAGATTAAAAGCTTAAAAAACGCAAATAATTTGAATAAAACACTAAGTTGCAGTACTAAAATTGAAACTGATTTTAACTGTAAAACTGAAACTGAAATAAAAAACAATTAAAGCTAAATAAAATATAATTTACAAATGCACATCAATATATATATATATATATATATATATATATATATATATTTTTTTTTTTTTTTTTTTTTTTAATTTAAATAAACAATGAAAATATAAAAACTATTCAGTGCTCTTGCTCAGCGTTTTGATCTCCTGATCCAACAGAACTCACCTGCAATCTGTTCTTAATCAAAACTTATATTAAGCACTCGCTTAATACCCACAGATGCTCACACATTCCAGTTTTTAATATCAGACAAATTGCATATTGCATTACAAATTCAAGCTATTCGTCTTAAACCCCATGGTGATATCAGAGCATTAACAATTTGTCCAGGCTTGATTGCCTATCTAGGCAAATGCGGCTACGCTCCAAAACCTAATGAGCTGCGTTGCTGCGTACTGCCTATATATACACCTGAAACGGAACCTTGTAAGTGTTTCTACATACACAGCAACACCAAACTAAGTTCGCCATATTTATTACTAAACTAAATGTGAAATAACCAAATGAGATAAAGACCACAAAAATATATAGTCATTTTAATTAGAGAGGGGTCAGTTAGTGAGGTTGAGTAGTTCACTCTTTTAGAAATAGTTTTTCTTTGAAATTCTTCCACTTTAAAACACTGCTGCTTTAACCACATACATTCAGCAACAGCTAATTGACTGTGTAAATATATTCTTGATTCGTGATCTTAAAGAGACAAAACTGAAATGTCACACTGCAAGCCTTTCATTTTTCTATTTTATTTTAAAAGCAGTATTTTGAAATATGACCTCCCTCACTGAGCTCAGAAAGCGGCTCTGCATAACTGCCTGTAGTGGAGCGTTTTGATGCAGGCCAACTTCAATTTGAAGAGCAGCTGTACGTTTTATATTAAAAACAGAATATGGAATAAATGTGAGTCTGTCATCGTGGTACACTTTACATCTTATATTCTCTCATACATGGCCAGATGTCATATTATTATTTAATATAGGGTTCATTAAGTTCAGGTATAAAACTGTTACCTGCCATACCGGCTGTGCATTAAAAAAAAAAAAAAAAAGTCAGTCATAGACTTAAATGTTTACAGCCGGGACATTACTGGATGTTATAGCAGGTAGCCTACGTTTGGTGTTTTTTGTTTTTTATAAAGAAGGTCATTGGGGCTTTGCTCTCTTGGCCCACCTTGTCTATTTGATATGTGCGTGGCTGTAAATGTTTTGAAAGCTAAGCAGTCACATGCATTTTTCAAAGTTGAAGCGACTTTGATATCTCAGATCCCTATGAAATAATAAAAATGTTTGGGTGGAGTAACAGAAGACAGCAGTTAATATTCAATGCAGATAAGAAATAAGAAAAAGGTACATACATATCCATTTACAAATTTTAGTTACAAATAAGGTTAACAAACTGTACAAAACCCAAAAGATGATAAAAAACAATACAATACATCTTTACAAGCACTGCAAACTCTTTTATAAAATCCGTTTAACAGTGGAGGGACTACTGCAACAAGCAACCTCACAAGTGCACAAAAAAGACTCAAAGTTTATTTAACTTTCAGTAATGTCACCATGCATCACACTTATTAAATCAGTTGATGCTTGTTTTTCTAAAAGCAAAAATATGAATTAATTATCTATTGATTGCCCAATATAGTTCAACAATGCAAATTGGATGCTCAGTCATGTATTGCAGAAATGGATATTTCCTGGGTGTCTGTGATTTCTTAACATTCATGTCAGTTAAAGTAAGAACACTTTGATCTCTGTTATGCTAACTTCCCTCACTCTTTCTGTCTCTTTCTCTCTTTCACACAACAGAGCAAGAAACATGCCAATAAAGTGCGTCTGTTCTACATGCTCCACCCAGAAGATGGAGGACCACCGTCCAAAAGACTGAGACCAGACAATCCGGTATTTTCTTAAGCTTTTAAAATAAAACTTCATTTCAGATTATAGACTTCATATCTCTTTCTCTCTTTATGTACATTAACGGTACAAACTTAATGTTATTTAAATGCATTAGATAATGCAGATACCAAGACAAGTGGCATATGCAAATTATCTATTTTTTTAAAACCTACAACAAAAACAACAAACAAACAAACAAACAAACAAACAAACATATTTATGTGAAATGTTTTGCTTGAAAAGTATAGCTCATATACTTTTATAGCTCATTAGCTCATGCTAATGCTAATGCCCTTTAAAATAAATCCATATTTTGTCTAATCATATTTGAACTACATACACTTGTAATTTATGTTCCCAAACAGCTTTTGGGGCTTCTTTCTCTCTTTATTTATTAGTCTGAGGAGGGACAGGGGTCAATATTAAATACTGCACCTTTAAACCTATATGTCAGACATTTAAGTTCACATTTACCCTTTCTATACGATAGGAAAATCATGTATAGATAGCAATGAGATTAAATGGAAAGCAAATAGAGATGTACTGTATATTGATTGGCTGTCAATGGTTTCTCTTGAGAAAAAGACCTCAGTAATCTCACCCTCCTCTCAATAATGCATTTAAAAGTAAGAGATCTCAAAATGAACTAAACTATTTCTCATCAAATAATCTGAGCTATGCTATTAATCTTTCACATTCATTGTATAGTCTTATTATACATTTAGTATAATGTCTTTACATTCTGTAAATGTCAACTTTTTGGAATACCAGGTTGAAATCACAAAAATGTGCCAAAATAAAAATCTTCAGGCATTTTTGAGTAAAAGTTGGCAAACAGACTATTCTAGAGGTATTTTTTATGCTGAATCCATTTTTGCTGTTTGCCAAGCTCTATCTCTCATGTGAAACTCAGTGGAGTGTAAAATCCAAGATGACCGCCTCATACGCAAAAATGAGCAAATTTCTCCGCACTGGCTCAAAGATAAACAGTTTTTATTGTGATATAGCATTTATTGAGTAAAGGAAACAAACTGAATAGTCAGAACAATTTAGATATTCTGTCTTACAATATTTCTGATAAACACTGACCTGTTATTTTGTGTATTTGAGTATGTCCATGTAAGAAGATCAACATCATGCTGGTGGCAGCAAAATATCTCTTTAACCATCATCCTATTACATTATATTAAGAGTGTTTATTACTTTTCAACATTTACATGTCCATGTAAACAAGTTTAAGGACTGAAATTTCACCAATCTAAATTTTCTTTTGGGTTATTTATGGAAAAGATATTACCAGAAAAATTGGTTGTAAATATTACGAATTGAGACAAATTACCAACACATATCAAGGTAATGTGTCACACCACTAACATTAGCTTTGAACAGATAAAGGAAATACAGTAAACTTGGCTTAAAATGACCTTATGACGTTGGACATAACATTAGCTGAATAATAACTAAAACATAAACTGCATGGCATATAAAAGTGAATGTTATTTAAACAATGGTACGACAAGATTCTCTAATATGATCACAACAACAAAGAGCAGTGCTCTTATTCACTTCAGCAATTGCTACATTCTGCATCACTTGTCTTGCACCTGCATGCAGCAGAGCAATGTAGATGAAACTTTTTACATTTACATCGTGCACTCATACATCTAGAGGAGCAGATGTATGATCCCTATTCCACTCTACAGATAAAGCATTGTGGGAAATTCGGTTCGCGTATCTACCCGAAGTGATAAAATAAAATAAAATTCTGTATCAAATTTATGGGCAAGACAAATAGTTTGTTTAGGCATGGTTTGTAGGGAATTACAAACCTGTGCACATATATTCAAATGCACATAACTATAGAATCAATTCTTAATGCACATGTGAATGCCATCAGCGTTTATCACAGGTTCAGTTTAAAGTATATTTAGAGAGAGCGGCGTCGTCTTAGCGGCCCCTAATTTGAGTTCCATAAGCTTACAGTAAAGTGCTTTGTCAACTGTAAGGACCATGTGTTGTTGACCAAGTGCTGTTGCAATGTGCCTGCATCTCTGTATTACTGTGTTGAGTGTGTCGAGTTCATGGGCGCCGGGAGCTTGTACAATTGGCATATAGCCAATAATTGTGACCTCTGAGTTGGTCGGGCAGATTGTCTGATTGAAATTGGTCTAACCGGTCTTAATATCTGCATCTTGCCATTTGATGAAAAACACCATGTCCTTGGCAAGTGCTACACATGCTGATCGATTATCAAGGAGTTCTTCATTGTACCATGCCTAGTTGGTTTGTATAATTGATCCTGGTTCTGTTTTTCCTGACACAACTGCAGCTGGAGAACGCTGTTCCATGGTTTCAGGAACTTTAAGACTAGTCTTTGTAGATGGATGGAGGTCATTCAGGCCCATGTCTGCTTCTGGACCTCTTTGCCATCCAGCGACTTGAGTTGCATGAAAGCTGTTTTTACCATCAAAACTGCTATCATTGATGTCAATATTGTCACATGTGAAGTGCACTAATCGGTTGGGTACAAAGTTTGGTGGAACCACTGCTCCTGTATCCACGTCCATTGTACGAAGTGCGCTCTCTGCCAAAGCTGTATCAACCCGTTTTAAGTTGTTGTAGCTTATGAAGTGACCAGCTATGTGAAACAGCTCAACCAGTTCTTTTGATCTGGTAGCTTGGTGCAATGTGTTTGCTAGACCAATATGCTTGGGAGTCCAGTACAACTGAAGTTGTACACTAGGTCTTGAGCAACACTAAGAACCTTACTTTGAGTGTCATCTTTTTTATTTTGGGCAGCATCATCATCATGATCCACTTCTAAGAGACCCTGTCCACCAAACAATAAGCGAAGGAACATGAAAAGGCTCTCTGGATTGCATGATATAATTTTTTCTTCTCTTACTACAAAACAATGACATTGACCGGTCAGGCTTCAAACTACACACAGCTTCCATAATGGTGTGGTGATCTTACAATCTGACCAACTTCATGGGTACAATTCCACAACTGGAAATATTTTGTGTCGGTTCATGTCGCTCTTTAGATATATGATATAGATATAGATTATGGGGCGGCAGTGGCTAAGTGGTTCATGTAGATTGTCTACAAACCGAAAGGTTGGTGGTTCAATCCCCGGTTCCACCTGACCAAGTGTCGAGGTGTCCATGAGCAAGACACCTAACCCCAGCTGCTCCCGACGAGCTGGATGGCGCCTTGTACGGCTGACACCGCCGTCTGTGTATGAATGGGTGAGTGAATGGGTGAATGAGAGGCAATATGTAAAGCGCTTTGGTGGCCATTGGGTCTGTGAAAGCGCTATATAAATGCAGTCTATTTACCATTTACCATATAGAAATTAATTCTGATGAAAAATACGATGTGTGTGGAAATAACTGCAGAAAGTAATAGAAATAGAAAGTAGAATAAAAACCTCTTTGATAACTCCGAACTCAATTTTGACCCAAAGACAATAGTATGCATGTGACTCCAAACAAATGACTACAATGAGAAATAATGCAATTATCATTGTCACATACAAATTACCTTAATTCCCACCTAAATACATTTTCTATACTCATTAATTGATGTCACGCATGATGTAAAGTTTTAAAATATGGAATTTACTGACATTTTAGAGGTCATCTTGGAGCTCTACTGAGTTTTACATAAGAGATACAGCTTGGCAAACAGCAAAAATGGATTCAGCAGAAAAAATACCCCTAGAAAAGTCTGTTTGCCAACTTTTACTCAAAAATGCCCGAGGGTGTCACATTATCTGAAAATCGACCTAGTCTATTCTACTTGTTTATAAACCTCAGGAGCCATTTTTGTTTGCAGTGAAATGTTAAATGAGGGCAGTGAAGATTACAGACACCGAGCTTTGATTTTTCGGTTGTTTTCACTTCTCAGAGACAGAATGTTAATGTTCATTTTCCCAAAAAGGTAAATGACTGGCACAGCAGTCATCTAATGTCTTCATGGACTCTGAATTAAGCCATGATTAACACTGAAGCAGATAGACGTCTTGAAGAGGCTATTAACCACTAAATGAAGAGTTTTAGGGCTTTTTATTCTTTTCTGACTGCTCTTAACACACAATAATGATCCCTGTGCGGATTGATGATTTGACACACTGACTGATGATTTACAAATTGTTTTGACTTGTTTGGAAGTGCTTGGACTCTTGGAATTGCTGTCAGAATGCTCTCTGAGTGGTGGATATGTTAGTTTATAACTTTATGAAACAAGCATTGAGAGAAGCATTGAGAGAAACCTAACCTCTTAGCTACCATTTTTGTTTGAATCGTGGTCTATGCTCGTATATAGAGCTCATAAGTGTGGTTGTTTATGAATAATTCTTCTTGTACCAGACAGAGCTTTGCCATGACACTTTCAAGCCCTCTGTTTGAGAGGAGCAAGGCTGACGGGCCACAAATCAAAACCGAACACAGCTGAAGAAAGTACAGACACTAAAGAAACTGATTCCGGACACCATCACTGACATAAACTTTCACAATTTTTTTCTTTACAAGTCAAAGATTCCTGTCAAAAGTAGATGGATTGAAGCAGATCTTTCTCACATTTGCTCGTCTATCAGTCTGGAATCAGTCAGACACTATGGGCCCTATCTTGCACCCAGCGCACGATCTGAAACGCAAGTGTCAAAGCGCAAAGCGCAAGTAACTTTGTAGGCGGATCCCGGCGCTGTTGCTATTTTCCCGGCAGGATAAATGCATCTTGCGCCTGGCGCAAATCTAAAAGAGGTTGGTCTGAAGTAGCTTCATTATTCATAGGTGTGGTTTGGGCGTAACGTGAAATAAACCAATCAGAGCGTCATCCAACATACCCATTAAGAAAAGGTGCGCATGTTGCATGGCGGATTGTTATTATTATGGCGCGCGCAACAGGCGCGCTTCAGAATCGGTTCACAGCCGAGGATATCGATGTTCTCGTCAGGGCCGTAAAAGAAAGAGAAGTGACATTGGGGATGGGACAAACCCACCCAAATCAATAGAAAAAAATATGAGAAAGCTCAACTTAACTGGTAAGTTAAAGAGTAAGGTTTTTAATGTACTTACATTATGGTAAAGGTGATTTCGCAGTCTTCAGATTTTTTTCCCTAGTTCTTGACGGACAAACTAATTTGTCAGATGTCCTTATATACATATGTGTCTTGCCACTATTGGGCAAACAGGTCTGATCCGTCATTACTACATTTGCCTGAAAAATTACCAATATACACTGGTAAATGTGTAAGCTAGATTTATGCCTATTTTTTCACATCTTCATGGACACCACACTGATTTCCCTCGTATGGTAATATATTTCCTTGTTATAATGTATGATTTGCAAAAATAAAAACTGCTGCATCTGTGTTGATGAGAGAATCAAAGTGTGTGCGCGTTGTGCACCCGTTACATTATGGCCAAGCATGCGCGCTTAAAATAGCATTATGAACAACGCGCAACGCGCCACTGACTTTAGACCAGGTTTTTTTTGGTCAGTGGCGGAATTGTTTTCTGGAACTGCAAAATAGCACTAGGGAATGTTTGCGCCGAAACACGCCTCCTTTTTGCGCCGACCCGCCCAGGGAGCGCAAGTTCATTTCCTAGTTTACCGACGTGCGTCTGTGGAGGGAAAAGCCCGCTTTGCGCGGGTGCAAAATAGGAATGATACATGCGTCGGTGTACAAAGTCAATTGCGCCGGGTGCAAGATAGAGCCCAATATGTGCCATGTCAATGCCGTCTCAGACAGGAGAGAAAAATCACCTTTCTCCTTGAATTTGAGAAGGAAAATGATCTCCTTTCATATCAACATTTTTTCCCCAAGACAGACATGTACTGAGAAGCAGAGCTTCATATTCTCAGTTGTTTCCTCAA